>CM054950.1:12657899-12797707 GCA_029168755.2 Tillandsia fasciculata
AATTTTGTGGGGGATTATTGATTAAAATTCAAATCTAAATTTATTTTTAGTTTTTAATTTATTTTTTTTAATGTGTTTTTATTTTATTTTTTAACGCGCAACGTTCGTGCGTAGCGCCCCCTTACGCGGCTTCACAGGCGTTACGCGGCTATGCTCTCCGCTCCCAACGTTCTAAATTAACTTTGACATAATATATATATATATAATATATATTATATCATATATATATATATATATAATATATATTATATACTATATATTATTATTGTCACGCCCCGGGACCCGGGCTCGTCTACAGATCCGCCGTGCACACGGAATTTTCCGCGTACACGAAGCGCTGGTAACCTGCTCAGATATAATATAACAATAAAAGAGCATAATACAGAGCTGAAATAGAAGAACTACACATAGTATCTCAGACTGGAACCACAAGTACAGCAGTAATATGTACAATAATCTCCCAGCTCACCAAAATAGTACAACCAGCTGGCTAACGCCAGACCCCAAAATGAAAGGAGAATATCACAGTCTGAGTGGAGGGTACAATATCTGTCTAGTAGCTCTCAGCCTCACAGGAGATCTATCTATTCAGCGATCCCCTTACCTCGATCTGCCGCTGATGGCCCAGCAGCTCCCACAGACGACTCTGCGAAAATGAAGGGGAAGGGAAAAGACAGAAAATAATAATGGGGGTGAGAACTACCAGATAAACCAGCAGCCTCCCCTAGTGGGTAAAACCTCAACTCTGACGCACCCACTAGGACTACTAGAGGCAAAAGGGAAAAGGGGAAGTGGTAAAATACATAAGATGCTGAAACAGGTAAACTACCACTACTATGCTGTCAAAACTGTATGCATGCATCAGAAACAGTATCTGTCCAAATAAACCCAATCTGGATACCAGTAACAACTGGTGTTGCCTGCTCAGCGGAATCTGCACACAAGGCTCGAAACCGCGGGATCGGCCCGCACGGCTCGCATCCCAGCTCAGCGGAATCTGCACACATGGCTCGAAACCGCGGGATCGGCCCGCACGGCTCGCATCCCAAAATAAGTATCAGACCGGCACACAAGGCTGGGTCCGAGAAAGCACACCTCCGGAGTGGCACTCGAGGGGAGCGACCCACACGAGTAAAATATCTCTGTCATCAGTATCACAAGTATCTCTGTAGCACATGTCTCAATATAGCAGGACTGGATCATAACCATGATCAAAGTGGGAAACTCCATCCACTATAGAAACCCAATCCCCAACTGATGCAATAAATAAACCAAACTCAACCCCCAATCTGATGCAAGGATAAACATCTGGTCAACCGCCTACTGTTCGCGGTCACCGCAATACCCCACAAGTCCACAATCTAGCACAACCTTGGCTACACTATCCCAGACCCCTGCTCACACTTGAGCAACAACATATGAATGCAAAGGACAATAATGAAACATGTTCAAATCCCAAAATGATAGTGTAGCAATGAATAGTGGCCTTACCTGATGTCCGGGCATGCATGCAACTGTCTTTATTTTTAAAAGTCGTAAAATAGTGTCAAAGGTTTAAAACAATTGATTTACTGAATAAAAGTCATTTGCATGCGAGATCATGGCCTTTGTCTCAATCACAGTGTCCCAATATAAGTCATCATATCATTTGTGGGGTTATATTAAATTTTAGGGGAGTTTGTCCCAATGGTCCTTGTCATTTGTCATATTAATTTGTCCCAATGGTTCTCATTAATTGTCCTGTTAGTAGTCCTGTTAGTAGTCCTGTTAGTAGTCCCAATGTTCTCATCAATTATCGTGTTACTTTGTCCCAATTGTTCTCGTTAATTGTCATATTTTAGGGGATTTCTAGTAATCCCAGTGAGCTTGTCAAAAATGAGGTAAGCAACAACCGCCCACCTCGAGCAGCTCAAATAACACCCCAGGTAGTCTCCTGGTTGTCCACAGTCCTCAAATCCTGCAAATCAACGCTCCCGGTATAAATACAAATCCCAAAAAGCACAATATTTGCTGTTTTTCAGACAGCACGGAAAAAGGGCACCTCTAAAATGAGCTCCTAAAATCCCAGAAAAATCACGGTTGCGTTCCTCGCGAAGAGTAGATCAAAATCGACTCTTAAAACGCCTCGTTCTGACGCTCCTACGTCAAGATAAAAATCGGAGAAGTCGGTGCTGTCCAAAAATTACCACAGTAAAAAGGGGGGTCAAAGAGGACCTAAAAACTGTGCCAAAAGTACGAAACGGAGCAAAATGATCAACACGGAAATCGAAGCCCTACCTCTTACGGTCGCGCTGCCGCAAAAATCGTCCAGAAATTCCACCCGGTTAGCCCGCAGTGAATTTTCGACGGAACTGCGACGGGAAATGGGCCTAAAAAAAATCGTCGCAGTGCGCCGCGTCGCAGATATCTCACTATCTGTAACTCCTAAATTCCTGAGATTCTAGAGAGAGAAAGAAGAGAGAGAGAGGAACAACTTTCATATTTGGCACTTTTCCTAATTCTCTCTCTAAGGCTCGGATCCCGAGGTGCAAATGAGAGGGGGGTGAGGGTTCTTATATAATGGGCCAAAAGGGTATATTCCCTCACGGGATCTGGATCCGAACACAAACACCGAAACTGCCCATCCAGGAAGCGCCACGTGTCGCCCGAACAGGAAACAGCCTGTGCAGGGCCAACCGGATTTCGCCACGTGGCCACGTGGTCCACGTGATCGGTCCGCGCTCCGGGTTCTCCGGAAAAATGTCGGCCTATAGGAGCATGCCACGTGTCAACCATCTAGACGCTTCTAGAAGCCGGCCAGCCACTCAGGTGCCGCCACGTGGCAAGCGAAGGATTCGGTGCACCTGGTGCACGCCTGGCCCATGGACCGCGCACGAGCCGAGCGCCCCTGCCCGCGCCTGCCCGCGCTGCCCGCGCCGCTCTCCTCCGCGCTCCGCCGCTGCCCTGCCGCCGCGCCGCTGCCCGCCGCCGCTCGCCGCCGGCCGCCGCCGGCCGCCGGAACAGTAACTCCGGCGTGAACAGTAACCTTGCCCAAAGAAATAAAGTAAATATACCGTTTCGATCGTTTTCGCGCGCTGAGTCCGTTTTCGACGTCCGTTTCGCCAAATTCTCATCCGAAATTTTGCCGAAATCTCCCGAAAAATCCATTTGTTCCGATTTTCACGCAGAGTCTATATTAAATGTCCAATTTCAATTCTACAAGCTCCGATTCACCGTACAAGCTCCCTACAGTCACTGTTTAATGTTGCACAGTTCCTGCGGGAGTCCGGATCATCACATCCTCCCCCACTAAAAAGAGTTTCGTCCTCGAAACGAGACTCAACCACAGTCCTTAGTCCAAAGTCACAAATAGGTAGGGGTGGCGTCCCTCATCTCCGACTCAAGCTCCCATGTAGCCTCGCGCTCGTCATGATTGCTTCATTGGATCTTCACATAGGGAATGGCCCGACCGCGCAATGCTCACCTCTCGATCCAGAATTCGCAGTGGGCGCTCCTCGTATCTCAAAGGGTCCTATGTATCGGGGCTAAGTTTCCCATGAATGCCGAATCTCCGGATTCCTTTGGACGGCGAGACTTTCAGGAATACATGATCTCCAACTTGAAATTCTAAGTCTCGTCGCCGAACATCGGCATAACTCCTTTGTCGGCTTTGGGCGGTCTGAAGATGCTTCCGAATCACCCGGACCTTCTCTTCTGCCTCTAACAACACATCTGGTCCCAAGGTCCGCCTCTCGCCCACGTCACTCCAATAAAGTGGTGATCGACACTTGCGTCCATACAATGCTTCAAACGGAGCCATCTGAATGCTCGCTTGAAAGCTATTGTTGTACGCGAACTCTGCCAACGATAAGTGTCGAATCCACCCTCCGCCGAAATCCAAGACGCAAGCCCTAAGCATGTCCTCCAGGATTTGTATCGTCCGCTCAGACTGCCCATCAGTCTGCGGATGAAAAGCTGTACTGAACCTGAGTTCAGTCCCCAAGGCCGTTTGCAAACTTCTCCAGAAATGCGAAACAAACCTCGGGTCTCTATCCGAAACAATGGAGGCTGGTACTCCATGTAGTCTTACTATCTCATCCAGATATAGCTGGGCTAGTCGCTCAAGTGGCCACGTAGTCTGCATGGGCAGAAAGTGCGCCGACTTGGTAAGTCGATCCACGACTACCCAGATAGCGTCTGCTCCTCCCTGTGCCCTCGGCAATCCGACCACGAAATCCATCGTAATGTGGTCCCATTTCCACTGGGGAATTGGGAGACTCTGTAACTTGCCAGCTGGCACTCGATGCACAGCCTTCACTTGTTGGCAAGTTAAACACTGAGCCACAAATCTCCCGATATGCCATTCCACCAAAAGTGTGCCTTGAGGTCCTTATACATCTTAGTCCCACCAGGATGTAGGGTATAAGGTGTATAATGGGCCTCTCGCAATATCTGCTCTCTGATCCCGCATCTACTGGCACACATGCTCGGTTCCTGTACCTAAGTACTCCTGAGGTATCCCCGCAAAGTCTGATTTCTAGTCCTGATCAAGTGGGGGGGGGTCCTCACTCTGTTTCTTCCTGATCCGGTCCAGCAGAGTGGGCTGCAAGACTAAAGATGTCAGTCTAGCAGTGACCCCAGGGGACACAATCTCTAACTCGAATTGTCTCACTCCTCTAATAGCGGTGCCTGGTCTGTGATCAACATAGACAAACTTTGCACCGCCCTCCTACTCAAGGCGTCAGCGACCACATTAGCCTTGCCTGGGTGGTTGCCTCAAATTCAGCTCCTTTTGTGTAAACAGGTACTTTAGACTCTTGTGGTCGGTGTAGATTTCACAGTGCTCTTTATACAGATAATGACGCCAGAGTTTTAGTGCAACCACTACAGCAGCATGCTCTAAGTCATGGGTAGGGTAATTCTTCTCGTAATCTTTGAGTTGCCTCGATGCATAAGCAATTACCCTCCCTTCTTGCATCAACACGCAACCAAGTCCACTGTGTGATGCGTCGCTGTAGATCACATATTCTTTCCCCATAACAGGGAGGGAAAGGATAGGGGCGGTCATCAATCTATTCTTCAGCTCCTCAAAGCTCCTTTGACAGTCCTCACTCCAGATAAACTTCACTCCCTTACGCGTCAAGCGAGTGAGGGGTGTGGAGAGCTTCGCAAAGCCTTCCACAAACCGACGGTAATATCCAGCTAAACTCATAAAGCTACGTATCTCAGAAACCGTCGTTGGTCGGGGCCAATCCCGAACCGCCTCAATCTTTGCTGGGTCCCCCGCCACACCTGTGGCGGAAATCATAAGGCCTAAGGAGACTATCTCCCGAAGCCAAAACTCGCGTTTTGTCAGTTTGGCAAACAACTTCTTCTCTCGCAGAAGTTGCAGCACCACCCTCAGGTGCTCCTCATGCTCCGCATCACTTCGGGAGTAGACCAAGATATCATTAATGAAAACTACCACGAATCGGTCTAAGTATGGTCGAAAAATCCGGTTCATTAAATCCATGAATGTGGCAGGGGCATTAGTCAGTCCAAAAAGGCATAACTGTAACTCATAATGCCCGTACCGTGACCTAAATGCCGTCTTCGGGATATCTTTGGCCTTCACCTTCAACTGGTGGTAACCGGACAGTAAATCTATCTTGGAAAAGACACAAGACCCTTGCAGCTGATCGAAAAGATCGTCATTGCGTGGCAAAGGGTACTTGTTCTTGATGGTCACTTTATTTAATTCTCTATAGTCCACGCACAGTCGCAGTGACCCATCTTCGAATAGCACCGGCGCACCTCAAGGTGATACACCCGGCCTAATAAAATCCTTATCCATTAAATCCTGAAGTTGCGCCTTAAGCTCTCGCAGCTCAGCCGGTGCCATCCGGTAAGGAGCCTTTGAGATTGGCGCAGTTCCTGGAACTACGTCAATCACGAACTCAATTTCCCTATCTGGCGGCATGCTAGTCAACTCAGGTGGAAAAACATCCGGAAACTCACGGACAATAGGGATATCCCCGAGTCCCGGCGCCGCCGTAGGCCCTTCAACAACACTAGCCAAAAAGGCTACACATTCTCGACGGATCATCAGCCTCGCTCGGGAAGTCGAAATTATAGAGGCAAAGAAAGCGCTCTGACATCCCCGGAATACTAATATTTTCTGGTCTGGCTCTCTAAAAGTGACGGTCTTTGCGGCACAATCAAAAGTCACAAAACACCGAGCCAGCCAGTCCATCCCGAGGACCATATCGAAGTCCTCCAGTTGTCATAAGACCAACAGGTCCGCTGGCATAATCCAGGACTCGATCTAGATCGGGCGGGACTAACAGCACTTCTCCATACGCAGAGTGCAATCGGGAATCTACACCTTTCATGCACAGGGTAAGAGCCCTATTCCTAACCTAATGATGTACGTTTCTTACAAATAAAAGAGATGCCCCTATATAGACGAGGTACGAGTCCTTATGCCAGAAAGTAAATCATACCTGCTTCTTCTCGGTCAGCTATAGTGGAATCCTCCGCCAGCGCCAAGTCATCCTGACTGCTCGACAACGGCTGTCTCTCTCCAGAAGGGCGGGGAATGAAACTTGATCTTCTTGAAGGTCGGTCGGTGAAGCTCCCGGTCGTGGCTGGGAAGTGGTAGGAACGAACGCCGAAGTAGGTACCACAGTTATCCTCGAAGGGCACGTAACTCGCAGGTGCCCAGGCTGTCCACACAGGTAACAGCGTCCCCAACGTTGATCACAAGTACTAGGAAAATGATGATCTCCACAAAAGATACATCTGCCAGGAACTCGCAGCTGCCGTGACTGCTGCTGAGATGAATAAGGGGCAGATGCTGAAGGAGGAGCCGTCGATGGCACATAAGGGCAAGTAGCTCGGACGTGGCCAGACTGTCCACACCGATAACAACGGCCGAACCTCAAATTACAAGTATCAGAATTATGCTGTCCTCGGCAGAAAATGCACCTGACCGTAGCCTGGAGCTGTCTCGCCTGCTGCCTCCGTTTCCGAGAACTGGTCTGTCCATTAGCATCCGGTGCTGGGCGTTTTCTCTCTAAATGCTGCTTAGAAGCCCTGGTCCTCTCCCCGACTGCCGGATCACTTCTCTGTGCTAACAGCTGCTCCAAACGCTGGTCCTGTTGAAAGCTCCTCGCCACCAACTGGGTCACCAAGGCCCGCAGTTCTCCCAGTTCGGCAGATACTGCCTGCTCGGGCTCCTCAGAGGGGGTGGGAATACCCCCGGCGGAAATACGACGAAGGGGCGACATACTGTCACCAGAAGCCACAAATCAGGAAAACAAACCCCACACGACCCAATCTAGCGAAAGTCAAAGACATTCCCCTATTTCTGTGACTTTATGTTGTCTGCAGCCAACATAACTGTTCACCAGAAATTGGGTATGTCGGTCTCTCTTCACTTACTTGGAAGAGTCAAACAAATAATTAACGACTTTCGCAAAATGTTACGTCTCTCACGCCCTATTATCCTAGGGTCTGCCAAAAGCTTAGGGTTTCCTACGTCCCAACTGACCTATAACCTGGCTCTGATACCAACTTAATCTGTCACGCCCCGGGACCCGGGCTCGTCTACAGATCCGCCGTGCACACGGAATTTTCCGCGTACACGAAGCGCTGGTAACCTGCTCAGATATAATATAACAATAAAAGAGCATAATACAGAGCTGAAATAGAAGAACTACATAGTATCTCAGACTGGAACCACAAGTACAGCAGTAATATGTACAATAATCTCCCAGCTCACCAAAATAGTACAACCAGCTGGCTAACGCCAGACCCCAAAATGAAAGGAGAATATCACAGTCTGAGTGGAGGGTACAATATCTGTCTAGTAGCTCTCAGCCTCACAGGAGATCTATCTATTCAGCGATCCCCTTACCTCGATCTGCCGCTGATGGCCCAGCAGCTCCCACAGACGACTCTGCGAAAATGAAGGGGAAGGGAAAAGACAGAAAATAATAATGGGGGTGAGAACTACCAGATAAACCAGCAGCCTCCCCTAGTGGGTAAAACCTCAACTCTGACGCACCCACTAGGACTACTAGAGGCAAAAGGGAAAAGGGGAAGTGGTAAAATACATAAGATGCTGAAACAGGTAAACTACCACTACTATGCTGTCAAAACTGTATGCATGCATCAGAAACAGTATCTGTCCAAATAAACCCAATCTGGATACCAGTAACAACTGGTGTTGCCTGCTCAGCGGAATCTGCACACAAGGCTCGAAACCGCGGGATCGGCCCGCACGGCTCGCATCCCAGCTCAGCGGAATCTGCACACATGGCTCGAAACCGCGGGATCGGCCCGCACGGCTCGCATCCCAAAATAAGTATCAGACCGGCACACAAGGCTGGGTCCGAGAAAGCACACCTCCGGAGTGGCACTCGAGGGGAGCGACCCACACGAGTAAAATATCTCTGTCATCAGTATCACAAGTATCTCTGTAGCACATGTCTCAATATAGCAGGACTGGATCATAACCATGATCAAAGTGGGAAACTCCATCCACTATAGAAACCCAATCCCCAACTGATGCAATAAATAAACCAAACTCAACCCCAATCTGATGCAAGGATAAACATCTGGTCAACCGCCTACTGTCCGCGGTCACCGCAATACCCCACAAGTCCACAATCTAGCACAACCTTGGCTACACTATCCCAGACCCCTGCTCACACTTGAGCAACAACATATGAATGCAAAGGACAACAATGAAACATGTTCAAATCCCAATATGATAGTGTAGCAATGAATAGTGGCCTTACCTGATGTCCGGGCATGCATGCAACTGTCTTTATTTTTAAAAGTCGTAAAATAGTGTCAAAGGTTTAAAAACAATTGATTTACTGAATAAAAGTCATTTGCATGCGAGATCATAGCCTTTGTCTCAATCACAGTGTCCCAATATAAGTCATCATATCATTTGTGGGGTTATATTAAATTTTAGGGGAGTTTGTCCCAATGGTCCTTGTCATTTGTCATATTAATTTGTCCCAATGGTTCTCATTAATTGTCCTGTTAGTAGTCCTGTTAGTAGTCCTGTTAGTAGTCCCAATGATTCTCATCAATTATCGTGTTACTTTGTCCCAATTGTTCTCGTTAATTGTCATATTTTAGGGGATTTCTAGTAATCCCAGTGAGCTTGTCAAAAATGAGGTAAGCAACAACCGCCCACCTCGAGCAGCTCAAACAACACCCCAGGTAGTCTCCTGGTTGTCCACAGTCCTCAAATCCTGCAAATCAACGCTCCCGGTATAAATACAAATCCCAAAAAGCACAAAATTTGCTGTTTTTCAGACAGCACGGAAAAAGAGGAATTTTTCACCTCTAAAATGAGCTCCTAAAATCCCAGAAAAATCACGGTTGCGTTCCTCGCGAAGAGTAGGTCAAAATCGACTCCTAAAACGCCTCGATCTGACGCTCCTACGTCAAGATAAAAATCGGAGAAGTCGGTGCTGTCCAAAAATTACCACAGCAAAAAAGGGGGGTCAAAGAGGACCTAAAAACTGTGCCAAAAGTACGAAACGGAGCAAAATGATCAACACATAAATCGAAGCCCTACCTCTTACGGTCGCGCTGCCGCAAAAATCGTCCAAAAATTCCACCCGGTTAGCCCGCAGTGAATTTTTGACGGAACTGCGACGGGAAATGGGCCTAAAAAGAAAATCGTCGCAGTGCGCCGCGTCGCAGATATCTCACTATCTGTAACTCCTAAATTCCTGAGATTCTAGAGAGAGGAAGAAGAGAGAGAGAGGAACAACTTTCATATTTGGCACTTTTCCTAATTCTCTCTCTATGGCTCGCATCCCGAGGTGCAAAGAGAGGGGGGTGAGGGTTCTTATATAATGGGCCAAAAGGGTATATTCCCTCACGGGATCTGGATCCGAACACAAAACACCGAAACTGCCCATCCAGGAAGCGCCACGTGTCGCCCGAACAGGAAACAGCCTGTGCAGGGCCAACCGGATTTCGCCACGTGGCCACGTGGTCCACGTGATCGGTCCGCGCTCCGGGTTCTCCGGAAAAATGTCGGCCTATAGGAGCATGCCACGTGTCAACCATCTAGACGCTTCTAGAAGCCGGCCAGCCACTCAGGTGCCGCCACGTGGCAAGCGAAGGATTCGGTGCACCTGGTGCACGCCTGGCCCATGGACCGCGCACCGAGCCCCCTGCCCGCGCCTGCCCGCGCTGCCCGCGCCGCTCTCCTCCGCGCTCCGCCGCTGCCCTGCCGCCGCGCCGCTGCCCGCCGCCGTGCGCCGCCGCCCGCCGCCGCTCGCCGGCGGCCGCCGCCGGCCGCCGGAACAGTAACTCCGGCGTGAACAGTAACCTTGCCCAAAGAAATAAAGTAAATATACCGTTTCGATCGTTTTCGCGCGCTGAGTCCGTTTTCGACGTCCGTTTCGCCAAATTCTCATCCGAAATTTTGCCGAAATCTCCCGAAAAATTCCATTTGTTCCGATTTTCACGCAGAGTCTATATTAAATGTCCAATTTCAATTCTACAAGCTCCGATTCACCGTACAAGCTCCCTACAGTCACTGTTTAATGTTGCACAGTTCCTGCGGGAGTCCGGATCATCACATATAGAGAGAGAGAGAGAGAGAGAGAGAGAGAGAGAGAGAGAGAGAGAGAGAGAGAGAGAGAGATAGGGGCAGAGGGTGTTGTGTGAGTATTAAAAAGGTTTTTGCAGAGTGAGTGAAATTTAATTTTTGAGAAAGTTTATCGTCGATTTTATTTTGGGTGTTGAAGAAATTCCGTCAAGCTCTTCCGCGTTCGTGTTTGTAGGAGGAGGAATTCCGGTCGTATCTTGGGGCGGTGTTTTCGATTAATTCCGCACGAAGGAGGGAAATACGTCTTAGGACAGTGCCTCGCGCGCTTCCGGATCTCTCGTTTTCAAACTTTTCGTCGTATATTTGAATTTAGCGATTATCTGTAAGTCTAATTTATTTTGTTATCACAAATATTTAGTTGGATTTTAATAACAATCAAATTTTGTTGTGGGTAATTTCCAACACGATCGATCTTCACCATTGGCATCGCATCAATCGCCTTTTTACTGATTCGCGATGTTGTGTGCCACCCTACCTCCCCCTCACTTTCGAAATCATTGTACTGAAATGAGAAATTCAGTAGAAAGAAAAGCTGTGGCCGGTAAGGGATACTCCCGAAAGGAATCCGTGGTGACTCGAAGATGTCTTCTGAATCGTTGTATTCGCTTTCCAATTCTTCGACATCAATTTCAGATGAGTAACCCATAGATCGGTACGGAGTACGGAGATAAACGCAAAATCAAAACTAAACAAATCCTCCTTTTTTTTTCTTTTTTCTTTCTGTAATCATTCGGAAAGGAGAGATTCTTTTATATCAGAGTTGATCAACATAGCAACACAAAGAAGAATTGGGAGAGCTTACCTGCGAAAGAAATTGTTCCTTCTGGAATCCAACAACAAACTAAAAACCCTTCTGAATCACAACCATGCAAAACATAAAAGATATATATATATATATATATATATATATATATATATATATATATATATATATATATATATATATTTTGAGTGAGAACTAGAAGATTTTTGAACAACTTTTGGAAACAAAATGTAGAGAATGAAGGGAAGATGAAGATAGATGAATGGAGTGATGAGAATATCTCAGTCCTTTGACTATAAGAATCTGTTGGGAGAATTTAGAGGGTTAATCACTGATTAAATTAGGAGTGTTAGATTTTAAAATTAGTTATTGGTGACCTACTTAATTAGAGAAGGAAGAAAAAGAGATTGGAGGAGCTGTACAATGAAAAACTCTCAAATATTAAAGCAGTCGTAGACAGTCATGTTTGACTTCATTTCTAAAAATAAAAAATAAATAAAACGGTTAACTTGCTCCCCCTCTCTCTCTCTCTCTCTCTCTCTCTCTCTCTCTCTCATACACACACCCACACACTACGACATCTCAATAACTTTATATCAAATGAGAATGAGAATGAGATTGTGATGGAATATATAAGAGACCATGAACCATAATAATAATAACTGGACGAAAGTGTGAGTCAAGTCTCACATCATTTGGTAATTATAATTGGGTTAATAATCGGAACGTTAGAAACTAAACATAGAGAGTCTATAACACTCCGATAGTTTTTATATCGAGTGAAAATGAAATTGTGATGGGTATATGAACCAAAATGATAATAACTAAGCTTAAATATTTTGAGTTGATGATTTAAATACAAAAAGTAGTTATTACTAGCGAATAGGGTCATTACACATACAAAATCCACCAAACGTGCTAGTATGTACAAAAATTTGGTGTTTACATCAAATTCTGGATTAAAATACAACTTACTGGGTGCATTGGTAGCTAGGGATTTCAAAGGCACTTATGGCAAAGTTCCTTGCATAGAAAGTATAATATAATCACACGCCTATTTTTGAGACGTACGTACGTGCATCTCCCTATCTTTAGATACCACTCTGTCATGCTTTAAGATTCGAATAAAGCAATACGCAATGATGAAGCAATATTTGATTGCTAATTTCATCAAATTTAATAGCTTAAACCCCTGAGATACCGAATAAAACTAAATTAGTTAACTGCTAATAGGTACTTGAATTATAAAATTTAATAAAAATTTTAACTTAATTAACTATAAACACGCAAATCACAAAAATTAAAAGTTAGAGGGGTGTATATGAGAAATACCTATAAGTGAGGGTCACCATACAGTTTTAGAACCAATATATCCAACAAAATGTGTCCTGTACAGTTGTACACATAGATATCCTCCTCGTATATCTATAATAAAAAAACAACAACTTTGGAGGGGTAAAATAAAACAAGTCACATGCATGAAACACCTTTCTTGAACTAGGTTCGGGGACCAAGCTAGTGGAGACTCACAGTGATCATGGTCCATTCAAAATTTTTAAAATTACATATGAGTCCACTATTAAGTTATTAAAAAAAAATAAAAATAGTGTAAATTTTAAGGACCAAAATAATTTTTTTTTTCTTTAAAATAATATTATTTTGTGGACCACGAAATATATATAAATTTAATTGACTCAAACGTATCATAATACTTGATTTAAAAATTATAAAAAATCTTAATACTTAATTTTTGATATATCATAATAATACTTGATTTGCAAATTATACTAAATTTTAATACTTAATTTTTTAAAATAATTTTTTTTTATAAATATCTAAAATATTATTATTTTAATAATAAAGATAGCTATACTTTATTTTTTTAAAAAAATATATATATATTAAAACTCGAAAGCTAAATGAACAAAAAAAAATACTTATATATAATTATTTATTAATAATTTTTAAAATTTAATATATTTTTGGCCCCCTAAAATTAAAATTCTGTTTATTTTTTTCCACCAAATTTCACAGCAAAATATCATTCCTTGGTTGGATCATCAGATAATAAAGCAGCAAAGCGTTGTTATGCGTACAAATGATTATATCTTATTAAATGAGAGAGAGAGAGAGAGTAAAACCCACCCATAACTCATTTGATGCAGTAGATGGCATAGTTGAACAAGTGTAAAATATGAAAAATCCTCCAAATTTCGCACCGAAAGGCAGAGGCGGAAAAAGCCGGCACCGATCGATAATTCACAAGTCGAATTAAAAAAACAAAAGTCGATGGACTGATCCTGGAGCAATCTGGAAGCGAAAATGACTTCAAACAGCCCAAAGATGAGATACTCCGAAAACAAACCTGAGACAATCTGAGTACAAACCAAAGTTAAGTGAAATTGGAAATAGAGAAGAACTAGAACTGGAGACAATCCAAACCCCAGAAACCGAAAAAACAAAAAGATCCCAAAGCGCGTGGCTATCTGAACCAGGAAAAACCTGAAACCCGAGAAAAATCTGCGCCTAATGACTCAAAATAAACGCTAACCTATCCGAATGCCACCTATACTGAAAAGATCTTTTGGTTGGTCAAACTAAAGATGAGCTTAAACAAAAAAACTGCATTCAAAAAGGTAAATATCTATGTTCTCAAAGCTTTAATCCAATCAATCTCTAGTTTGAAGTCTCCAGGTCCAGTCCTGGCGCCACGAACACCACCCTCGGCATTTACGGAGAGAGACATCCCAACGATGCGCGATGGATTCATCTCTAAATTGGCATCGATCACATTTCCTCTCCACGTCGGCAAATAATGATCTAAGGGAATCTGAAATAAGTTATTTGTTCTCTATATTAGAATGCATTTATATACTCCTTTTGGCACTTGAAGATAATAAAAAGTTTTGACGGGGAATGAAAACTAGCCTTTGCTGTATGCCATGTATCCTTAGGTGAGAGAATGAAAGCTTGCCATGAATTATCTTCCTGTTGTCCGGGTGAATTAACCCAGTTCTCCGTGTATATCTATACCAAAAAAATAAAAAAAATTGCATCAAAAGGACAATTTAAGTTTATATATGTATAAAGTAGATTGAAAACAAGCGATGACAAGTCCCTTTCGTCTTGATGAGCGAGACTTACAGTCGATATATAGCATCTTCCGTCACCTCTAAGCCTCATGGCTATAGTATCGTAGGCATCAAGATCAATAAAGTCATCAAACTGGATGATTTGACATCCATGAGTGTCAGTAGAACAGAAAATATATCTAGAATTCATACAATCATGGCTATTAAGAGAGCTCTAAACAAAAATAATGCAAAAGCAACTTTAAATTAAAAAAGGAAAAAAAAAAGTGTTAAAGGAAAGTCGTGGTCATACTTCTCCACAACCCTGGCAAAATTTGAACTGATCGCTATGACAAATGTCGCCTACTAGAATATCTATAGCAAATAAATGTAATTGTGGAAAATACACATCCTGTTTTGTAATCTGTCATTCAGATCAGAAATTTGATCTTCGATTCTGTGCGCATTCTGAGAATTTTGAAATCTAATTGCTGACATCTGCTGCCATAGTATTTATAATCAAAGTAATCGAAAGTGGTAAAAGAAATCAAATGGCTCGAAAGGAATGGAACGAATAGAATTTAATGCCAATTCATAATGAAAGCAAAACCAAATGAGGGTCTCCTCACAAAAACTTTCAAGTCCTTTTTACTTTCTCATCAACTGGTAAAAGGAACTTTTGCCCAAAGCGAATTCCTTATTAAGTTTACCCCAAACACGTCACAAACAAGCCATTGATTACAATCTCAGTTACCTGAAATGTAATATTAGTGAATTTAAAGCCATGTCATAGTGAAGGCAAATCAAACAGAGAGTCTTCTCACAAAATCCGTAGGATCTTCTTCACTTTCTAATGAACTGATAAAAGGAACTTGCTGGCCAAAATAATCCCTTGTAAGTGTACCCAACACGCATCTCAAACAAGCCATCGATTATAATCTCAGTTAACTGAAGTGTTAATATCCATGAGTTTGCCAATAGGAGAGAATTGTTCAGCAAAGAGAAAAACTGAAAGCTAGTAAAGTTAAGCAGCAATTAGTTAACTTCCTCAAAATCCACAGATGAATAATAATATGCTGGGATGAGAATGCAATCAACCACCCAATATAGTCAATAATCTGCTATAATCAAACCAAAGAACCAAAAGAAAAAAGAGTGATTTTCCTCAAAAAATGAGTACAGGAAATACCTTCTTTGACCGCATTCCACAGAAACCGCTTCGCCTCATTCTCCATGGGGAGCCCTCTGTTAAGTCCAAGGAAAGATTGCCAGAAAAAACCCCTATAGTAAAGGCCATGGTTGAAAATTAGTAGACACTTAAAACCAAACTAAAATTGAAGTCTTTAGCCAAATGTAACTAGGATCAGTGAACACAACGAAAAAATGGAGGCAAAACCGACCTAAGCATGCTGAATAAAAGGATGGATTTATAATAATGAGTAAAGCACAGAAATATTTCTAAATTTTGAACAGAAAAGGTGAAAAGCACCAGATTGGGAAAAATGGATCACTTACAGGGTGTACAAAAAAAAAAAAAAAGGAATATTATGAGCAACTCTAGATTTTATACAGAACAACTAATATAGCATAAGAAAGTAGTCAAATGCCATGGGTTGCAAATAAATACAAGCCACGTAAAAGAATTTAATGTTAAGACCAGCTTTTGAGGCTGTTTGCTTCAATTAATTCAAACATTGTATTTCATAAAACGATTTTGATGAAGAACCAAAGAAAGCTAAAATTATTCATAAACTAGAATTCTGGGACAAGGTACTGATGCAGATATGCTGACTGAAACTTATGACGTTATAAAGCTAATTTCAAGAGATTTATTTTAGAATAAGCACATCTGCATACCACTAAGTACTGCACCAGCATCAGCATCTGTGATCTCTAAGGAAGCAGACGATAAACCTGGACATGAACTCTGTAAATGTCACGATCATATTTAATAAACAGAGTTAAAAAATTGACCCCATATAACTTAAGGGGTAAAGGGTAAAATGAATGTATAGTCTTCGTACAATAGCAGTGTTGCAATCTAGCCACTAAACTTTTCACTTAAACACTATTTAGTTCATGAACTTTCTTAGACATTACAATTCCATCCTTAGCTCCTGACCTATTGCACCTTGCCAAGGAAATCACTTTAACCACTTCAATAATATAGAGAAGTCAGTGCCACAAAGAGAAGTTAATGCTAGTTACCTCATAAATTTCACCTGAATTTTCCATGGGAAACACTAAATTACTGAGTTTAATTTATACTACAACTTAGCAAGGAAAGTTCAAGATTCTAGTCATATTATAGCAGGCATCACTATTTGTTGAGGATACCATTGTGAAGAAGTGTTGCAATCAACAACACAGAACCTACTTACCTTTTAAACACCACGGATGAAAGTTTTAAGGGTACACCAATCTTATGTTAGTATAAAAGATGTCTATGTAAGTTCGTATAAAGCAAATATTCCCTTCTTCTAAGGTTAATACTTGACATTGCAGGATATATTTTAAAAAGAGTTAAAGAGAAGGGCATACCTCCATACTCTGAGTCAGAGTACAAATGCCATTTTTTAAGTTCCTCTTTAGAATTAAAGCTGAACACATATCTTTCACTTGGCGGCATTAGATCTTCTACATTCCATGCGAAGGCTGCATATGAACGTTAAACTTAATGACAAATTCAGGAAAAATGAAATTATTTCATTCTCAGTGTATAAGACAGCATAAAGGATATCTAAAAATATTATCCTTCGAACCAATTTCTGATTCTGGTTAAAAAACAATAACGAATGCCAATATTGGACAAGAATTAGTTCAGGACGGGAATTCTAATAAAAACATAGAACTATGCATGCTATGATTTTTAAATGGGCAATAATATAGTAGGAAAGTGATAGTTACAGAAGTAAATCTGGCATAAATAAATTCCAAATCGGAAGAACTAGGTTATCTCAAGAATTTCTACCAACAGGACGAGGGATCATTTGTTCATATTGGAATAAAATAATTGCCAATAAACCCATAAGCATAAGGATAACCAGACATAGTTCCCATATTTTGAAGCTCGGTCAATACTTGAAAACTGAAAATTATTACAATCAGCCGACCAAAACTAGGGCCCAAAACCATCGATTATAAAATATTTCATAAAATGAATTTAAAAAAAAATATATTTTCATAGATCCAAACAAGCTGACACTAGCTTATAGGACTAAATTGTGATACATGTTCATATCAATGAAACTAGTTATAGGACCAAATTTAGTCCATCTATGGATGGACGATATTACTTCTTTCAATGCGCTTTCATTTCTTCGATAGATGATAACATGATAGTAAACCATGATATTCACAAATGTAGCGCAAAATCATATCAGTGAGCATAGAAGTTTCAATATTAAATCTGGCAGAAAATTCTAGCTAATATATCTACATTTGAACCCTAAAACTGCTAAAGTCGAAAAACTAGGGTCCGGCCAAACCGAAATGGGAAGTGATGTTTGGAAACAGGATAAAGCATAAATGATTAATTCGGGCAAGATTTTTGTGCCATATTTCATTTTAAAAATAAAAAATTAAAAAAGAAGAACACCATTTCAAATTACGGTATCAGCTCCTGCAGTAAAATTTGCAGTTTTATTCTGATTTGCATGGAAACAGTGCATATTTTTACCTCCCACACTATTTTGCTCAGTACACATTACTTATCATCACGGAATTAGGTTTTCACATTTGGGATTTCACATCTTTCCAGTAAAACCAAACATGTGATTAACTAATATCCAGTTTACAAAGACCATGAATGTTTTTATGACTCCTCAGGTGTAAAATTGATATAAATTTCTCTTTTGATGTAAATTTGCACAAAATCAAATAGAACTACATAGCAGTGACCTGAGGGAACAAATGAAACCACCTAAGGATCACTCTTTTGCCCAAATCACTACATACCATCTCACAAACCGATCCAAAGGTAGTAAAAATCCGTAAAAAACTGAAAAAATAAACAAAAAAAAATAGAAGATTAAATCAGAAACTAATCTCCTCATATTATATATAACTAATTACTGGGTTTGCTTTCTCTAAGATTTGGGGGTTGTGGGATGAGATTGCGCAACCTCTCTTGGTGGCGTTGAGCGAAGCTTGTAGGAGAGCTCGGAACCTCGACATGGCTACGGCGGCGGCGGAAGGGGCGGCGCCGCCGCTTCTCCTCGGCGAGGAGAGAGAGAGAGAGATGAGAGAGAGAGAGAGAGAGAGAGAGGGGGGGGGTGGAAACTGCGAGATGGGTCGAGTGAACCGGAATCGAACCGGATTTGAACCGAACCGTTGTGCGGGGATTTTAGACCAAAGGGGTCGGGGTGATATTGTCTATACCGGGTCCAGTGAACCGTGTCACGAAAAATGGTTTTTTCACGGAGACCCCTCAACAATATGTGTTTTCAAAATGGAATCCTCTGTGACTTTTTTTAAATTTTTTTATCGATGCTATCAAATTTAATTATTGTAGTTTTAGTTATCTTGTAAAGTAAATTACACTAACATAAGGAAAACCTAAGTAGGTGATTCAACTCTAATAATTAAATAATTAAACTTTAGTTGTTGTTTCAATTGAATTATTGTATTAAAATTTACTTAATTATATCTACATAAAAATAAATAATTGATTCAATTGTTATATCATCTCTCAAGGATACAAAAATTACCGTGTATATATTTCACATTGTTACTATATCTTTGACAAGTCACCCAATTAAGCTACTAAATTTAAATTATAGTGTAAAACTTTAATTAAAATTAAATGGTCAAAATTGTCAGGGGACCAAAATGTAATTTAGCCCATAGATCATGGAAAATCATAGATCCATGATCTATGTGACCGTTATGAGTTAGTTAACAAGCCGGTCAAAGTTTCAAATCCTTCCCTCCATATTTTCCTCTCCTCCACCACCTCCTGTACACAAAATCCCTCACCTCTCCTCCCTTCTCCACCTCCTCACATGGCGACTGACCTCTCCGTCGATGTGCCGGAACCCTCCGACGCCAACGCACGCTCCTCCTCGTTCTGGCGCTCAGTCCAGCACGCCCAATCGGCCGTCCACTCCCTCTCCGCCGTCCTTGGCCCCCTCCCCGACCCCCACCTCGCCTTCTCCGACGACCCCGCCGCCGCCCTCCTCCGCGACCCCGCCGTCTCCGAAGCCGTCTCCCGCCGCCTCCGCCTCCCCTCCTCTGGCGCCGGCGACGACCACCTCTGCCGCTGGCTCTATGACACCTTCCACTCCGCCGTTCCCACCCTCCGCCTCGCTGTCCTCAGCTTCCTCCCCGCCCTCGCCGGAGCCTACCTCTCCCGCTCCTCCTCCTCCCCCTCCCCCTCCGGCCCCCGCCACCCCCTTGCGGGCTTCGAGGCCGTCCTCCTCGCCCTCTACGCCCACGAGACCGTCCACCGTGGCGGCGACCCTGAGACAGTGACCCTCCCCTCCCTCGCCGCTCCAAGCATCTACCATGAGGTGAAGCCGCCGTCCAAGAAGGCTGCGGCCGAAGCTGACGAGCTCAATTCCTCCTCATCTGCCACCGGTCCCGCCGTCGTCTCCCCCGCTTTGGAGCCCCATGGCACCGTCCGATCCACGAGGCGGGCCCGCATCGTCGGGGTCGCACTGGAGCTCTACTACAGCAACATCTCCCAAATGCCCAACTTCTCCAAGCTCGAATTTTGCGAGTTTTGCACTGCGTGGAGCGGCCAAGATGCAGCTTTTAAGGCCCAGAAACAGGGGAGCTCCTCCCCTGCTTCTGCTTCTGCTTCAGCTTCTCAAACAAGCGATTTTCAAGGGGAGGCGGAAGAGGGGAGGAGGGTTCCTTTGCCGTGGGAGCTGTTCCAGCCGATGCTGAGGATCGTGGGGCATTGCCTTTTGGGTCCCGGGGATTCGGCTGAGCTAAGGACAGCAGCTTACAAGGCGGCGCAATGCCTCCACACGAGGGCAGCGCGGGAGATCGACTCCCCGACGTCAATCTTGGCGAGTAGGAGCCTCATCAGGTTGGGGAAGATTGCGGCGGCGGAGCCGGAGGCGGCTGCAGAGGAGGCCGCAACAGAGGTGAAGACAGCCGCGACGGAGGTGCAGGAGCCGGCGACGGAGGTGCAGGAGTCGGCGGCAGAGGCAAAGGAGACAGAGGCGAAGGAGTCGTCGGTGGCGGCAGAGGCGAAGGAGTCGTCGGTGGCGGCAGAGGCGAATGAGCCGTCGGCGGAGGCAAAGGGGCCGTCGGTAGCGGCGGAGGCAAAGGAGCCGTCGGTGGCGGCGGAGGCGGAGGCGAAGGAGCCTTCGGTGGCGGCGGAGTCGTCGGTGGCGGCGGAGGCGAAGGAGCCATCGGTGGCGGTGGAGTCGTCGGTGGCGGCGGAGGAGGCAAAGGAGCCGTCGGTGGCGGCGGAGGCGGAGGCGGAGGCGAAGGAGTCGTCGGTGGTGGCGGAGTCGTCGGTAGCGGCGGAGGCGAAGGAGCCGTCGGTGGCGGTAGAGTCGTCGGTGGCGGCAGAGGCAAAGGAGTCGTCGGTGGCGGCGGAGGCGAAGGAGCCGTCGGTGGCGGCGGAGGCGAAGGAGTCGTCAGTGGTGGCAGAGTCGTCGGTGGCGGCGGAGGCGAAGGAGCCGTCGGTGGCGGCGGAGGCGAAGGAGCCGTCGGTGGTGGCGGAGGCGAAGGAGCCGTCGGTGGCGGCAGAGGCGAAGGAGTGGTCGGAGGCAAAGGAATCGTCCGCGGCGGCGGAGGCGAAGGAATCTGCGGCAGCGGAGGTGAACCGTGGTGATTGCTCTGAATTGGAGAGTATAGAGGCAGATGATCAAGCAGCTTAAGGTTTTTCCGTTTTCCTTTTCTTTTTGTAGTTATTTTAGGGTAATGCAGAGTGAGTGAAAATAATGCAATTGTTATCATCTTAAGTAGAACTGCTATTTACTTGTTAGCCTATAACACCCCATAATTTAGCTCCCACAAGGACCATCTACATATTCTTATTGGAAGAACAATATGCAATTATTATAAAAAATGTATCCTCAGCGTATGAAAGCATAGAACGAGAAAAAAAGAAAAAAAAAAAAGAAGGATGATCACTACATTATTTGCCTTCTAAGATGAATGGTCTGAGGCTGAAGTGTGAACCATGTACTTGGCTAAAAATAAGTGATGCGTTTTCAGCAGCATCCAATCTTATATCTTACAAGTGCTTCTAGTTCTTTTTGATAAAATTGAGTACTTTTGAGATCGCATTACCAAAATTCGCATTAATCGATATTGCAGTAGAGCTTCAGAACCAACATCAACACCACTTCACTGCTTTTGAAATTGATAACGCAATGCACTCGCAATTGTCGATGAGATTTTCTCTCTTTGCTCCACTTTTTCATCTGAAACCAAAAGTTCTTACCTTCCCATGAAAACAGTTTCCTGTCCTGTGAAAATAAAATAAAAAATAAAAAATGAAAAATAATTGAGCTAAAGTATTTGAGCAAGAATTCTTTCTGAAAGCTGCAAAATGTGTTTGCTTTCACTTTTGTTTTCACGTCACTGTCATAACCGCACGCTTCAAAATGTCCGATTATTTGGTGCCCATCAAGATGCAGGGTGCTCATTAGGCACGCGCACAAATCTGAAAAGCAACCGAATGCGCAAAAATGCAGCGCAGCAACCGACCCAATGCTTTTACTTTTTAAGCGAACTTCAAGATCCTCGGCTGTATAATGCATCTGAGATTCACGCCCCTCAGCTGCACACATGAGTCGTGGGCAAGTGACGAGTGAAAAAGCGAAAGCACCAGTCCTCTAATACTTGCGAAAGCATTCTAACTCAACAGCATATATGCACGTAATTTTCTTACGCATAAATTTACCGGAACAATACCGACAGCTGCCTCATATGCTGCTACAAGATTTTCGAAAAATACCAAAATCAGCAACTGCCCAAATTAAATGTCAAGAGCAAGCATGGTCCAACATCAAGACTAATCAGCATCAAAAGAACTATCCTCGATCATATGAACTATTTTTTGTCTGATGAACAAACAGAAGAAGGCCAAAAAAGGAATGATGTATCAAATATATTTTTTTACCTTTTAAGATGATAGTTCCTCAGCCGTAGCGCAAAAAACGAACTATGCAACATATGTGATTCAATGAGAAGTAGCAATCTACGAGGATTAATGAACTATGTTAAAAGAAGCTCTTTCTTTCTTTCTGGATGCATCCAATTACCAATAGATAAAGACGCATTAGTGAAAGAAGGAAGTGACTCATGAATGTAGTCGACTGATTAAAAAGTGCAGTTCAACCACGCAAATTAAAGCACTGAGAGGTTAAAAAGTTTCTTTCCTACAAGAGATCATCCTGCCACCCCCAAAAGTGCAATTGAAATAGAACGCTTTCCGAAGCATTGAAGGGCCGATGCTTCTGCTATTTCGCACAACATATCACGATTAACATCCTGCCTGTCTTTTATGACCATCAAGAGGCATGCTCATCAAGCATATGCACAAATCACAAGGGCAATTCGATTGGCAAAAAAACGGACCCTTAGACTGACGATGCCACTTTTTTGGTCCATCGAATACACATCGAGATCATTGAGCATCCGCTTTAAGATTCGAGCTTGTGTGATGTACATCAAGATTCACGTTCATTGGTTCAACACATGAATTGCGATGCATCTAACGCGCGAAAAAGTGGAAGCACTGGTCCTCTAGTACTTCTGAAAGCATTGTAGCTCATCATTATATATGCATATGATTTTCTTGAGCACAAATTTATGAGTCCCAACATTGATAGCTGAAACACATTCATGTGCAAGTTTTTCCATGATTAGTCCAAGGTTTTTATCTGAATTTATTTAATCAATTGTATTGGCTGGAGTTATATAACGACTCGCTAACCCACTAGCAATAAAAATTCGTTGGGCTTAAACCACGGGCCCAAAATGCGTAAGCCCAATTATTATTATTAGGGTCTGATGTCTCTTACATTCTCAATCATAACTCATTTTTCATTCACATTTTTCATTCAATCTAAGACTATTTGAGCTTACAGACTCCCCCGTTTAGACTCTGATGAATTATTGGGGCGTTACAGACTCCCCTAAGTTAGATTCTAACGTCCTCGTCAAGTCCAAATCTGATCACAAATTACACACATACACTAGAATTACCAGGCGATGTGAGATCTTAGAGGTGGCTCCTACTAAATCTGTGGTGTAGCACTTTGCCTCACATAGTACTTAGCTCTCACACTTCCGACTGGTATCCGGCTCTAATACCAATTATAACGACCAGACCCGCCAGCAATAATAACTCGTTGGGCCCAAACCACCTGCCCAAAATGCTTAATCCTAATTATTATTACTAGGGTATGAAATCTCTTATATTCTCAATCAGAGCCGCTTTTCCACCCGATGTGGGACTATTGGGGCGATACAAGTTATTTTACAGCATTTATCTTATGTCCCATTTATCAACTTGAACTTGCCCTTGAACTCTCAACAACTAATTTCACTATTCAAAATATCATGTAAAAGCCATTTCAAATTACAACGAAGTAGGGTAAAGCTGAAAAATTGTTCTAACTGCAAGTCGACCAAATAAGACTCAATCCTATTCAAACTAAACTGACTCAATCCTACTCAAACTAAACTGAAATTCAATCCTTCCTGTGAAATCTGATGTCTCGCATAGGAAATCATGTCCAACACTATGCTAATGTTCATTTCCTTATGGTTTGATGCAGCTTCTAACATATGTCGTTTTAGCACAGTTGTGTGAGGACGGCTAAAATGCTCTTCTTCTCAAGTTGACCCAACAACTCCTCATTAGAGCAAAAGCATAAGCTCTATATTGGAGCTTTTGCCCTAGAAACTCATATCGGCAACTCACAACAACACGAAGCTGTAGCATTTTGGTTAACTAAGCACCCAGAAGCCATGACAGAAGCCGAGCCAAGATGCAAGAAGCATCAATCATCATTCGGTGGTTGCTGGATATCCTTGATGAGAACAATGAACAATGCAAATTTCGATAAATCGCAGAGCTTAAGTTTCACTATTGATACCTCAAAAGGCACCCCAAAATATTGTTGATGAGTCAACTTTCAAACATGACATCTAAACTAGATGTCAAATATGAAAAATTAAATCAGTAACCAGCTACCACGAGACAAAGCCGACTCATCAACAACATTTTGCAATAACTTTGAGGTAGGTCTACGTAACATTACTTATTAAGCTAGAAGTAGCACTAAGTAGACCAATATTTTAGCAAAATAGAAAAATAAATATCATATGTCTTAATTTTCATGCTTAACTTTATTTTAGAATTTAGCAATGAGCGAGAGAGAGCGGGGGAGAGGAAGGGCGAGTGAGAGAGAGCGGGGGAGAGGAAGGGCGAGTGAGAGGGGCCCTGAGCGTGGGAGGGATTCTCCGAGGGAGCGACGAGAGACTGGAGCAAGGAGCTGGGCTCATCGCAGGGACAGGCGGTCCCGCGGGACTTCGCGCGCGGGGGCGGAATCACGTGGCGTTTCCCTGCTCCGATCAGAGGATACACAAGCCAGCATCAAGGCCTACAGCTATGTAGGTTCTCGTTGGAGGCGTGCTCGGAGAGACATCTTACCTAGGATCCTAGGCCCTGGGCCTACTTGTCTCCCGAGCCATCGCTCCCGCGGTGTCGATACCTCGTCCCGTCTCCAGCATGTGACGAAGCCAGATTCTCATTGCTCCAGTGGTGTTGTTGCCTCGTCCCGTCTCCAGCCTGAGACGAAGACAGATTCCCTTGGTCTACCTCGTCCTTTCTCCTCAAAGGGTGAATCTAGGGTGTCCTGGGCCGAACCTCTCTGTTCCTTTTATGGGCCTGATGAGGGGTCAGCTCAATGTGCACCTCAATCCACCACGACAGGACCGGGATGCCACCTCACTCAGCACCTCCCATCCCGGAGGTCCGTTGATGCCCACCCGGTTCCTCCTGTGATCCCCACTATTCTTGGTCCGCTGACCTATAAAGAGGCTTTGCTCCGAAGAACTCCAGCAACTTGCGCAGCTAAAAGAACACACCACCCCCAACACCATCGTCTACCGGGTTCCCTTCCCTCTCTTGCCAAACCCAAGAGATGCTTTAGGTGCTTTGCCTCGGACCACTTGATTCGGAGCTGCAGGGATCCTTTTCGCTGTGCTGCGTGTTTTCAGGTGGGGCACAAAGCCAGATTTTGTCCCCGTCGGGCGCTGCGAAGAAAGATGATGCGTGGTGGAGGCAGGGCTTTTCGCCCGCAAGTCTCGAAGGTCTTCATTCCCTTGACTGCGGACTTCCGCATTCGGCAAAACAAATGCCGGAATGCGGTGCTGGCGGATGTGGTAGGACGCTCAAACCTGGGCCTCCACCCTCAAGGAACCATTGCGGCTGACTTGGCAGATCGCTTCGGCGGCTTCCCCATGGACTTTCTCGCGGCGATGTACAGGGAGAGAGACTATGTCATCTTTCTCCCGGAGTGGGTCCATCCGGATGATGTTATCAACAATGGGCTTCTCCGACTCCGGCATTGCCGGTTGAGCTGCCACGCTTGGGAGCCCCACAGCGATGCCGAGCGGTCCAGACTCTCCTACAGAGCGTGGCTGAAGTTAATTAACCTCCCTTTTGAATGTTGGTCACGTGACTGCATCAAATTACTTGTTAATGGCTTTGGCCGCTTCCTCCAATCAGCCGATATAAGCACCAACGTGGGGGATATGACCGGCTACCGTTGTTTGATCGCGGTGGATGATCTTGCCGACATTCCAGAGACTCTTTCTATAACCATGGGAAATCTCATCGTCACGGTGACGGTGCGAATTGACAGCACCTCGCCCTTCGGAGGCGACGACCGTGGCATTCCTTTCGTTGGGGGGGGGCCTAGCGAAGGTGGGGATCAAACTGATCCCCAAGGCACGCGACTCGCCAGACGGGTGGCTTTGGTGGGGTTGGGGGGCGACGACAGCAGCTCCAGAGATGCCACCCGCGACGGACAAAATGATTCTTGGGATTCCTCTGAGATTCGCGATCGACGGCGCAGACCCCTTGTTGCTCCCCGGGAACTTCTT
This sequence comes from Tillandsia fasciculata, assembly GCA_029168755.2. Lineage (NCBI taxonomy): Eukaryota > Viridiplantae > Streptophyta > Magnoliopsida > Poales > Bromeliaceae > Tillandsia > Tillandsia fasciculata. The sequence continues at coordinate 12,684,424 of CM054950.1, forward strand.
CTGGCGGGGGATCCCACCTCCGGTGAAGCCTCCGGCGGGCGTGGCCCTCCTGGATCTCGGGTCTTCTCGCCCGAGCGATCAACCCGAGAAGTCATGGCGCTGACGTCACCTACTGCTGCCTCCGCTCCCCAGGAAGCCCAACAGCCGGACGTTGGAGCTTGCGATGGGGATTTGGCCGATCTTGATCTACGATCTTTGCCTTTTTCTTGCTACTTTTCAAATTGCTTCTTTCCTTTGGGGAGACTACTCCCCTCCTCGGTTTTGGTGGACATCATTGTTGAAGAACCGCCTCGAAAAGCTAAAGGGGACCTCGAAGACTCTGGACCCCGGACCCTGGTTCGTTTGGCTTTCACCTGGGAATCCGGGATGGGGCCTGTGACTTTTGTTGGGCCGAGCCTCCCACCTGTGGCCCCGCCCTCTCTCTCGTGGGCCGGGCCCCCTGTCTTTCATATGTTTGTGAATCCTGCGCGAGCAGGCCCCCTGTCTCCTCCCCTTCTGAGCGCGTGGGCGAGCCCCTAGCCGCTCCTGCGATGGCAGGTCCCGCACCACTCACTCGGGCCGCTCCTATTCTGACGGACCTGGACATCGCTCCTTCGGCCCACCGCCAACCATGGCCGGGCCCGCCTATGCGACCTTTCTCGGAGGATTTGCTGTCCGCTCGAGCGGGCCGCCCTTCAATTACTTCTTTACGCCTTCTCCTGGGGCCCGCTTGTTCGATGGGGCCACCAGGTGCAGATGCTGCCCTTGATGGCCACGAGGGGGCCTGGCCGACCTTATCCTGGGCCTTCTCCTGGGAAACGCTTGGGGGCCCGGTCCATGAGGCGGACTTCTCTCGGGCCCCTCCGGAAGGTCGGTCACGCCCAACAGCACTCGCGGGACTTCTGCTGCCGGAGACTTCACCCAGCTTTGTCTCCCCCCCGCCTCCCTTGGCACCGACCGTGGCCTCCGACGGATTGGACATGCCTGCCCGGCAACCGCAACCCTCGAGAAGAAGCCCCAGGCTGGCTAAGAAGAGGGGAGGATTGGTGCTGGACCTTGCTACTGCCCGCAAGTGCACCCTTATGGGGGGCGGCTCTCCGGTCCCCTCCCCCCTAGCACCGGACAGCTCCGCAGCATGCGTTGGGATGTCTACGCAGCGAAAGATCAGAAGAAAATGCTCCAGGTTTGGCATTAAGATTAGCGAAGCGGAGGCCTCCTGCTTTCTGGATTTCGCCAGCTCGGCGACCTGACCGGCCTGGTATCACGCCGGGTTTGATGTGCTGCTCTTTCTGTTATGTATCAAATATTATCGTGGAACGTTAGGGGGTTGAACGACCCATCTAAGCGGGAACTTGTTAAGTCGTTGGTTCGAGGCTACTGTGCCTCCAGTGCAACTATCCTTTGCTTTCAGGAAACTAAAATTAGTTCTTGTTCGCGCTCTTTTATCCGCTCCTTTGCCGGATCGGGGTTCGATAAATGCATCTTCATCCCTTCGGTTGGGGCTTCGGGAGGCCTAGTTACCTGCTGGAATGCTAGGGCCTTTTGTTGCTCTGATGTGTTAGTGCGGAATCACTCTCTTACTCTCCATCTGAAATGCACTTCCGACGGTCTTTCGTTTTTTATTACCAATGTCTACGGGCCTCCAACCTGGGAGGGGAAGGCCGATTTTTGCCGGGAATTGATCGATCTCAAAGGATCTTGCTCGGGCCGCTGGGTGGTATGTGGGGACTTCAACCTTACACGCCAGCAAAGCGAACGGACGGGGCGCACCTGGTGTACTAGACTGATGAACCTATTCTCTGATACGATCAACGAGCTTGATTTGGTAGACCTACCGTTGTCCAACCAGAGGTTCACGTGGTCAAACATGCAGAACGATCCCACGCTTGCTAAGCTTGACCGCTTTCTGATCTCGACGGACTGGGACTCGGCTTTTCCTTTCTCTTTGGTCTCGGCGCTTCCAAGATACACCTCCGACCACTCGCCGCTACTCCTCAGAACGCTCGAGCCTCGGGCCCCCCACCCTTTCAGATTCGAAAAATTTTGGCTTACACGACCGGACTTTATCTCACTGATCTCGGTCTGGTGGCATGAAATTGACGTCAAGCAGGGGAGGCAAGGCAGTATCCTAACTTTTAATGCCAAGCTGCGCCATTGCCGTAGAAGAATTAAAGACTGGTGCTCAACCAACTTTCATAGCATCTCCCGTGCGAAGAAGGAAGCTGCTGCAGACATTCAAAAACTAGATTCCTTGGAAGAGCAACGAGGGCTGTCTACCTTGGAACAGGAGGCAAGGCTAAAACTCAAGGAACAACTGCGAGGATTTATCCACGAAGAGGAGATCCTTTGGAAGGCCAGAGCTAAGCAACACTGGCTCAAAGAAGGGGATGGGAACACCAAATTTTTCCATGCAGTAGCTAATGGCAGGCATAGAACTAATCATATTGCGCTCATTGAACACGAAGGCGTCAGACTTGTCGGGGAAAGGGACAAGAGGGAGTACTTCTACCAGCAGTTCAAGGATAGATTTGCGCCTGCTAACCTACCTCGTTCCGCTTTTGGGGATTGGAGCGACCTCTTTCCTGATAATTCTGTGCTTGCCTTGGACTCAATAACTGCCCCGTTCACTTTGGAGGAGATCAAGAAAGCTACCTTTCAAATGAATGGAGACAAAGCGCCGGGTCCCGATGGATTCAGTATGGTCTTCTATCAGAGATTTTGGGAGGTAATCAAGGAGGACCTACTAAGAATCTTCGACGACCTGTTCAATATGACTCTGAACACCGGCCCCGCCGACTACTCGCATATCTGTCTGATCCCAAAATCAGAAGGAGCTAGTTCAGCCGATGAATTCCGCCCCATCAGTCTCACAAACTGTATTCAGAAAATAATCTCCAAAGTGCTGGCGAACCGGCTCACCACCGTGATGCACATGATCATCTCACCCTCGCAATCCGCCTTCCTTAAAGGAAGAAATACCTTAGACTCCTTCGTTACCGCCAGCGAACTCATCAGCTGGGGGACGAGCCAGCACATCAACTGCGTCGGTATTAAGGCGGACTTTGAAAAAGCCTTCGACAAAGTTAACTGGGATTTCCTTAAACACATCTTGATTTGCTTGGGCGCTAACCAAAAATGGTGCGGATGGATCGAGCAGTGTACCTCGAATGGCAAGGTCGCTATCCTAGTCAATGGAACCCCCACCAAATGGTTCAAGATGAAAAGGGGTCTTCGCCAAGGGGATCCGCTGTCTCCATTCTTGTACCTGATAGTTGCTGAGGGGCTGGCGAGAATGACCAATAGGGCTGTTCAAAATAACCTATTTCGCGGTGTTGGGCCCTGTCAAGTGGCAAAAACCTCTATACTGCAGTTTGCGGACGACACCTTCTTTTTCTGCGAGGCGTCTGCAAGGCAAATCCGCAATCTACGACTAATGTGGCAAATTTATGAGTGGGCTTCGGGACTCAAGATTAATAGGCGCAAATCACATCTGTTCTACCTGGGAAACCGGAATAATGTTGGGGAGAGACTTGCGGCTATTCTTGGCTGTAAAGTAGGCCAGCTTCCGACCAAATACCTGGGGCTACCATTGAAGAAAGGCAAAATTCCGAAGGAAGACTGGCACAACGTTATATCTAAGGTAGAGCACAGGATCGCAGGCTGGCAAGCTAAGCTGCTCTCTCTTGGTGGGAGGTTAACCCTGGTTAACTCGGTGCTCTCGAATCTCCCTCTTTATTATCTATCGGTCTTCAAAGCCCCAGCCTGGGCCCTGCGAAAAATCGACTCCCTCCGGAGAGCCTTCTTCTGGAAAGGAGGGACGTCTGTGACGGGGAGCAACTGTCTAGTTAACTGGAAGACAATCTGCAGGAATAAGAGAGACGGAGGACTAGGTGTTCTGACCTTGGAAAGCATGAACACCGCTCTGCTGGCGAAATGGTGGTGGCGCTATTTCTCGTCGGAGACGATCCCCTGGAGATCTCTTCTAACAAACCTATATTATTTGCGCAGAAGACCGCTGAGAGAAGGAAGGTCCTTCAAACCATTTTCCCAATGGTGGAGGAGCGTACTGGGAACGAGGGAGCTATTCAAATGTGGCACATACCATTCAGTGGGAAATGGCGAACTGACTAACTTCTGGTCCGACATCTGGGTTGGGTCCTCACCTCTCTCAACCCAATTCCCTAAAATCTTTGACTTAGTCCTGCTTAAGAACCTTAGGGTGAGGGATTGTCTATGTCAAGGGGACTGGATTTGGGACAAAATTTTAGAAGGCACGGCAGCGGGCGACACTGATCTCCAAGGCCAAATCCAAACCCTGAAATCCGCTACACCCAACCTACCGATCACAAACAACAAAGATACATTCCTCTGGCGATGGGACAATCGGAACACCTACACTGTCAAATCGATGTATGACTTTCTGCAAAATAGCGGTGAAATAGACGATCGCTTCACTAAGCTTTGGACTGTGAAAGTACCGCTGAAGGTAAAAATCTTTGTTTGGCTGGTACTCAGAAAGCAGGTCCAAACAAGGGACAATCTTCTGAGGAAAAGCTGGATTGGACCTAGCTGCTGCGTCTTCTGCCCAAACTCTGATGAAACAGTGGACCACCTCTTCATCTGCTGTTCTGTCGCAAGAATGCATATGCAAGCACTAATGCCTAATTACTGGGCCATTCGTAACTGCGGGACGGTTGATCAGCTTTGGGACGCAATCACTGTCCAAAGAGGGAATCTCGGCAACAGGGCAAGAATCACCATCGCGGCAGTCTGGTGGAACATCTGGTTGGAAAGAAATAGAAGAGCCTTCGACAACATGTATCGCCAGCCCGGGGCCCTCATGGTGGATGCTTCACATTGCCGAAACGACTGGTCCAGACTCTGCGCCTAAGTTTTTTTTTTTTTTTTTTTTTTTTTTTTTTTTTTTTTCTTTTTTCTATGGCCCGGCTGCTTTACTGCAGAGACCGGCTGCCTACTTGCTTAATTCAAACTCGTTATGAATAAAGCGACAGCATGCTGCCTTTCTCTCAAAAAAAAAAAAGAAAAAAAGAAAAATAAATATCATAGCAAGCCAAACCAACATTGTTAAAGGTTCGTAAAGTCTAGTGAAATACAAAAACGATGAAACTGTGAAAGGGGATGAAGTTAGATAACAGTCAACCCGACCTACACTAAACTTTTATCTCGCACTTTAAAAACATGGAAACAAGGTGGCAACTCTAATTACCATGTATAGTCCAGTTTGGATTAACTAGAGCATTTGAGAAGTGTTGTTCAAGCAGAAATACGGGAATAAGCCCTGACATCTTTTTCCTTAAAATTGCCCCCCAATGGCTCCTTACGAGCCTAAAGTGTTGGGAAAATTCAAAATCCTCATTATTTAATTTTATTTATTCTTTTTATTATTTATTTATTTATTACTATTATTACTATTTATTATTTATTTATTTATTTTAATTTAATTATTCTTTCTTAGCGCAGAAGAAACTCAATGGAACGTGCTTCCGTTTCTTCTGCCGGGCGGAACGTGGGTTTCCGTTCCGTTTCTTGCGCCTTACTCGTTGTTACGTGGGTCGAACGTTACGTGGGTCGAACGTTGAGCAACGTTCGATTCCCAACGTTCGACTTCTTTCGTATATATATATTTATGTTTCTCCTCTGTTCTTGCAGCATAGGAAACAGAGCAAGAAACAGAGAAACCTTTTAACCATTTTATTTTCATATTTTTCATCTCTTTCTTACTTAATTGGGTGTTGAAAGAATTTCCGTCAACCTCCGCCACGATCGTGCTCGCAGGAGGAGGAATTCCGGTCGTACCTTGGGGTGGTGTTCTTGGTTAATTCCGCACGCAAGGACGGAAATACACCTTAGGGCAGTGCTACGCACGCTTCCTGATCATTTAAATATTTTGGATTATTTGAGTTATCTGTAAGTTTTTATTTTATCTTATAATTAGATTAGGATATTAATCATAATCAAATTCTTTAAATATTTTTCCTAACATAAAGTAGCTTACTCGAACGTTTGCCTATGGGAGCTAGAAGATCATTTCAGCTTTACACTCCAAAAGGAAGCTCTAGCCTCTTAGTTGGCTACACCTTGCTTCTGCTTCTTCAATAAACAAAATGTTCCCAAAAAAAAAGCCTAAAACACATGCACTATCCTTGTTTGGCGGTGTCAAGGCATATCCTTGTTGAGAGCCATCGATTATGCAAAAATCCAAGTGGAGACAGAGTGATGCTATAGTTATCTGAAAAGAAACTCCAAAGTATATATTGCTGATGAGTCAGCTTTCAAACGCGGCATCTAATCTAAACATCAAGTCTAAAGAGTTAAAGCCACTTCCTAGCTGCCGCATTGCAAATCTGACTTATCAACAATATTTTAGAGTTTCATGAGATACCTATTACACATTACTCCTAGTACAATACAAGGATACCTTTGAGATCCAAAACAACCCTTCTAAATCATTCCATCCATCGAGCAATTCTTTGATTCAAAAACCCCTCCATTTCTTTGATTCAAAATCCGCACGTCATGTAAATCTCGAGCTTATATACTTGAGGCAAAGTGTTGAATACCATATATTAAGACACTATTATTTAATATCTTATGATGCTCCAAAAATTATGGTTTATTAGGACAAGTGGCAACGTAGGGGCCTAGCTAGAGTTTAAATACTACCAAATCCATCCACCATTCAACTGCATGGGGAAAATTAAGCTTAATTGATCAATGTGCATGTCTTAGGCCCATTTAAATTCTAAAAACTGATGAATTAAGCTTTTGTGTTAAGTTGCAATTCATTTTATGTGTTTATTCTTGACGTGTCTCAGTAAAATTAAACCAATTTCATTAATTACAGGCTTCTTGCTAAAATTAATTAAACACCTATTTTACATTCTTTTTTTTTTTTTTTTACCCTTGTATCCAGTACTCTAGATACTTGTATTAGACTTAATAAGTTGAATAAATCAAACACACGGAGCTAGGATTTTTTAATTAAATGGGATAAATTAATCTGATGGGATTCAAATTGAGAACCTACTGCTCTAATACTAGGAGGCAATCGATTTCTCTAACAGCTTATGCTATTAGAAAGCAACGTTCTAAGGTTTTGCATTCAATGCCCCCCTTTAGCAATGTTCAAGACTTGTATAATTAACCAAGATATGAACTTTGAATAAGATCAAGGTGATGCAAAATATATAATGAACTCTTCATCCAATACCAATTATTTCTAGGGGTGTTAATTTGGTCGGAGGTAAATAACAGATCGATAGGAAGTATATATACTCCCAAAATGAAATTACACTTGTGCTTATATAGATAGATATTGATAGAATATTGATTGAAAAAGATGATCGTCTCTTCTTTTCTTCTTATTCAATTTATAGGCATATATACAATGCTCATCTCTTTCCTTTTACAGCCGTGCAATCTAATTAAAGAAATATAATGAATATGGAAATATACAATTACAATGAATATGGAAACTAATAAACTATATAAATTAAATATGAGCTTTATGTGGTAATAAGCTATATGTGGTAACATCCCCCCTCAAATTGATGCTGGGTGATCAAGAAGCATCAATTTGCCAATGAGAAATTGATGGCGTTGGCGACTGAGAGACTTGGTAAACACATCGGCTAATTGTACGGATGTGGAAACATGTGGAAGAAAAATGACACGAGTATCCACAGCTTCTCGAATATAATGACAGTCTACTTCAATATGCTTAGTGCGCTCATGGTATACTGGATTAGTGGCAATTTGTATAGCACTTGTGTTATCGGCATGAAGTGGAGTAGGATCATGCTGTGGAAACCCAAGCTCAGTCAACAAACCTCGAAGCCAAGTAATCTCAGAGCATGCAGCAGACATAGCGCGATATTCAGACTCCGTGGAAGATTTAGACACACGGTCTTGTTTCTTACTCTTCCATGAGATCAAAGAGTCCCCAAGAAACATGCACCAACCAGTGACAGAGCGACGTGTATTGGGACATCCCGCCCAATCAGCATCACTAAAAGCAATAAGATGCACAGAAGATTTAGCAGGAAAAAATAAACCTCGACAAGGAGAGCCATGGAGATATCGAATGATGCGACGAACAGCTGCCAAGTGTAGATGCCGTGGAGAGTGCATAAATTGACTAACTTGCTGTACAGCAAAGGAGATATCAGGCCGAGTAATAGTCAGGTAGTTGAGGCTACCTACTAATTGGCGATACAACAAAGGATCAGAAAGTAGCTCTCCCTCATCAGCATAATACTTAACATTCATTTCTAAAGGTGTATCAACAGAGGAAGAATCTTGAAGACCAGCCAAAGCAATCAAATCCTGAATATATTTATGTTGATGTAAGAATATGCCCGAAGAATTAGTTTGAACTTCCAAACCTAAGAAATATGTAAGATGACCAAGATCCTTCATATGAAAAGATTTTTGAAGATATTGCTTAAGCTGAGTAATCAATAAAGAATCTGTCCCAGTGATAACAATATCATCAACATACACCAAAAGAAGAACAACTCCAGTAGTTGATTTTCGAAGAAACAATGAAGAGTCATATTGGCTTTGGACAAGCTTAAACTGAAGCAAAATAGAGCGAAACTTCTCAAACCACGCTCGAGGAGCTTGTTTTAAGCCATATAATGAACAATTCAATTTGCAAACTTCCATAGTAGAAGAGGAAAACAAACCAGGAGGAGGTGTCATGTATATATCTTCATTGAGATCACCATGGAGAAAAGCATTTTTGACATCCAACTGTTGAAGCGGCCAGCCCTGTGAGGCGGCAATAGCAAGAACTGTACGGATCGTAGTCATTTTGGCTACAGGAGCAAATGTTTCATGATAGTTTATCCCATACTCTTGTCGGTTGCCTAAGGCAACCAATCTTGCTTTATAGCGATCGAGGGATCCATCAGTGCGAAGCTTTATTGAATAAACCCATTTACAACCAATGGGCTTAACATGAGGTGGACATTTAACAATGTCCCAAGTCTGATTATCCTGAAGAGCACGAAATTCCTCCTGCATTGCCCGCTGCCAACACTCATGCTTCACTGCTTCTGAGTAAGAAGATGGAACCGAAATGGAGGACAAAGCAGCAGAAAATGATGTATGATAAGAGTCATACCGAGGAGGAGGACGAGAAACTCGGGTAGATCGCCTCGGTAAAGGTGGGGCAGGAGCAGATGGCGGTTCTGGCTCGGGAAGGGGCTGCAGTGCACGACGTCGAGTGTAGACAACTCCAGGTTTGAACCGGTCAATAGAAGAAGACGTGTCATCAAAAGTAGGAAGAATAGCGACTTCAGGGGATGAGCTAACATGAGTTGGAAAGAAATGTTGACTTTCAAAGAAAACAACATTTCGAGAAACACGAAGCCTCTTTAAAGAAGGATCATAGCAAACAAACCCCTTATGATTAGTACTATATCCCAAAAAAGCACATTTCACAGATTGAGCAGAAAGCTTATGGCGTTCATGAGGAGGCAAATGAACAAAACACACACAACCAAAAGTATGCAAATGTCGATAGGGAGGATGCTGATGATGAAGACGAAAATAAGGAGAGTCAAGATCAAGAGTTCGAGAAGGTAGTCGATTAATAAGATAAACTGCTGTAGATAATGCTTCTACCCAAAAAATAGGCGGAACAGAAGATTCGAGTAACAATGTCCGAGCCACCTCTAAGAGATGACGGTTCTTTCGTTCGGCCACACCATTTTGTTGAGGCGTATATGGACATGAACGCTGTGACAAAATGCCTTTTTGATTCAGAAAATCATGAAATGCATTAGTCATGTATTCTCCACCAGAATCAGATCGAAGAATCTTAACAGTAGCAGAAAATTGAGTTTCGACATACACTAGGAAGGATTTAAAAGTTAAAAAAACTTCAGATTTAGAACGGAGAAAATAAATCCAAGTAAACCGACTATAGTCATCGATAAATGTTACAAAATATTTATACTGACCATGAGAAATAACAGGTGCAATTCCCCACACATCAGTATGAATAATATCAAAACAATTTTTCGCATGACTACCAGCAATAGGAAATGGAAGCAGTTTACTTTTTCCTAACTTACAAGTAGAACAATCAAAGGAAGCACGAGAAGAACAAAATTTATCTTTATTGCCCAATAAACCAGAAGTCAATAAATAAGACAAAATATCAGAATTGGGGTGTCCCAAACGTTTATGCCACCTTTCACTTTTATTGATAATAGTAGAAGAAGTCAAAGCAACATGATTAGGAATAAAAAGTTGGATTGGAAACAGTCGTCTTACTTTAGGCCCCTTCGCAATCACCGTCCCCGACACCTGATCCTGCACATAACAACCACCACGAGAAAAATGTACATCATAGTTATTTTCTACTAATTGTCCAACTGATAGAAGATTATTAGAGAGTCCAGGTGATACAAAAGCATTGTTGAGAGTTGGAGTAATATCTCCTACAGCAGTAATAGGTAAGGTGTGTCCATTAGCAACCCGGACATGTTCTGAACCATGATATGCGCGGACATTTTTAAGCAAAGCCACCGAGCCAGTCATATGATTTGATGCGGCAGAATCAATAAGCCAAGATTTAGATGGAGAATTACCATTACCGTGAAGTCCTAGAGCTGAAAAGGCCGAAATAATCATTTGTTGCACCATTTCAGGAGTGAGGACTGTTTGCTCAGCATTGTGATTGACTGCTGTTGAGGTTCCAGCTGGAATTTGACCTGTAAAAGGATTAGTAGTAGAAGCTTGAAATGCAGTCTGACGATTTTGGGGTCGAATTGAACATTCTTTGATGATATGTCCAGGCTTTTTGCAGTAATTGCAAAATTTCTTAGCACAATTTGCAGCAATGTGACCATAATTCTTGCAACTAAAGCACTGAACTTTACTCATATCCCTGCCTTTGCCTTTTCCTTGAGCCACAAATGCCATAGGTGTTGTAGTCAACCTTTCTTGTTCCAGAGTGGCTTGGGTAAAAAGACGTTGTTCTTCACGAAGTAATTCACCAAAACATATATCCAATGAAGGAGGAGGATGACGACTCATCAGATTAGAACGAACGTTCTCAAAATCTGATCGCAATTTCATCAAAAATTGATCGCGCTTGCTAACCTCATAAACAGCCATTACATCATGGAGAGAATCTTTCGACACGGTAACACAAACAATATCAGAAAATTCAGTCCATAATTGTTGAAAACCGGAAAAATAATCTTGAATAGATAATCCTCCCTGAGTGTAATTTGCAATCTCGCACTCCAATTGAAACCTTCTTGCAGAATGTGTTTGATTGTAAACTCTTTTTAAATATGCCCACATATCTTTAGCAGTTTTATATGGACGTAAATTAAGAATAATTTGAGAATCACATGACCCAATAATCCAAGACATCACCCTAGCATCTTTGACTTTCCATTGAGACAATTGTGTGGCATCCGTAGGAGCTGGAACAGTGCCATCAATATGTCCCCATAACTCCTTTCCAGTGACAAACAATTGAAATTGAAACTCCCATGCGGTATAATTTTTTCCGGTAAACTTAACACAAAATTCAGAAGTGCTACTCGCCATTGCAAAGAAATAAGAATAGTTCGCACCAAGAAAAAAAATCACCAAAGAAAGCTAAAATTTTACCGAAATCGTGAGCTACCTTTCCACGCCAAATTCCAAAACGTAAAGGTACTGCACCCGTGCACAGATCTGCCACCACTTCGCTGCGGCTCACTGTTTGTTTCAGAATCTCTGATCCAAAGAGAGTAGCAGAACAATCCAAAAAAAAACCAAAAAAAACTTCTAAAACCAGGGCTCTGATACCATGATAGAATATTGATTGAAAAAGATGATCGTCTCTTCTTTTCTTCTTATTCAATTTATAGGCACATATACAATGCTCATCTCTTTCCTTTTACAGCCGTGCAATCTAATTAAAGAAATATAATGAATATGGAAATATACAATTACAATGAATATGGAAACTAATAAACTATACAAATTAAATATGAGCTTTATGTGGTAATAAGCTATATGTGGTAACAGATATTTGGCTGGAGGTAATTAAGTATATAGAAATGGGAAAGTGAAGTTGTGAGAACTCGACTTGATCCTCAAAAGGAAGCCAAATCTGAAAAAGTTACTAATCTTCTATTATTTTGGAACTACACTTCATCACTTTCACTTACATTTCATCTAAACCGAAGGAATAGAAATGATCACATTAATCTAGCTAGAATTGTACTGCCCAACTACTATATATAACCTCTAAAAATAAACACTTCACTAAGTTAGTTTGAGGTACAGTTGGAAAACAATAAAAAGTAGCAATTTAATTATAACAACTTAACTTCCTCCCAACTTCACTTTCCGAATTACATATATTTGGCTCTAACCAAACACCACCAAAAAAACCTAAGCAAGCAGATAACAACAGCATTCTAACATTTTTATTCAGCACTTTCCTTAGTCTCTTGGCACCACACTTTTGATAGGTCCAAGATGTGGCTTCGTATTAGAGAATACAAGTTTTTTTCCCTTTTAATGCATTATAAGGAACTAATGAGACCCGAGAACAAAACTTTCTCACTTAACACTTATTAGCTAAATTTGCCGACTCTTAATCCCAAACAAATCAAGAGTTACCATGCGATTTGCCGAGTCTTAAGCCATTATAGCTTCCATCCTAATGGTTTAGTTTACACACAACACGAGATTGAAAAGCACTACTCCCCCCTTTTTTTTTTTTTTTTTTTTTTTTTTTTGCCCTTTTCTTTACAATTATTAATTATTGCTCTCCTCTTTTATTTTATTTATTTTATTTTTTTAATTAAAATTTTTAAACTTAAAAAAATATTTAAATCTATAAAATTTAAAATTTTATTTTATAAATTTTAAATTTTTTAACTTTAATTTTTAATAAATCTAAACAATTTTATTTTATTTTATTTAAAAAATATATTAATTTTAAAATTTTAAAATTTATACAATTTTTTTATAAAATTTTTTAAATTTATATAAATTTAAAAATTAAAGTTTTTGCTCCCACTTAAAATTTTAAAATTAACTTTTTTTTTTTTGCTCCCACTTAAAATTTTTATAAAAATTAAAATTAATAAAAACTAAAATTTGAACAAAATTTTAAAACTTTAATTTTAAAGAAAAAAACTAAAAGGAGAAGGACATATTAGTAATTTTATACAAAATACACTCTCTATTCCTATTATTCTTCATTTCCTCCCAAACACTATTTTTTTTATACATGGTGCTGGTACTAACCAAAAATATCCAACCAAATACAAATTTATAATAATTTCAGCTTGTTTCAAAAATTATATTTATTTCTAGTTCTCTCTTATATCTCAACCAAACGAAGTCTTAAAGCACAATTTATTAGCAACAGAATCCTTGGTCCTCATATACCCCACAAACAATCTCTTTTCCACTTTCCATCCAATATGAAACGACTAGGCAGCATCACATATAATCATCCAAACCACCCCCCACTCTCCTTTTTTTTTCTTGCACTATGCAGATATTTAGATACCAAAAATTCCTAGAGAAGTACCAAATGATTACAGAGGTAGAAATCCGAAAAGCAAAATGGATCATCACCGAGCTGTTGCGATTTACAAAACTTTCAATTTGCGCCGATAAATCCGGCGCCGCCGCTAGGGTTTTTGTGCTCCACATTACGCTATGATTTTCTCTGACCGGGATTGCTATCAAAAGGTAAATCATTTTTGTACACCTCATATATTTATTTATTTATTTATTTATTTTATTTTATTTTTTTACTTTTATTTATTTATTTATTTATTTATTTATTTTTTATCGAAGAGCAATGCTAGTGGTACATCCAAAACTCTAGGCTATTGTAGTATAACCCCCTAAATCTTTTTTATGTTGAAGATATATATATATATATATATATATATATATATATATATATATATATATATATATATATTTCATGGGGCTTGCTTATATACACTCCAAAAATAAAAATATTTTTTGTATATCGGGTATATATCTTACTTATTTGGGAAAGTGAATTTTATTGCTCACTTTAAAATGACTAGTAAAAAAGTTTTCACCACAGGATGAATGGAGTGTACATCGTACATGTTAGCAACGAGCGCACAAACTAAACAAAATCAATTGGCGATCACGACAAAAAAGTAAAACCAAAATTGCACGACAGAAAAATAACACACAGATTTACGTGAAAAATCCTTGCAGGGAAAAAACCACGGGCGAAAGAGAAGAGATTTCACTATGTAGGAAAGAGGGAATACAAGAGTTCTGCTTTGTACAATCGCTCGATCTCACTCTAGGGCAAATAAAAGAGAAATTAGGATTTTTCCTTAGCGGATCGGATCTGTACCGCGGGGGGCTCCGCCCTCCGCACCCCCCGTCCGATGTCAGTGGTGGGCTTCGGGCTCGGGCCTAGCGGCCCGAGCCCTTCGCTTCCACCACAGACATCCACCAGATTTCTCATCGCACCACGAAGCCATCGGCGAACCTGAATCATAATATCAAAGCGATTCTGATTTTGAGTAACATCTAACAGTACATACGATTTCGGATGTACAGATAATTTTCACGAAATTTCGGTTTAAATATTAAATAACGTTTGGTTGAGGTATAAACTAGAACGGTCTATTTGAGAGATATATATAAGCTCAAGAAGAAATAGGAACTAATATAATTTTGTGTTTGAATGAGTATTAGAGTTGTATCAGGTATAAAAAAGATTGTGTCTGGTTTGATAAAATAGAATAAGAAGAATAAAGAAAAAAAAAATTAATTAAAAAAATTTATTTAAAAGAAATTTAATTATAATTTGTATTATTTAAATTTATCTTTTGTATATAGAAAAATAATTTATTAAAAAATTAAAAATTTTGAAAATTTTTAAATTTTTAAAAATTAAAAAAATTGTATATAAAATTTATATAATTTTAAAATTAATAATTTTAAAAATTTATTAATTTATTAAAAATTAAATTTAAAAATTTTAAAAATTATAAAATTTAAAAATTCTATAAATTAAAGAATTTAATAATTTATAAATTTTAAAAATTTAAATTTTAATTGCCTCAAAAAATATACAAAAGAGGAGGCAAAAAAAATTATATTTAAATTTCTATAAATTTAAAAATTTCTGTAAAAAATTTAAAAATTTAAAAATTGATAACTTTTTAAAATTTTAAATATATTAAAAATTAAAATTAAAATTATTAAAATTTATAAAAAAAATTTAAAAAATAAATTTAACATTTTTAAAATTTTATAAATTTTAATTTTAATTTTAAAAAAAAATAAAAAAAGGGTGAGAATAAGGTTGTTTCCAGATGAAAACAACCTTGTTCCTACCAGGGATAACTCTTGTACCTGCTTAACGGTCTATACTTGCTTAGTAATTATCGTTATTTTCTTTTTATGGTCATCAATTTTTTTTATTTATTTTTAAGTTAGGAGCAAAATAATAATTTTTTTTAATTATACCTTACTGTCATTATCATTTTTTTTATTTTTTCTCAAATTAGGAGTAAAATGGATATTTTAATTTATGTAAAAATTTCACCAAGGTTTAACCCTAAATAACTTAACGAATATTAACAGCAAAATTATTTTTCAATAACTGAGAAATATATAAAATAAACAAAATATTTTTTAAGTACAGAGGTATATAGAAAATTATTATTATTATTATTATTAAAGGAGAAAGAGAAAAATAGCATGTGCAATCCTTTTATGTTTTTTTTAAAAACAATAAATCTAGCCAAAAATATAAAGTTACTACTAGTCCAGAATTTCGAAAATCAATTATCAAATTATTTATTATTGCGCTATGATCCCTCAATTTAATTTTGAAGTTATTAATTAAACAACAATGTTGGTGGCTTGTCACACATATGATCTCGTAAAATTTCACAGCGTATAAAAAAAAAAAAAAAAAAACAACAACAACAACTTTTTATCTATCAGATATTATACTTAACGATAAAAATATTTTTTAACAGTTAAAATTTTTAAAAGTACATATTTATAAGTACAAAATTAATATTTCATATATATTTTGTTAAAAAATAAATAGTAAGCTAACGATAATAAACCAAAAAATAAATAAATAATTTAAAATTTTTGAAAAAATAAAAATAAAAAATTGAACCTGAAAAAAAAATAAGTATTAATGTATTTGTAAGTATTACAAAATCGAATGTAAATTATTTGTTAAAATTTATGTGGGGCGTCGGCAGAGAGACCTATTAAACTTTCAGAAAGTTTGAACGGTCTCTTTGTTAGATATAAAAGATATTTGCCAATTCTTTTTAAATCAAATAAGATGGACCTGGTCGCCTGGCGAGTTACGGTGATAAATTATTAAAACGTAATTAAAAATATAAAATAATTAAATTTTCAAATTAAAATTTTAGATATCAATCATTAAATTTTTTATCACTTATATTAAATATAGTCTGCATTTGTGTGTAGAATATTAGAAAGATGTCAGACGTCTGAACTGGTACCATTTACTGTACTAGTAATAAGTTTAGATAGATCCTGTGATGTACCTGTTATTGTAAATTTGTAACACGATTGCAGCCCTCCACCAAATTTTTGTTCCTATGCGGCTTTTGAATTTGGATCAACCACACCGTGTACGCTGTTCTCCTGGCAATAATTGCAATGTTCTTACCAAATTCAACGACCAAAGACACCTGCTTATGAAAGATATATAATAATTAAATAAATAGCTCGCTACTCCGAAGATGAACGCCAGCAATGAGACAAAAGCTTTACAGCGGAGAGCTCTCCACCTGACTAGTGCATTATTATATTAAATACTTTACTTTTTTTTTCTATATAAAAATCAAAATTTTAAAAAAAATAATTGTACCTGCAAAGCTGAAAAAGAGATGCTACCTTTATCCTTAAAATTAGATGTAGGTCTTACGACTCATTTATTATTTTAGATGTAGATCTTACGTTTTATTTATTTAAAAGTAAAATTTTTTTTATCCATCATCATTTCGAAATAATAAATAAAATAAAATATAAAATGTAGGCTTAGTATTTATCGAGCTTAAAAGGAAATTTTCAATGAGATTAATTATTATAAGAATTTTCCGCTGAAGTTTTTATTATTATTATTAGTATTTTTAACTACAAGTAGATGATTTGAATCCAAGGAAGGATTTAGCAGCCTAAAACCCCACCCAAAAACCACCGCCGCCGCCGCCGCAATGTCCGTCTCCCAGCTCCTCTCCACCGGCATGCCCCTCCGATCCCCAAACCCTAGCCCTAGGGAGCGGGGGCGGCGGTGCGGCGTTACTCCGATGGCTTCGGGGGCGGGGGCGGGGGTGGTGCGCGGGCTCTGCGCGTGGCGGTGGTGGGCGGGGGCCCGGCGGGGGCGAGCTGTGCGGAGGCGCTGGCGGCGGGCGGGGTGGAGACGTTCCTGCTGGAGCGAAGCCCCTCGGGGTCGAAGCCCTGCGGAGGCGCCATCCCCCCGGCCATGCTCGACGAGTTCTCCATCCCGGCATCCCTCGTCGACCGCCGCGTGACCCGCATGCGGCTCCTCTCGCCATCCAACATCGCCTCCGACTTCTCCCGCCACCTCCCCCCCGACCACGGCGCCCACATCGCCATGCTCCGCCGCGAGGTCCTCGACGCCTTCCTCCGCTCCCGCGCCCAATCCCGCGGCGCCCGACTCATCCCCGCCCTCCTCACCTCCCTCTCCCTCCCCTCCTCCCCGCTCCACCCCTACCTGCTCCACTACATCCCCTCCGGCGCTGCAGGCCCGACCTCCTCCACCCTCGCCGTCGACGTCGTGGTCGGCGCCGACGGGGCCAACAGCCGCGTCGCCCGCTGCATCGGCGCCGGCGACTACTCCACCGCCATCGCCTTCCAGGAGCGCGTCCGCCTCCCCCCCGACGCCATGGCCGCCTACGCCGACCTCGCCGAGATGTACGTCGGCGACGACGTCTCCCCGGACTTCTACGCCTGGGTCTTCCCCAAGTGCGATCACGTCGCCGTCGGCACCGGCACCGCCGCCGCCAAGCCCGCCATCCGCCGCCTCCAGGCCGCCATCCGCGCCCGCGCCGCCCCCAAGCTGGCCGGCGGCGTCGTCGTCCGCGTCGAGGCCCACCCCATCCCGGAGCACCCGCGCCCCCGCCGCGTCGCAGGCCGCGCCGCCCTGGTCGGCGACGCCGCGGGCTACGTCGCGCGCTGCTCCGGCGAGGGCATCTACTTCGCCGCCAAGTCGGGCCGCCTGTGCGGCGACGCCATCGTCAGAATCTGGAAGGAGAAGGGCAGGATCACGGAGGCCGACCTGAAGCGGGAGTACCTGCGCAAGTGGGACGACGAGTTCGCGGGGACGTTCCGGTTCCTGGACGTCCTGCAGCGGGTGTTCTACGGCAGCAACGCCGCGCGGGAGGCTCTGGTGGAGCTCTGCGCCGACGAGTACGTGCAGCGGATGACCTTCGACAGCTACCTGCACAAGAAGATGGCCGCCGGCCGCCCGCTCGACGACCTGGGCCTGCTGTGGAAGTCCGCCGGCAGTCTGCTCCGTGCCACCATTCTCGGCAGGGAGGTGGAGCGGCTGAGGCGGCTGTAATTAAATGTAATTGTAATTGTAGCGAGGGTGGGAACGTCGACTAGACTGCTTGTGCCTGCAGCGTCCCCTGTGTGTGTGTTACCATAATAAATTTCCAATTTCGGTATGACAGCGGATATAACATCTAAATCAGCACCATTGATGCATTTAATCCGTACGGCCTTGCTGTCTAGTGTAGTTGTTGCTATCTCTATATTCATATATTCATATATTCATATATTCATATTCATATTCATATTCATAGAGGAGGAAATGCTTAATAATGCTTAATGCTTAATTTAGGGCTAAATTTTAATTTTAACAAAATATAAAATCTGAAAGTACATTTTTATTATTATTATTATTTTACCTATGCTTTAGCTTCTATTAATTTTTTCGGATAAATTACACCATTGTTAATTCATTTTTTTATTTACTTTTTTGAAAATCATGTAATAATTTTAAATAAATATAACGTTAAGTTGGCTATTAATTATTGCTATGTTATTTTTAGATATTTGAATTAGCAGCTCAACATTACTTTATCAGAAAATTAATGAAATTAAAGTTCATTAATACTATTGAAATGGAAACTAAAAGTTCAATACTTGATTTAAATAATAAGGGCTCGTTTGGATAGGGGGATAAGGGGGGAATACCCCCCTTATCCCCAAATCCATACCCAAACGGGTATGGATTTTTTGGGAATCCGGGTTCTGGGTGATGGGGATTAGCAGGTATGGATAGGGGGATTTGGGTTCTGGGTTATAGGTGGAATTGGCTGGAATTGGAAATCGGCACAGGGATCGAGGCATTTCTTCCTTCTTCCCCATCGCGCCCCTTGCTTCCCAATCTTGCCCCCTCCATCTCCTCCGATCTCTTTCTTCTCCCATCTCCCCTCTGCGCCCCTCTCCGCGCCCCTCTCCGCGCCCCTCTCCGGCCATCTCCGCGCCCCTCTGCGTCTCTCTGCGGCCCTCCGCGCCCCTCTGCGCCCCTCTGCGGCCCTCTCCGCGACCCTCTCCGCGCCCCTCTCCGGCCATCTCCGCGCCCCTCTCCGGCCATCTCCGCGCCCCTCTGCGCCTCTCCGGCCCTCTCCGGTCCCCTCTGCGCCTCTCTGCGCCCCTCTGCGGCCCTCTCCGCGACCCTCTGTGGCCCTCTCCGCGACCCTCTCCGCGCCCCTCTCCGGCCATCTCCGCGCCCCTCTCCGGCCATCTCCGCGCCCCTCTGCGCCTCTCCGGCCCTCTCCGGTCCCCTCTGCGCCTCTCTGCGCCCCTCTGCGGCCCTCTCCGCGACCCTCTGTGGCCCTCTCCGCGACCCTCTCCGCGCCCCTCTCCGGCCATCTCCGCGCCCCTCTGCGCCTCTCTGCGCCTCTCTGCGCCCCTCCGCGCCCCTACGCGTCCCTCTGCGCCCCTCTCCGGCCCTTTCCGGGCCCCTCTGCGCCTCTCTGCGCCCCTCTGCGGCCCTCTCCGCCACCCTCTCCGCGCCCCTCTCCGGCCATCTCCGCGCCCCTCTGCGCCTCTCTGCGCCCCTCCGCGCCCCTACGCGTCCCTCTGCGCCCCTCTCCGGCCCTCTCCGGGCCCCTCTGCGCCTCTCTGCGCCCCTCTGCGGCCCTCTCCGCGACCCTATCCGCGCCCCTCTCCGGCCATCTCCGCGCCACTCTGCGCCTCTCTGCGCCCCTACGCGCCCCTCTGCGACCCCACTGCCCCTCTCTGCGCCCCTCTCCGCGCCCCTCTGCGGCCCTGTCCGCGCCCATCTGCGGCCCCTTTGCGCCCCTCTGCGACCCCACTGCGCCCCTCTGCGACCCCACTGTCCCCCTCTGTGACTTCTCCGCGCCCCTCTGCGGCCCTCTCCGCGCCCCTCTGCGGCACTCTCCGCGCCCCTCCGCGCCCCTCTACGCCCCTCTCCGCGCCCCTCTGCGGCCCCTCTTGCTTCTTAACACGTTGTGATTCTTTTTCACAAAGGTATGCCCCCCTATCAGTGCCTTACTCAGTGCCTTATTCAGTGCTTCTTATAATGTTGGTGGCATAATGTGTGCATGTCATTGCCATAATATGTGCTGGTTTTCATGTTGTGTTCCAATGTGATGTTTGTGTGTATGAGGCCTATTCCATGTTGCCATTTTGAGGGAAACAAGTGTGAGTATGCAAGTCTATCCCCTGTAGCTTCAAATATGGACGATGATGATGATTGCCATAGGTATCTGATGGCATGGCATGTAATTACTGCACCCCCATACCAATTGGCAATCAATTGAGTCAAAAAATATTTTATAAAAATTATTTACAAACGGGTGATAGGCATTATACACACGAACAACACTTAATTGCAACATGGTCACAACCAGCACACATGAAAGGACGATGATGACGATTGCCATAAGTATCAGATGGACGGCCACTGGCTTTTAAAGCCAATGCTACCCCATACTATATGGCAATCAAGTGAGTCCAATACTTAATAACAATTTCCCTCTATTTCTACTTTATTTATTAGTATCAATGTGCCTTCAAATACATTATATAACTCAAATTCCAGATGCGTCCCTTCAAGAAACAAGGAAAACATCAAGCTAGAAAAAGTGTGGTTTTCGACCCACTTTCTAATTTCGTAGCATCTCAGGAGGGTCCTTGTGGGCAGCGTGCCCAACCTCAGACCCGAACACATAATTGGACTGATAATATGGACACAATATTTATGGCTTTGCTCACAGAAGAGCATACACTTGGGAATTATGTCAATGGGTCGTTCACAACAGTAGCGTGGGTTCGAATAAATGCGGCATTCAATGCTAGGACCAATTTATCACTCACGAAGGACCAATTAAAGAATCGACTCAAAGTTTTAAAACGGACATTCAGTATGTATAACAATTTAGCCAACAAGAGTGGTTGGGGTTGGGATTGTATCCACAATATCCCGACACCTGGTGATCCAACCGACTGGGATGCAGTCATAGCGGTAATGACCCTATCTTCGATGTCATAAAATTTGTTCGACACAATTGATTCGCGTAATATCATAATAATTGACATTGTACATATCTTAATCCTATTCAACAGGAAAATCCATCATATGCAAGATGTCGAGATAGGCCATTTCCGCCATATAAGGATCTCGAATTTTTGACAGAAAAAACCACGGCCACTGGCCGATATGGATTTGCATCCAGTATGCCTGCAGCACAAACTGTTGAGAGTTCATCCTCATCGTCCCCGGGTGAGGATGATACAAATCTTGGAATAAGAATGACGGGTTTTAATATCTCACCAAATCCATTTGAAGCAGGTTCATCTGCAGCGCCTCAATATGCAAATCCATGGCCGTCAGAAACCTGCGACTACCCTTCGTCAACTCCTGATATTCCCAATGTCGGAGGTAGTGCAAGCGGGAGCGGACATAGCTCTGGAAGCAAACGACCACGCTCTCCACCACCTACAAACCCTCAACCCAAACCTACCGCGTCCTCTGGGGGACGGCGCCGCAAACCAGATGCCAATAATAGTGTATTATCTGAACTTGTTAATCTAGGCAAGCAAAAACTTGAACTGGCACGTGAAATGTATCAATATGAAAAGGACTGCAAAAGTAGTATTCCAACAATTTCCATTTGCATGAGCCGTGTCTATGCGATGCCAGGCATGACTACAGAAAAAGCGCTGTGTGTAGGGGAAGCACTCAAAGATGTTAATAATCGTGAACTATTTATGACCATGAACGACGAGATGGCATTAGCGTGGGTTGAGCGTCAAGTGTCAAACCAGTCGTCTGTATATAGGGCATTTTTTCCTGGACACTAGTTTTTGTTTTCAATGTGTATGACTTTGTTTGAATGCTCTTAGATGTACTTTTTAATCATCATGTAATATGCTCAGAAGACATTTCAATTTGGTTTGAATGCTGTTAGATGTACTCTTTAATCATCGACTATATTAACAAGCATGCTAGAAATACTGTTATATTACAACGTCATTTGTTGCGCTTGTCAATGTTGAATATATATTGTACTTACAGTATTAATGGGTGATTCGAGTCCTCGTCATGTGTTTTCCTCCAAAATCAATACCATAATAAGGGAGCTTTTAGATGATGATGACGACTATTGGGATGAGGTAATAGCGATGTTGGTTGAGGAAGGTTACTTTACATCTACCCATACTGTCTACAAGCAACCGTGTCGAACCCGCCCATTCACAGGGCACCAGGTGATATGTGATATATTGAATGGCCATCCTGACCGTGGGTACGATCAGTTTCGAATGCGAACAACGACTTTCATCGCACTTCGCGATGAGCTAGTCCAAAAGGGGTTGTTACGAAACACACGCCATTTGACAATTGAGGAACAGTTGGGAATTTTTATGTTTTGTGTTGGACATGGGGTGGCTAATAGGGTAATCGCTGAAACATTTCAACATTCGGGTGAAACAATCAGTCGACATTTCAACAATGTGCTTCGGGCGATTGTGACGTTGAAAGACGATTACATAACATTTCCGGCGAATAATGTGTCGGTGCATGCCCGGATTAGAGATAATGTCAATTTTCACCCTTTCAAGGTATGTATGCTTTTCTATTTTTTAGTTCACTTATTTATATGTCACCAGTGTTCATTATAATAAGTGACTGCATGTTGTTTCATGTTTATTGCCAGAATGCAATTGGTGCAATAGATGGGACACATCTTCCGGTGGTTGTCAGCACGAGCAAGCAACCGAGATTCCGGAATCGCAAAGGATTTACTTCGCAAAACATGATGGCTGCAGTATCCTTTGACCACGACTTTCTATTTGTGGCCACTGGTTGGGAGGGATCTGCAGCTGACATGAGAGTACTCCGATGGGCATGCGAAACTGGAGGATTCACTGTGCCCGAAGGTATATTGTACACATCAATTTTTATTTTGCATTTCTTTATTGATGGGGAATATAGATTTTAACATTGTACATGTTGTGTAAAATTTATAGGCAAATATTATTTGGTAGATTCTGGCTATGCAAATACACACAGATTTCTTGCACCATATCGGGGGGAGCGTTACCATATTAGCCAATTTGAGGGAAACACACGAGGTCGCACTCATCGCAATCCGAAGGACCTATATAACCATCGACATGCACAGTTGAGAAATGTGGTGGAGAAAACATTCGGTATTTTAAAAAAACGGTTCAAGATCTTGACTGTTGCAACACCCTTTCCATATAAAGTCCAATGCCAGATTGCGATGGCATGTTGTGTTTTGCATAATTTTATTCGACGACACTCTGGTGCGGATGCCATATTTAACGATGTGATGGAGGAAGAACCAAATGTCGAATTAGATGTCGAGGAAACGGTTCATAGTGTTGGTACTACTGAGTCACAAAGAGGCGACGCGCTGCGCACATTTATAACAGACGAGTTATGGAATAATCGCAGTTAGTTATATATTTGATTGCAATGTAAGAAATGTGTAATATATTTGATTGTATGATTACAATGTGTTTGTAAAATTATGTATGAATTCGAGTATGTAAAGGACTTTTTTGATGTGTATTGAACTGAATTATGCGGCATTCAATGGGATTGTAAATGACTTATTATTTTCTGATCTTTATGACCATAATGGACTGAATTGTATGTGATTTAATCTTCTAAATATTATGTTTGTCCTATAATTGGGGGAATTTTTATTAGTGTAACGTCATTATTTCACACAATTGTTTGATTCGTTATTTACTTGATATCTGGTCATGACATTCTGTTTTACTGTTATTTAACATCCAGATAGTTATTATTAGTGCTTGAATTTTTTACAATTTTTGTACTCACTATTTCACCATTTATGATTAATTTTAAAAAATAATAAAATATGCTATTAATCAACCTTATAATAAATTTAGATTAATATTAAATTATACTATAAAAATATTTAAAAGGACAAAATTAAAATTTTCTTAGCTATTGTTTACTGGTTAAACTGTCAAACATTTTAAATATTTTAATATGTAATTTTCTATAATTTTTTAGTATTTTTATTTATTTATTATATATTTTTAATTATTTTTTACAATTTTAAATAATATTTTAAATTATTTTAGGTTGATTAATATAATAAATTATTTTATTTATATAATAAATTATTTTTATTTATAAAGGGCAAAATAGTCAATACACAAATTTATCACTTATCAATTCTTCTTATTCCTCTATACTCAACCAAACACAATTTTTACCAATTCTTCCTATTCTCCTTATTCCTATATAATTTACCAAACACAATTTACCTTAATTCCGGTATAACTCATAAAACGAACCAAACGCAAATTTACATCAATTCCTGCTAATACCAGAATCTGTACCTATCCCCGGTATAACAAAATTTTTCTAATCCCCGACCCAAACGCTACCTAAAAGTTTGATGACCTCATAAAATTTCACTAAAAACTCAGCTCACTGAAAATATAATTTATCCTAATCTTCACTATATAATCCTTGACTATGTAGGACAATACATTCTATCACAGTTCATAAGAATTCAAACAAATTTTTTTTAGAACCGTATTCTTAACTAAATTTATTTTAAAAATAATCGAAACGAATGATATAATACCTTTCTCTTTCTCTCTCTCTCTTCAAAAAAAAAAAAAAAAAAAAAAAAAAAAAAAAAAAAAAAAAAAACTTCGCTCTCATAGAAAAATGGAAAAAAAAAACCCACACAAGTTCAACGCTTATTGTTAGACCCAATTATATTTATTGCTCTACAAACTTTAATTTGAACTTTTTAATTTTCTAATTGAAGTTCCTAATTTGTTGTGATGAAGTTTTACTATATAATTTAGTTAAGGGATGGTGACATGAGGTTGATTGAACAATAATGAAGTAGTGTTATGACGTGATAATAATAAAAATATTATATTATTATTAAGACTTGGCAGTTTATGTTAACATTACAAGTTATTTCTCTGGATCAAAATGACAATCTAAAAGAGGAAGGAGTGAATTAAAATTTTAAAACAAAATTATAATTAATCAAATAAATAAAAAATTTTAAATAAAATTAAATGAGCTAAAAGTAATAAAAATGCAAACTCAAGAAGCACACGATCGATTTGTTTTGAGGTTCGGCAATTTGCCTACGTCCTCGCCAACTTCTCAATACAAGAAAATACTGAATCTTTACTAAAAGATACTTTTGCGGGCAAATACCAAGCTTTTACACCGACTTCCTCTTTTCTTCTCTAAGAGGATCGCAATCCTTTTTCTATCTTTTACAAGATTTTCTCATTACAATGATCACTCAAGATTTGAGAGAGATTTTGAAAGCTAGGAGCAAGTTATCACAAGTTTTTTAAGCTTGGTAAGTTGAGAATGAAGCTCCAAAATTTTCTATTTATAGCAAAAATAGAAATCTACCCGTTATCAATTTCGGGCGCCCTAAACTTGAATATGGTGTTGTCTGCGCCAGTCATGTCAGTCGCCAATATGGACTTTCGGGATCTCTGCACAGTGTTGGGCATTCGAATCTGTATCAAGCCGCCAACCTTGACTTTCGGGCGCCCTGCATGCTGTCGGGTATCCGAATCCGCTAAAAGTGAAGTCGTGCATATTAAATGCCTTCACATACCGTCTCCGCATTTCTGGGCGCCCTAAATATTTCCCGGGCGCCCGAGACCAACGTCGGACGCATCCTGCGACGGGGAGGGTGTCCGATGGTTTCGGGCGTCCTCAATCCTGTTGAGGGCACCCTAAACATTAGGGACCATGTTTTGGGCCCCCAAAACGGCATCCAGAACATGTAGCAACCTTTCAGAGATGGATTTTGAGCTTTTTGGTGCATTTTAAATATTTATAAATGAGTTTTGAACATTTTTTTAAACACAGTTTTATATGAAAAAACTTTTTAGCTTACATGTACATTTTGAAAACTAATTAGGTTGATTTTATCAAACTCTCTACACTTGAATGATTTGAAAGTTTAAAATCCAAAAAAAGAGATAATGGTCAATTTGACCTTTAGAAGCCTAATAGGCTTCTTTTACTCATGATACTTCAACCTTTGGTCCATGTCTTGAGTTCTCCAAGATCTTAAAAATTTAAACATTAAAACTCAAGCAAAAAGGATTAGTAATATTATTTGTGATCATCAAAATTTAAACACGGGATTAGATCCATTAGGCCAACAATCTTCCTCTTTTTTATGATGACAAATAATGTGATGCATAATAGAGCAAAAAGAATAAAGAGATAAAAAGCTTCCCTTGAATATAAGCATATTTTCAAAGTTGGTTTGTTCAAGCAATATCAAGAAGGTGTTCAAGCAATATCATAAGCATAAAAATAAATTGCAACTACTTATATTCAAACATTACAAACTGTTAGGATTTGATTATATTTGTAGTTGAATCCTAGTTGGATTAAAATTAATATTTAAATCTCAAAGAGATAAGTTTGTTAAGATTTAAATATTAATTAAAATAAAAATCTATTCATATTAGGATTTGGATAGTTTTTGATGTAAGCTATAAATATAGCATATGCGCTATTATTCAAGGTGGTGTTAAGGTAGATATACCCACGGTGGTGGTAATACCCATGGAGGTGATGGGGGCTAGGATTTAGCCACACCCATATAGTGGTATCCACACCCACGGTGGTGGTAACACCCATGGAGGTGGTGGGGGCTAGGATTTAGCCACACCCATATAGTGGTATCCACACCCACGGTGGTGGTAACACCCATGGAGGTGGTGGGGGCTAGGATTTAGCCACACCCATATAGTGGTATCCACACCCACGGTGGTGGTAATACCCATGGAGGTGGTGGGGGTTAGGATTTAGCCACACCCATATAGTGGTATCCACACCCACGGTGGTGATAACACCCATGGAGGTGGTGGGGGTTAGGATTTAGCCACACCCATAGTCTTCTAAGTTTATAGAAGACGAGAGAAGGGTGAGAGAGATTCAGGAGGAGGGCTAGGGTTGAAGCTACTTTATTGCAGAACAGAAGTATGTGTAATCGGTGTAATTCTTCTCTTAGTTAATGAATCTTATTTCACCCGCATATTTCCTTGTATTGGTTTTTCTTCTCTTTGTGGTTGTATTGGTTCCAGTTTTGTTGAGAGGATGGGTTTATGATAAAAATTCGATTTGGCGTTTTCGCTGCGGAATCCCAACTCTAGGCGGTACCAGAGCGGATTGCGGTATCGAAGCGGGTTGCGGATTCAGAGAATCTGGTACTGGGGCGAGTACCGGATTTTTTCCAACACAAACATTATCACAAATAACATCACAAACAACATATGTAAACATCATGTATAACTAAATATCACATAACTTTCTCCTCTTTTGTCATCACAAAAAAAATCAAAGAGTTCATGTCATAAAGTAGCAAAAATATTATGTGCATCAAAACGAGGAAACAAAAAGAAACACTAGGCTACACAATCTCTAATCCTCATCATCTTGATCCATAGGGTCCACCGGTAGAGGTGCGGTGGATGATGATGGTTGACCACTGTAGGTTGCAAAAAAGGTGCTCCACTCTAAGTAGAATCTATCGAATCGGTCGTCGATTCGCTGAATTTGCTTGCCAAAACGAGTGAGAGTGTGGTTGAAGGAATCTAGGCGAGTGTCCATCCCGTCGAGGCGCCGGGTAATGTCCTGATAGTAGGGCTCATGTGGAGAATGAGGAGCGTGATGTGGTGGAGAGGGAATCGATGCGTCATCACCTCTCTGATCGTCGTCGTCGTCATCTCCATCGTCATTCTCGGCTTCTTCTTCTTCTGAGCTTGAGGATGGTTCTTGAATGTGTTTCCTAATCCATTGTCCCTGCCGATTTTTCTTGAAACCGATAGAGATGAAGGTATCTGAATCAGTCTGAGTAGTGACTTTCCTTGACCTTTCATTTGCGAGGGGGATGCCAAAGTGCTCAAAGATCGCGGTAAGGAGAGATCCATAAGGAAGAGAGCGCGAAGTATGAATGACGGCTGCAACCAGATGGCGCATAAGGATGTACCCAAGATTTACCGTAATCCGTTCCCGAAGGCGATAGAGAAGTACTAAGTCCATTTTCTGGACAGTAGTGTGATGACTGTCTCGAGGAAGAACCACTTTGGTGAGAAAAAAGTGGGCAACACGATCGGAGAAGGAGAGTCGAGCATTATCCTCTAGGGAAAGGAACCGTTTGCGAATTTCGCTTTCGGTGATTGCCGGAAAATTGCAAATATTTTTTGCAAAAAATTCAACTCTCTCAATAGAGATGTTTAGAAGTGAGTTGAGAAATTGAGGAGTAACATCAAAATTTATGCCCCTAACCCTTGAAGTGATATGAGAATGATTCAAATTGAAGGTGGCATTTGTAAAAAAAAGTTCGCATTAGGTCGAGATAGCATGCTCTACCGTTTGCTAAAAAAGAGTTCCAACCAAGTTTGGTTACATTTTGAATGACTCGAGGGCAATCAAAATTTGCAAAGTTAACAAATTTACAAGATTGGGTTGATCTACCTAGAGCAATTATTTTTTGAGCATCCTTAGAGATAAAGTTAAATTGGTCAAAATCAAGCTCACGAGGTGGAGGAGAGACATTTCTACATATTCTACGTGAGCTAGAGGCACCAGAGCTTGAAATTTTGGTTCTAGACATTTTAATGTGAAAGTTATATAAAGAAAATGAGTGCACTATGAGAGGTTTGAAGCTTGGTTGGGTAAAAAAGAAAATGAGTGCACTATGAGTGCACTAGAATTACTATATTTGATTCATTTTATGAAATTCAGTAATTCTTACAATAAAATATAATCTATTTCAAAATTATTCTTATGGTCAAATTCAATACTACTTTTTACAAAACCGTATCTTAATATAATTTACACTTAAATTTATAATTTAAAATTGTTAATTTAAAATATGAAAAAATATAAAATTCAATATTTTAATTTAAAATAAAAATTTTAAAATTTAAAATTTAAAATTAAAATCTAAATTTAAAATTTTAAATTTAAATTTTTTTAATTTAAAATTTAAAATTTAAAATTTAAAATTTGATAATTTAAAATTTTAAATTAAAATTTTTAAAATGATGAATTAAAAGGGTTTGAAAAGTCGAAGGAGTAAACTTATAATTTTATATAAAAATAAGATAATCCGCCTGTAAGAATTCGAATTTGTGTAAATAAATAAATAAATGAAAGTAATAAAGGTTAAGTTGAATTTTGGATCATAAATAGCAAGGATAGCCTAAGTGCCCCTTTTCTGCAGCGTAAATTGCACAGTTAATAGGGCAGAAATATCGCTTTTCAATCCGAGCCTGATCTCGAAAATCCGAGACCACCAGTGTGACTGTCTCGTCGAACTGATCGAAAACGATATTCAGCAAGTTCAGATCCGACGGTCGGATCTTCCTGAAATCAGCGAAGAAGCGGGCGGGACCCGTGACTTAAGTGAATAGTGCTTGGGACTGTAGGTGAACAGTAAAACCTATTTTCGAAACCCCTAAGAGCCAACTTTGGGCCAATTCACCATCCGGAAGCCGATCATAGCACTTCAAATAGTCGATTTGAACGGTTTCGTCGTTCTGAACGCAATGGCGCTGACGGAATTTTCGTTTGACGACCCTAGAGTCTCGAAAAGCGCGATAACTGTATTTGGAGCAGTATTTTATGGACCGAGATTTTATCCGGGCAGTTTCTCGAAAAACAAAAATTGCTACTTGATAGGTCTCGTCGAGCCGGACGTCATGGCGAAGTCTATTTTTTGTTTCGACGACCAGAACGCCTCGAAAAGCATGAAATAAGGCGAAAAATGCGGTTTTCGCACCATAAACCCTATAGAACATGCCTCGATTAGCGTGCCATTGTTTGGAGAAGGACTGGGATGTAAGATAATTGTGCAGGGAGGGACTGGACAGTAAAATACCAAAGCTAGAGGGCTTATACTGCAATTGTGCAAGGTTGCACTATTCAAAAATTCAAAGTTGTAATTTGAATCCTTAAAACCCCATAGCCTCAGCCCTCGATCACCAGATTCTAACCACCCCCCCATCTCCTCTCTGCACACACCTCGCAACCGGAGCTAGCGCACGGCCGCCGCCTCTTCCTCGCCGGAGAAGAAAGATCAAGAGGCACCTTGATCTCGGGAGTTTGGAAGAGGAGGGTGCTCGGCAGGGTCTTGGGCGATCAAGAACTCGTCTGTAGAGTCCCTCGTGAAGCCGCAACCAGGCTGAGGTGACCCCGGCCCCAGCCACCGCCTTGCGCCGCCGCGGGACCACCCTTCTCCATCCACGGTTTCCGGCGAGGTAAGTTGTTGGAGAAAATTTAATTATTTTGGCTCAAGTGTGTGTGGGTATGATTCCTGACATTGTGTGGGGTCTCCCAGTGAAGCCCGAGCCGTCGCCGTGCCTCCGGTTGCCGGCGGGAGCAACCCATCGCCGGAAAACCCTGTTTGGTCCGAGCTTGGGCACGGGCGACATCCGGCCGTTGTGCACAAGATCAGAACCGTTGATCTTGCTCCTCTGGGCGACTGCAATCTTCCCCTAAAGTTGGAGAACGATCGGATCAAGATCGGGCTCGATCGGCCGTGCCCTAGAAACCGTTTTTTTTGCACCTCGGCCGATCTCGGCCGTCCGGCGCCGCCGCTGCCTCCCACCGCCGGCCATCGCCACCAGAAGCCTCCTGGAACCGAGTGGAACCTTTTGGTCCAAGTTGCTCCGGCCCGGAGCCACCCGGCCGGAATCCGCCATTAGCAACCATTGGAACTCCACCGAGCTCCGCCGCCGCCGCCTCGCCGACGCTCCTCCGTCGCCGGAAACCACCCAGGTAAGCGTGTAGAGTCTGTAGGAGTCCTCCCACCATGTTGCATGCAGAACCTAACGTGGGCATTCCTCTCTCTACAGTTGCACCCGAGATTGCCTCGAGACCGGACTCCGGCCATCTCCGGCGGTCCGGGCATCCGCCACCCCTACAGGTAAGACCTAGAGGCCCTTTATATGCTTCCCATCATTTTGTTTTAGGCCTAGAGCATCCCTGTAACTCGGTTCCCAATGTTGCACCCGAGCCACCCATCTCGGGTTTGCCCCCGGCCGCCGCCGCCTCCGGCCACCGGCGCCTGACCGGGCCTGAACCAAACACCTTCGGGGACCTTCATTGATCTGGTGCTCCACTTTGCGGCAGGTCTGAACCTATGCTGCTCAAGGTGAACCCAAGCCGAGCCTTGGCTTGCATTATTGGCGCACCACCTAGCTCCGGCCACCTCCTCCGGCCGATCTCAGGCAAGCCTCAGGTGAGCCGTCAACCCTACCTAGTCTCCTGAATATGATGCTCCATTTATGGTTCAATTTGATCAAGTATAAGTTAAGATATTGCATAGTTGTATTTGAGCCAAGGATATGTTATGGGCCAACTTTGTTCTCGGGATCCGTGTCGACCAAATCTTGTGAGCACGGCCTTGGTCTTGTCGTAACGAGCGCGCTGATGTTACGGCGCAACTTTTGGACTCCCGGATTTCTAGAACGAGTCGAAACGGTCGATTAACGTAGTGTTTTATGCGAATTAAAGAACATTATAGACCTAAAATGCGAATTAGACACACATGCTGACTTTAGACAATGTTTTTACACCACTGGACATTTTGTTAGAGCCCCGAGGGTCCTCGTTTATCGGGAAATTGATTTTATTCAATAAATCGGCGATATTGCCCCGTATTAGTGTCACGTCACTATAGTGTCGTCGTGTTGGGTTATGAGGGTTTGTTACTGACCAGATCTTCTTATTCATGGCCCAGTTGTTCAGCACCAGCCTCCCAGTAGCTGTGCGGGAGATCGTGGATCGGCCTACACTCAGGTGGGTTACTTTCGATCCAGTCGGACACCTATTTTTGACTAGCCCTGTCGATTTTATCCATATGACCTATCTTGACAGCTATTGATTCTTTAGACATATCATGTACACTGGTCCTTGACTATACCTGATGATTTAATCTATATGCCATGTGATCCTTCTTGATAGACATTGATTCTTTTAGACTCGTCATATATATCTGCTGATTTTATCTAGATTATCCCTGAAGATTGTATTGATATGCCCTATGATTGTTCCTGACAGTACTTGATTTACGTGAGACATATCACATGTACCTGTGCTTGACATTATCTGTTACGATTAGTCCCGATGACTGGATCTATTTGCTAGATGATCATTTCTGATAGACCTTGATCTACATGAGACACATCATATATATATCTGTTCATCAGCTTTTATATTTCAGTACCTAGATCTGCATGATTGGATTATACTTGTTGATACTTGTCACTTGAGATACTGCTTTACATCCCGATATGCATGATTGATTGATCCTGATCGATAGATATAGACTGATGATTCCCTGATGGGATCTCGGCATGTTGCCGACTATCCGGTCACTAGACCGTGAGATTGATCATTTTGACTTGCCATGCACTGCTGTACTTCACGAACATGGCCGGGGTCGCTCCCCGTGGAGATTGTTCTTTATCGGTGGAGTGGTCTTGAGGATAGACCCGTGAGCCCTCGACAAGGGTATGTCAGCCGAAAGGGTGCCGAACAGTGGCTTTGCCTGAGGTTCTATGAGACCAATATTGGCACATGATTGGGTACTTGGGTTTCTACCTTTGACGCATTAGTTGTATTTTGTACCGTTGCTGTTCAGTTATATTGATTTCCAGCATTTATCTTCTGTAGACATACTTTTGCTACTGGCAGACTAGTTGTGCATGATTCTTGTAGATATCTTTTGATTTCCTGCATGTATGATCTACAGCTTTCATGATTGTTATCACTGATATATCCTGGTTTTCAGCATTTAGTTACCTGCTGTTCCTTATGTGGATTACCTGCCTATTTCAGTTGTATCTGTGGATTATTGTTGATTATCAGTAGATCTTATTGTTATTCCAGCCTTTCCTATTGACTCTTACTATCCGCAGATTTTAGTACCCAGTAGGTACGATTAGCTATTTCTCGGCTCGTCGTGCCCACTGGGATACATGTACAGTGTATCTCACACCCCCTGGGTGACCATTTTTCAGGTCCGTCGGGTGGGGAGATATCGGGACGATCCAGTGAGCCTGTCACGATAGAGCTGTCCCCATGATCCTAGATAGAGATGATTGAGATACTCGATGACTTTCATTTATCGCATTTCTTTTCAGTTCCTGTTGATTTAAATATTTAACTGATGATGTAATAATTTATTTTGGGGATTCTCTTGACTGATTAGATTAGTATGATTAGCTGAGATATCTGTTGCTTACTGATGATGGTTACCAGCTAGCCGTGCATGTATAGGGGAGTCTCTGTCCATGGGATAGAGGGTTTCCTATATGTGTGGCGGTCTGTTACGCCCAGGTTTGCGAACTCTGATTTCAAAAAAAAAAAAAAAAAAAATTTTACCGAATTTTTAAAACTCGGGGCGTGACAAATTTATAATGCTGCATTACTGACCAGATTACAGACTAGATGAGCCAAACTCAATAATTCTGACAGAATTTTTTATAATTCTGACAAATATATTATAAAAATATATCTGCTATTTGATATACCAAATTACAGACTGGATGAGCCAAATTCAGTAATTCTAACAGAATTTTTTGTAATCCTGTTAAATATATTATAAAAATATATTTGCTATTTGATATATATATTTATATAAAGCTATATAAAATTATTCATTCTTTTTAAATATTTTAATTAATATTTTCTACCCGAACATAATAGTATGGATAAATTTAAACATTTTGAAGTTTTAGATAATATATATATATATATATATATATATATATATATATATATATATATATATATATATATATATATATATATATATATATATATATATATATATATAATAATAATAATAATAATAATAATAATAATAATAATAATAATAATTAAAAATGTTCATAAATAAATTTAAAATTTAAAATTTTGGTAAGAATCTATATCTATAACTATATATGTTTTATCTTATGTTTCATTTCTTTCATTTGGAATGAATCGCTTAAATGCGTAATATGTTTCCTCTTTTTTTTTTTTTTGTTGATCCGGCTCAATTTCTCAGCATATTTTTTTTCGTCTTTACTTAAATCGAATTGTTTGCTGTGTGATTCTCTTTTTGTTTGAATTAACTGAACCGAATTACATGCCGAATCGATTCAAGTTCTGCATATATCTTTTTTTCTTTTTTTGCTTAAATCGAATCGGGTTACAGACTGGATCGGCTTAAATCCTCCACATATTTTCTTTTTTTTTTTTTTTACTTGAACTGAATTGGACCACACATACTGTATTTTTCTTTTTTATTTGAACCGAACCGGATTACACCTATAAACCATATTTTTATATTTTTTTATTCGAACTAAACCGGATCACACCTACTGCATTGAGCCGAATCGATCCAACTATATATTTTTTTATTCGAACTAAACCGGATCACACCTACTGCATTGAGCCGAATCGATCCAACTACTTCATATATTTCCATTTTTTTTTTATTTGAACCAAACTACTGTCTTTTCGTCTTTCTTTCTTAGTTTCTCTTTTTTTTTTTGCATTGTTAAATTTATTCATCTCTTTCTCTTTCTAAAGTTGTTTTTTTTTTTCTTCTTCTTTGGATTGTTACATTTATTCATCTCTTTTTCTTTTTTTTTTTTTGGTTTAAATCCTAAATATTATATATGCAATAAAATTTTCTTAATAACTACCTAAAAATAATAAAAAAAAAAATCATACAAATCGATATAAGGTACCAGATTACGAATATATTTCAATTTCGCGAATTTGAAAAACTAGAGAAATCAATCATATATTTTATTTTGATTTGATACATCCACCTACAATACTCACAATTTAATTTTATTTTAATTTTTAGTATCTGAATTTAAGTCTTTTCAGTGTGACTTTTATTATTTGTTAATTTTAATTTTTTTATTATTATTATTGAGTTGTAATTTTATTTAATTTTAATATATTTTTTATATTATTAAATTTAATTAAATATAATTATATTTTTCTGTTTTTTCTTCGTATTTATATTTATTTATTTATTTTTTAAATTTTTATTAAAAAAAAAAAATCCATAGTATCGCTGTGTGTAAAATTTTTAAAGTAAATACATACACCTACGACGATGATACATACACATACATGCGAAGTTCACTCATTATTATTATTAATAATTAATTAATTAATAAAGACATAAAAGAAGCTCGTGTGCTTCTGTTACAAGTCCACGTGCTATTCTATTTTCGCTTTTTCCTCTTATTATTATTATCCGCAACTAACAAACTCCTCCGTATTTATTTACACAATTTTTTTTTAAAAAATAAAACAGAAAAAGAAAAAGTCATTCTCCCCTCCTCCTCCCCTTCCTCAGCTTCCAAAAACCCTAATCCCGCGCGTACCTTCTCCTTCTCATCCCTCTCCCCCAAAACCCTAACCCTTTCTATCCTCTTTCTACTTCATCCCCTACCATTTTCGCCGGCGCACGCTGCTCCAGCTATAGCGGCGCCGCCAATGCGGGGAGATCTCCGCGGATCGCGGTGAACGCGAGGCGATCTCCGTAGGGCTCTGTCCATTTCGCACTAGGTTCGGTTCCGTAGGGCTCTGTCCATTTCGCACTCGGTTCGGTTCGGCCGCTCGAGCGCGTCGTTTTGGCGATGGAGGGCGGCGGAGGAGGAGATGCGGCGCGGACGGATCCGGCCGGCGCCGTGGGGGCGTCGTCGTTTCCGTGGAGGAATACGCAGGCGGCGTCAGCGCCGGCGCCGGCGGAGGGGAGGAGGGCCGAGGGCCCGGTGATGGGCACCGAGTCATGGCCGGCTCTAGCGGATGCGAGGCAGAAGGCTCCGGCGGCCGGAAAGGGCTCGGGTCCCGAGAATGGGGCGGCGCCGCCTCCGCCTCCTTCGGCGCAGGTTATTTTCTCAAATCCTCATATAAATCTGTGGGATGGTTCGTTATGAGCCTTTTGTTAATGTTTCCTTTTTAGACTATGCTAGAGATTAAGATTTGATCTCTGAAATAAGAAACCTTCTCTATTTACTGCTGCTAAAATTTCCATATGTTCTTAGTGTTAGCAACCAAAAGTTTTTTTTTTTAAAGCCTAATTTAAATCAATAGGATATTATTGTTTTGATTGGAAAATGCTCACATTGAAACACACAGCGGTTAGTTATATTTGTCTTTGATCGTTCATTTTTTGGCTTCTTGATGACCATGTTTATTTGGAATTGCATGAGAATCATTGCGAGTCTTTGTAAATTTACGGCTTGTTTTGGTAGATCGTAACTACGTTGCTTCCTTTTTTAACTTTTGTTTTTGTACATAAGGTATAGTGCTTGAATTCCTTTATGTTAGCAATCGATGCATTTCAATGTAAGTTTACTCTTAACAAGGATGCTAATTGATAAAATCCAACCTGGTCATATAATTGTGAGAGAGAATATTTACACTGCGTTCGGATTGAGAGAAAAGGAGAAAAGGAAAAAAAAAAAAAAAAAAAAGTTAAGAGAGAAAACCATATTCTCTTGTTTGTGTTGAAACCTGGCGAGATAAAAGAAGAGAAATGGAGAGAAAATGACCTTCCATAGTGACGAAAAAATGAGCTTCCATCAACACGAGAGAAAGTGACTTTCATTCCTTTAATTTTTTCTTCTTTTTAGCTTTAGTTACGAACGAATATTATAGATAATTTCGTTAAGCTATATTAAGACAATTATTGCATCCTGCCTGGACCAGTAATGCTAATTATTCTCAGAGCAGATCTCTGCGATGACACCGATATTTAGTAGGCCAAATTATGAAGTTTCAGTTTCTGTTAAAAAATTAATTAATTATGCTCCATAAAATAAAGTAATATATTCTGCAAGTCTCATCTTTGTTGTTCTCTGGGAATTTAGCTTAATGAGTTTTCTGAGATAATTGTTATTTTTTTTTTTTTTTCAAGGGATTGACTGGCCCACATAAATCTGATGGATTTAATGGGAATCCTCCCAATAAGTATCATCGATCTCATCACCGTAGAAATGGCCCCAAGCATTACCCTCTTGCATCCGGTGCACCGCCATTCCCTGTACCTTTGCCCTATCATCCGCGGCCCGGACAGCCAATGATGTACCCTATTGTACATCACCCACCTGTGATGGTTCATGAATACAGATACCAGACCGGCCCTTTTGTTCCAATTGGTCAAGCTAGAGGAGTTGACACAACTAGGAATTTGCCACAACATCCGCCGAGAGGGGATCCAAATACATGGGGCCCGGGTGCTGGCACTTTTGGTAGTAGACCTCATAATGTTCATGAACCTGGTGGCCATTATAATCCACCATTGTACAACATGAACGTGCCACGTGGCGTTGGACCCAGGACTTTCTTTAGGCCGGTTTCACCCAATTTTGGTTTCGCTCCAGGGTTTGTCCATGGACCTGCTTTTCCTGGTAAGTCCTTATTCCAAATAAATATGTTCTTCTTTTTTGGGGCTTTCGCTGCAGACGTTTTTTGCGCCTTTAATAAGAAGGGCCTTTTACGTATATATATCCCTGCAAAATCATCTATATGCATGTCCTAATCAAATCTGAATTTTTGTTCACACCTGTCAAAACTGCAGTTTCTTAGAAAAATTTCTTTTATCAAGTTGGGGAGACGTCCGCTTTACGGGGGAAGCTAGTTTTGTAATAGAGAAGGTTTTTACTAAATAAAGGTATATTTGTAATTACAAGGATATAGATGTAAGTAATTAAGAGTTGGGAGGGCATCAATGAAAATTTAAATACTGCAGGGATATACATGGTAATAGGTATCTTCACTGGGTTTTGTCTGTAAATATCTAATCTTTTATAAGAAATAATACATCAATGCAGGTCCTCCTCTGCCTCCTCCTGCAATGTATTATGTTCCCACTGTTCCTCCAGAAATAGTAAGAGCTCCTCATTTTATTGCGCATCCTCCCAGCCCAGCCCATGCAGATCTGACACCTTCAGAAGTAGAGTTGAGAGAGAAAAAACCTTCAGAAAAAGAGTTGAAAGAGAAAAAATCTCCAGAAGAAGAGTTGAGAGAGAAAATATTAAACCAAATCGAGTACTATTTCAGGTCGATTTTTCGTGACGCATGCCAGAAGTTATCATTAGATTTGGCTTGGATAATCCGTGCTGTTTTTTGCTGGAAGTTTTATATTTACTCCCTTTAGACAAGACATGTTGTTTTTGTCTGCCGCGAACTTTTGTTATCTTATTTATCATTCGACAGTCATTGTTTTTTGCAGTGACAAAAATCTTCCGACGGATGGTTATTTGCTATCAGTACTGGACGAACAGGGATGGGTTTCAATTTCTATAATTGCTGGGTTTCGTAGAGTATGTCCTCTGTGCTGGCTTTGATCTTATAGTATATTTGTCATGGTTCTTTTCATTGGGTAATAACAGAGAATGAGTGCCGTTGAATAAAAAGAAGTACATCTTAGTAATTTATGCCTTTTTTTTTTTTCAAGCAGGTTAGGAATTTGACAACAGATGTACCTTTAATCCTTGATGCTTTGCGGAGTTCAAGTTTAATTGAAGTTCAGGTTACATCTCTCTCCAATTTACTTTTGTGTGTTCTGGTGTTATATAAGGTTTATTTGATTTGGTTGGTGCTTCTGCAATGCTCTTTATACTCAAATGTTTGAAAAAGTGCTAATAGCTTTTTCATTAAAAATCTCTCAAACCGGTTTTTGCTGCAGCAGAAGAAAAAGTTTCAAATTGAAGCTTTTGCTTTTGAGTCCCTAAAGAGTCTTTCAGCTTCATGCCATCATGAATATCCAAATTCTATGTCAGGTAATCGCCTGTTTTCTTGAGGCTTTTTCTGTTGGTAGAGAAGCTGTTCCAGACACCAAGCCAAACAGGCACTAGAGCGGTAGTATCTTAATTCTTGCCCTTCCTTGGGTATTTTTAGTCTGTTTTTTTGTGTATTGGTAGGGTGACAAGATAAGGAGGCGTAATGACTGGCATAAGTGGGTTTCAAATTCAACAAATTCTGTGTCTATGGAGAGCCAACCCATTATCACCATGGAGAATAAGGATAAAGGTTCAATGGATAACAGTGGGATATCTAATGAAACTGTGGAATCCCAAGCTACATGTGAAATCCAAGAAGAAAAGTCTAATATACAAGATAAGAGTGTTTTAGAATGGAATGTGGTGAAGGCGCAAACTGCTGCTGCAGACTCACAAGAGACTGCCGCTCTTTCCACTAACTGTGGCATTGAAGTAAAAAAAGAACGAACTCAGTCAAGTGGGAGATCTGAGATGCAAAATGTAGATGGTTTTACTAATGGTTTTGTGATTGAATCCCCTTCCTTTTGTGGGGATCAAAGCACATTCATGCTTGATGAAGAGCTGGAGTTCGAGCAGTCATCTGTTGAAAAAGATCATAAGTGTCCAAATGGAAGGTGATTGTGCTAATAATATGTTTTAGGCATGCGTTGATTTGTTTCTGGTGTTTCTTAAGCATCAAGTTGATTTTCATTTTTTGCTTATTTTGTTTCATGTGTATATATAAATTTGTGCATGTTTGTTATTCCTTTGATTTTTTATTTTTATTTTATTTTATTTTATTTTATTTTTTTTTTTTTTTTCCGTTTAACATTTTAGTTGTGGTTAGATGATGCATATTGCTTTTACAATGTTGGAATGATAATTATGTAAATATACCAATGCTTATGTTAATGAAGTATTAATTTGATGATTTCCTATAGATTTTAACTATGATCCCACTATTTTCATAATGACTGTTTTCTCAGGGTTGACGACGAGGAAGATGAAATGGATGTTAATGATCAGGATGTGCATAGATTAATAATTGTTACCCAAGTAAGATAACGAGAGTTTTTTTGGATTTCACCATTTAGATTGTTGCTTATCGACTTTCTTCAATTTGTTTGTGATGTGGATTGTCATTTATTTTTGTGTTGTTAGCATGTATTCTTTATAGACTGTTGCAGTTGTTGCCTGTCAAAAATGTTTAGGGCTTTTGGAATCTTAATTTCTTTTTTTTTTTTTAACTTTGACGTTTATTTTGTTTAGCATACATGGAAGCATTCTTCAATTTTGTGTCAACTGAATTTTGAGTTATTCATTTCTTTTAGGACTAGATGACTAGATGTTAAAAGCTTTCTTGTATGGAAAGGGGTGTGAAATAGTTACTACAGAAAATTCCAACTATTTTGAAGTATAGAAGATGAAACTTTCAATTTGCCACTGTGCTTCTAGTCTATGTGGAGAAAGTTTCTTTCATGTGGACTTTAATTGGTTATCTGTTTTGGATCTTAGCCTTTTCTTTCATCACGAACACCTTGTAGTACAGATTTCAAATTATACTTGATATGCAGAGACTACTGAGCAAAGAAATGGAGTTTTAACTGAGTGAAGTAAAGGAGAAATGCAGAAAAATTGAATTTCCTTTTTGTGTTTCGTCTTCTTTCTAAAATTTCTCAGTCTGTTGAATGTCATCGATAGTTCTGGACCATTATAAGCAGTATGCATATCTAGTACATAGTAATAAGAAAAGGAACCATTGACAGAAGTTATTACTTAGTATTCCTTTGCAAGTTTATTTTTAGTTGGGCAGAACGATCATAAAATTTGCACTAGGTCCCTTGGTTGGTTAATCATGCTAAATATATATAACAGTTTTAGCTGATGCCAAATTAATCCACGTTGCTAAAAGTTGTAGCACATGAAATATTTTCTTTACATTTGGTTGATACATTCTTGGACGAAAGTTGACTAGCTTCATCTGTAAATTAGGAAGTAAAATTCTTGCTATTATTCTCTTACCATACTATACAAGAACTAAGTTATCGGGAGGACAAGTGATTGATAATTTCTGAAAATACCTCAACTTGATGGAGTTTTTCGGACCAGATTATTGTTCATTCAATTCAAACAGATTTGTATTTAGCAGTTTTATAGCTCTCTGGAATCTGATAAATGTGGGCTAGAAGAGAAAAAGAGCATGTGCAGCTTTTTCCTGGAAAGGACAAATATTGATTCATTTGATTTACCAAAAGTGTTGATGACAATTAATTCTTCTTCATCTCTTTATGCCTTATTTGTTATTTAGACGTTGTTTATAAATTTAAACATTTTCTTTTCATCTGGGTTCTAAATAGGATATCAGGATAGACAAAGATGATAAAGCTGGATCAAGGGAGTCAAAATCAATTTCGAATGAGCTTGCATCTGCTATAAGTGATGGCCTTTATTTTTACGAGCAGGTGTCAGCTCATATTTTTGTATAAGTAGTATACACCTTTAGAGTGGTTTATCTTTCTCCCTTTTATACATTTGCATGTTTTGTTCCATGTAACTGGCAGGAGTTGCAGGCCAATAATCAAAATAATTCCAGAGCGGAGGTGCGGGATGGTGGTTCTAAACCTTCTAACTTTGGAAGTCACACCGTGGATTCAAAGGGGAGTACAACAGTTTCTGGTAATAATGGCTACAAGGACACCGGGCATGCTACTTCTCGGAGGCGACATAATAAAGGGAATAATAGCCAGACACATGCCTCACAGAAACAGCGCTTGTTTCCGAATAATTTTAGAAGTTATCCCAATGGTCGCAATCGTCAAGGAATCGTCTCGGAAAGTCCCCCAGGCACCTCTATTGGCTTTTTCTTTGGGTCTACCCCACCTGAAAATTGCTGGTTAGATTGGTTTTCTCATAGCTAATAGAAAATCTATAGGTTTCGTTTTGGCTGAAAGGTAAAGCGAGCTTTTAGGGCCCCCAAAGCAGAAGCTTCAATTCACGGCTCTGCTGCTGTCGCGAGCTGTTGAGTGGATACTAATGTAAAAACTGTTAGTGCTTCTTCAAACGGCTCTAGTTAACCAGCACTTCTGAAGAAGCTGTAACCATACCACACAGGCCCTATTTTGTTGCTGCTCGTTCAGAGTTTGTTTTGCCTTAGTATCATCTTTTGGTAGCTTTTATATTTACTGGTCTTTTGCAGCCCCATTTCTTTAAAGTTGAGTGGTTCTTCTCTCGGTTTTCCGCCCGGGAGCAGCCCGCCTGTGGGGTCGATGCCAAAATCTTTCCCACCATTTCAGCATCCAAGTCATCAGCTTCTAGAGGAAAATAAATTTAAGCAGCAAAAGTATATAGTTTTTTAATTTTTTTTTTTTTTGTTCATTAAATTATCTTATATAATTCGATCTTTTTTTGCTATATGCTGTGGATTAATGTTACTAAATGCTCTGTACATGAAGGTATTTGAAGTTTCACAAGCGTTGCCTCTACGAACGCAAGAAATTAGGAATTGGTTGTAGTCAGGTAAGATATAAGTCATTGATATCTTTTCATAGAATAGTTCAGTTAATTAATCTGATAACTTACTGTTTCTATTCGGACTCTAGTCTTTCT
Organism: Tillandsia fasciculata; assembly: GCA_029168755.2. Classification (NCBI taxonomy): domain Eukaryota; kingdom Viridiplantae; phylum Streptophyta; class Magnoliopsida; order Poales; family Bromeliaceae; genus Tillandsia; species Tillandsia fasciculata. The sequence goes on from CM054950.1 coordinate 12,727,420, forward strand.
ATCGTAAGAGGTTGCATAATCTGCATTGATTTGCATCAATCTATTTGACACTTTTTTTCGTAGTATGCACTGGTCATATGTTTCTTTTTTCTCTCTCTCTTCCGCCTTTTGGTTGATCAGAATATTTTGATCATCTTTTAAAGATGTTCCTACATAAATATCCCTGCAAAATTACCTATTTTTGTATAACCACTATTAAACCTGAATTTTCATACATGACCTGTCGAAAAGGCAATCCATTGCAAAATTACCTTTACCTTAATTTAGTGAGTCATCCAATTCTGGGGGAAGTTCGTTTTCTATGTGAAATTTATTTCTTTTTCAGGGAAGCGTTATCGAGTACAAGAATGTAATGTGTAAGAAAATCAACTTTTTGTAGGGCAGGCATGAAAATTAAGATTATACTGGGGGGCTTTTCAGGGGTGCTTATGTAAATATCACTTGGAGAATTGTTAGTTTGTCACTGCATTTATTCGTTTCCAAGAATAGTTATTTGGCCTTACGTTGATTTTTTATGGAGCCACTTCATCTGATGCTTGTTATTGACGTGCAGGAAATGAACACACTATATTGGTTTTGGTCATACTTTCTCAGAGATATGTTTAATAAATCCATGTACAATGAGTTTCGCAAGCTGGCTCTGGAAGATGCAGCCGCCAAATACAATTATGGGCTTGAGTGTCTCTTCAGATTTTACAGGTGCTGTTACCAAATTCCTTGACAAATACTTGTTTATTGCCTTGTTTTCGCGTAGTAACTTGCTTAATTTTTCCTTCTATATTCAAGCTATGGTTTGGAGAAAAACTTTAAAGAAGATATATATGAAGACTTCGAGCAGCTTACGCTTGAGTTCTACCAGAAGGGCAATCTCTATGGCCTCGAAAAATACTGGTAACTCCCATTTTCGGTACTCAAATTATAGGGATTATTAAATTTTTAGACCCTGAAGTTTGGGTCAGATACCAATTTAGTCCCAATAAAATTTTTAAATCTTGGAATTGAGGGTCTGTTAGTAAATTCTACTTGCAACTTCTTGGTGAAACCAAACGAAGATGACACCTAACCATCCACATGAATATCCAACAATGGTTAGAGATTCAATTATTTCGAAATCTCGTCTAGCAAAACTTATACTTCTCATGTGAAGGACGTTTTGACAGCTGGAATTCTTGATTGCAGAATGTTTTTCATCTGAGACACATTGGTTAGGTGTCATTTTCATTTTGATTTTAGAGAAGAGGAATACCAGAAGGACTTCATTGTTAACTCCAAAGAATTGGGATGTCTTGGTTGTTCTATTTGTTAAACTGTATATTCTTAATTATGAGGTTTAGAAGTGTAGAGACCAAGTACTGGGCCAAAATTTCGTGGACTAAACATGTAATTCAAAACTTAAATTTTCAAGCAAAAGAGATGCTCCCGCTTCCTGATTCTTTCTATGTATTACCTTCCAATTTTAGGGCATTTCATCATTACCGAGATAGTAGCAAACCTCTAAAGAAGCATCTGGAGTTGGAGAGGTTACTGAGGGAGGACTATCGAACCCTAGACGATTTCAAATCCAAGGAAAAGGCAGGAAAGGTGGGGGGGAAAGAGTGTACAAGTGGCGGCGGCGGCGGCGGCGGCAGCAGCAGCAGCAGCAACAACAACAACAGCAACTCGACTGAAAAAGAGAGATATGCCACTGCTTGTCATAGCTAAATTTTTTTGATGACACAAAAAGAGTAAATTTTGTTTAGGTGAAGAGGTTCTGACGATGCCACATCTCTGCAGATTTTGCTGTCCCCTGCCGGTAGTAATTGTGGCGGAATTTGGGAGTTATTTTCTTTTATCCTAGTTCTTTTTATCCATGCGGATTTGTACATAAAAAAGGAAGTTAATAATTACTTCTTCTTCTGGAATTTGTAGAAATTAATGAATAATAGAGTTCCGAATTAGAGAGATGCTTTTCGTATGAATGTATCTCAGTTATGCCCTATGAGTTGAGCTGTGGTTTTCATCTTTCAATGCTTTTCTGCTACTATAAGAGAATAGCCAAGCAAGATTCTGCTTTTGATAGGGTTTGGTTTGGTGCGAAGCGATTATCTAACCTAGGTTTGTTTGTCTTTTGAGCTGACATTTGGTAGCGGCAGTGGTCGGTCGATTGATTTGCCGTTAGGTTCGAACCATAATTGCATCTGCATCATTATTCAAAAGCATTTCTCTGAATTAGGATACTAGTTTGTTTTCTAATTACAGCTATTCTGATGCCTTCAGGAGAGGTTTTCACCACTGTTTGTAGCATCAGATCTGCACTTCATTTGCTCTCAGATTTGTTTGTTTGTTAGTTTTTATCCGCTGGAGAAGTTTTCAAGCATTAAAACTGCTGCGTCTAGTGATTGTATTTTCTATCCAACAATATTTAAATTATGGTGCATTGCTCACAATTCTTACATTTATTAGGATGTTTATTAGGCCAAAAAAAAAAAAAACAAAAAAACAAAAAAATTAAAAGTATTTTGCTTTTTTTACTCTCAAAATAATTAATCGTAGTTTTGGATCTGTGAATATTTTTTTTTTCCAGAATCTCTATACTCTAAAATATACCTATACTTAAAATATTCTTATAAATTTATATTTTAATTTATCTGTCAATAGGTTTGTAATTTATCAACTGAAAAGCACGATGCAAACACACTTCTACTATTAATATAAAATATTCTTATTGTTTAAACTATTATATGGTTTTAAAGTTATTAATCTATCTTGGTCAAAACAAGAAGTCCTAATATATAAAAGGTGAACAAAAATATTAAAGTACAATATAAATATAAAATATTAAAAATTCTCCTTTCTCGTCGATCTCTCACGTTATTACCACTTCTTTTTGCCCTTTGTTGTATTTTTATTTGTTTGATGGTGTCTTTAAATGCAATGCCACTATAAATTCAATTTTTTATTGGTAAATATATAAAACTTTTAACTGCTATTATTCAGCTACCGCTCATTTTAACCTGTCTATCTAATTTTTAACTTTTTTTTTAATTTTACGGTATAATCTTCTAATTTGTTTGATTTTAGTCGGTTAGTAATTTTTAACTTTAAAATTTGAGCGTACCATTTATTTTTATGAATTTAATTAACATATTTTATATATTTTATATATTTATATATTTATTAAAGTAATTTAAATTTTATATCTGAAAAGTCATCGAATTACTTAAATTAAATAAATTAAAATATTGAGAACTAAAATCAAAATTTGAAGGATCGGATAGTCGAATAAAGATGGTGGGATTATTGCCTCTATATATACATTTTAAAGAATACAACAATCCAAACAGAATTTGCAGCTAAAATACTTAAGTCAGTGAGTGAGCTCTTGTATTTTCAATCCTGTTGAAAAAAAAAAAAAAAAAAAAAAATTCAAAATTAAAAAAGAAAAATGAAAGAAAAGAAGTATAAAAATAGATGAAAAAAATCAATTAAATGTTAATTGATTGATACTTGCCCTAGATGACCCATAGCCAAGAAAGGAAAGAAATAAAAGAGGAAGAAAATAAAAAAAAAAAAGAAAAAAGAAAAAAAAAAGAAATATGAAAATAAAGCAAATGGTGATTTGATTGGTATTATCTTAGATGACCAATCACTAAAAAAGAAAAAGAAAATAAAATATATTATTACCTTATATTTTAAAATCTTTTGAATTATTTTTCAAAACGAAGAGGTCCTAAAATCACTATAAATTGGGTCATAGGATTCGAAAAAAAAAGAAAAAAAAAAAGAGGGAGGGAGTTTTTTTTTTAAAAAAAAGAAATAAAACAAAAAGAGGAATGCGGTAACAGCTACAGCAGTTGCGACGACGACGGCGTTCGTGATGGCGACGACGACGACGACAACGATGTGCGAGGAGGTCTCATGGCCTCTTATTCCTTTTTCGACAATGGCAACAATGATGGCCACAAAACTATCCTACCATCAAGATGACGGCGGGCGGGTCGGTGTATGCGCACAAACGACATAGTGGCGATTTTTTTTTTTGTCGATTTGATTGTGCGGCCATCTTCGTGATAGACTTGACCGATCAAATCCGGCATTGGATCGTTACTATGTCATGCGTGTATATTCACTAAACACCCGTCTTCTCAAGACGCGCGCCGAACGACATGACGACGGTTCTCCAATCGATTTGATTCTGCGGACATCTTCGTGATAGGTTCGACACACAAATCTCTATTCCAAACCAAACTGTCCTTTTTGGTGCGATCGAGCGGCCATCTTCGCAATAGGCTCGACACTATCAAATCCGACTTTAGATTATTATTATTATTATTATTATTATTATTATTATTATTACCGAGCGGCCATCTTCGTGATAGGCTCGATACGGTCGAAACAGGGTGATTCCAACTAAACCGTTCTTTTTGGTGCGATCAGCAGCGATCTTCGTGATAGGCCCGACACGATCAAACCCGCAAAAAATAATAATAATAAAATAAAAATAAAAAAATTATAAAAATAAATCAATTCGATCAAACCGCCATCTTCGTGAAAGACACCGATCGAGCCAATCGCCATCTTCGTGATAGGCACGGCTCGACTTGATCAAACCGCCATCTTCGTGATACGCTCGGTTCGAATCAATTCGATTTAAACCGGATTACCAACTGAACCCTATGGACATAATTCAGAATGAATATGATCGAGATAAATAGTGATCAAACTATAAATGATTCAATGTGAATTGAAATCGGCTCAACCCAAAAAGAACCACAGGAGGCCAAAGTCGAGCCGAACTAAATTAAAAGTCGGTTCATTCCAAACAGAACCACATGAAGCGCAAACCGAGCCGAATCAAATTACAAGCCGGTTCAACCTGAATGGAATCATAGAAGAACCGAGTCAAACCAAACCGAACTACAAGCTGGCTCGACCTAAACCGAGCCATTAAGGATACACCTTGAACCTAAGCGGATTCAACTTAAACTGAACTGCATGAGGTTCGAACCAAACCGAACCACAAGCCCGTTTAGTCTAAACCAAACTATAAAGGATTCAACTTGTCGGTTCAACCCAAACAGAATTACAGGAGGCCAAAGCCGAACCGAACCAAACTAAAAGTCAGTTCAACTTGAACGGAATCACAGGAGGACCGAGCCAAGTTGAACCGAATTACAAGCTAGCTCGACCTAAACTGAGCTATGAAGGATACACCTTGAACCTAAGCGGATTCAACTTAAACTGAACTGCATGAGGTTCGAACCAAACCAAACCACAAGTCGGTTCGGCTTAAACATTCAACTTGTCGGTTCAACCCAAACGGAGCCACAGGAGGTCCGAGTCAAGCCGAACCAAACTACAACCCGGTTGAACCCAAACCGAACCACATGAGGTTGGAGTCAAACCGAATGACAAGACGATTCTACTTAAACCAAGTCGTGAAGGATTCAACTTGAACTGAAGTCGGTTCCAACCCAAACCGAACCACAAGCTAGTTCGACTTAAATCGAAGTATAAAGGATCCAACTCGAACTACAATCTAGTTCAACCCAAAGCGAACTACAAGAGGTTCGAGCTGAACCGAATCAAACCACAAGCCGGTTCGACTTAAACTGAACCATAAAATATTCAATTTGAAATACAAACCGGTTCAACCCAGACTAAACCGTGAGAGGATCAAGACAAACCAAGCCAAATCATAAGCCAGTTCAACCTAAATCGAATCTGAGTGGAATCATATGAACTGGACCATGCACCAGCTCGAACCCAAATCAAAGTCAAAGGGTTTTGAACCAAGCCGCAAAAAGGGCGATTCAAATCAAACTCAAACGAATTTCGAACCAAATCACAAGAGTTTGATCCAAACCAAATGCAAAGGGATTCTAAGTTGAACCGAACCCCAAGGTGGCTCAACCTGAATCAAACTCAAACGGATTTCGAACCAAATCACAAGAGTTTGATCCAAACCAAATGCAAAGGGATTCTAAGTTGAACCGAACCCCAAGGTGGCTCAACCTGAATCAAACTCAAACGGATTTCGAACCAAATCACAAGAGTTTGATCCAAACCAAATGCAAAGGGATTCTAAGTTGAACCGAACCCCAAGGTGGCTCAACCTGAATCAAACTCAAACGGATCTCGAACCAAACCATAAGATTATGATCCGAACTAGATCGAACTATGAAAGGGTCCAAGTTGAGCCAAACTATAAGGGCCCGACCCAAATCGAATTCAAAGGGTCTCGAACTAAGTCATAAGGGTTCGACCTAAACCATGTCTCAAAGGGTTATGAACCAAAGTATAACGATTCGACCCAAATCAAATTTAAAAGGGACAAATCAAGTGAAAGTCTAAGCTGGCTCAGCTTCAATCAAATGCAAAAGGTTCAAACCAATTCAATTTGAACCCAACCTGAACAAAGGTACAAACCGAACTTCAGGGATGATCCAAATCAAGCAAACCAGCTCCACCCGAACTGAAACAAATCAAGAGTTCAAACCAAGCTAACTTCAAATGAATCGGCTGAGTCAACTTAATCGACTCACAACCCAAATTCGAACGACCGAAAAGTCATTAAACTAAACCCAAATCCAAGTGACCGAAAAGTCATTAAACTAAACCCAAATCCAAACGACCGAAAAGTCATTAAACTAAACCTAAATGCAAACGACCGAAAAGTCATTAAACTAAACCCAAATCCAAACGACCGAAAAGTCATTAAACTAAACCCAAATACAAGCGACCGAAGAGTCGATAACTAAACCCAAATCAAAATGACTGAAAAGTCATTAAACTAAACCCAAACACAAGCGACCGAAGAGTCGGTAACTAAACCCAAATCAAAACGACCGAAAAGTCATTAAACTAAATCCAAATCTAAACGACCGAAAAATTACTAAACTAAACCCAAATTCAAACGATCGAAAAGTCACTAAACTAAACCCAAATTCAAACGACCGAAAAGTCACTAAACTAAACCCAAATTCAAACGACCGAAAAGTCATTAAACTAAACTCAAATTCAAACGACAAAAAAGTCATTAAATTAAACCCAAGTTCAAACGACCGAAAAGTCATTAAACTAAACCCAAAGTGAAACGACCGAAAAGTCACTAAACTAAACCCAAATTCAAGCAGATCGTCATGTCGTTAAACTGAGCATCTCAACTTCAAACGACCGTCAAGTCATTAAACTGAAAAAGTCAAAATAAGTTGGAACTCACCCCATTCGACCGTCACCCACTTTTGAAGGGCCACCAAGTTTATAAATTGAGCATTTCACTCATGTACAGTGGGGGTATGCCCCTGCTTAAGCCATATACTTGAAAGTCATATCGATAAAAGTTCATCTTTATATTACGGTCTCTTTTATCATCAGCATTCATTTTGATCTCTTAATCGAGGGTCCCTTAACACTGCAAGTGTGAGGTAATTAACAGCAGATTCTTGAGTCTGTTGGAAGCCATGAGCCTACAAACCTGATTTCAAATAAAAAAATTTTAAACAAACTCGATCTGTATCGTGAATGACTGCCCATCCTGGGTCGGTTCATTTGTGGCGGCAGACAAAATGGCACGCCCAATGGGACATGACTTCACCCTCCATCTTTGAGACCAAATCTAATATTGCTGATAAGAGACCTAATATATAAATGTTCGGCTGATAGCTCTTGCTTTATCTAAGAGGAGCAATGGCATCCAACAACACCACATCCTCTTCCTTGGTGTAGATCGAGACGAAGAATGCTGGTTCTTCTCTAATTTGGCACCACCAAAAAGGACATTCGAGCGTCTTTCATGGCTTGACCTATTGCTCAAGCTGTTAGGGGATAGGACAATTCATGTTGACAATTCTGGTCTTCCCCTTTCGAAGGTCACTTTTCGGCTATTCTTCAAGGGCAATCAATTCTCTGTCATTCCGGGGTCATTAGCTCATTCTCTTCCCTATTCGGTACCAGTAAGAAGAATATTACCAACTTGTCACTCAAGCCGTGAGGGGGCAGAACGACTTCCATAAGCAATTATGGTCCTTTATCTTTTGTATTCTATGATTGCTTCTTAGCTATTTATCATGTGTGGAACAAATAGAATGGGGAAAATCAACCCTCCTTTATCTTGGAAGCATCAATTCTCTCTGCGAGGACATACATTTACTCTCATATGGGTTGAAGTTGATCCCTTGAAAAAAAAAAAGAGCAAAAAAAAAAAAAAAGAAAAAAAAAGACAAGAAAAGAAAAAAAGGGGCAAAAAAAAGGGAAGAAAAAAGGGTCCCCATTGTGAGAAAACTTATTTTAGGCTCGCAGGCAAAAATTAGGGGAATGCTTCTGGCGAAAACCGTTGCGGGCACTAGTTGCTATAATAAAAATTTCGCCAATGACGAAACGCTGATTCATTCTTGGGTGAGTTATGCACGACAACCATGACACATCAGGTTGTTCCCGGGGGCAAAATAAAAATTGTTCATGAAAGGATGCCAAAGGAAAAAAATCAAGATGTCGTCTTAGCTCTGCTTAACTGCATGTGATGGCAACTCCACTAGGGACATATATATATACTGAAAAGTTTTGGAGGGCACTAGCTAGATGCACATAAAGATGTGCATCTCCATTCCGTCTAGTTTCGAGGCCCTACAAATAGGTCATACGAGAGAAGTCTTTAAAGGCCTATGTTGAATCGCATGTGAAGATGTCCCTTTCCCTGCCATCCCATTTTGGCGCCCTATAAATATATCATTCTAAGAAGACCTTGGAGAGACATGCCTAAAAGTATATGAAGATACAGGTTCAACCCCTCATCTACCAAAAGAATCAATCTCGAGCAAAAAATAAACCTCTGAAATAGTTTTTTTTACGAAAGGTATATAAGCGTGTTGGCCTTTCAACGTGATCAATATATGGAAGAAAGATCCTATTAAAGTGTTGGGACCTTATAAAGTGTGACTTTGATATCCACCCCACAAGCGTGTCATGGCGAAGATCTACGAGCAAGTCATGTGCATCTGAATTGACCCCATAATGAACTGACAGAGTCACAATATTATAAATATGACTTTACACTCATTATGCCCGATTAAAGAACAAGTAGGATTCTCATCATCGTGGAAGGAATATGGCATCGTCAATGAGTTATCATATACGGCAAGCAATAGGACGACATTGATATTGTACTCATCAAGGTTGCAGTTTTTCAGAGTGAATTTCTCATATATGAGAACAAGAACGTCTCATTATATGTTGATGTCCCAAAAAGAAAGTTTTGATATCACGATATAAGAAATATTGGCTCACATATATCAATGAATGACCTTTTTTATAGGATATCAGTTGAGCAGAAATGATCCTGAAATCATCTAGTCATATGAATTCTTGAGACCACCTTTTTTCCGCTCGCATAGTGCTCACAAAAAAAAGGTGGGGGGCACTTTGTTGAGATAAAAAAAATAAAATTCAAAATTGAAAAGAAAAATGAAAGAAAAGAAGTATGGAAATGGATGAAAAAAATTAATTAAATGGTAATGGATTGATACTTGCCCTAGATGACCCATAGTCAAGAAAGGAAAGAAAATAAAAAATGAAGGGAATAAAAAAAAAAAAAAGAGAAATATGGAAATGGAGCAAATGGTGATTTGATTGGTATTACCTTAGATGACCAATCGCCGAAAAAGGAAAACAGAAGAAAATATATCATTACCTTATATTTTGAAATCTTTTGAATCATTTTCCAAAACGAAGAGGTCCTAAAATCAATCGCCGAAAAAGGAAAACAAAAGAAAATATATCATTACCTTATATTTTGAAATCTTTTGAATTATTTTCCAAAACGAAGAGGTCCTAAAATCACTATAAATTGGGTCATTGTATTCGAAAAAAAAAAACAAAAAAACAAAAATAAGGGAGGGAGTTAAAAAAAAAAAAAAAAAAAGAAAAGAAATGAAACAAAAGGAGGAATGCACGATGGTAACGGCAACAGCGGCCGCAACGACTACGATGACCGTGATGGCGACGACGATGACGACAACGATGTGCGAGGAGGTCACAAGGCCTCTTATTCCTTTTTCGACGATGGCAACAATGGTGGCCACAAGACTACCCTACCATTAAGATGACGACGGGAGGGTCGGTGTATTCGCACAAACGACATAGTGGCGATTTTTTTTTGTTGATTTGATTGTGCGGCCATCTTCGTGATAGGCTCGACCGATCAAATCTGGCATTGGATCGTTACTATGTCGTGCGTGTATATTCACTAAACAGCCGTCTCCTCTAAACATGCGCCGAACGACATGACGACGGTTCTCCAACCGATTTGATTGTGCGGCCATCTTCGTGATAGTCTCGACACACAAATCCCTATTCCAAACCAAATCATCCTTTTTGGTGCGATCAAGCGGCCATCTTCGCGATAGGCTCGACAGGGTCAAACCAGACTTTAGATTATTATTATTATTATTATTATTTTTCTACTGAGCGGCTATCTTCGTGATAGGCTCGACACGGTCGAAACAGGGCGATTCCAATCAAACCGTTCTTTTTTGTGCGATCGAGTGGCCATCTTCGTGATAGGCCCGACACGATCAAACCCGCAAAAAATAATAATAATAATAATAATAAATAAAAAAATTATAAAAATAAATTAACTCGATCAAACTGTCATTTTCGTGATAGGCACCGATCGAGCCAATCGCCATCTTCGTGATAGGCACGGCTCGACTCGATCAAATCGTCATCTTCGTGATAGGCACCGATCGAACCAATCACCATCTTCGTGATAAGCACGGCTCGACTTGATCAAACCGCCATCTTCGTGATAGGCACTGGTCGAGCCAATCGCCATCTTCGTGATAGGCACGGCTCGACTTGATCAAACCGTCATCTTCGTTATAGCTCGGTTCGAATCAATTCGATTTAAACCGGATTACCAACTAAACCCTATGGACATACGGAATGAATATGATCGAGATAAATAGTGAACCAAACTATAAATGATTCAACGTGAATTGAAATCGGCTCAACCCAAAAAGAACCACAGGAGGCCAAAGCCGAGCCGAACCAAAATTAGAATTAGATACTCCAAGTGGTTCAAGCATCATCCCTTATCAACAATAACTATTTGGCTTCATACATGTATTTAATTTCTAAGTGGCAACTTCTATAGAAAGATCCAATTAACAAATGTGGTTTGCTAGAGCTACAAACATACTCTCATCATGCCTGCAGATCTGAAGGGCCTCAATTCTCCGGATTTGGTGCGGAAACGCGTGTTAATCGATTGTCGTTAACACGTCGAAAACCATGATAACGATTCGGAACTGCGGTATCGACGAATCCGCGGACATGGTTGGTATGCCTGGTGCTGATCATTTTGTAAGGAAACTTTTAAAACAAAATAGTTAATTTATCTTTTGGCTTTTTAATGAATGGATGTAATTTTTTAGTGAATGGAAGCAACTCTTAATGAATGGAAACATCCCTTAGTAAAGAGATGTGATCAGAGGGTGTAACTCTTAATGAAGAGATGTGACTCTAAGAATCAAAGGGTGTGACTTTTAGTAATTGAATGTGAAAGAATGTAATCCTTAGTGAAAGAATGTGATCTTTAGTAAAAGAATTAGAAATGAAATGTCACAATTTGAAAAGTCACTTAAACATCCGTTCATAAAGTCTCACTTCATAAAGCATCTGTTCGTAGTCTATATAAACTCTTAACGTTGACTACTGAAGTACAACAGTTTGAAAATAGTTCAAGTCTCTATTCATAATAAATTATTTGTTGTTTTTTATTCTATTTCTCTTTGACGACTTAATCGAGTGAGTGCTCAAAGGCTCAACTTCGTGTGTGCAAATGCAATTGAGGTTTATGCTTCATTGTATCCAGAGAGGCTATTCGTTGACCTAGTGTATATCAGATTGATCAAACGGTGGGGACGGATTAAGCCTTAAGGAGAGTGGCTTTGCTATGCGTCTGGAAACCTTTTTCATGTTTCTACTTCATATACACTTTCTATACTTTTGTCTCAACAATCTTAAGGCTTAACTCCGAAGATGTCAACTACTACTCTACGGGAAATGGCAAGACTTTAAGCGTTGGCAGAAGAAATTATTTTTTCTTTTGTCGACTCTCAAAGTTGCTTACATCCTCACTACTCCGAGACCAGAAGAAAATGATGATGAGTCTATTGCACAAACTCGCACAAGACAAAAATAGGATGAAGACGACAATATATGTCGAAACAACATACTAAATGGTATGCCAGATACACTTTTCGACGTCTACCAAAATGTGAAAGCAACTAAAGAATATAGGAAGATATTGAAAAAAATACAAATCCGAGGATGCCATAAGTAAGAATTTTCCTGTTAGCAAACTTAATAACTATAAAATGGTTGATGGTAGATATGTTCTTGATTAGTTGCATGAAATTAAGCATATTGTCAATCAATTTACTTAACATTATATAAATATAGATGAATGTATTATTGTGGCTTCAATTATCGATAAATTTTCTCCATCATGGAAAGACTTTAAGAAAAGTCGTAAGCATAGAAAAGAAGAAATTACTCTTAAAGATTTGGCTAACCATTTTTGTATACAAGAAGAATATCGTATGCAAGATGCCAGAAAGGAGCAAGATGCTCAAAATGCCAAAGTTCATGTGATGGAGGTTGAGCATAACAATACCCGTCAACCCACAAAGCAAAATCGAAAGAGAGCCAAACATCTGTTCAACCACAACACGACAAATAAGAAAAAAAAAGGTGCATGCTTTCATCGTGGTAAATCGGGTCATTACAAAAAGGAATTTCGATTTCTCAAAAGAGAAAATGCATCAAATTTCAAAAAGAATTTTGTGGCTATAATATCTGAGACTAACGTTCTCGAAGATGACGGAGCTTGGTGGATTGATTCGGGTTCCACAGGACGTGTGCAAGGATAGAAGTTTATTCAAAACCTATGATGCATTGGAGTATGAAAATGTACTCTACATGGGCAATTCTTCAACAACACAAATCAAAGGAAAGGGCAAGGTGGAATTCGAGTTCACATCAGAAAAAACTCTCACTCTCACTGATGTGTATAATGTACCTGAGGTTGGAAGAATCTTGTTTCATGATGTCTTCTTAATAAATTTGGATTTAAACTTGTATTTGAGGTCGACAATTTTTTTTTGTCAAAGGGTAAAATTTTTGTGGGAAAAGGATATTTGTACAAGAGCATGTTCAAACTCTATATTATTAATAAAATAAATATTTCTGCCTATATAGTTGCTTATTCTTTATGGCATAATCGCTTAGGACATGCTAATTATAGAAGATTACATGATATTGCTAAGTTAAAATTAGTCCCTAAGTTTGATAGTAAATTGGAAAAATGTAAAACTTGTATGCTTACTAAAATTACTTGAAAATCGTTTCCTAAGATTGATAAATGTTCTACTCTATTTGTAGTGGCCCTGGTCCCCATGCAGCGTTCTTTCGATGAATCCACTGTTAGAACACCTGGTATTGGTGTATCGGGCCCATGGTGCATCAAGGGGATGCCACAGATGGACCCCGGATGATATCACTTGCTGTATTGGCTTTCGGCTGGGTTTGCCGAAATTTCTGAAAATAATTTGGCCAAACGGAGATTGGAAATGGATTCAGCACGGAAAAACGCTTGAAAACGGCTATTTGCTTGTTTGATTCTGAGTCCGGATGCCCAAAAACGGGCTCCCGGAAGTTTTTCAGGATTTTTGGTGCATGGGGGAGCTGTGGACCGGCGGGGGTGCCACGTGGCAGCCGCTGATTGGGCGGTGCACGCGGCCCGGTCCACAGAACAGCCTGGAGAGGCCCGGGGTGCACGGCTGGAGGCGTGGACCGGCGGGATGACACGTGGCATCACCGGATTGGCCGGTTCACACGGCGCGGTCCACTCAGTGTTGGCGCTGGTGCATGGGCCGGCGCAGTGGACACGTGGCAGCTCGCTATTGGCGGGCGTAGTGTGCGCGGACCACGGGGACTCGCGGCCTGGCGCATGGACCAGGGCGCGCCACGTGGCGGCCTGCGAGTGGCCGGCTCACACGTGCGGTCCACGCGCCAGGGGTGCCGTACGGGGCAGGTGCCGTACAGCAGGGCAGCAGGCGGGGCAGTTGGGAACGCCACGTGGCGCCGGCTGATTCGTGGGCATAAACTACCGCGTTGACCGCGGGCGGGGCACGTGGAGTTTCCCCGCGAGGCTTGCACGGCTGCCGCCTGTTCGGGCGACACGTGGCGGGCGCCGGGGCGGGTCGGACGAAGCCAAGATCCCGTCCGACTGCGCGTTTTGGGCTGGGCCGCACTGTGCGGGCCCGAAAGTCGTGGGCCGGGCCGCACTGTGCGCGCCCGAAAATTTTCGGGCGCCCGAAAAACCGGACAAATCCGGAATTTTTCAATTTGTTTTCTTCAGCCTATAAATAGGCAGCCCGAGCCCTCTTTTCTGCTCTTTTTCTCTCAGCCCATGCATGATCTCCCCGAGCCCCCTTTAGATGATTTGTTCCTCTCTAAGTCCTTGATCTTCCTGCACAGTTTTGGAATTTTTAGGAGCTCGGATCCCGAGGTTCACGATTTTACGGCGCGGCGCGACGTTGTGTTTCCGGTGATCTTCTTCGTCGCAGCGACAGTGTGAAGGCTTCCCTGGGCTACCCCGACACTCGTTTTTGACGATTCTTGCGCCGACAGACTCCTAAGAGGTAGGGATTCATCTTCCTTTTTGATCGCGCAATCTCATTTTGACTCCTTGGCTCGGATCCCGAGGTGACTTGGTGACCCTTTTTCTGTGAGGATTTTTGGGACAGCATCGGAGTATTTTGGCCGTATCTTCGCGCACGAGCGTCAGACGGAAACGTGCTTGTACAACTTTTTCACCTACAGATCGCAAGGAACGCGCTCGTATTTTTCTTAGATTTTTTAGAGATTTATATCAAGGTGAAATTCCCTGTTTTCCCTGTGAACAGTGTACAGTCTTGTTATACAGATTTGTGTTGAGCATACCACCTTGCCGAATTTATATCTTGACTTATCGAACTCGGTTTTCGACGTTTCAGGACTCTATCAACATCTACTCTTCGCGAGGATCGCCGTCATATTTTTATCAGAATTTTCAGGTGAAATTTTCGGATTTCAGGGACTGTTCACACAGATTTTTGTAACTTGGGGAAATTGCGTGGAATTAAGTGTAATTTTGGATTTTGTTGTACCCAGGACATTGTGAGCACTTCTATCGTGTTGCTAGCTTGGTGGATATTTTGTTTGGCCTGTTCTTGGACCTTCTTAGCTGTATAACCCCGGACAGTTAGCGCGTTCAGGTGGGTGACCTTGCTTGCAAAATCTTTGGACTGCACACTAATTCTATGTTAGTAGGAGCATGCATGCTAGCAAATTATGTTAAAAGCATGTGAAAACTGTATGTTGTACTCTTGTATGCTAGATGTCGAATTTTGTGATCTCCATGTGATTCCTACTGCATGCAAATTAATTAAATCTTGGAACTTGACCTAGCACCCCTGTCATATGTATCATGTTCAGCCAGACTGTAGAAAACTTCAACTTGGGCTAGGTTTATTTATTGCTTTAGACATTCCCACATCACTTATTATACTTATCATTCCTGGACTTAGCTTTCCTCGCCCGGGTTTTGGGCTGGGAGGTCGAGTGGTTGTGGGATGCCTTTGCACTCGTGTCTGGGGACCGATTGGAGTTGATAGCAGTCTGTAGATCAGCTTTCTTTGGGAGAGTGGTGGTGATGGTAGATCTGGGCTTCTTGGGAGCTGTCGGAGTGGCAGTGAGTATTAGTTGTGTGGATTCTAGTCAGTGAGTGGGACAGTGATTGTTGGTTATTGCCGATCTTGTTGATCGAGGATTTGGATCATAGCCTGCATGAGCCACATTTGTGCTCGACAGAGATGCGCGGATATTTGACTCGTGTGGGTCGCTCCCCTCGAGTGCCACTCCGAAGTAGGCGAGATACCGGGTTGTAGTACCGGCGTTGAGATTGAGCGAGATACCGGGTTGTAGTACCGGCGTGTGATTGAGCTCTCTATCGCGACTTGTCGATGCTTGTGTCCCTCTGGCTGAGCCAGTTTTGGCAGCTACGGACAAACCTATAGCAATAGGTAGGCGCAGGTTTGACTGGACCCGATGTGGCAGTCAGTTTAGATTGGGTGATCTCAGTGAGGGTTAGTTGTGGCATACTGTTCTCTTTGTTCCACTCCTTGAGCATCTAGATAGAGGCATAGTAGCTGTAGACTTTACCTTTTCAGCTTTTCATTACAGCATTACATTTGTTACTTTATGCCTCTAGTAGACTTAGTGGGCAGACCGTCGGGCTTGTTGGCGGCACCCACTGAGAACTACTGTGGGATGTAGTTCTCACACCCGTCGTGGTATCTTTTCCCCAGGGACTTCTGCTCCAGTTCCTGCTGTTCCTGTTGCTGATCCAGCTCCTTCAGACCGAGGTAAGGGAGTCGCGAGATAGATCCCTCCCTGCCTTCTTCAGCGTGTGTGTTTAGATGTACCCCTGCTTTATTTTGGAGTGTGTCATGTCGAGAGATTATGTAGTGAGGTATCGAGTTGTACCTTTTATTTCTTGTTATTTGAGAGACTCTTGTATTTTGTTGTGAGGATGGTTTGTTTATATACTGGAGTGGTAGTTGTATTTTATATCTTTTACTTTAGCTTTACTAATTCAGCTCTGATATCTGCTAGTGTAGGTGTTTCTTTGCAGGTTAGTCGCTTCGTCTCTACGGGGCTTCCCGTAGGGGCGGCGGATTTGTTGGCGAGCCCGGGGCGCAGTTTCGACCCCGGGGCGTGACACTATTTGAATTGGTGCATAGTGATATTTGTAACTTACATAGTTCTCCTACAATTGGTGGAAAGAAATATTTTGTAATATTCATTGATGATTTTTCTAGATATTGTTATGTTTATATTTTATATTTGAAAAATAAAGTGCTAGATAAATTGAGAAACTTCAAATCTGAAGTTGAGGTGAAATATGAAAAAATGGTTAAATGTCTAAGATCAAACAGAGGAGGAGAATACTATGATCCTTCCTTCTTTGAGTCCATTGGTATTTTGCATGAGACCTCTGCACCTTATACTCTACAACAAAATGGAGTTGTAGAAAGTAAATATAGAACATTAATGGAAATGGTCAATGCTATGCTTTCTAATTCTGGATTGAGTTATGGATTTTGGGGTAAAGCTTTATTAACAGCTTGTCATTTACTAAATAAAATCCCAACAAAAAGGTGTAATAAAATTTCTTATGAATTTTTCAAGATAAGAAAACCTAATTTAAATTATTTAAAAATTAGGATTGTAGAGCTATTGTGAGGGTTCCAGAATCTAAAAGAAAAAACTGGGCGAAAGAGGTATTGAGTGCATATTTCTTGGGTATGCACAACATAGTAAATCATACAAATTTTTTATGTAATTGAACCTAATGACTTCATTGAAGTCAACACGGCTTTTGAATATAGAGATGTCATATTTGATGAAAATAGATTTGTTTCAATTCTTAGTCCCAAAGAACTTATTGTGAGCAAACAATCCTCTAATGAGAAAATTGATTTTGAAATTGAAACCTCAGAACTTAAAAGAAGTAAAAGAGTTAGATATGCTAAATTTTGACTACATTTTTATACTTTTCTGTTTAAGGATAATAAAGAAATGATTAAAGAAAGTTTCAAATTTGTTTAAACATTGACTCAGATCCCACAATATTTGAGGAGGCAAAGAAATCTCCTGATGTCGCTTTTTGGAAAGAAGCAATAAATGATGAAATGAACTCAATCATGGCCAACCAAACATGAAAAATAGTTGATCTTTCTCACGACACCCTAATAATCCCACATCGGATGGGATTGGAGTTGTGATTGGGTATATAAGAAACATGACACTAGTAATAATAACTGGGCTTAAGCATTTTGGGCTGTGGTTTGGGTCCAACGAGTTATTATTGCTAGTGGGTCAGGTCGTTACATTTGGTAACAAAGCCAGTCACCAGTCGGAAGTGTGAAACGAGTCTCGGCTGAGCCTGGGTGACAGGGCTAGCGAGACAAGTCTCACATCGCCTGGTGATCTTGGGCAGTATGAGTGTTTGGGCTGACGAGGACGTCAGGCCTAAACGGGGGGAGTCTGTGACACCCCAATAATCCCACATCGGATGGGATTGGAGTTGTGATTGGGTATATAAGAGACATGGAGACTAATAATAATAACTGGGCTTAAGCATTTTGGGCTGTGGTTTAGACCCAACGAGTTATTATTGCCAGTGGGTCGGGTCGTTACATTCCTCCTAGATGCAAACCCATTGGGTGTAAATGGATTTTCAAAAAGAAATTGAAATTGAATGGCAATGGATTTTCAAAAAGAAAATGAAACTGAATGGCACCATAAATAAATTTAAGGCAAGACTTGTTGCCAAAGTGTTTACACAAAAAGAAAGTATTGACTATTTTAATACTTATGCACCAGTTGCCAGATTAGCGACTATTAGAATTTTGATTGCACTTGTTTTTATGTATAATCTTATTATTCATCAAATGAATGTCAAAACCACATTCTTGAATGGAGAATTAGATGAAGAAGTTTACATGGAACAACCTGATGGCTTTGTTGTCCTCAGACAAGGCCACAAAATGTATAAACTTATTAAGTCGTTGTATGAGCTTAAACAAGCATCTAAACAATGGCATCAAAAGTTTGATCAGATTGTTCTTTCCAATAGTTACAAAATTAATCAATCTGATAAATGTGTTTATAGTAAGTTTTCAAATAGTAAATGTGTTATTATTGTCTATATGTTGATGATATGTTAATTTTTGGTACTGATCTTCAACAAG
This sequence comes from Tillandsia fasciculata, assembly GCA_029168755.2. NCBI lineage: Eukaryota > Viridiplantae > Streptophyta > Magnoliopsida > Poales > Bromeliaceae > Tillandsia > Tillandsia fasciculata. Next base: position 12,746,259 of record CM054950.1, read on the forward strand.
GAAAAAATACTAAGAATTTTTTATCTTGCAATTTTGAAATGAAAGATATGGATGAGGCTGATGTTATTTTGAGAATTAAATTATTCGTGAAAATATTGGCTTGTTTTTAACTCAGTCTCATTATATCGTAAAAATTCTTAGAAAATTTGGCTATTTTGATTGTACTCCAGTATCCACTCATTTTTATCCTAATTTAAAACTAATTCGCAATACTGGTAGATCAATTAATCAGTTAGAATATTCTAAAATTATTGGAAGCTTGATGTATGCCATGTCTTGTATTAGGCTTGATATTGCTTTTGCTGTTAGTAAATTAAGTAGATTTACCAGCAATCCGAGTAATGTACATTGACATGCTATCCATAGAATTTTAAAATACTTGAAAAATACAATGGACTATGAAACTTTCAATAGTGGATATCCAACAGTATTAGAAAGTTTTACAGATGCCAGTTGGATAACATATCTAGAGAATCATGCATCCACAAGTGGGTGGATATTTGTATTAGGTGGAGGTGCGATTTCTTGGAGATCTAAGAAGCAAACATGTATAGTGGACTCTACCCTGGCAGAAGAATTTATAGCACTAGCATATGCTAGTAAGGAGGCAGGATAGCAAAGGAATTTATTATAGGAAATTTTACTTTGGCCAAAACCAATGTCGTCGGTATCACTACATTGTGAGAGTGAAGTTACGCTTTCAAGGACATATAATCAAACATACAATGAGAAGTCAAGACATATTGGATTAAGACATAGCTATGTAAAACAATTAATATCAAATGGCATAATTACCATCGATTTTGTAAGGTCAAGCCAAAATTTGGCCGACCCGTTGACTAAGAGACTTCCAAGAGCATTAATATTCATGACATCGATAGGGATGGGTTTCAAGCCCACATTACAAAATCACCAATGATAGAAACTTAACTTAACACTTGAAACATCATCGAGTCTTAATTTCAATGAGCCAAAGTATATCATATGGAGTGATTGCAAGCACTATAATATAAAATTTTCATCCCATGTAAAGTGCTTGGTATCCGTATTGAAAAGGAATTAAGGTTGAGCAAATGAAACTCTTAATAAACCTGTAGTAGTATTTTACTAAAATGTTAAATATGGGACACTTCCGATAGAGTCTACCTATATGAATATGAAGTGCGGCCGCTTTTAGGAATTAAGGGCTTGACTCTGACAATATTCATGAAAATAGGATGCAGACACAAGGCCAAAAATGTGTCGGCAATAAAATAGAAGCACTCAATTGATTATAATATCTATGTGTGAGATATATCCGGTTATTCAAAAATAATTGTTGGTTCAAAAACTTGTCTATCATTCAATTATGGCTAACTTTGATATGTCTTCATTAAGTGTAGGTTCAAGTTTTAATACACCTGCAACTATGCATAGAATTTTGTAAAGTTATCAAGATTTTTATTTTACTTTTATTCTTCATGTATATATTTTGCTTTATTTTGATTTTGTATTTTAATGTATTTTAAAAATTGGTAGAAAATTGTAAGAAAATTTTTAAAACAAAATAGTTAATTTGTCTTTTGGCATTTTAATGAATGGATGCAACCTTTTAGTGAATGGAAGCAACACGTAGTGAATGAATACGTCTCTTAGTAAAGAGATGTGATCAAAGGGTTTGACTCTTAATGAAGAGATATGACTCTAAGAATCAAAGGGTGCGGCTTTTAGTAATTGAATGTGAAAGGATGCGATCTTTAGTGAAATGATTAGAAATGAAAATACACAATTTGAAAAGTCACTTAAACACTCGTTCATAGAGTCTCACTTCATGAAGCACCCGTTCGTAGTCTATATAAATCCTTAGCGTTGACTACTGAAGTACAACAGTTAGAAAAGAGTTAAAGTCTCCATTCATATATAATAATTTTTTTGTTGTTTCTTATTCTGTTTCTCTTTGACAACTTAATCCAGTGAGTGCTCAAAAGTCCAACTTCGTGTGTGCAAACGCAATTGGAGTTTATGCTTCATTATATCCTAAGGCCCCGTTTGGTTTGGGTATAAATTTAAGAAGTATAAATTTTTTTATACTTGGGATGGCTTGCTATTCCGGGATAATCAAGTATAAAAGTTAAATTGTGTTTAGTTCAAAAGTTGGTATTTTCTGGAATAAAAAAAATTGTGTTTGGTTAAATTATGGGATAGTAGAGAATAGTGGAAAAAGATGATAGATTTTTTATTAAAATGCCAACTTTACCCTTATATATATATATATATATATATATATATATATATATATATATATATATATATATATATATATATATATATATATATATATATATATATATAAATTAATTTTAATTATTATAAATTAATTAAAATGGCAATTTAATTGTAAATAATAAATTATATCTTACCTAAACAAAAGAATTTTTTATATTTTATAGTATATTTTAGTAAATAATAATTAGTAAATAAAATTAGTAAACATAATTAGTAAACAAAATATAAAATAATCTTTTATATTTTATAGTATATTTTAGTAAACAAAATTAGTAAATATAATTAGTAAATAGTATATTTTAGTAAATATAGTCTCAGATTGGAAGGTAAACTTAAAAAAAAAAAAAAAAAAAAAAAAAAAAATCTATTCATTGTCCTTAGATATGAACTTTATTCCGGGAGGGGTGGAATAGAGCTTAACGAGTTATCTTGGAATAACCCGTTAAGTATGGAATATTTTACACCTTTATTTCTAGGTTTATTTCCTATTGTTTGGCAAGAATTGGGGGATAAAGGAGATTATTTCTTCTTTATCCTCCAACCAAACAGGGTCTAAGAGACTATTCGTTGATCTAGTGCATACCAGATTGATCAAACGGTGGAAACGAATTAAACCTTAAGGAGAGTGGCTTTATTACACGCCTTAAAAATTTTTACCGGATGTGGATTGCTATTTCTGGTGCGGAAGAACAAGTTGAGAAGAGAGTGATTTTATGTATGATGTAAAAGCTGAGATCGGTCCATTTGAATGTGCATATGATACACTTGCAACAAAATAGTTGAATTAGTACCTCTAACCTTCCAGTTTGAGTCCATTACACCCAGATTAAAAACATTTCTGAATTTGGATTTGGACTCAAGGACAGAGTAGTACTTTGATTCTATCATAGAAAATTAGGTAAAAGACAAACTAGGCCAGCAAGACCAAATCTAGGGTTTCTTGGGCTAATAAAGAACCGGGTTAAATTACTGATAAAATAAGTACTTGATGTCAGGTTGGTGGTCACGTGACTCACATGACTATAATAAAGTATTTTGAAGCTGATGTGAGGGAGTCAGAGAAATGGAATAGTCAAATTAAGATCAAATCGCATGATTAGCCATGACTGCCAGTTTCATGCTATTATAGTATAGTAGAGAAGAATGAAGCCACCTCAGATTTTTATTATTTATTTGCCATTTAATTACCTAATCATATTGCTTTTCAGGTGTCTCTATTCCACCTGAATCAATTTCTCTTCTCGCCAGTCATATCAAATTTTTTGATATTAAATTTTTTTTCAACTTGCATGTACACTTCTATTCAAACTATGAGCACTGGGATTCAAATATTTGACAAACAAGCATATGACTAGGGAATGTAAATGGATTTTAGTTGGTGTAGTTCTCGTACTCATTAGTTCATTCTGAATGAAATGATAAAAATAAAATCAATAATCAAATTGAGGATAGTAAACGGGATAATTTTTTAACTTGAAATGGATTAGGGGGAAAGACGGCGAAAAAATTATTCCCTTCCGAATCTGCCCAGCAGCTCGGCTCTAAATTCACCTTGAATAAGTATTTAAATTATAATTATAAAACACTTATTACTGCAGAATCACTTATAAAACACTTATTATATATATATATATATATATATATATATATATATATATATATATATATATATATATATATATATATATATATTCCTACTTTTAGAATATGTTAGCAATATTTGGTTGACCAGGGATAGCGGAATCATATTACTTAGAAAAATGCTAAATATACACTCATTGTGGGGTGTACATCCTACACCCACACCCATTCAATAGGTTGGGATGTGATAAGGGATTGGGGTGTATGATGTACAACCCGACCCTTTTCGGGGTGTACATGTAGCATTGTCCATATTCCTACAAAGATATCTAATTACAAATATATCCAAAGTTTAAGTGATTAAGTTTGTCTCTGTGCTAGTCTTTACTAGCAATGTTTAGTCGACCATGGGAGGGGGGTGCAAAAAAAAAACGGAGCAAGAGAAGAGATGGAGAAGAGTTGTCAATAATGGACAGTTGGCCTTGCAAACTAGAGGAACAAATACGAACATATTAGAAATTTCAGAGAGACAAATTTGATTACTTAAACTTTGTAGTGGTACGCTTGCAATTTGATGTCTTTACAGAAACGCTAATATAATTAACCCTAGATAATAAGAGAGAAGCAAACGGGAATTACAATAAGCAAAAAAATCAGCGCCCAACAACGGCGTGATCGCATGATTTTGCATCAGAAAGAAAAAACTGTTCAAAAACAGGTGTAAAGATGCAACATTGGTATTTCTTAATTTCCAAATAACACAGTAACATGCATGGTCTCTGAGCAAGTGAGAAAAAGTTTCACATCATAGTAAACTGCAATGAAGCAAAATCACATGCACTACAGATGAAAGCTCTTGTAATTTTCTATGATCTCAGATCTGATTCATGAGTCATCAAAGCAATAATTTACAACTAAGAATAAAAAATCCAAGTGTGTGTCGTCATATGGAACACATAATAGGAAGCTAATTAAACAATCCTTTTTGGTTTGTATATTTACCTGGTTGCAGTACTTTAGTACTTAAGTTCCTTTTTAATTACTAAGGTAATGCCCTTAAAATCAATAAATTTTGAACCATCTCTCTTAATCCTACCACCTTTCTCGGTAACCATGAAGACCATTTTCAAAGCTTCAGTTATTTTTTCTGCTTTGCTGTTGCTTCATTTCCTCCTATGCTACGCTGCAACTTCGACTCCTGCAAGAGATGCTTTTAAAGATATCTCTCAACCAAGAAGACAACTTCGGCATTTAGCTTCGGATTCTGCAACTTTTGAGGGCATCCGCGCAGCAGCTAAGATGCCCGAGAAGGGAGTCGGCGCGAGCTTGAGGAAGTTGCCCCCAAGTAAATCAAATCCAACTCAAAATAAGTAGAAGACATGTTAAGATAAGAAGTAGAAAGAGAGACCTCTATATTTTTGTAGTGGCAGTAAATCATAATAGGTCTTAGGGGTTTTCACTTGTAGCTCTAATATCTGTCGAACTGTTCTTCGCACGCCATGGAAGGTTAGATTGTAATGCTAGAGGTAAAATCGTCGTGTTTACATATGGTAATGAAATTTGGATTTTTATGCTAAAAGATGCATGATTCATCCGTCTTTTAAAGATGGCGATGTGCCGTTAACTACTTATACATGCACAATTATGGTCCTTGTTCTGCTTAAATGTCAATAAGCACATTGATATCCTCCTCTAGAATCAATGAAGAGCACAAGCAAAGAAAGCAAGAAGATATTGGTAGGCACCTTCTAAATCTATATTAGTAATAAAACTTATATTAGTAAATCCGTGATTTCTAGTTAAGTGAATTTGGACCAGACGGGGACAATGCCGTTAACAAGGAACTGAGAGGGTATGAGTACGACCAACTCCTGTTCAACTATTTCACCCTACTTTCACCAAAACCAAACAACAAAACTTGCGACTTATGCTGAGTGTCTATTTCATCATCCCCATCACCAATTACATCAAAACCAACGCCCCGTTCATGACGCGTAATAAGATATAGTTAAGATCTTCACTAGTGTATGGTTTTGGCCAGTTGAATGGGGTGGTTCGCTGCAAAATGTGCATTGCAGATTAAATTGTGGAGCAAACATGTCTACATACAGGGATAAGTTGGCTAAACCTGCGTGCATTTGACCTTTCCTAGACACCACAGAACCCTGTAAAATTGCAAGGTAACTCGGTCCGGCTTTTCTTGAACACTTAACTGAAGCTGCATTGCAATAACCGCAACCCAACTCGAGTCTATATTTTGGCCGGACGCAGTTGTATGATGAACTGCGATAGCCACAGAAACTGCAACAAGAGGCCCGACTAAAACATTTTGACGCACAGTTTGATAATGTCGAGCTACAGTTGCTCGCTCCCCTTTCTCCTCCCTTACAAACGTCACCACAGCTATATATGCCGCAGACACAACAACCCGACCAGCTAAATTGCCGCTCGACTAACTCAACAATGTGCAAAGAGAGAAAGAAAGAGAGAGTTATTGTTTTCCCTAATGAAAAAGGGCTAACTCGCCCTTCCACAACTAGGCCAGATAGGCGCAGTCCAACAACATCCACAGGTTCAAATAATGCAGCTTCTAAGTGAAAACATGTAGAAATTGTACAGTAAGCTGTCAAGAATTAAAAAAACAAAACAAAACAAAACAAAGTCTACAGAAATCACACTGAAAAGATGGATAAGCTGTCAAGAAATTTATTTATTTTTTTTAAATATATATATATATATATATATATATATATATATATATATATATATATATATATATACTAAGCCCAATTTAGGATTTTAGTTATTTTTCCTTTCAGAAGAGAAATGAGCTGAAAACAACCCATTGTCATTGTCGATACAATTAGTAGTCTCAAACATGAGCACATTCTTTTGATACTAACACTTTTGCCAAACCAAATTTAGCAAATAATCCTAATTCCTACATAGTGGAAGTAGATTGAAGTGCAAGACTCTCTCTTCATATCAATAAATGCATGAAGGAATAACGAAGTATCTCGTATAACTTTAAAACTAAACTAAAAAAATGTCACAACACAAAATCTTTCCTTCAGAGAACTAAATCACTTTAAAAACTAGCTTCTAACAAAACCTAGTCAAAACTTGCATTGCTAACAGAGGAAAAAAGAAACGAAAAAAAATCACTGTGAATCTACCTAAGTTGGATGATAAAGATGGACAAGGAGAAGATTATCCCTTAATGCTCTCAGGACACAATCCCGAGTATTTCCGAATCACCTGTTCAAAAAGGAAGGAATCATTTGATTTACGACAGATGAATAGACCGCAAATGAGAGAGACAGAGACAGAGAGATTACCAGGATCAATAATACTGAGACAAGACACCCTGAAATATTTGCCACAGGCCGTCCCCAACTCAACATTATCTAACAAGGAACAAACAAGGGCAGGTGATCAGAAAGCAAGTTAATCGGAACGCTGAGCTAACCTATTAAAGCATGAAAAAGAAATTCTAGAATGTAGATGATTTCCCTACTAGTTCTCAAAATAAAGTAGAAAGGATAAGAAAGAGTTATAATGCAGTTGAAGAAGGAAAAACAACTTACTCCCGCTAAAATGATAGACTTGGACCTTCGCCAACAGTGCATAGTACTCGATTTCAGACCTCCAAAGAGGAGGGCAGTTGTCCGCAATGATAATAAGCTTTGCTAAAGACAGAAATGTTATCAATGGATAAGTATTCATACAGACACTAAATTAATTAATTCAACCAGCCAGCAAGCCATGTAAAGCAAGATCAACGGAATAACGCAAGAAACAAATTTGTTTGAAAGATACCAAGTAATGGGAGTTTCGATAAGGGCGTGTTACTTTTGATTTTGTGAGGGGTGCCAAACCCAGGTTTCAGACAAAATCCCCATCTCTGTTGTTTGTTTTGTAGAAAGTGAAAATGGAGCAATGGATGCACCAGCAAAAGGACTTCATCTATAATGGCAATGCAAGGCAAATAAACAAACTATGCAGAAATTAGCAAAATCCAAGCTCCACTAAACTTCCGCCTGATTACTAAATTCATCAAAACAAATATGTTCCACATTTAACTATAGCGCATTATCAGCGAAAAGAAATGCCAATGTTCAAAATATAGATTGAAAATCTGCCAATATTCAAAATATTTCTTATTGTGATTGCACCCAAAGGATTGATTCTGCTCCACATTTAACAATAACGCATTCAACTACACACAGAAATGTGCTTCCACGTTTTTCAATTAGACTACAAATATCATAAGAAACATGCAAATCCTTATGAAAACAAACAATATGTTTTCCTATCGCAAGTAAAGCAAAGTCCCAGCAATCCCAAACAAGCTCTATAAATATTCCCCAGAAAAATGATTTCAAGGTCATACGTACAAATAAGATCTTTGCGCATCCAAACAACCCCAAAAAGTCCAAATTTCATAATTTAGAGACCTATCACTATAATTATCAGGATCACGCCAAGATTACAGAAAATAAGATAATGCCGATAATGTTTCATCTTTTCAAAAATTCCTTTTTTTCTTTCATTCAACTCCGACTGTGTTACAAACGATTTGATTAAATTCAAACGTATAACAATCAACTTAACAATTGATTTGGATTCAAAAAATTATACCTTTAGAACTCCTGAGAGATTTCAACACGGTTTTGTAACCGAGGGTATACTTGCCGCTCTTCATCACGAGAGCGAGCTTGTTGTTCAAACCCTCGTTGGACTTCCTCTGCGGAAAAAACAATGAATTTGGCGATCGAAAAAATCGCAAAAAAAAAAGAAGAGAGAAAACAATGGAAATTGGAATCTTGGGTTTTGGAATTGGAGAAAAGAAGATAGAGAGAGATTGAGAGAGATACCGTCTTCTTAGGGGCCACCATGGTTGCTCCGGAGAGGAGGAGAAGAGGGGAGAGAGAGAGAGAGAGAGAGAGAGAGATAGAGAGAGAGAGGGGAACGGGAAAAGCCCTAGGTACGTACATTTATAGGTTGTGGGAAGGGGAAAAAGTGGAGAGTAGCCCCTAGACTTTAGTAATTTTGCAAACTGACCCCTAGCTTTTATTTTTAATCATATAAAATAGTTCGATAGATGCCCCTCTTCAATGAAAAAGTTTTCTTAAAATATTTTAAAACTTTTGTTATCAAAATTAAAAGATTAAGAGCATGTTTGAAAGAAAAATTACAGAGAATATAAATATACACCGCAGTCCACAACAAAACAAAAATCAAATGACGTAAAATCTCAACCGTCCAAATAAAATGGCAACCCCTGATTTTGGGCTATTAACCCCCTTACCCGCTTTGCAGGGAAAAAAAAAAAAAAAAAAAAAAACACCACGTCTCTTTCAGCGTAGGTTTGTTTTACCGAAAATAAAATTTAAAAAAAAATTATATTTTATAATAAATATTTTTTTTATTTAATTTATCATATATTAAAGTCGTTTGTAACACTACTTTTGAAAATACTTAAACAGATTTTGTTCTAGACGATAATTAATTTGTATATAAATTTCGACGTGATTTAATTTACTTAAACGCTAGTTTTTTTGTGAACTGTAGCTTCTATCCAATTTATTAGTCTCGTTGAATTTATTAGTTTACTCATTCAACTTAATTTGTTGTTACCGAATACAAAATTGAACTAATTTTTAGCCAATAATAAGTTAACTTTTAATGTGCAATAATAATGTATATTATTGTAATAAATTTTCATCCTTTTTTATGTTAATATAAAATTTTTAATAAAATAAATAAAAAAGAAAATAATTGTAGCTCCAAAGCCACTTGTACTTTAGTTCAACTAAAAATTATTTTTATTCTTAAAATTACTTATGGGCAAATTGATTTGCCACTTAAGTGGTGTTTGGTTGTGTGAAAGATCTTGAAAAATAATTTTCCGTAAAAGGAAATTTAGTAGAAAAAAAATAATTATGTTTTATAGCATTTAGTTTGTAGAAAAAAAAAAAAAAAAAAAAAAAAAAAATCATCGACACTTATTTGGTTGAAAGGAAAAAATAAATACCAGGTCATATATTTGGTACTGGTCATATATTTGGTACTGTAAGAAAATTGAATAAAATAAATTTTATGAATTTTCATTTTTCAGCGAAAACATTCTATTTTTTTCAAATTCGTAAAAATAATTTGTCAAAATATTTTAAATCAAAAAATTTGATACCAAATACATGTTGATATTCATTCATATTCATTCAATCCAGGATGCTTTTTAGTTCTATGTGTGTGGACCACTAGAAAGGAAAATACATTTTGCTAATTTTTAACTAAATATTTCATGAGTTACCACTTGTATCAATCTTTCATGAGAAATTTTGAGTTCTGGAACTTCTAACGTTATTGATTCAGAAGTGAAAGAGAGCTTCAAATATAAAAATTTTAAAATCGTTCTTCAAGAACAACTATTCTTTCATAAAATTAGGTAGAATCTACGTATCTGAGCATATATCCCAACTATTTTTCAATTATTTATTTAATTTTAAAAAATCACTATTATTCTAAAAATTATTATGCTGAATCAAACGAGTCCGGTCACAGATCAGCTCCTTAATTAATCCTCAAAGTGTGTCTCCAAATAAAACGATCCGATCAAGGCGAGATCAGCTCAATCCAATTCTTGAATTTGAACAAAAAGCGGTTATATGATTGAAAACTATAGTGATCTCGAATATTTTAACAAAAGGCGGTTAAAAAAAAACTTGAAAAAAAATATTTTAACAAAATGAATTCTAAAAAAACTATAAATTAATTCAAGGAGGATATAACGTGATGAAGATATACCGAAACTAGTTTCGTATTCGGATAATCCGAAGATCTATAGCGAACCCAAATCCGAATCCAGATTTGAAAAGTATTCTAGTTCTAAATCCGAGAATCCGAGAATCCGAGTCACGTAGCAAAATTCTAACCCATTCACAAAAAAATTGGATTCGGAGTCGGGCCGGATACTATCTGACCCCCCTTTAACCTCTAATTTAGCTACTGCATTGGCAAGATACAAACATTGCTAAATCAACTCAGAATTTGCCATCAATTGGGAATTTGGCTTACCGAGGCCTCGGATTCAAACCCCCGCACCATAAACGTCGACGCAGCATTACCGCATATCTCCGTGTTCTCAATGTACTCGAGAAAACACTGATAAATGCACGTTCATGGCTTCGCCGCAACTTCACAACATAAAACTCAAGAGAGAGAAAAGGAACAAGCTCGGTGGACAGGTGAAGAAACGAGGAGGGCGGGACACCAAAATAATTAGAAAATTTACAGCACCCCAAAAATACAACGACTACCGAAGAGAGGCAGGCGGCGGAGGTGAGTATCGACAGACATGCGAAAGAGAAGATACAGAAATGAGGGTACAAAGAGAACTTACGGCGTAAAACAACAGGATGGGTATCGGCGGCCTTCCCTCTCTGTCAGGCCTGTAGAGCCGCCGTACCTGCAGGGGGGCTAGGTTCGCGGCCGTGAACCCGGAGGCGGTAGATGCATGTTAGAGCGGAGCTGCCGTGGTTGGAGGTGAAGTCGAGCCGGACAGTGTTGATGATGCCCGCTTCTGTTCCCTCGATGTCGAAGGTTTGGGCGTAGCTCTTCTCGAGGTCGTAGGAGAACTCGGACAGGACGACCATCTTTGTGCCACGGGTTGACGAGTCGTCGTCGGGCGATTCAAACCAACCCGAGACCTGGCAGTCCTTTGGCGCGCTAGATCTGTCATAGGCTACCCTCTGTGGTTCAAAGAGAAAAAAAAAAAAAAAAAAAAAATAAAAAATAAAAAAAATAACTGTTAGCTAATGATCGCGTTGGATAGACAATAAACATAACTAAATGGAATCAGAAGTTTGACATATTAGCAAAATGAGACAGAAAAAGGTAGAGATAAGAGCATGGATGACTGCTGAAAGAATAAAACCTCCAAAATATAATGGAAAAACTTAGGAAGATACTTAAAATGATATATAATATCAGGTATCTACATAAAAAGTTACCATATAAACAATGCATGAGCTCTGAAGTTTATATGCCGAGCTTACTTCAGTTCTATAGGTTTCAGCTGGGTACGGCATTAGGTGGAGGAAATGAAAGATAGTTTTAGCTGCTATAGATTTCTTGCCGTTCTCTGAACATCATTAAATTGGTCAGGGCAAATAGGTTGCTAACAGTCAAAATTCTAAAACAATCCAAAATGAGAGGAAGTCCTCGTTGTGAAGAACAGCTGCAGATTTGTCTCTGTCAGCTTGAGCACATGCAAATCTAATTAAAACATATTTCATGTAACAGTTTTCTTCTATAGATCAGCCTAATCAGATCAAATTAAACCATTTTGTCCAATTAAATTTCCAGCCATTTCAGCGAATTTAATAGGTTATTAAGGAATTCATCATCTAGGGACCAAGTGGCAAGATACTCTAAAAGCAAACGCATCTTTTATTTAGAGCAAAAAGCAGTTTTAGCAACAGAGCCGACCTCTCGAAAGCCCAACTCAATATCACTTATTTGTGTTTTCAATTCAAATTTTATGCCAGCTTGTGAGGCTTAAGGAAAATAAAGGAAAGACCAACATATTTCTCTGGAACTATCAACCAATCAAAGATTTCTTCTGAGGATATATCTAATGTGCAGAATTTTTAATTCAAGTAACTATCTAATAAAAGCCATGGAAGTTTCTATGACTGCGAGCAGGATCGGCATCTAGTTTCGTCAAATTACATGGCTTCAATAGCGATGTCAGGCAACTAGCTTAGATAAGAAAGAAATCAACCATATCTCCTCCCACCACATTTATCTTTAACAAATTGATCTTCGATGTGCACAGAATTTAGCTTTAGATACAAAGAATATCAAGTCGACATTCAAAATTAGGATAATAAATGAAGACAAAGTCAAACAATTACCTTTGAGACATGCTCCAGTGTGACAGCCTCCGGTATAATCCCTGTTCTTAGTCGAATCTCAATAAACCCACTGCTTCCCTGCAAGGCAAAACACTGTCCGGGTTCTCCAAAGCTTGGCTCCAGCATTTTATGAGCAGTAGCATGAATTCCGCTCCGAGCTTTAGCAGCAGCAATCCAGCTACTAGCTTTACTGAAACCATATGGTTCCGAATGCCTTACAACTCTAGCCCCGCCAGAAGCCAATGCGTAATCCACCCTTCCAAGCCCATCCGCCCCGTGCTTCTCGATCTCCTTCTCTACAATCTCTCTCGCCAAAACCCTAATTTGATCCAAGCTGACATCACTCTTACTTTCATCTAAACTATCGCCATTCTTTACCTCATTCCAGAAGTCCTCAAACTCTTCCTTGGAAACAAAGCCCTTGATCTTCAATTCGATCAAAGACTTGTCAAAATAATCCGCCCTACCTTCCAATCTTTGCAGATCCTTCTCAAGCTGCGCTCGTTTCTCTTCGACTTGCTTGCCAAACTCCTGCTTCAAAGTCCCGATCTCTTTTCCTATTCTTTTATCTACAACTTCTATCTGAACTTGCAGCATTTTAGCCGTCGTCTTCAAAGACGATTCCACCTCGGAAATCCGACCCTCGTACTCCAAAGCCGCGAAGGAGGGATCGCCCGGTTCCCGAACCCTATTATTCCATTCCCAAATCGTCTGCCCCAACCATAAGAGAGCCGCAACAAGGAGGCAATTCTTCGTCATGACGCTGAGAACAGTCTGCCACTTGGGTTTCTCCGGCTTATGCCCTACTTTCTTCCGCCGAGGAGACGTTGCGGAAGGAGCAATCGTTCCTTTCTTCGACTGAGACAAATCCTTCTGCCCCCCGATCACGGTCTCGCCCCTGATCGTGCGCCTCAAATCCCTCCCGTTGACCACCATCTTATCCTCCACAACCCCATTCACCGCGCCTTCCGCGAGTATACCGGCATTCGATTTCCTCCTCTCTACAACAACTACTGCTCTTCTCCTCGAATCAAGGGTCAAAGAAGCGTTCTTATTGCTCGCCGGCGTTGTCGGGACAGCGGCGGCCGTTGAAGCCGACATGGTCGGTGCCCTAACCCAAATCCTAACACTAACCCTAACCCTAACCCTAACAACAGAGCAATCGCAGATCAAACCCTAAAAACCATAATACATCAAAAATCATGGAAAAATGACTACAAATAGCGGCAATAATGGATGGACATAAATCGTAAAAAAAAAAAAAAAATCAAAAAAATCGGAGGATTTGGTAACGAATAATGGTGCAAATGAAAGGAAAATGGATTAGGTGATATTTGATTTACCTTGGAGTCGATCCAGGACGAAGTGGGAAGGGATCAAAAAAGGGAGAGAGAGAGAGAGAGAGAGAGAGAGAGAGAGAGGAGGAACGAACTCGGTATGTGATGGAATTTGAAGTCGGTGAGAATGTACGGTCGTGTTCTCCGAGATTGCCGGGGTGTGTCGTAATTTTATTATTTTTTAATTTTTACCTTTTTTTTATTATTATTATTTTCATATTGTCGGCAGTACATCGCCCTTTTAGATTACATACGTGCTTTTAGAAGTACGGTAATCTTCGTATTATTAATTTATTTTTATCTTATATTTTTCCAATCAATAATTGTCTTTGATTAAGACTATTTAAAAAAAAATTTAAAAAAAAACTATGATTTTTTTATATTACCTGCCTAGTAATCCAAATAGATTAAAATCAATAATTTTAATGATCGTGGTAAGTTCCGTTTGTATATTTAATGATATAAAAATATTTAAATTATTTAAAATTTTAATAGAAAAACGTTTATACTATACAAAACAAAAATAATATATTTGATCTAAAATTTTAATATCATATATCATCATATTTTGTGATATTTTTATTTTCAATCGTTAATTTTGAATTTTTTTTAATCACTAAATAAATAATATAAAAAAATTATAATATTTATTTTTTAAATAAAGCCGGTCAATCGTCAATTTAAAAGTTCCAGCAAAAAAAATAATAATAACTTAATAACACGAAGATCTCTTTGCCTCTGAAAACACACAAACCATACTCCTACACCCCGTTTGGTAACGGGGATAAGGGGAGAATAACCCCCTTATTCCCGGATTTATACCCAAACGGGAATAAGAGCAATGAGAATTGCAAAACCTCATCATTACGCTTATTCCGGTATAAGTTGGGAATATCAATTCCCAACCTGAGGCGGAATAAGGCGGAATTGTACTTTGCACGGGAATCGAGAAAACCCATATATACTGGGCACTCTCTCTCTCTCTCTCTCTTTTCCCCTCTCTCTCTCTCTCTTACATGGGTTCCATTCTTTATTTTTTTTCCTTTCTTTTGCATACTAATAAAAATTAATTTTTTTTTAAATTAGAATTTTTAAATTTTAAAAGATATTTAAATTTATAAATTTTAAATTTTAATTTTTTTTTTTAAAATTTTTAATTTTTTTAACTTATTTTTGAATAAATCTAAAAATTTTATTTTATTTCATTTTTGAAAAAAAAAATTATTAATTTTAAATTTTTAAAATTTATACAATTATTTTATAAATTTTTTAAAATTTATATAAATTTAAAAATTAAAATTTTTACTCTCACTTAAAATTTAAAAATTAATTTTTATTTACTCTCAATTAAAATTTTTACTCCAATTTAAACTTTAATTTAAAGAGCAAAATAGTCAAAACACAAAATTATTCCCTCTCAATTCTTTTTATTCCTCTATACCCAACCAAACACAATTTTTTCGTATTCTTCTTATTCTTCTTATTCCTATGTAATTTACCAAACACAATTTTCTTTAAACCCGGTATAACTCTTTAGTTTCTGCTAAAATCATATCTTATACCTATCCCCGGTATAACTAAAGTCCTGTCGTCGCCAAATGAGAAGAATTCAAAATAAATTTATTTAGAAATATAAGTTTTTATTTGGATTAAATGTGGCCTACAACTAAATTCTATTCTATTCTCTGTTTGGTAAAAAATAAGAAATCATTTTAATGTGTTTAGTTTTCTTATTTAACCTTGGCTACAGGAGTGAAAAAAGAAGTATTTATCTAATTGAAGTAGAGATATTTCAGAATTGGTAATAAAGTGTAACAACTAACAGCAAAAAAAATTTACAAATTCCAACTGGCATCATAACACTGAACAACGAATTAAGAAAACCTAAAATTTCATTTAGGTTTTATAAGATTGCACAACTGCCTCCAACAACATGAGGATCTAAGAATCAGATACTGATATGTTGTAACATAGATAATGTTCAAGAAAATAAGCATCTGTGAAATACTCAAAAGAGTCCAGATCCTTTTCATTCTTCACTTTATCAGATCGAAATTAACAACAGAAAATTGTTTTTCCCAGAAAATAAAGAAAAACATATCCCCTTTAAAACCAAAAAAAAAAAAATCAACTGTTAAATTGCTGAGCTCTTCAGATCCTTCTTCACTTTCTCATAATCAACTCGACGACAGAAAATTGTGCTCCGGAAAACAAAGAAATCCAACATCAATCACATTGCTCATCCTCACTGTCAGGCCTAAATATATATATTTTTTGGACCCATGAACATACAAATGTTGTTTCCCAACTTTTAACAAAATCGCCTAAGATTTATCGCCATAATCTGCTGAATATGCCCTTCTTGTCTTTCTTCATCCTATTTTCGAGAGATGGGAACTCGATAGAGCTGTAGGCGATATCGAGAACGATAGGATTGCATGGAACCGATTGCAATGCAGGGGGGAACCGCTCAATACGAGGATGGGCTTTCGAGTTTGATTCACCCAGAGCCGACTCATAAACATCAAGCATTTCCAAGAGGTATTTCCCTTCCTGCAAAAATAGTCAACAATCAGTAACCAATTTATTAAAAATTATGGTCTAAACGATGACCAGGTGATTAATTACAGCATTCATAAGAAACTAGGCGTGGGTTAGTTAGTTTACAATTTAAGTGGTAATAACTTCGTTGTCTATAGTTCATTTATAATTTAAGTAGGAATAACTTCGTTGTCCATGGGCAATCACGCAGTGTGGTTCATTTATAATTTAAGTGGGAACAACTTTTTGACATGGGTTATCCCAGGATATGCAGAAAAAAGTGATAAAATTAGGGACAACACTGTTCCAGGAGGCTGGAATTGTTGTTCCTGGGTAGTGTTCTGGAATAACTGGGTTTGGCGAGAATAACAATATCTTTTCAAAAATGTTGTCGTCTTTGCCATAATGAGGGGAATAGTTTCCTGAAATAAACTTATCCGTAAATCATAACCACTTAAAAATCAAGGTGAATTGAGGATTAGAGGTCTTGAGAATTTAAATACAGCCAGTGTATATCATTGTCGAAATAACATGAATAGCTAATGTCTTGTCACTACAGTACAAAAAGATAACTCACCTTCTTTACATCTCCGTTCAGTGATATGGTTGAAATTCCTTTAGAAAGCCTTTCAGGAATCTTCTCTTCCTCCATAATCCCTGCCGCATGTTCTATACAGATGTTGGATCTACAGTTGTCGTATAGGGCCTTGAGATCATTGACTAAAACCTGAAGGGACAAATAATTGAATTCAATGTGCTTTCCAAGCCCTTTTCACCATTATTTCTTCATTACTGATAGAAACTCTTTGCTCTTGTCAGGTCATGTATCAAAAGAACAGACAAGCATAGAACGACCAGTACATGCGAAGAAAGATAGAAGGTAATTACTGGACAAACCTTGTCCGGATTAGTTGTCGTTTGAAGCTTTTGAAGAGCATTATTTGCAAGATCACGGGCATGGCAAAACAAGGCATATGCTTCAGTTTTTTTCCCAGCTGAACTATAGGATTTAGCTACATAGAAGCATCTACAACAATTTAAAAAAAAGAAAGTCAATTAGTTGGCTCATTTACTAGTCAACAATCCTAAATGCATTGCCCTGTACCTCACAAAATATTAGGATGCAGGAAATCCCTTTAGAATTGAAATATGAGAGCACTACAATCCATTGCATCACTGTTATGCATGCAAGAATGCACTAGCATCAACTCCATGCATTCTGAATGACAAGATATGAATAACATTACGTATAGATCCTTTTCCTAATGGTTATTGCTGACTAAAATATTGAACAAGTATAGTCTTCAGACACCATATTTTGCTTAACATTGATTTAAATCCTAATTTCTCAAAAGTGACTGTGTTTCCTCTATCAAACGTACCATCCTAAAATCCTCTGTAAAACAGCAGACCTCATAAAATCTGTACAATAACTGTGAATCCGCAGAGCAGCATGTACCATGCTGAAGGTTAATTCATGTACTTTCTTATATAAACAGAAATTTTAATAAGGACGGATTTAATATGGTTAATAGGAATCAAAATTATTCAAATGAATCAAAGAGTAAATCTAATGAACCTTTCTGCACGAAATACCAAGCCCTTAAGCGTGCACTCTTCAGCAAATGCAACTTCTTCCGCATTCTTATCCCTTCCCGAGCTAACTAGATCTGATAGATCTGTTGTATTCTGCCAAATAATAAAATATAACCATAAATTTCTTTAGTGACAATAAAGAAGCAAAAATTTTCCCCATTCTTTTTTGCTTGATAATAAAATGCTACAGATGGAGAACGAGACTACCTGTATCAACAGATCGTATAAACGGACGAGTTCCTCTGGCTTTGTGATCTTCTCCCCCTTGTCATCTCGATGCTTTGTGAATTTACTTTTGGCGATGGTAACAAGCAACTGATTGCGCTCTATCGTTCTCTGCCCTAATACAGCACTAACAGCCTTATCTAGGCCATTGAGATCATCTTTTACATTTTCAGCATTGCCTGCAGTGGCCTAAATTTTAAAAGAAATGATGTTAGGAACCAAGAAATCTACCAGCTATTCTGCTCATACAACTTCAGAAGCTATTATAGACAAGGCCCATTGATCAGTGCCAGCTTGGCCTGGCTTCCAAACAACTACTCTACTTTGAGATGCAGAAGCCAGGGATTTGGCAAACGATAAAAAAGCTACAGGGAACTTCCAGGCCACAAAAAGCAGATATGAAGCTTCTACTCTCGCAGCGACAAGGGCGGGCAATTTTGCCGAAAAAACTACTAAAAAAGAGCCCCATGTAGTTACAGTAACCTCACATACCAAGTCATTCCGAATGCAGCTTCTAGCATCATGGTAAGCAGAAAAGATTTTGTCAAACATTGCAAGCCTTTTCTCTGCTGGTAGTGAATCTCCTGCCGAACCAAGTAGATCTTTTTCCAGCTCCTGAGCTGATCATATTTCTCAAGTAAGAAAACCATTTACAAGGAAAAAAAGTATATATATATATATATATATATATATATATATATATATATATATATATATATATATATATATATCAGCAGCAAATCGGCTAGTTTGCCACCCATTTGTTTTCGATGATGGAACTTCCAAATCGACGATCGGCGCCGTTAAACATGATCTAGACCATTTAAACTATTTAGAAATTAAATTTCATACTTTTTCGATATTCTTTTCTAGTCCATCAAGTGGACAAAAATATGAACGGCTGAAAATAAATATTCTTCAAAAAGTGATGACATAAGTCTTGTAATCAAGATCAACAGTATAGATCTTGTTTTAAATAGTTTAAAGAATTTTCTAACAAAAATTCAATTAATTTAGATCTCTTTATACCGTTAAACGAGCAAAAGGCTTATATCTACCATTAAAACTATAAATTGTGTAGCCTTTTGATCGTAAGGTCAATGATGACGAAAAGATTTGAAATTTAATTTCTAGATACTTCTAGCGGTCTAGATAATGTTCAACGGTGCCGATCGTCGATTTGAAAGCTTCATCATAAAAAACAAATGGGTGGCAACCGAGCCAGTTTGTAGATCATAAGGTCACTGATAACATTCTAGCTCAACTCCCTCCCTCTCTCTCTCTCTCTCTCTCTCTCTCTCTCTCTCTCTCTCTCTCTCTCTCTCTCTCTCTCTCTCTATATATATATATATATATATATATATATAGAATTAGGCTACTATGCTATCGATAGCACCAAGTCCTTAGTGCTATTAGGTTTTTTATCCTTGAATGAGATGTGTGGTTAGGATAATAGTGGGCCCCTTGGGTTTAGTGGGTGGTTAGAGAAATAGTATGATTTAAAGGGTGGAAATGATCGAAGGGGTAGATCTAATGGTGGAAAACTTGGTAGCACCAAGTGCTTTGTGCTATTGATAGCATAGTGGCCGGACTCTCTCTCTCTCTCTCTCTCTCTCTCTCTCTCTTATATATATATATATATATATATATATATATATATATATATATATATATATATATATATAAAGAGAGAGAGAGAGAGAGAGAGAGAGAGAGCGTTCAACTACGATACTATTGATAGTAGTTGGATATCTACTATTTAGCCCTTGGATCCAAAATAGTACCACTACCAAATAGGAAATCCTATGCATCCAAGGAATAAAAAGTAGATAGCATACACTATTCCTCTATTATCAATAGTATTCTAGTTTTTCTCTCTCTCTATATATATATACATATATAGACTGCAAAAATAAGGCAGAAAATAAATTTGGAAAAAGAACTCAACCATAAAGTTCTCATTCAACAACCACTACTACTAAGGTTGGACTTGACGATAAACCAAGGAAGACCCATTTGAGATTATATTGCAAAATACTACACAGAGATGCAAATGAGCCATTCCAGATTTCAAAACAATTCAAGAAGACGATTTAAGAATTAGTAAAGAAAGGAAGGATAAAAGTAACATGGCTAAAGGTGATTAGGATTCAGGAAGCACCAAGATTCTCAACATCATTAAATACTGCAAAGATCTTCTCTTTATAGGCATATTATTTGATGAAGTAATTTAAAATCAGCACAAGATACAAATTACAGTAATTGGAGGACGAAGTACAGATTACTCAATTTGTAAAACAATTGAGTCATCAAAGCACAATTACAAGTATCCAATCTCTTGAAGTTTAGGCTATAGTATAGTCCCAACAGAAAGGGCATTTCTCGAAATATTAACTTAAGATCAAGTTAAAAGGTTTATAACAGTCTTTTTTTTCTCTTCAAAGTAACTCCATAACATTATTATATACAGAAAAAATTTGCATACCTTTCAGAATAGAAACGCGTGTCTTGGCATTGTTAATGGGGAATCTATGACCAAGCCAGTAAAACTCTGTCATAGATGCTGCCTGCTGTGATCTTGCCTCAGCCATGACAGCCTGTGCATAACAATAAACGAGAAGTATTGTAGAAGATATCGCATATCATAAAAATGCATTAATAACTAGATAACTTCTTAAACTCCTTCATCCGAACACAATCATTCTCAATAACAACAAATAACTAAATGAGATGCACATCGTCTTAGAAGATCAAAAATAATGCATTATTTGTCATACAAAAGCTTTTGACCGAACATGGTTTTTCTGCCTAAAAACCTAGACATTTACCTCTAGTTTAGCTTTGAAAAGGTCTAATGCAGGCCCTTCCATTTCCCCAATACCAAGAAGTTCAGAAGTCTGTAGCTTTGACTGGCCTACTTTGTGTAAACAGTACCTGATGCTTGGTTCCAGCTCTTCAACACGCTCGCGACATAAAACTTGATTTTCTATACTACCATACTTCCCGAGCTCTTCATACACAGCCCTGTGAGCAGCCATCTGTAAGCCAAAGTAATTACCTACAAAACCTAATGTAGAGAAATATAGTACCCTAATGCTCAAATTTATAATTATAATTAGACAGTGAAATATATTCACACACACACACACACACACACACACACACACACACACACAAAAAACTATGTATGTCCACACACACAAAAAAAACTATGTATGTCCAAAAAAAGATGAAAAAGATTGACACTTGACACTGATGTACTGTTTAAAAATGTATTAACAGCCCTCAGAACAAAGGGCGCCTCAAAATGTAGACAAATTCCATAAAGAAGAAAAACAAAATGTGGCTGAAATAAGTATGTTCGGACATATACCTTGCATTCTTAAACTTTACTAATGCCGTTTCCCAGTTCTGATCTTTTTCAAACAACAAAGTGCCTTTCATATAGGAAGCATATGCCTGCGCATCAATAGTCCAATAAAGTAAGTATACACATTGCCCAACAATCGTCTACATAACATAGTAGGTTAAAATGCAAACCTCTGCTTCTAGAGAAGTTCTGGAATCTCCTTTGGCAGCACATAACTGTGCAAAAAGAGTAGCCCACTTAACTGCTTTCCTCAGTCGACCAAGCAGGTAAATTCTTTGCCGTGCATTAGGCCCATCAGGTAATTGCCTCTTTTCCATAGCATGACTCCAAGCTCTTTCGGCCATATAAAGGACTATATGAAGAAATCTATTCCAACACGGAAAGTAGCATGAGCCATACCATGGTTTTTTACTTTTTCATTACTGTCATGTTGGGAAATTTGTATTGAAAACAGAAGTGCAGTGGGATGAGCCAACTAGCTGCTCTTTATGACAACTATTATCGTTATTATGGGTTAACCTTCATTCTGATCCAAAAAAATGATATATTTGCTATATCAATAAAAACAATGCATACCGAACTTCTGTGACAGTCGACTCTGTAATAGCCCTCCGGGTGAACTTTCCACGACCATGAGTGAACTTCAGAGACTTATACAGCCGTCTCAACCTTGCCGTACAATATCGCCTGAAAGTAATAGATCTTTTTAAGAGAAACTATACATCAAGGAAACAATGTCCCACAGAGGCCACAATAGAAGGAAAAGGAGTCTACAAGCCCATTTCAGTAAAATCTTCGATGTGGTTAAGCCAAGAGTAAAATCTTTATCTCAAAAGAGGCAGACTTCAATGTACTGTTCTTTCCACCATCAATCGACACCTTAAGTTAATCCTTGAGAGAAGCATAACAATGCCTAGGACGTTTGAAGGACGACACATCAAGAAGGAACGGACGAATGTTTTGCATGCCATACAGTCCATTTCGGTTCAGTTGGCCATTTCGGTTCAGTTGGCACGCTAGAATGCCTCTTTGCATGAAGTCTCCTCAGTCCTCACCAATGCAGCTTGGCACATCATTTCTGACACTCTTTAGTGTCAGAAATGCTTCTATACGATTAAAACCTATTCTAACTCCTTCCAAACATGCTTCTATACGATTAAATGCCTAGAGCGACAAAATTGACCACTATTTTATCAAGAAAATTATAAACGATACGGATTTGACGAATAACTGGTAATAGTAGCCCCAAAAAAGAGCTAAATTTGCATAAAATCAACCATCAAATTCCTCAAAATATTCAATGAAAACGCACTGTGGAGCTTCTAAACATCTAAAAGATCTGGCAGTTATTTCTCTCAGTCACGAACACTTACTAATGCTACAAATTGGAATTAAATAATGTTCTAGCAAAAGCAACAAACTACTGAAATCTAAATAATAGACCATTTCATACATGATCGAAACCGAGAAACAAACAAACCTATATCTCGTATAATCTCCATGCCTCAATCCGTGCTGCATCTGAGATGACTTGAGGAGCTGCAACACTGCAAATTACACACGCAATCAACCCCCAGTGAACTCGAATTATCCCATAACAACAGCATTTCAAATCCTTCACAAGAAGCCACAAAAGGAGAGAAATGATTCGACCATTGATCGAGAATCTGGGCGCGATCTGCTCCGCCGCCGCCGCCGCGGCGCGGGCAGCGTCGTCGACCTCCATCGCCGAGGGCCCGTTTGGTTTCGCCATCGCTCCACGTAGAGATCGCTCGATCGAGAGAGAGAGAGAGAGGAGCGGGTTAGGGTTGGATTTTGGCTTAGATCTAGGGTTTTCTTCGGTTTTCTTTTTCTTTACTTGTGAGGCGAAAACACACGCGCGCGCACACACACACAAGCCACCCCTTTCCTTCATTTGCAATAAAAAAAAATTATCTGAAATATAAATTATTTAAATTTTTAAAATTTTATTATTCAAATTTTTAATTTAAATTTGGTTCAATCAGCGATACTTTAATTTTAAATATTAAATTAATTAATTATTTTAATAAATTTATTGTTACGAGAATTGCATGCGAATACTTAGTAAACCGACAAACTGCATATTCAAATTTAAAGTTAGAGAACAGTCAACAAATTCAAATTAAATAAATTAAAAAATTAAATAATAAAATTAATATTTTAAAATATTAAATAGTCGATTGAAAATAATTTATAGTTCAGATAAATTTTATACACTTTTTCATTTACTTTTTAATAAACTAAAGAAAAATTTTAGAACTCCGATTGGGTCTTTCAGATATTTCGACTTCAAATTTTTTATATTTATAGATTTAATTAGTATAAACTATAAATTTATTAAAATAAAAAACTAACTTAAAATTTGAAGTCCAAATTCAGCCAACTGACTCAAATCAAATAAATTAAAAAAATCAAATAATAAAATTAAAATTTTAAAATATTAGTAAATTTAAAATAATTTATAATTTAGGTAAATTATGTTCATTTTTTACGAGTAAAAAGAACTACATAACTCTTTAACTCAAATTGACAGAGTTATTGACAGGACAGCAAAAAATATATCCTACTGACGAAATAATTTCAGAGCGCGTAAGTAACACAAATTTCTCTCGCAATCCCTAGCGGGCAAATGGAGCCAAACTAGGATTAACAACCTGCTCTAGCAATAGCAAAAACTAAACAGCAACAGCAAATTCCTTGTTCTCTAATAACTACTATATGATGGAGCAAACAACAGCAAATGTTGCAGTAAAAATTTACTGAATAAGGAGGAGCTTTAAGAGAGGAGAAATATGTAACACCCTGACGAACTGCAGCCGATCGAGGATGAGATCCCTCTGAGATCCGGCCCGGCAGTGAGGATGACGGATCCCACTCTACTGATCGATGATGAACTTCTTCTGAGATCCGGGGGAATTAGCAAGATCCAAGTTGAATTGATCGAGTAGATCAATTCTGGGATGGACCCCGCTTGATCTGGGATTGGGATTTGAGGAGATTGAGAGATGAGGAAGAGGATGAGAGAGAAAGTGTGAGAAAGATTGAGAAGAAGAAAGAAGAACTGAGGAGTTTGATTCAAATTGTCGATACCTCCAAATCTCTTACAAGTAACTATTTATACTATTCTTGTGATGGACTAATTTGTAATATCTAATACTGTAGTTATTGATTGGTAAATGTATAAAGGCTGAGAGTCAATAAGGCTCAAAGTGATTGTAAGTGGATCTTCTGGGCCGGGCCATCCTTCGCTACAGTGAGGCTCTCCTTCCTCTGCCGGGTTGCCGGTTCCCGGTCCGCCATCCATACCCGACCCTTATCGGGTTGCTGGGTCCTCGCCCGTTACTCCATACCCGCTCCAGGGAATACTCCAGACTCTGGCCGCCTATCGCTTCTCACCTACCTCCTGTACTTGCCTGTGCCTAACTCGACCCCGGCTTGCCATAACCCTGGTTCCTCTTTCTTATCTCATCTCTACTCTACCCCATCTTCTCCCTCCTCTCCGACTCCTCTCCATCTCTACCTCCTCCCAGTATAGGCGTTACATCCCCTCCCCCTTAAGGGGTTCCTTGTCCTCAAGGAACAAGGCTGGGTATCTTCTCATCATCTTCTCACGGTCTTCCCAGGTAGCCTGCTCCGGGCCTAAACTGTTCCAACGCACTTGAAGTTGAGTGCGTGTCTGATTCTTCACCTTCCGCAACCTCTGGCCAACTATCTGCTCCGGCTGCTTCCGGGGCGACTCGTTCTTCATCGGGGGTGGCTCTTCCTCCACGTTCAGCATGGACTGGGTTTGTGGTTGGTCCTCCTGTTCCGGGGGACCTTATCATCCACTTCTTGCTCTCGTGACGGAATCCCTCTCTTCAATTGGGATACATGGAACACAGGATGAACTTTGGCATCTTCAGGTAAGCGCAATCGATAGGCTACTGGCCCGATCCTTTGTAAGATCTCAAAGGGCCCGTAGTACTTCGAGGCAAGCTTGTGATTTCTTCACATGAATACACTGTTCTGGCGGTAGGGTTGCAACTTGAGGTAAATTCTTTCTCCTATCTGATACTCCTTATCCACACGTCTTCTGTCCGCGTTTTGCTTCATACGGTTTTGAGCTTCATGTAGCCGTTCTCTAAGCACCCTCATCATCTGTTCTCTTTCATTCATCCATTCTGTAACTGTGGGGCTCACCCCTGGTTCTAAGCGAGTGACCGTGGGTGCAGGGGGCTTATACCCATAGAGGGCCTCAAATGGCGTGACCCCTAAGGAGGAGTGGTGGCTGGTGTTGTACCACCACTCTGCCAGGGGTAGCCATTTGTTCCATCTACTGGGTTGTTGTGAGCACATACACCTTAGGTATGTTTCTAAGCATCGGTTCACTCTCTCAGTTTGACCATCAGTTTGGGGATGGTAAGCAGTACTTATATGTAGTTTGACCCCAGAGAGTTTGAATAAGTCTTGCCATACCTGACTAGTGAACACCTTGTCACGATCGGAGATGATGCTCTTAGGCATTCCATGTAGTTTGTACACTGTGTTGAGAAAAGCCTTCGCCACTACTAGGGATGTATAAGGATGGGTTAGAGGTAAAAAATGTGCATACTTGGTCAACTTGTCTACTACCACCAGTATGGTATCTTTCCCTTCAGATTTGGGTAAGGCTTCAATAAAATCCATACTAATGATTTGCCAAGCTTGGGTAGGTATTTGTATAGGTTGTAGTAACCCAGCATAAGGGGTACCATCCACCTTGTTTTTGATGCACACTTCACAAGCTTTTACCTTCCTTTCCACATCCCCCTTAAGTCCAGGCCAATAAAAATGTTGCTTGAGTCTGTAGTAAGTATTGTCCATACTGAGTGTCCCTCAATAGCAGAAGAGTGGAATTGATCCAGTAGAGTACTCCTTAGTTCGCCATTAGCTCCTATATATATCCTCCCTTTGTATCTCAAAATACCATGGTGTTGGGTGTAGTTCCCTGTTGCATCCTGTGCCAGTAGTGTGTCCATTAACATCTGTTGAGCCTTCGGATCATCCACATAGCTTTTAACTACCTCATCTATCCATGTAGGAACATATGCAGGTATTCCCTGATTACTTCCTTGCTCTGGAACTACCCTAGATAGGGCATCAGCAGCCAAGTTTTCTTTTCCCTTCTTGTATTTAATAGTGTACTCCAATTCCATCAACTTGAGCATTCCCTTTTGCTGTACTGCTGTTGTGATCCTCTGTTCCAACAAGAACTTAAGGCTTTCATGGTCAGTCTTGATCACAAAGGGTCGAGGGCTTAGATAATGTTTCCATTTACTCACAGCAAGAAATATGGCAAGAAACTCCCTCTCGTAGGTTGAGAGTCCCCTATTCCTGGGACTAATTGCTTTACTGAGATAGCTCAAAGGTCTTCCATCTTGCGACAGCACTGCCCCCATCCCAGTTTCACAAGCATCTACTTCCACAGTAAATGGCTTAGTGAAATCAGGCAAGGCAAGCACAGGGGCACTGGTCATTGCTACCTTAAGCTCTTCATAAGCCTTTTGAGCTTCATCATTCCACTTGTATGAATCCTTCTCCAGGAGTTCAGTAAGGGGTTTACTAATCCCACCATATCCCCTGATGAACTTTCTGTAGTAGCCAGTGAGCCCCAAGAATCCCCTGAGCTCTTTAATGTTTGTAGGCTTAGGCTACTCCACCATAGCTGCAATCTTACTTGGGTCAGTAGCTACTCCCTGAGATGAGATGATGTGCCCTAAGTATTCTACTTGACCTTGTCCAAAAGAGCACTTGCTTCTCTTTGCTAGAAGCTGATTCTTCTCCAACAGTTTCAGCACTATTCCCAAATGATCAGCATGATCCTCCAAATTCTTGCTGTAAATTAAAATATCATAGAAGAATACAAGAACAAATTTCCTTAACTGGGCATGGAAGATGTCATTCATCAAAGCTTGAAAAGTGGCTGGGGCATTGGTTAAGCCAAATGGCATTACCAAGAACTCATAATGGCCAGCATGTGTGTCACGCCCCGGGTGTAAACCAGAACCCGGGCCCGTCTACAGATCCGCCGTGCACACAGTATTTCCCGTGTACACGAAGCGTCAACAACCTGCTCAGATATAAAAGATATAATAAAAGAGCAAAAAAAAACAGAGCTGAACTAAAACTAATACATCTCAGACTGAAGCTGGAAATAAAATACAATACGTCTGTATAAATGATACATCAGTCTCTCCCAGCTCACAATAAATAAATACAACCTGCTGGCAAAAGCCAGTCCCAAAAGTGAAAGTACAACCGTCTGAGGAAAACCTGGGTACACCAACAGTCCAGCTAACACGCTCATCCTGCCTCGAGATCTATCTACACAGCCGTCCTCTCTCCTCGACCCGCCACTGACAGTCCAGTAGCACCCACAGAAGACTCTGCAAAACAAGGAAGAAGAAAAAGAGGAAAGAAGAATGGGGGTGAGAACTACTAGTAAACCAGTAGCCTCCCCTAGTGGGTAAAACCTCAAACTCAGACACACCCACTAGGTCTACCAGAGGCAAAAGGGGAAAGAAGAGTGGTAAGAAATAATGACTGCCGAAGAAATGAAACTACCACTACTATGCCTCTAGAAATGCAGTCCTAAACTGGAATAACCATAACCAACAATAACCACCCGTCCCAGATTAACCCATCTGTACCGCCCTCATCATCGGGCAAGTAAGCCGCGCCGATGTGATAGCAAAGCTCCTGCTGCCGCCCTCATCATCGGGCAAATAAGCCGCGCCGATGTGATAGCAAAACCGTCAATAACTGTCCGACCCCGGCCTCCGGAGGGGAACTCGAGGGGAGCGACCCACTCGAGGAAAGCACTACCGGGCAATAACCGCGCCGGTAAAATCCATATCAAAACACTACCGGGCAATAACCGCGCCGGTAAGATAAGTACCAAAAGCATGAGTAAATCACAACTGTAAAGCCCCGGTGGAACACACCCTCCACTAAAGAAACACAGATCCCCCAATCTGATGCACAAATGAACATCCGGTCGATCGCCCAAAATCCGCGATCGCCGCAATACCCACAATCACAATCATGTCCCACATCCGACATCCGGTCAACCGCCTACTGTCCGCGGTAGCCGCTATAATCCCGCAACCCATAATCAAACACAACCTGTCACTAACCCTCAGGTCCTCGCTACACTATCCCAAACCCCTGCTCGAACCCGAGCAACCAGACTCAAAGGTCTAAATAAGAAGGAGAAAAGAAATCAAACATGGTTTCTCCTATGTCAATTCCAGCATGATAGTGCAGCAGAAAAAGGTGGCCTATCTAGGTGTCCAAACAAGCATGCAAGTGTTCTCAAGGAAATAAAGGAAAAAGGCGTTCAATAGTGGTTCCACATGTGTAACAATTAATAACTCCGCATAGATATAACCATCATGCTAAAACATTATCCAACCACACATGTCTATAATCCATGTTCCATGATAAAGCATCACTATCCACCTATGCATGTCATAAAATCCTCAATTAGTACCAACCACTAACAGGATAAACATATAGTCCAAACTAAATAATCCAATCCACATGCAAGGTTAAACGCTAACATTCCATCCATACCAACATGTATAAGTCCCAACCACTATCAAATATCCACAATAGTAATATCCATATGAAGGGCTCACAATTTTATATTACTTTAAGCATGCATGTCCAAATAGAGGGATCACTCTAATATTCCTAGTGAGCATGTCAAAATAGAGGTAAACAACAACCACCCACCTGAAGTGCAACTGTCCCAATCCGTACAGCTGAAAATACCAAAAACTTCAAATCCTTGCTCCCACAATTTTAGCACACCCGTAATATTCCTGATACAATACAAAGCTCACTAATTACACCAAGGCTCCCAAATTCAGCACTTAATCACATACAACCTCGAATTCAGAATTGCTTAATTATCACCTGCAGAAATTGCCCAGAAAATTCCAATAAAAATATCACGGCGACCCTTGCGTCGATAGCTTCGAAACGGTACCTTGCACGTCCAAATCGGAGTTCGGTAAGTCCAGATAAAAATTCGGCAAGAGAGCACTCTCATACAATAATCTGGATTAAGGGCTGATTACTGTTCACAGAGAAATCATTAATTCTCACCTCGAAAGAAAATTCACAAAAATCCAATAAAAATACGAGCGCGTTCCTTGCGATCCGTAGATGAAAAAGTTGTATAGGCTCGTTTCCGTCGGACGCTCGTGCGCAAAGATATAGCCGAAACACTCCGCTGCTGTCAAGGAATTCCATACAGAAAGAGGGGTCACTTACTGCCTCGAAAACCGTGCCAAAACCTCGAAACGGGAAAGTGCGACCAAAACGAAAGATGAAGTCCTACCTCTTAGGAGTCTACTGGTCCAAGAATCGCAGGAAAATGATGTCGGGGTAGCCCAGGGGAGCAAAAATACGATCGCTGCGCCGAAGAAGAACACTAGGAAGCAACGTCGCGCCGCACCGTAAAATGGGGAACCTCGGGATTCGTGCCTCCAAAACTCTTGAAACTTGGCAGGGAGATCCAGGACTTAGAGATGAAGATTTTAGCTTGAAATGTGCTTGGGCTGAAGAGGCTCGGTTTGGGAGATAAGGGAGAAAGAAGGAGGCTCGGGTTGAACTATTTATATAGGCTGAAAAACAATTCAAGTAATTCCATCTATGTCCCCACTTCCGGGCGCTCCCCAGATTTCGGGCTGCTACAGTAACGGGCCGGCCCAGGATTTCCGGGCGCGCACAGTGCGGCCCGGCCCACCGCACAGTCTAGTCCACAACACTCCCGGACCCCGCTGCACCCGGAGCACCTGCGCCAACCAATGACGGCGGGCCACGTGTCCCCCGGCGACCGTGCACCGCGCACGCCGCGTCGTGCACCGCGCACGTCGCCGTGACTCCCGGCCACCTGCCCGCGTACGGCACCTGCCCCGGTCACCTGCCCCACTAGCCGCGTGGACCGGGAGCACAGGACCGCACCAACCAAACCTCGCCACGTGTCCACCCGGTCCACCGTGCACCCGGCCCAAACTCCGTGGACCGCGTCTGCTGCGCCGGCCAACCGGAAGGCGCCACGTGGGCCGCCTCCGGTGCACGCCCTCCGCGGTGGACCGCGCCCCTGCCCGCGCCCTCAGCGCCTGCCCGCGGCCGCTAGTCGCCTGCCCGCCGCCCTCCGCCGCCTTCCGCCGCTGCCCGCCGCCGCCGGCCGCCGCCGGCGATCGCCGGAGACACTGTTCCGGCGTGAACAGTAACCGCCAACCCAAAAACATCATGTAAATAGCCCATCTTGACCGTTTTCGCGCGCTGATTCCAAATCCGGCGTCCGTTTTGCCAAATTCCAATCCTAAAATTTGCCGGAGGCTCCCGGAAGGGTATTTTCAATCCGAATTTCACGCCGAGTCCAAATTTGATATCCGATTTGCGCGAAAACACTTCTAAACATCCGACGGGGCCAGCCGGTTACCCAAGTGATCCAATAAAGCTCGAGGTTCAACACTTGTAACCAATCAGGCACAACCACTTCCCGAAACATAGTACAGGCTCCCCCGAAGTCCCCAATGACTCTACCACAGCTCTGCAGAGATCCAGATCATCACATCCTCCCCCACTAAAAGAAAGTTTCGTCCTCGAAACTAAAATCAATCCTCAACCCGAAACCTCAACCAAATAGAGGGGGTAAAGATCCAATCATCCACCACTCAAGCTCCCAAGGCTGGCTAATACCTCCTCCAGAGACGCGATACAACCCTCGGGTCTCTAATTAGAACAAAATAGAGGCGGGCATTCCAGAAAACCGCACCACCTCATCCAAGTACAGCTGGGCTAACCGCTCGGGCTACCAAATAGTCTGCATCGGTACAAGCATCCGCTCCTCCCAGGGCCACGATAATCCAACCACAAGTCCATGGACACAAAAGCTTGATCCCAAGTACCTCTTTACTTCCCGCGATATCCGATGCAAGTCCCTCAACCACACCAGCCAAAAAGGCTACTCATCCACTGTGAAACACCCGCCTCGCTCCCGGAGTCAAAACTATAGAGGCGAAGATAACCCTCAAGTAACCCAAGTGCACCAACACCTCCGGGCCTGGCTCCCCAAGAAAACTGTCCTTGCGGCATAATCAGCCGCCGCGAAAGAAAAACCAAACCAGCCAGCCCAACAGGTACCACAACAACATCCCGCAGCTGAGTCAAGACCCTCAGGTCTACCGGCAAAATCCAGGACTCAAGCTGCACCGGGCAGGACCAACAACTCTCCCCCACGTGCCGCAGATCGGGAATATGACCTCCCGAACACCCGGTAACCGTCCTACCCCTAACCCAAGCAATGAAGCAAAAGCACTACCCACCACGGAGGGAAATCCTCTCGTATCAAAAGATACGAACCCAAGAGCCCGGAACAACTCAAACCTACCACCACACTGACCGCTGGAACCCATGTGATCTGACGGTCTCAAAATCCACTATCCTGGAACAGGAGATCGGGAATGCCTCATCCGACTGACCTGTCCTCCAACACCCGGCGCCAAGCGCCTCAATCCGAACTCACCTCAGGCGGCAGATTCCCCCCAATCCAAAGGAACTACAATGCCACGCTCCATACCCGGCGCCTACTCCAATGAGGCGTCCCTAGTACTCTCAATCCCCCACCGAACAAGACCCTGCCTCCAAAGGCTCCATTCTCAATTCCACAAATCGGGGCGACTCATCCGCCAAAATTGGCTCACTCTTTCAATGCAATCCCACAGCTTTCCCTGCTGTCAACGGTCCACCCTTCCTCGGTGCCCTGGCACTAAACGTCGGCACGGAGGGGCTACTCACTAGTCCGACAACTGTGCCACTGCACTAATCTGACAACTGCGCCACTGTGCTGATCCGACAACTGTGCCACTGCTCCGACAACTGGGTCACCGCGCTGCTCCGCTGATCTGCCTCCAACACTCCTACCCTTCGGGTCCGGAGCCCCCAGACTCCAATCTGGGTATCCGGCCCGAAACAACCAGCTCAGGCCCAACTGCCGCACCAAGGTGCAATCGGGTCAGAGCCCCAACGTCGGGGAGACACCGCTCACCACGACAAAACCGCAATTCAGCACACCCCGACACTCGACCCAATCTAGCGAAAGTCAAAGACATCCCTCTATTTTTGTAACTTTATGTTGTCTGCAGCCAACATAACTGTCCCACAAAAATAGGATATGTCGATCCCTCTTCACTCACAGGAAGAGTCAAATAAATAAATCATCGACTTTCGCAAAATGTCGCGTCTCTCACGCACTAACATCCTAGGGTCCGCCCAAAAGCCTAGGGTTTTCTAAGTCCCAACTGACCTATCCCTAAGCTCTGATACCAACTTAATCTGTCACGCCCCGGGTGTAAACCAGAACCCGGGCCCGTCTACAGATCCGCCGTGCACACAGTATTTCCCGTGTACACGAAGCGTCAACAACCTGCTCAGATATAAAAGATATAATAAAAGAGCAATAAAAACAGAGCTGAACTAAAACTAATACATCTCAGACTGAAGCTGGAAATAAAATACAATACGTCTGTATAAATGATACATCAGTCTCTCCCAGCTCACAATAAATAAATACAACCTGCTGGCAAAAGCCAGTCCCAAAAGTGAAAGTACAACCGTCTGAGGAAAACCTGGGTACACCAACAGTCCAGCTAACACGCTCATCCTGCCTCGAGATCTATCTACACAGCCGTCCTCTCTCCTCGACCCGCCACTGACAGTCCAGTAGCACCCACAGAAGACTCTGCAAAACAAGGAAGAAGAAAAAGAGGAAAGAAGAATGGGGGTGAGAACTACTAGTAAACCAGTAGCCTCCCCTAGTGGGTAAAACCTCAAACTCAGACACACCCACTAGGTCTACCAGAGGCAAAAGGGGAAAGAAGAGTGGTAAGAAATAATGACTGCCGAAGAAATGAAACTACCACTACTATGCCTCTAGAAATGCAGTCCTAAACTGGAATAACCATAACCAACAATAACCACCCGTCCCAGATTAACCCATCTGTACCGCCCTCATCATCGGGCAAGTAAGCCGCGCCGATGTGATAGCAAAGCTCCTGCTGCCGCCCTCATCATCGGGCAAATAAGCCGCGCCGATGTGATAGCAAAACCGTCAATAACTGTCCGACCCCGGCCTCCGGAGGGGAACTCGAGGGGAGCGACCCACTCGAGGAAAGCACTACCGGGCAATAACCGCGCCGGTAAAATCCATATCAAAACACTACCGGGCAATAACCGCGCCGGTAAGATAAGTACCAAAAGCAGGAGTAAATCACAACTGTAAAGCCCCGGTGGAACACACCCTCCACTAAAGAAACACAGATCCCCCAATCTGATGCACAAATGAACATCCGGTCGATCGCCCAAAATCCGCGATCGCCGCAATACCCACAATCACAATCATGTCCCACATCCGACATCCGGTCAACCGCCTACTGTCCGCGGTAGCCGCTATAATCCCGCAACCCATAATCAAACACAACCTGTCACTAACCCTCAGGTCCTCGCTACACTATCCCAAACCCCTGCTCGAACCCGAGCAACCAGACTCAAAGGTCTAAATAAGAAGGAGAAAAGAAATCAAACATGGTTTCTCCTATGTCAATTCCAGCATGATAGTGCAGCAGAAAAAGGTGGCCTATCTAGGTGTCCAAACAAGCATGCAAGTGTTCTCAAGGAAATAAAGGAAAAAGGCGTTCAATAGTGGTTCCACATGTGTAACAATTAATAACTCCGCATAGATATAACCATCATGCTAAAACATTATCCAACCACACATGTCTATAATCCATGTTCCATGATAAAGCATCACTATCCACCTATGCATGTCATAAAATCCTCAATTAGTACCAACCACTAACAGGATAAACATATAGTCCAAACTAAATAATCCAATCCACATGCAAGGTTAAACGCTAACATTCCATCCATACCAACATGTATAAGTCCCAACCACTATCAAATATCCACAATAGTAATATCCATATGAAGGGCTCACAATTTTATATTACTTTAAGCATGCATGTCCAAATAGAGGGATCACTCTAATATTCCTAGTGAGCATGTCAAAATAGAGGTAAACAACAACCACCCACCTGAAGTGCAACTGTCCCAATCCGTACAGCTGAAAATACCAAAAACTTCAAATCCTTGCTCCCACAATTTTGGCACACCCGTAATATTCCTGATACAATACAAAGCTCACTAATTACACCAAGGCTCCCAATTCAGCACTTAATCACATACAACCTCGAATTCAAACTGCTTAATTATCACCTGCAGAAATTGCCCAGAAAATTCCAATAAAAATATCACGGCGATCCTTGCGTCGATAGCTTCGAAACGGTACCTTGCACGTCCAAATCGGAGTTCGGTAAGTCCAGATAAAAATTCGGCAAGAGAGCACTCTCATACAATAATCTGGATTAAGGGCTGATTACTGTTCACAGAGAAAACAGTAATTCTCACCTCGAAAGAAAATTCACAAAAATCCAATAAAAATACGAGCGCGTTCCTTGCGATCCGTAGATGAAAAAGTTGTATAAGCTCGTTTCCGTCGGACGCTCGTGCGCAAAGATATAGCCGAAACACTCCGCTGCTGTCAAGGAATTCCATACAGAAAGAGGGGTCACTTACTGCCTCGAAAACCGTGCCAAAACCTCGAAACGGGAAAGCGCGACCAAAACGAAAGATGAAGTCCTACCTCTTAGGAGTCTACTGGTCCAAGAATCGCAGGAAAATGATGTCGGGGTAGCCCAGGGGAGCAAAAATACGATCGCTGCGCCGAAGAAGAACACTAGGAAGCAACGTCGCGCCGCACCGTAAAATGGGGAACCTCGGGATTCGTGCCTCCAAAACTCTTGAAACTTGGCAGGGAGATCCAGGACTTAGAGATGAAGATTTTAGCTTGAAATGTACTTGGGCTGAAGAGGCTCGGTTTGGGAGATAAGGGAGAAAGAAGGAGGCTCGGGTTGAACTATTTATATAGGCTGAAAAACAATTCAAGTAATTCCATCTATGTCCCCACTTCCGGGCGCTCCCCAGATTTCGGGCTGCTACAGTAACGGGCCGGCCCAGGATTTCCGGGCGCGCACAGTGCGGCCCGGCCCACCGCACAGTCTAGTCCACAACACTCCCGGACCCCGCTGCACCCGGAGCACCTGCGCCAACCAATGACGGCGCGCCACGTGTCCCCCGGCGACCGTGCACCGCGCACGCCGCGCCGTGCACCGCGCACGTCGCCGTGACTCCCGGCCACCTGCCCGCGTACGGCACCTGCCCCGGTCACCTGCCCCACTAGCCGCGTGGACCGGGAGCACAGGACCGCACCAACCAAACCTCGCCACGTGTCCACCCGGTCCACCGTGCACCCGGCCCAAACTCCGTGGACCGCGTCTGCTGCGCCGGCCAACCGGAAGGCGCCACGTGGGCCGCCTCCGGTGCACGCCCTCCGCGGTGGACCGCGCCCCTGCCCGCGCCCTCAGCGCCTGCCCGCGGCCGCTAGTCGCCTGCCCGCCGCCCTCCGCCGCCTTCCGCCGCTGCCCGCCGCCGCCGGCCGCCGCTGGCGATCGCCGGAGACACTGTTCCGGCGTGAACAGTAACCGCCAACCCAAAAACATCATGTAAATAGCCCATCTTGACCGTTTTCGCGCGCTGATTCCAAATCCGGCGTCCGTTTTGCCAAATTCCAATCCTAAAATTTGCCGGAGGCTCCCGGAAGGGTATTTTCAATCCGAATTTCACGCCGAGTCCAAATTTGATATCCGATTTGCGCGAAAACACTTCTAAACATCCGACGGGGCCAGCCGGTTACCCAAGTGATCCAATAAAGCTCGAGGTTCAACACTTGTAACCAATCAGGCACAACCACTTCCCGAAACATAGTACAGGCTCCCCCGAAGTCCCCAATGACTCTACCACAGCTCTGCAGAGATCCAGATCATCACAATGTGTCCTGAAAGCTGTTTTCTCTATGTCCTTCTCATGCATTCTAATTTGATGGTATCCTGACCTTAAGTCAATCTTTGAATACCATTTAGAACCCTTTAACTCATCAAGAAGATCATCAATTATGGGAATAGGGAATTTATCCTTAATGGTGGCTCTGTTGAGTTGCCTATAATCCATGCACATTCTCCAACTTTAATCTTTTTTTTTAACTAATAACACTGGTGAAGCATAAGGGCTATTACTCTTGCGTATAAAGTGGGAATTAAGCAAGTCAGTTACCTGCTTTTCTACCTCATTCTTCTGCTCATAACTGTGCCTGTAGGGTCTTACATTGATAGGTTGAGTTCCTGGTTGTAATGAAATCCTATGATCTTGCTCCCTTTGTGGGGGCAGTCCCTTAGGATTTTGGAAAATGTGAGAGTATTCATCCAATACTCTTTGTATCTCTTCAGGAACAGGGTTCTCTCCTTTAACTGGTTTTTTTGAGGGGTGTCCTATGGCACAGCACTGTCCTTGTAGCTCAGCTTTAACCCATTGCTTAGCACCAATGGTTTTAAGTCCTGCCCCTGCAGTAATACCCTCAACAGAGACTTCTCTCCCATCTTTATTAAAAGTAACTGAGTTATTGGAGTAATCGAAAGTGACTTTTCCATGCTTCCTAAGCCAATCAATGCCAAGTATGATACTGGAGCCATCCAATCTTATGACCCTTAGATCTGTTTGATAAGTTTCCCCATGCATCTTCCACTGAAACCCATTGCATTTCAATTTGCATAATACCTTATGCCCATTGGCAACTGTGACTATTAATGGGGATGCTGCTGTTATATGGGCCTTTAATTCCTTAGCTACTTGGAAGTCGATGAAGCTATGGGTACTTCCAGTGTCAATAAGTATCACCAATGGCCTTCCTTCCCTTTCCCCTTGAACCTTGATGGTTTCCTGGGGAACCTCTCCACTGAGGGCATGTACAGAGATTCCCATCTCATCAAGTGCAGTTAGTTCCACCTCTTTTTCCCCCTCTTCTTCTTCCAAAAGTCTCAGTTCATCAAACACTTCCTCCACTTCCACTACACCTCCAACCTGGTTCAAGTTTTTTTTTGGCATTGGTGTCCTTGATAATACTTATCCCCACATTTAAAGCACAGGCCAGCAGCTCTTCTTTGTTCTATCACTTGTCTGCTAACACCAGGCTGCCAGGCTGAACTTTTGGGTATGGCTGGTTTGCTGTCCTCAAAACCCCTGGGAGTAAACTTTTGATTATAAGCTTTATACCCTGGGTTACCCTGTAATTGTCTACTGTTGATGTTGTTGATGAACTTATGCTTTTTCCACATGATTGCAAGAGCCTGCTCATGTAGCTTTGACTGTTCAAACACCTCTTCGAGTGTAGTGGGGTTGGATAAATCTATGAAAGATACTAACTCCTCCTTGAGCCCACTAATGTAGCTCTGTATGAAGTGATCTTCACTCAGAGCAGGGTTATAGTATAGCATTCTAGCTCTTAATTCTTCAAACTTTTCCTGATAACTGTCTACACTTGAAGTTTGTTCTAACTTGTTGAATTCCCTCACAAGTTTCTTCATAGATGTACCCCCAAACCTTCTACACACAGCCTCAGTTAATTCAATCCAATCCAAGTCTGACTTGTCAATCATATAACCTTCTTTCCATCTATGGGCTCTGGCAATAAAATGCATGGTAGCAATCTCCACCCACTGATCTTCTGGTATTTGATATAATCTGAAAAATTGCTCACTCCTGCTGAGCCACTCTCTTGGTTCCTCCCCACTAAACAGAGGGTAATCCAACTTAGGATATGGAACATATTGATTAGATCTGTGATTGCCTTGTGGAATGAAAGCCTCAGCTCCAATTTGGGGTGTGGGTAACACTCCTTTTCCCTTAACATCTCTGGGAGACATCTTATTACTACTTCCAGGAATTTCTGCACCTTTCCCTCTTCCTTCTCTAATCTGAAAAGATGGCATAGGCTCCATTTTCTGAGGGTATGCTTGGGAACCTAGCAACTTAAGCAGCTGCTCATGTCTCTGTTGCCCCTCCATTTGAATTCCTTCCAACTGCTGTGCAAGGGTACCCAATTTTTGATTATTCTCTGCCCCAAACTGCTTCAGTTTGTCATCCACCATATTCTGACAGTCCGTAGTAAGTGTTAGTAACTTCTCTTCCAAGGACCTCATCTGCTCACTTATTTCCCTGATTCTGGTGCCTTCGGCCATCTCATACAGGTATGGGTCTTTTGGATTATAATTGAATCTATTGTTTTTAGATTTCCCTATCTTGATGAATTACCTTACTAATACTTCTACCCTTCTTACCAGATTCAAGCTAGGGCAACAGATAAGCAGGTAATAGATCGAGGTTAAGCTCAATACCTCCAACAGAGACCCTTGTTCCTTGCCAATTGGTTGTGGGAAAATTGCTCAGCACTTGATCTGTGATCTGATGCTTAAATTGGTTGCCTCAATGGTTGCCTCGGTTGTTGCTCGATTGTTTGCTTGATTGTTGCCTCGGTTGTGACTCGATTGTTTGCTTGATTGTTCACGATCCCTGGGATCGGAACTGCTCTGATACCACTTTTGTAACACCCTGACAAACTGCAGCCGATCGAGGATGAGATCCCTCTGAGATCCGGCTCGGCAGTGAGGATGACGGATCCCACTCTACTGATCGATGATGAACTTCTTCTGAAATCCAGGGGAATTAGCAAGATCCAAGTTGAATTGATCGAGTAGATCAATTCTGGGATGGACCCCGCTTGATCTGGGATTGGGATTTGAGGAGATTGAGAGATGAGGAAGAGGATGAGAGAGAAAGTGTGAGAAAGATTGAGAAGAAGAAAGAAGAACTGAGGAGTTTGATTCAAATTGTCGATACCTCCAAATCTCTTACAAGTAACTATTTATACTATTCTTGTGATGGACTAATCTGTAATATCTAATACTGTAGTTATTGATTGGTAAATGTATAAAGGCTGAGAGTCAATAAGGCTCAAAGTGATTGTAAGTGGATCTTCTGGGCCGGGCCATCCTTCGCTACAGTGAGGCTCTCCTTCCTCTGCCGGGTTGCCGGTTCCGGGTCCGCCATCCATACCCGACCCTTATCGGGTCGCTGGGTCCTCGCCCGTTACTCCATACCCGCTCCAGGGAATACTCCAGACTCTAGCCGCCTGTCGCTTCTCACCTACCTCCTGTACTTGCCTGTGCCTAACTCGACCCCGGCTTGCCATAACCCTGGTTCCTCCTTCTTACTCATCTCTACTCTACCCCATCTTTTCCACCTCCTCTCCGACTCCTCTCCATCTCTACCTCCTCCCAGTATAGGCGTTACAAAATATATATTCACATATAGAATAGAGCTTATATATTTTTAAAAATACAAACCAATTTATACTTGTAAATTTTTTATTATTGAATTTGTATTAAAATTTGTACTTTTATAAAGTCAATTAAAAAAAAAGAAAAAAAAATATAAATCTCAATATAAATCCGATGATAAAAAATTCACAAATAAGGATAAACTTATGCCTTTAAGAACATATAAGCTCTACTCTTCATATATATATATATATATATATATATATATATATATATATATATATATATATATATATATAAACCAATTTCACCCCACTGGAAATCAAATAAAAGTATGTGTTTCATTGTTCGCGGCACACAGGAAACAAAATAGAAGGGAAAAATAAAAGGGAAGCAGATTCAGTAAAACAAGCATCAATGGAACATCTTGATTTAGAGAAATACAAGAGACATAATAATAACAGGGCAGATTCATCCTCTCCTTTGT
This sequence comes from Tillandsia fasciculata, assembly GCA_029168755.2. Classification (NCBI taxonomy): domain Eukaryota; kingdom Viridiplantae; phylum Streptophyta; class Magnoliopsida; order Poales; family Bromeliaceae; genus Tillandsia; species Tillandsia fasciculata. The sequence goes on from CM054950.1 coordinate 12,786,923, forward strand.
TCCGCTACTAAAACCAATTACACATAGAGTTGCCCCTTAGTAGAAACCTGATCATGAAATTACCTCGTCTTTATGGTTTATATATATTTGGAATAATGCTACAGGTACCCAGAATGTATTCCTCAATCTTGTTCATTAATCAGCATTGCAGACTTGGCGGCCGGAGAGTGGCATGCCCAAAATGTAAAAATGTTAGACCGCTCAACTAGTCAAACATATAAAGCTGATTAATCAACAACATTCTCGGGAACATTCAGGGTGCCAGTATCATTACTGATAGCATATTGGTGGCTAGAGGTTTGATTTCATCACTTGGCCATCATGACCTTGACGAACTCGTCGTAGTTGATCTGGCCGTCGCCGTCGACGTCGGCCTCGCGGATCATCTCGTCGACCTCCTCGTCGGTGAGCTTCTCGCCGAGGTTAGTCATGACATGGCGGAGCTCGGCGGCGGAGATGAAGCCATTCTGGTCCTTGTCGAAGACCCGGAACGCCTCCTTCAGCTCCTCCTCGGAGTCCGTGTCCTTCATCTTGCGGGCCATCAGGTTGAGGAACTCGGGGAAGTCAATTGTTCCGTTCCCGTCGGCATCAACCTCATTGATCATGTCCTGCAGCTCCGCCTCCGTCGGGTTCTGCCCCAGCGAACGCATCACCGTCCCCAGCTCCTTTGTCGTGATGCAGCCTGTTTTTATGATAATTTTTACGAAAAGAAAAAAAAAAAAAAAAAAAAAAAGGATCAGCCGCAGAATGAACAAAACAAACTGTTCAGTTGTTTAACTTCTAGCAGGTTCTTCGATAGGGCAATGTGTGGTTGGGGGGTAAAGGCAAGTAGATATCCCCAATATCTTTCCTAAGTTAGAGCTATCCTCGATTAGGATTAGGTTGGGAAAATATACCACTGATCTGGGGATAGCAATTCCATAGGAGGTGGTATAATTTCTCACTACCCCTATGATCCATTATTCTAGGCTAAACATAATGAGGATAATACATGATGCCAAATTAGTTGATAGGTTAGGTTTCCAGTAATGGCGTCGGGCATATGCTCTACATATTAGAACCAACTACACTCATCTGACATTTGCTGTTGAAATCTCTTTGGCCTCAAAAGATGAGGCATCAACCAAGATCAGCATTTAAATCGACATAGGTAAGTGCTGTCAGAACTCAAGAACAGCATGTTCAGGAAGCAAACAGATACTTTACTTAATTATTTGACCAATTCAGAAACTTGCAGTTTGGTGGCATCAAAGAGTAATTGGAGAAAGTTTTGCGAAGATAAGTAAGTCCAGGTGTTTACTTTCCACTATAGCAGGTTCCCATCTTAACTACAATGCCATTAAAAATGCTCTACTCTAACTAATTAAAAAAGAATACCTGCATGTGTTTCCAATTAGCTAATTCATAGACACAAAACGCATCGTACCAAAGCATCTATCAGTTTCCAATTAAAAAGCAAGTTGTAATGTCCACGAAGAATTCAACAAAACATATCCCACTTTCTAGAGAAATTAGTATTAAAATAAGTCCAAAAAACTCTCATTATGAGCTCAAATTAGTTAGAGCTGGAATAAACACTGACATGAGCTTGTCATATCAAGAAGAACCTGCGCAAGAACTACAACATGGATATGACCAGGAATTACGAAAGTGACACAAAATGTTATTTCTACCATACCTTAAACAAACACCACATGTTCAAGCCTTAAATCAATAAAGATGCTATCGCAAGTCACATTAATGTCACGAGTACTTGCAGATTAATCACGGCCACAAACATAACACTTGAGATTAATTCGACCCAAAAGATTCAACAAACAAATTTGAAAACCAAGTGAAAATGTACATAATCCCACTCAGGCCTCAACCCTAAATGTTTATTATTTATTTACTTTTTTACATTTGCATCCTCTCAACTTTCATTCGTTTTGATTTCAATCGCCGAATTCGGTTAAATAAATAAATCAATCAATCAATCAATGATTTCGCCATATTTATCTGAAGTGCGCATTCCATTAATAACTAGTGATCAAAAAGTAATGGAGCTATTAACTCTAATAAATTTTTTGATTAAATCGACCAAAATAACTCAAATCAAAAGCGTCCATAAAAAGAGAAGTTACGAGGCCCATTTCAAAATAACAATACATAGAATTGATCATGGTAAATACAAGTAACAAAGCAAATCGCATCAATAACTCGGCTCCTTAGATCGATCTAATGATATAACGAAGGGTAAGAAGGAACGGATCAAATGGAAAGGGAAAGGGGGGAGAGGGATCGGGATCTGACCATCGCCGTCCTTGTCGAACAAGCTGAAGGCCTCCTTGAACTCGGAGATCTGGTCGTCGGTGAGCTGATCCGCCATGGATCCTCGGAGATCGAGCACACGCAAAGAGATTGAGAGAGAGGATTCAGAGAGAGAGAGAGAGGAGAAGGGGACGAAGAAGAGATCTGCGCGCGAGAGCGAGAGAGAGAGGGAGAGAGAAAGAGAAAGAGGACCCGAGCGTTTTGTGGCTTCGGGTTCGGGAATTTTAGGGTTGGGATTAAAATAATTTTTGGAATTTTGGGGTGCGGATTATTATAATTTTTAGGAAAATGGTACGTGTACATTTTGGTGAAAGATTGTATGAAAGCCCCTTAACTATACGACGTCTTGAAAGTGATCCTTTGGAAAATTTTCACCTAATTTTTTTCCTTATTTTTAAATAATTTTTTTTTGTGGCTTCGGACTATGGTAGTAGAGATTGAAATAATCAAAAAGAATATATATCTAACGGTAGAAAATTTGATAATATTTAATGCTGGGCAATTGATAGTATAGTAACAGAAAAAAAAAAAAAAATATATATATATATATATATATATATATATATATATATATATATATATATATATATATATATATATAGTCCGACTACTGTGCTTTTACAAGCACCAAGTAATTGGTGCTTGTAAGTTTTCTATCGTTAGATCTAACCCTTTGATTAATTCTACCTCTTAGATCATATTATTCTACCAACCACCCACTAAACCCAAGGGGCTCACCATCATCCTAACCGCACATTCCTACATCCAAGGATAAAAAACTCACAAGCACAAATAACTTGGTATTTTTACAAGCATAAAGCTCAATTATATATATATATATATATATATATATATATATATATATATATATATATATATATATATATATATAGTTCGGCTACTGTGAGGGGCCCACCATCATCCTAACCGCATATTCCTACATCCAAGGATAAAAAACTCACAAGCACAATAACTTGGTATTTTTACAAGCATAGAAGCTCATTATATATATATATATATATATATATATATATATATATATATATATATATATATATATATATATATATATACTCCGGCTACTGTGCTTGTACAAACACCCACCAATATAAGTTATTTTCAATATTAGAATTTTCGAATCGACGATCGGTTCCTTTAGACTTGATCTAGAGTATTTGAAATATCTAAAAAATAAATTTTGAGATTTTTCGATATTATTTGCTTAATGATAAAAGGGGCTCAAAATTAACAATTTTAATGATTGTAGTGAGCCGTTTTAAGTTTAACAGTGTAGAAACATTCAAATCACATAAAATTTTGATAGATCAATATAAAATTTTAGTGTCATATCAATATACAAAATAAGATCAATATTTTTTATCTAAAATTTTAGTGTCATATCAGCACATTTTGTGATATTTTTATTTTCAATCGTTGACTTTGGACCCTATCGATCACGAGACAAATGATATCGAAAATCGCAAAATTTATTTTCTAACTACTTCAAATACTCTAAATCAAGTATAACGGAGCCGATCGTCGATTCGAAAGTCCCAATATAGAAAACAACCTATAAATACGGATGCTTTTGTGCTTAAAGCACCCTAACCGCACTATATATATATATATATATATTATATATATATATATATATATATAGAGAGAGAGAGAGAGAGAGAGAGAGAGAGAGAGAGAGTACGACTACTATGCTTGTACAAGTATCAAGCTATTGGTACTTATAAATTTTCTACCGTTAGATCTACCCCTTTGACTAATTTCATCTCTTAAATCATTCTATTCCACTAACCACTCATTTAACCCAAAGGGCCCATTATTATTCTAACTACACATATTTTCATCAAAGAGTTAAAAATTTATAAGCACCAATGACTTGATACTTTTAAAAGTATAGGAGCTCAACTATATATATATAGAGAGAGAAAGTCCAGCTACTATGCTTACCAGCACCAAGTAATTAGTGTTTATAAGTTTTCTACTATTAAATCTATCTATTTGACCATCCCTTAAATCATTCTATTTCACCAACCACTCACTTAACCCAAGGAGTCCATTATCATTCTAACCACGCATCTTTTCATTCAAGGGCTAAAAACGTACAAGCACCAGTGACTTTGTACTTTTAAAAGTATAGAAACTCAATTATATATATATATATATATATATGCTTGTACAAACACTAAGCAATTGGTGCTTGTAAGTTTCTACCGTTAGATCTGCCACTTTGACTAATTTCATTCCTTAGATCATTTTGTTTCACCAACCACTCACTTAACCAAAGAAACCTACTATCATCCTAACCACATATCTTTTCATCCAAAAACTAAAAACCTACAAATACTAATGACTTGGTACTTTTAAAAACATAGGAGCTTAATTTTAAATATATAGAATTAAGCTCCTATGCTTTTAAAAATACCAAGTCATTGGTACATGTAGGCTTTTTGCCATTGAATGCAAGTGTGTATGGTTAGGATGATAGTGGGCACATTGGGTTTAATAAGTAGTTGGTGGAATAGTATGATCTAAATGGTGAAATTAGTCAAATGGATAAATCTAACGGTAGAAAACTTACAAGCACCAAATGTTTGGTACTTGTACAAACATTAAAAGCATATAAGCTCTACTATATATATATATATATATATAGTAGAGCTTATATGCTTTTAAAAACGTAAACATATCCATGCTTGTGAATTTTTTACCATTGAATTTGTATTGGGATTTGTGTTTTGTAAGTCAACTAAAGAGAGAGAAATATAAAATAAAGAGCACAAATCTCAATACAAATTTAATAGTAAAAAATTCACAAGCATGAATGTCCTTGTGCTTTTAAAAGCATATATATATAATATATATATATATATATATATATATCACCAAGCATTTGGTGCTACCAAGTTTTTCACCGTTACCAAATGTTCCTAACGCAAGTAGCAAAGGACTTGATGATTGGTACCCGAAGTTCCAAGTTTGAAGTCTAATTACTTTACATTTCCAGCTAAAATTTTTTCAAAAATAAAATGAAGCGGATAGTATGCTACCTTTCTCTCTCTCTCACTCTCAAAAAAAAAAAATAAATAAATAAAAAGAAGAAGTTTTTCACCGTTAGATTTACCATTTTAATTATTTTCATCTCTTAAATCATACTATTTCTCCAACCACCCACTTAATTTTAGGGGTCCCACTATAATCCTAACCACACATCTCTTCATCCAAGAGTTAAAAACTTAATAGTATAGTAACCTAGTTATATATATATATATATATATATATATGAGTCCGGCTACTATACTATTAATAGTACCAAATTATTAGTGCTATCAAGTTTTCTACCCTTAGATCAACCCCTTTGATCATTTTCACCCGTTAGATTTTACTATTTTTCCAACCACCTATTAAACCCAAGGGGCTCACTATAATCTCAACCACACATCTTTTAATCCAATGGTTAAAAACTTAATAGCGCCAATGACTTGGTACTATTAATAGTATTCCAGCCTACTATATATATATATATATATATATATATATATATATATATATATATATAATATATATATATTGTATATATATATAGTCGAGCTTATATAATTTTAAATGTACAAGCTCATCCATATTTGTAAATTTTTTACTATAGAATTTGTATTGGGATCTATGTTATTATAAAGGCATTTAAGAAAAGAGAAAGAAAGTACAATTGTACAAATCTCAATACAAATTTAATTGTAAATAATTTAGAAGTATGGATGAATTTATACTTTTGAAAGTATATAAGCTATACTATATATATATATATATATATATATATATATATATATATATATATATATATATATATATATTATATTATATATATATATATATATATATATATATATATACGACTGAAATACTATCGATAGCACCATGCAATTGGTGCTACCAAATTTTCAGTCATTGGATGAAAAGATGTGCAATTGGAATTATAGTGGTCCCGTAGAATTTTTACTATTCAACTAACCACCCACCCACTAAACCCTAGGGGACCACTATCATCCTAACCGCGGATCACTTAATCGAAAGACTAAAAATTAGTAGCACCAATGACTTGGTGCTATCGATAGTATTCCAGCATATATATGTGACTCTAGCACGCTTAACTCTTTCAACCTCTTGGGTCTTGCTACCACCAAAAATACTATAGCCGGGTTAAAAGATTTAGTCCTATTATATCATTTATATATATGACTAATTCACATTTCGGGGGTGTCACATTCTTCCCCCCTTTAAGCCCTGACATTCTCGTCAGGCTCAAAGACACTCACAAGCACCAGACGATGTGAGACTCGTCTCGCTAGTCTTAGCCGACCTTGTGGGGAGCTGTACTCCACCCACAACGGTCATTAGTCGGGGAGCCTCGCTCTACCCGCTATATAACCCTGGCTCAGCCGAGACTCATCTAACATTTCCGGCTGGTAAATAGCTCTGATACCAACTGTGACGCCCCAACTTCCCACGGGGTCCCCCATCCTAGAACTACTCTAGCTCTAACACGCTTAACTCTCTCAACCTCTTGGGTCTTGTTACCACCCAAAATGCTATAGCCGGGTTAAGAGATTTAGTCCTATTATATCATTTATATATAGGACTAATTCACATTTCGGGAGTGTCACAATATATATATATATATATATATATATATATATATATATATATATATATATATATAGATATATATCTAGGCTTGTGTTCTTTTAGAAGCACAGAGGGTTCTGTACTTTTAAGTTATTTTCGATGTTGGGATTTTTGAATGGACGATCGATTCCGTTAGAATTGATCTAAAGTATTTTAAAGGACATAGAAAATAAATTTTGCCATTTTTCGATATCATTTGCCTAGTGATTGAAGGAGTTCAAAATCAATAATTTTAATGGTAGTGGTGAGCCGTTCGCAAGTTTAATGGTGTAGAATATTCAAATCACGTATAATTTTGATAAAAAAATAATTATATTATATAAAATAATATCAATATTTTTTATTTAAAATTTTAGTGTCATATAATCACATTTTTGTGAGATTTTTATTTTCAGCCGTTGTTAATTTTGAGCCATTTCGATCACTAAGTAAATGATATCAAAAAATTATAAAATTTATTTTATTTTCTAGATATTTCAAATATTCTACATAAAGTCTAACGAAACCAATCATCGATTCAGAAGTAACTTGATAGCACGGAAGTCTCCGTATTTCTAAAAGCACACAAGTTGAACACACACACTCTCTCTCTCTATAAAATTAGGCTATGATGCTATTAATAACACCAAGTGTGCTATTAAATTTTTGATCTTTGGATGAAAAAATGTATGTGCGATTAGGATGACAGTGAGTTCTAGAGTTTAGTGGGCAGTTGAAAAATAGTATGATCTAAAGGGTGAAAATGATAAAGGGGTAGATCTAGCTAAGTGCAGAAAATTTGGTGGCACCAAATATTTAAAATTATCAATAGCATAAGAGCCGAATTAATATATATATATATATATATATATAATATATATATATAGAGAGAGAGAGAGAGAGAGAGAGAGAGAGAGAGAGAGAGAGAGAGAGAGGAGGAGAGAGAGAGAGAGTCGGGCTTCTATATATTAATAGTACCAAGTTATTGGTGCTATAAGTTTTCTACCTTAGATCAACCCCTTTGATCATTTTCACCCGTTGAGATCTTAAGTATTTTCCCCACCACCTATTAAACCCAAGTGGCCCACTATCTCTCAACACACATCTTTTAATCCAAGATTAAAAATTTAATACACTAATGACAGGTACAGCATTAATAGTATTTAACTATTAATAGTATTTCAATATATAGAATAATATATATCTATATATATATATATATATATATAGATATATATATATATATAGATATATATACTGAATATTGCCTGTGTAACCCTGAAATCTGAAGAAATATCTGATTTACCCTTAAAAATATCCCTACCGTTTTCCCTTTGTAAGTTAATTAGGGTTAAACTAGAGTTAAATAATAATCGGAGTTGAAAACTATCAGATATACCTATTTTGCCCGGGTTTAGGGTTTAGGGTTTAGGGTTTTAGGGTTTAGAATTTTTAAGGCTCCGCTTGGTTCGGGTTAAGAGGGTTTTAGTTATACGCGGGGATAGGTATAAATTATGGTTTTAGGCGGGATAGAGTAAATTTGCGTTTGGTTCGGTTTAAGAGTTATACCGGGGTTTAAAGAAAATTGTGTTTGGTAAATTATATAGGAATAAGAGAATAAGACTAATAAGAAAAAAATTATGTTTTTGGTTGGGAATAAAGGAATAAAAGAATTGAGGGGTTAATATTTTTATTTACTAATTTGCCCTTTATGATATAATTAAAAATTAAATAAATTTATGGTATTATTCAACCTTATATTTAATTTAGATAAATATTAAAAAATTTAAATAATATTTACAATTAAATATTAAATTGTAATATTAATATTAAATATTAAATATTAATATTTAATATTAGAATATTAATATTTAATATTTAAAATTAATAATTTTTTAAAAAAACTGAAATAAAATAAAATTTTTAGATTTATTAAAAAATAAGTTTAAAAAAATAATATTTATTAAATAAACAATTTTAAATTTTAAAAAATTTTAAATTAAAAAATTCTAATTTAAAAAATAAAAAAATAATTTTTATTAAAAAGTGTATGGAAAAAAAAGAAAAAAAAAAGAAAAAAAAAAATAAAAAGATGCCTGGAGAGAGAGAGAGAGAGAGAGAGGAGAGAAATGTGCAAAATAGAAAAAGAAAGAGGTTGGGGGGCGGTGCCTCGGTCACCGCGCCCCCATTCCTCTATTCCGCGTATGGGGGGGGGGATTCCTAAACCCCCCCCCATAGCGGGTTATCCACGGATAACCCGCTAAGGGGGGGTTTAGGAGATCCCCCCCCCCTTTTTTGTGTTTTGGGTATAGTGAGGGGATAAAGGGGTTATTCCCCCCTTATCCCCTCACCAAACGAGCTTAGTGTTTTAGGGTTTAGGGTTTGAGGTTTTTTTAGGGTTCTAGGGTTTAGGGTTTGGTTCTTTAGGGTTTTTTTAGGGTTTTTTAGGGTTTAGGGTTTAGGGTTTAGGGTTTTAGGGTTTAGGGGTTTAGGGTTTTAGGGTTTAGGGTTTGGTATATTTGGAAAGGGCAAAATAGTAATTACACACAGATAACGGCAGTTCCAAACGTACACTAACATAGTTTAACTTCAGGAGTATTTTGGAAAGAAGTTGGAACGTAAGAAGGGTAGTTTTAATATATCCTTCTAGAGAGGTAAATCTGAAAACAGAACAATTTTTAGGGGTATATAGAAAATTGCCCCATATATAGATATATAGGAAATAGTAAGGTTTAACGGGTGAAAATAATTAAAGTGCTTGATCTAACGGTTAGAAAATTTGATAGCACCAAATATTGTAGTATATAGTTATATATATATATATATATATATATTATATATAATAATATATATATATATATATAATTTTAGGGTGGGGATTATAATTTCTGATTTTTTTTTGTTTTTATTTTTTTAATTTGGTGAAAGATTGTATGAGGCCCCTTAACTATACGTCTTTTTAAAATGAATACTCGGATAATTTTTACGTAGATTCCTTGTTTTTTAGATAATTCTTTTCCAAAAAAAACTTTAGATTTTTATTTAGCGTCCATTTTTTTCAAAAAAAATATAATAGTTTTTTTATGAGCAATATTACTGATACATCTTATTTAAAATATATAATATACATTTTATTTATACAAAAATAATTTTTTTTTAACTAGTTATATCGAAATAATTAGTCATATTTATCCATTCTAAAATAAATTAGATATAAAATATACACACTATTTAAAATATACAAATAGTATTCTTTTAATTTTTATAGTTTGACATGCCCAGAATATTGTTATTTTTTAAAAAAAATAAATTTTAATTTTATAAATTTTTAAATAAAATTTAATTTTCATACAAAAAAAAAAAAAAAGAAGTACAGGAATTGATGGTGAAGTGTGTATAATTTTTTATCGGGAATAACGATACCATAATTTTACATTTTTATTTTTTATTAATAAATAATTATTAGATAAAAAAAACGTTTTATTTAAAAATTTTAAAAACAATGGCAATGCTAAACAAGCCCTTTAACCTTTATATATATATATATATATATATATATATATATATATATATATATAATATATTATATTTTCATATTCCACATTTTTTTTCTTTGATGAAAGTCAATGTAAAACTTGGCGGATCTAGATACGCCTTGAATTCGTGACGGGTTAAAAAAATATCTCATAATCTGTTTCGCTTAATAATTTATTTACTGTCGGTGTCTCGAATTTGTCCCACCAGCTAATATTTATTTTACATATTATAATATTATTATTAACCTTTGTAAATATAAATCAA
>CM054950.1:12797807-12892230 GCA_029168755.2 Tillandsia fasciculata
TTGTATCAAAAAGTATAATTTTTGTCTTAAAAAGTACAACGTTCTTCTGATACAGTACAACTTTATTTAAACCGTTCAACTTTACTTTTTTTATTTTTTTTCTTGTTCTTAACCTTTTATGTAGAAAAAAAAATAAATACATTTTTACTTTTCTCGCTATTGTGGCTTCTCTCTCGCCCTCTATTGCAGCCACAGTGCTCGCCGAAAGCGTTTCTTAGAGAAGTGCGAGTGCGTCTTTATCATCATCCTTATGGGCGACAACGAACACTCTCAATTACCACCTCATCACCTCTGTTCGTTTCGCCATCACTCGCACCCTCTCCTCCTCCTCCTCCTCCTCCTCCTCAACGTCTGTGTCGATGTCTGCATCAACTGAAGCAGAGGAAAAGGAGCCTTTGCTGTTAGAAAAATATTCAAAATTTCTAAAACCCTCAATAATCATTTTTATTATTTTATTATTAATTTTAATTTATTTAATTCTATTGATTATCATTTATTATCATTTAATTCTTATTAATTTTCTAATTAAATTGATATGTTTTTTTACACTTAATGTGGGCTTTAATTGCTCTCATCATGGTGATGTGAATGTTGGGAATTCCAACTTTCACCTACACCTTACACCTATATATATAGTGTTGTATACATGTTTACAAATAGATACACGCACTCATACACATATACAAGCAATTGATTCTTATTTCGATTTTATTTTCTTATATTGTTTTACTATCGGGTGTTGAAAGAAACTTCATCCGCGGTCGTGCTCGTAGGAAGGGGAGTTCCGGTCGTACCTTGGGGTGGTATATCCGATTAATCCGCACGAAGGACGGAAATACGCCTTAGGGCAGTGCATCGCACGCTTCCGGATCAATTTTATTTCGGTTTATTTTTATCTACAATTTCTGAAATTTTCATAGCGATTAAAGGTAAGTTCTGTTATTCAAATTTAAACATAAATTAGTTAGATAATTTAATCACAAATAGATTTAGTGCGATTATTTTACTAACAGTCTAAGGCGTAATTCCGATTTGTTTCTGATTAAATCTAACTAGTGCTAATCCGAAAAAATATTGCATATTACATATAATTTTGTTGTCAACTTATTAGTATGTTTAACATTCAAATTTAAACATATTGAAATTAGCATTTTAAAATTTTAATTGCATATAGATTATTGTAATTTATTTGCTCTATTTTCTTGACTATAAAATATATATATATATATATATTATATATATATATATATATATATATATATATATATTATATTATATATATATAAATTATTTATTGTTTTTAGCTACAGTAAATATATATATAAAATAAAATTTTATTTACTGTTTTTAGCTACAGTAAAAATATATATAAAATAAAATTTATTTGCTGTTTTAGCTACAGTAAAAATATATAGAGAAAAAATTACTGTTTTAATTATTATTATCCGACAGTAAATTTATATATAAAAATTTTGGGTAGCTTTAAACCGCAAGTGTGATCAGAACAGAGCTCTCATGCTCAATTCCCGTCCCTACCAGGGGAGTTAGCAAGTCAAAGTTTGTACATAAAAAAAATTTTAACCAGTCAGCACAAAGCATACTTTCATATATTTAATTTAGTTTAATTTTATATCTATTCGTGCTATTTTCGAACTGCAATTAATTTTTATAAAAAGAAATTAATAAATTCGAATACTAGTCGACATATTAAATTGAAACAAAAATCTGTTAGATGGCTAACTTCTTATGATATTGTTTCTTCGAGTTTTATCAGATCTGAACAGAATCTTGCAGACTGTTTGACGAAAGGTCTGAATAGGACTAAGGTCCTAGAGTCATCGAGGGGGATGGGACTTTGCCCATAAAGGGCCTTCCTGCCGTGGGAACCCAACCTTTGTGATAGGAGATCCCTTGAAGAAGGTTCAATGTGGTAAAAACAAGCTGTCAGGTTGGCCAAAGAGCACTTTCTACAGTTTATTCAGAGGAACTTTAGTTCCAATTCCATCCCTATGATGAGTAGTGCTCTGTGTAGTGGTTGAGGTTGAGCTTATAGCTATTAATGGAATCCGAGGCGATAATTTTCGCGAGATGTGACTCTACATACATCCCTGGAGGAGACCACCTATATAAGAATATTTGTATAAGGCCGCGACTATGAAATGTGGACTGTCCATAGAAATTCTTATGAAAAATTTAGGTACTGTGCATGGCCTTTAACGCACAGACTCGCGACGGAGAATTCTGTACTGTGTGTGTGGCAGTTGAAGTCAGGGTCAAAGGAACGTAGTTCAAGACCTGGTTCACTTCGATTCCTTCTGATGAAAATTACTTACACTAAGTGAGGTTAAGTCTCTTAAAGACATCTTACCTATTAAATAGTATAAACACCCGATAATTTTATTTTATTTTATTTTAATTATTGAGTTTAATTCTTATTTCGAAATTTTGAATTTTGAGGGGGATTGTTAGAATAATATTCAAAATTTTTAAAACCCTCAATAATCATTTTTATTATTTTATTATTAATTTTAATCTATTTAATTTTATTGATTATCATTTATTATCATTTAATTCTTATTAATTTTCTAATTAAATTGAGATGTTTTTTTACACTTATTGTGGGCTTTAATTGCTCTCATCATGGTGATGTGAATGTTGAAAATTCCAACTTTCACCTACACCTTACACCTATATATATAGTGTTGTATACATGTTTACAAATAGATACACACACTCATACACATACACAAGCAATTGATTCTTATTTCGATTTTATTTTCTTATATTGTTTTACTATCGGGTGTTGAAAGAAACTTCGTCAACCTCTTCTGCGGTCGTGCTCGTAGGAAGGGGAGTTTCGGTCGTACCTTGGGGTGGTATATCCGATTAATCCGCACGAAGGACGGAAATACGGCTTAGGGCAGTACCTCGCACGCTTCCGGATTAATTTTATTTCGGTTTATTTTTATCTACAATTTTTAGAATTTTCATAGCGATTAAGGATAAGTTATGTTATTCAAATTTAAACATAAACTAGTTAGATAATTTAATCACAAACAGATTTAATGTGATTATTTTCCTAACATGTGCCGCCCTCGTTACTGACAGCGGAGACGGAAGAAGAGGGTTGGAGAGAGAAAAAAGAATAAAGCTATGGTGGTCGATGTACTGAAAATCCGAATTGAATCGGTAAAAATAAAAAAATAAATCACTTTTGCAAAATCTCAAAACAAGTATATGCAAATTAGCCTATGGTAAATTATGAATATTTTAACAATTCAAGAATATTCGCATACAAACATTTTTTAAAAAAATTTTAAAAAATAAAATTTTTTTCCATCCCTATCTAGAATTCTAACATTAATTTTTTTAAAAAATAATTTTTTTTATTGATGGTATGTTGTAATATTTTAAATAATAAATTATATATTATTTTTTAAAAATAATATATTTATTATTTATATTAAAAAATATAAAAATATAAAAATTATTATATATCTATCCACAGAGGTTATAAACAATAACAAATACTATCTAAAAATTTACAAACAAAAAAAAAAAAAATTTACTCTCATTCCCATAACCGGCAACACGTACGCCGAAGTTATCCAATCCACCTATTTGTGAAAGCTACCTAATGTATCCGTACCACCACATATATTTAATCAATCTATAACATACATATAATTTTTGGAAAATATTTTGTGTACACCTCAAAATGAGTGTATATTTTATACCCTATCTATTTAGAGATGAGATAAATTTTACTGATCACTTCGAAGTGATTAGTAAAAAACACCCCATTTTTGAATGGTTACAACCCTTTTGGGATGTATGTGTATGAATAGCATAGCTCATAATTTTTTACTAATCTACGACGGATCGAAAAGGACAAACCCGTACGCAATTAACCCAAAAAATTTACGAACATCATGTGCCAACAATCTTATTGAAAATTATCTGGATGGGCACAACATGGCAAGCTGATCTATCCAACTGGCAAGCAAAAATATTAATTTTGCTGGATTAAAATATCATAGAAACCCTCTAATTATTAAATTCTTTTTAAATCAATCATTGGAGCCGAAAATGTTGCGCTGATCGTTGATCGGGCTCGATCATCGATCGGCCCCGAGAGGTGATCCTCGAGATGTGATGCGCCGCGTGTTAATGGATCAAGCGATCGGGCCGAATAGGGATCCGCTCGGTCGGATTCTTCTCAATCAAACTCTCGCGACCGTCCGGCTTAAATTAGCCGGATCGGAATGTGAAGGTAGAGAGAGCTCGACCTAGAATAGCCAAATCAGGATGTGAAGATAAAGATTTGACACGACTAAGGAGTCGATTATGAATTTGTATTGATTGGAGTGGGGTTACAAGAGCAATTGGTAGTCGATTACAAATTAATCTACTCCTAGGAAATACGGTAAAGGTTATCTAGGAAAGCAGTAAATGTAGATATGAAAGATATGAAAAGACAAGGGTGGTCACTAGCTTAGAGGTTACAGGACCTCTTTTTCTTCGATGGTTCGGATATTTATACACTACAGAACCATGCGTATAATCACCGATTTGAATAATCGGCATGATTTGAGGAGAATTATCGTAAATTCCTCAACTATTTCATTTTGAGTCGATTTTTCTTAATAAGATAGTAGTCATTTTTCCGTCCAAATTCATTCCCTTATCGATGCGCAGAAGCGTGATTTTCGACGCTTTCCAATGCTAGGCGCCGCTTGCCGTTCCGGAGTCAGTTGCGAGATTTGCTCCCAAATCTCGCACTTTCCTTTCAGAGTCTTTCCTTCTTCGGCTCGAGCAGCCAAAAAACTGACTCTGACTTCGCCTTCTTCGTCGCTCGACTGGGGCGGTCTGGTGTTCGTCTCCAGTCGAAGTCAATCCTGGATGAGGCGATAATCTTCTTGTTTCGGCCGCTTTTTCTGTCGACTGATGCCTTTGGCCGAAAGGCATAGGTCGCGTGCTGCACTCTTACGCGACTGAGATCGGTCTTAAACGAGACACGAGTCTCTCTTTGTTAACTCATTCTCCCGTCGGCTGATGTCTTTAGCCGATGGTAGACGTCACGTGTCACTCCTTCAGGTGGCGAAATTTTTGATCTCAATACAATCGTTTAAGGGTTTTTTTGCATATAACCTGCTGAAATATATTTTTTACAAATAATTTCATAAAAATTGAAATTACAAATTTCTGATCTCAGTGAGTGTCACGCCTCGAGTTTCAAAAAGCAGTCTATTTTTTTTTTTTTTTTTTCATGAGTTTAAAGCATTTTTTTCAGGGCATGAGCATATCACCACATGTATAAAAAATTCTCTATCCCTTTGGACAGAGTCTTTTCTATACATGCACGGCTAAGCAAGTACAACTGCAATCAGAGTAATGTCTAACCATATTAAGCATAATTCCCAGAATATAATCATCACAATTTTTTATCATCCAGACTAGTTTTTAGGTAATTCATACATTAGACAATTCAATATATTTCTAAGTCATAATATACTGTAAAATAGGTAAACCAGAATCTATAGCCTCATTAGGGGGACAACTCTATCGTGACAGCCTCACCAACTCGCCCCGACATCCCATCACCCGACAGATCTGAAAATTGGTCACCTAGGGGTGTGAGATACAACATAAGTGTATCCCAGTGGGTATGATGAGCCGAAAAATAGCAAATCACACCTACTGGCATACAATAATCAGCGGATAGTAAATGATCAATAGGTAAGGACAGATATAGATAAGTAGGTAACTGAAAGAATCATAATCAGGGAGCCATAGTAACCCTTGGGCTTGCTTCCAGAGAGCCTTGCGGCTTTCTCCTACATCCAGAAGCCTAACCCGAGGTGGCCCACAGCCTATCTTGTCCGCGCAATGCCGGAGAAGAAGTTTCGGATTTCTTCTTCTTTCTCAACTCCAGCCAAAGTGAGTTCTTTACTATTGTTCGTTTTCTTGCTACCTAGACACTTGGGGCATCTTTCTCACCTCTTGGAGATGTCCCCTGCCGAACCCCAGCGCTGGGAGTGCGTTCGGTTGCCGGCGGGAGAGTTGCATCCGCCAGAACCCATGATTGCTCCGCCTCGAACAAACCTTGCACCCAATGGCTTAGGGTCGGATTTTAATTGATGGGAACCTTCCTCTGGTCACAAAAAAAGCTCCCCACAAAGTTTGGTGGAGTTTGGTTTAGAGGTGAACCCGTGATGTGATGCCCTAGTCCTTGGTTGCATGGAGTTGGCCGAATTTGGCCGTCCGCCGTCGCCGCCGCTCCCCGCCGCCGGCCATGGGCATAGTTAGCTTCCTTGTGTCCAGAGCAACCTCCCAGACCCCTTGCATGTGGCCATAAGTTGCTGAATAACCCCTCACCATTGTTGCTCTTGGGATTGGCCTTAGGTCATCTTCTCCGGCCAACCGGGGTGCCGGAGCTAGGATTGGTGGTGTCCCTACCACCTCTGGAAACCCTCTCCAACCAGTTCTTGCCTCAAGTTGCGGCTTGAACTCGAGTTGGAGCAAGCTTGGCCAACCCGAGCTCTTTTAGCTTTGTTTTGAGCCACCTTGCTTCAGCGACGTTTCCGGCTGTTTCGCGACACCTCGAAGGTGAGCCTCTGAACCTCCTTGGTCAGCATGATGCTCACC
Organism: Tillandsia fasciculata; assembly: GCA_029168755.2. Lineage (NCBI taxonomy): Eukaryota > Viridiplantae > Streptophyta > Magnoliopsida > Poales > Bromeliaceae > Tillandsia > Tillandsia fasciculata. The sequence continues at coordinate 12,804,456 of CM054950.1, forward strand.
CTAGTTCACACAAAGAGCATGTGTAAATGCATGTTTAGCACCTTAGTGCTCTAATACTTAGTAATCATGGACCTATTGCTGTCCTCGTGGCTCGAGTTGCCCCCAAACAGCGAGCACGATGTTTAGGACATCGAGGCCCACCTACTGGTGGCTTTGGTTTAGAACGCAAGTCCCTGGATTTGTTATAGTTGCATAATTGTTGATAAATGCATGTAATTATGCAATTTATATAAACCCTAAGGGTCTATTTGCAATTGTAGCCTGGTGGGCTGTTGTGGACAGCGTGCACATGATCTCTGAACTCTTCATTCGAGATCCGTTGGCTTTCGTTGAGCAGATTTTGCTTAATGAACCGTAAATCTGCAAAATTATCGATTTATCGGCGATTCGGCTTTAAACAAGCATTTCGAGGAAAGAAAATGGTTATTGATGTTTGCTAGTTGTCCCTGGCTATTCCCGACGCTGTCCTGACAGATCCAATGGTTTTGGTTTAGCATTGGTGATTTTCGGAGCCAAAATTGAATTTCCAGAAGTGGGTTTCGGTTGTTATGGCACCGTTTGTGCACGGGAGTACACAGAGTCAGATGTTAGTGCACGAACGTCTTAAGTTAAGCGTTCCAGGGCAGCACATGAAGTTTCACGAGATTTGGATACTGTTATGCACAGATTGGATTATAGTTGGTCGATCGGCGGATTTACCGAAATTTTTGGCGAATCCCGAAACTTTTGTGAAGTTTCGCATTTAGCTTATTTGTTACAGTGAGTCTGTGGGTGAGGTGTGAGTGAGTACTTTTTCTGACACATAACTTTATTGTAGGCCTCAGCAGTCAGGAGCCATCCAGCGATTACCGCGACCATCTACCTTGAGGTGGGTTGCTTCGGTCCGGGCTTTATCATTTCGACCCTCTGGAGTATCGTAGTAGGTCGGACCCCTGTGTTTAATGTTAGCCTTGGTCCTACAATTGAGCCTTTCATTATGCTTTTATTTCCACCATTAGTATATATAGCTGTATATATCTGGACATATGCCATGCTTATTTGGTCACTAGCTCAGTTATAGCTTTTATATTCTATTCTTCATTGCGTGTTTAGAATATAAGATTCAGTTTCAGTACATGGCATGATTTTATCTCAGTATTAGTGTCCCAGTGGAGATTTTTTCGACTTTTTGCTTATTGTCCGGTCTTTAGACCGTGTAGATCGTGAGTTGAGCATCAGCATTATGATCGCCATAGAGCTAACTTTCAGTCACGCACACCCGCGAATTAGCTACCCGCAGTAGTGTTCTTTACCGATAGAGAGGTCACATCGATCCGTGAGCCCAGTGGTTCACACAATGTATGCAGGATTATGATAGCATATTGGTGCATAAGTGCAGCATTAACCTGAGGTCCTTGTGACCAATAGTGACATGTGATTGGGTATCTATATTGTTTACAGCTTTGATACATTATCTTATTATCCAGTTCAGTTCTTGTATCTTACTGTTATCTTATTATCCAGTTCAGTTCTTGTATCTTACTGTTCAGCATGCTCAATTTCAGTATTTTGTTATTTAGATTGAGATATTTCATTTCTTACTATTCGCTTATTATGATATACCAGTAGATACGACTTGCTATTTTATGGCCCGTCATACCCAATGGAATACATTTATGTTGTATCTCATATTTTTTTGTGACCATTTTTTTAGATCAATCAGATGCTGGAATATCGGGACGTTGATGTGAGCATACACAATAGAGTCACCCTGGTGTCAGCCATAGCTGACCATACACAATAGTCACCCTGGTGTCAGCCGTAGCTGACCATACTTTATATTTACATTTTTAGTATATTATGTATGTCATGTGGAGTATATATATATATATATATATATGTCATGTGGTGTTGCGTGGATTGTGATTATGGATTGTGGATGTGTTTATGTTTAGTTAGATTTATATTTTTTTTTTTGAGAGTAAGGTAGCATGCTACCGCTTCATTCATTAGGAACGTGAATTAGGCAACAAAGTGAGACAACTGGGTCTCGGGTGTGCCCTCAGGTGAGCCCAAGGGCAAAAAAAAAAAAAAAAAAAAAAAAAAAAAGGGGATGAAGTGATCACGGGGGGCAGAAAGCGGCCCAGGTGGTCCTCAGGCACCTAATCTCGGCCAACAACTGTCGCGCCGTCCGCTTCTTGGTATCAGTATCAGAAAGCGGCCCAGGTTTAGTTAGATTTATATTTATGTTTAGTTTAAAGTGATTGTCACTTCTTTCATTGAATAATTGTACTAGTCTAGTCGTGTATGTATAAAGGAGATTCTATCTGTGTGTACAGAAAATTTTCTATGCGTGTGACAGCCTGTTCACGCCTTGATTTTCAAGATGATAAACTCTGATTTTTTTTTTTAAAAAAAAAATAGGCTAATTTTCAAAACTCAGGGAGTGACAATAATTTTTAGAGATTTGATGGAAGAAGAGAAAGAAAAGAGAATAAGACAAAGTGAGTAATTTTTTAAGATTTGATATACCGAAAAAGAAGAAGGAGAAAAGAAAGAGGCAATGTGAGAATAAAAAATTCATATTTGAAATAATTTTTGAGAATTTGATGAACAAAAAAAAAATAAGAGAGGAAGGAAATCGGAGACACCATAAATTATTAACAGTGTTCAACTTAAATACCTTCACAAATGTGACGCGCCTACGTGGCAGAGATAGGATAAATTTTATAAATATATAAATTTTATAGAGGCTATTTGTAAGAAAAAAGTATTGAGGGACCAATTGTAAAAAAAGCCAATCTTTTAATTTTCTTAAATCTTTTAGTTTTTATTTTTTTAATTTAATTTTGCATGTTGTTTTAATTAAAAAATTTATTAAGTTTAATATATTAAGTTTAATAATCATTTTAGCTTATCAAATTTAATAATTAAATTTGCTCAAATTTAATATCAAATTTAATGCTAAAACTCTAAAAGAATTGTCTCAATTTTTGAATGACTTGAATATAAAATTTGGTATAAATTTTATATCGAAACAATTTGCACTAAGATAATTCATTTAAATTTTTTATATTAAATTTTGATACCAAATTTGATTAAATTTGATTCATTAATTTAATATTCAAGTAATTCAAGAGTTGAGACAATTTTTTTTAGACTTTGAGTATCAAATTTAATAAAAAATTTGATGAAATCTAATTTTTAAATTTAATTAAACTAATATATAATTATTAAATTTGAAAATTTTTAACTTAAGTTAAATATAGTATTTACATAAAAAATATAGAAGCTAAAAAAATTTTAAAAATTTCAAAACAACTAGTTAGTAGAAGGTATCTCCATGATATTTTAACTCAGCAAAAGCAATATTTTGGAAAAGTACTACTTGTATACAAAAAATAAATAAATATATTTTGTACACCCCCACCTATTTTCTTTACGTACACCCCGGAAGGTTTCCGGGTGTACATCATGCATCCCACCCATCTAATGAATGGGGTAATTTCAACACCCATTAGAAAGGTGGAAGTGTATAATGTACACCCGGAAAGGGGTGTACACTTAGCATTTTCTATTTTAGAGTAAGTAGTTGGCTTGGGGGTAATCCCAAATAAAATTGTTTAAACATGATTGTCCATAAAATTTTGCAAAATATTATGTGTACACCCCCTGTAGAGTGTACATCCTACATCCCCACCCATCCAATGGATGAGAATGTGATAAGAGGTTATTTCAAGTGACCCCTACATACACCACATCCATTGAGTGGGTCATGTAGCACTCCTCAAATTTTTGTTCCACTGAATGCACCCGGCAATTTGATGGAACACGTCGTTCGATTAGTACCTAGTAATGATCATCTACATTAAAGAACTGTTTAATTGAATGTAATTGTCAAAATTATATAGTTAAAAATAAATAAAGTTATAAATATTGTAATCCTAATTACATCTAGAAAAATACTAAGTGTACATTTCTTGTAGGGTGTACATCCAGCACCCCGTCCATCCAATGAGTGAGGTATGATAAGGGGTCACTTCACAATAAAGTGACCCTCCCACCCTATATAGATATACATCTCCTTTGAGGGTGTATATGTAGCATTGCTCTTACATCTAATCGGTTTAATTCTATATAATTATAATTACTATAAGTACATTATTTCTATTTAGTAAGTTAAAGATGAAATTTATATTTATAAATTCTATCACTTTTAAAATACAAATATTAGATTATCTTTTCTGAATATAAAGTAATCATACTTTTCTCTCTTTTTTTTTTTTAACAAATTAACTGATTATAATTATATAATTTTATTAATTATTTAAATTTATTATCTATAAATAAATAAATATATATATGAAATATTTTTATATTTTTTAATAATTTTTCAACTTATCACTAAAAAGAATTTAAAATTTTCAATCTATTTAATTTTAATATATAAATCAAACATAAAAAATTTATTATGATTATCTCTTTTTTATCAAATTTAATAATTATAATTAATTAAAACTTATTAAGTTAACATACACAATCATATTCTACAAAAAGTTAAGAATAAAGCTATTTTTTATATTTTAAATAAAACTAATTTTAAAAAAATTTAACTTTTTTTATAAAAGGCTTGTATTGCTTAAAAACTTTTATTAGTACTAATTTATTTACAAATAATTTTATTTATTTATATACAAGTAAATATATATTAATTAATTAATTGTTTAGCTATTTATTTATTATTACCATCCTATCTCTCACCAACTACTACAGTTGGAACTACAATAAATCCAACTGCAATAAATTTGAATGTAGTTCTAACTGCAGTATTTGAACTTTCTTGTACAATTGTTAATGTAGCAGTTAAACTCAACTGCACTAAACCAAACATATAAATTAAGATTGCATGTATTTGCAACTGCAGTTGCAAAAGCGTGCAACTAAACGGCACAAAATAGATGATCATTATTTTTTAAAAAAAAATCATAAGATTCCACTGGAAAGATGCTTGAGAAACTTTTTAGAGAGGGGAAGAGAGATCTTAGCAATTACATTGATAAGTCAAAAAGATACCTCAATAAGAAATATAATCCTTTAGACAGCAACACTCCTTCCAGCTTTCCCTTCAATCCATTCCACCCTAAAGTTGATTTTTAAATTAGAAAACAATGGAGGCAACAATTATCACAAATAGTTAACCAAAATAATACTCTCATGCAACTTCTATGTTGCATCTGGTTCTGATTCTACTAGTGCAAGCCCCTTTCCATAGGCTGCAATAAGAAGAGCTTCAGCTCGCCCTGCACCAGAAAAAATATAACCAAAATTGTTATAAACATTTATGTATTTAAGTGATTAGCCCTATTGCCCATTGTACTTTATTTGTACAGGATTTAGTTTAATACAACTTGTACTATAAGATATTTTTTGTATTTGTATTCACTATATATTCAATGAAAATTCTAGAGGGGGCATTTATGGTTTTACCCAATATTTCAAAAACTAAAGTCATAAGGTGCTTCCAACTCTACTACTTGAATTACACTATTAAGTTCTGATTTCTCAACTATTTAAAGGCCCGTTCGTTTCACCGATTTATAGAAATGCTGTATATTTTATGTTAGAAATTACAATTACCAACTACCCATACAATTTGGAATGACAAAACCCTGGTCGGGAACCTGTAATGAGTTCGCATCTTCACCCACACCTCTTACAACTTTCCAACTTGAGCTGCATGGCAACAATTTGAGTATTTTGAATAGAAAATGATGGAGAATTCTCAGAATATTACAAACTGTGAATCGAACCACCCATTAAAGAGTCAGATAAGTCATTTTAACACTATTAGGCTCTATCTAGGGATATTTTAAAAAAAATAAACAAGTTAATCGGCAGAAAAAATCTTCGGTGGCCGAGCACAAGAAACAAGGATTTAATATATGCAAAATAAATATCTAACAGCAAATGCACCACCACTTATGATACCAGGAATTATCAAAGGAGTAATAACTCATATATCTAGAATCATATCAATTTATGTGTACGATGAGATTGATAAAATTTACTCTTCTATTGATTTCCCTACTAAGATAAGTTGCATTTCTTGTCATGAGTTGTAATATTTTGAACCAGTATTGAATTTTCATGGACATGGTGTGCAAGTAGATAATTTTATTGTGGGGACATATATATGTAAAAAGCCTGATAAAAAGTAGTTGAAATATTTACCATGATCCTTCTTCCTCTTCAGCGAAGAAGCCAAGTCTGGAAACAAGACACATGCAGTTTTCCTGCTATCATCCTGCCAGTAGCAGTAGCATATCATCATTCATTAAATGTGGGCAGTGAAAATATAAGTCATCTCTTCGAGACACCAAGGGCTAGTTTCAATTACATTATTAGTGACTCAATTTCACAATTTACTTCCTGAAGTTTCTTTTGTGAAACAACTAAGTCATTCATTATCTGCCTTGTGGCAAAGATGGCGCGTCAGGATAATCATTACTCACTGAAGTTTGTCAACATGATAGATTTTTTAGGGTTTTGATGGTGATTCTGACCATGAGATCTTCTTTTTGACCCTCAACTAATGAAAGGTTATATGTTTCACAGACTTCACAGACTTCACAGGCTAAACTGTTAAAATTTAATATCTGAGGACATGATTCAAATCAGTACCAAACTTCAGGGGCTATATTTGTAATCAACCAAATAAGAAACAGAGTCTTTGCATAAAAGTGGAACTTAAAATGTGGGTAAACTGTAACACCATTTATACTGCAAAGAGAACAAATTCAGAAAAGGAAGATGTACAAACTCTCAATAGTCAACTCTTAACTGAAAGCTCAACTTGCATCCTGATTAAAGGTCACACCACCATATTTTTTATACTAAACAATAAAGCATGTTGTTTGCACAAGTTTAATTAAAGACAAAGAAACTAACGCAAAATTACACCAACAGCATAAGGTTTTGACAAACCTTGCTCGAGGTACTACGGGAAAGTCCAAAGTAATTCTTCCACAAGTTAGATGGCACAGGCACAACTGAAAATCCCGATGCCACTAAAATTCCAATCCATAATCCATACGTAAAGCCTCCACTCCACCAACCCTTCATTCAAAAGAAAAAAAACCAAAAAATAGGATGAGGTGTCAACCACAATCAGCTAAATAGAATGGAGGATTTGTATATCTGGGTCTGTGGGCGATGTGCATTCTGAAGACAAGACCAAGCCTAAATGATGACATAAATTAGTTCTTAGGAGAAAATGTGACAAGCCCTGAATCAAACTGAACAAAATAGATATAAAACTGAATAGAACAAGAAATATTAAAATTTGGTTCGGTTTGGCTTGCGTCAATTTAAATGATTTGGTTTCAAATGAATAGTACGTTAGCTGATTTATGCAAACACAAGTTTTCAAACAAACTGCCAAATCTTTGACCTAGAAATTCAGAATGCAAAATAGTCAGATACGAAAAGTGCAAAGAAATGATTAGCCAACAAACCAAGCATGTTCTTTGTATGTCAGCAGCTACATAGTGCTGTGTGGATTATACAGCTGAAAAACACATCATTTGTAGAAACCTAGAATTTGAAATTCTATTAATTAAATAAACTTAAATTTTGACTTAAGTGAATACCAACTTGGAAAAATTCGAGCGTATTCCTATTAATGTGCCAAATCTAACCGTTCTGAATCCGAATCTGGCGATGTAAATACTTGATTTGAATGGTCTCATCGAACTGAGCGACTTGGTGCCGTCCATTTTCATGTTCGATATGCCAAAGTCATCGAAAATCGTGCCGGACAGTAATTGTCACCGAAGAAGATGATAATGTGACTTATCGAGACCTAAACTCGAAAAACAAAAATCGCTACTTGATAGGTCTCGTCGAGCCAAACGTCGTAGCGAAGTCCGTTTTTCTATTTGACGACTTAAATGCCTCAAAAAACATGAAAAACAGTAAAAATACAGCATATTTACATAGAACCCCCTATATTTCATGCATTGTTTTGCATGAAACTTCATGGAGAGGGGCCTCTATGCGTAATTCTTCTACAACGATGGACTCAAGTCAAAATATGCATTGTAGAGGGACTATATAGCATATTGTTACAAGTTCTATATATTTGACGCAAGGGAGCCAAAACTTAACCCTAACTTCTATTCCCTAGACCTAGCCGCAGCCCCCACGCCTCCTCTTCTTCCCTCTTCATCCTTCCTGAGCCGTAGCCGCCGACCGCCGCCAGAGTTGGCCGGAAAAAAGGAAGAAACCTTTGCCTTCTTTGTTGATCTTGGGTTGGAAGCTTTGGGAGGCAACCAAACTCCAAAAGAATTGGCTTGGTCGCCTGGCTCCACCGCACGACGCTGGGAAGCCAGATCTTCTTCTTCTCTCTTCTCGGCCAGGGATGAGTTAGTTCTCTCTCTCTCTCTCTCTCTCTCTCTCTCTCTCTCTCTCGTTTTTCTTGCATCAAGACACCATGAAGTGCCTTTCTGACATCCTGGGCATCGCCCATGTGAAGTCTCGAGCTCGAAGCCCTCCTGTTAGCCGGCTAGAGAGAGGGAGCCGCCAAAACCCTAATCTTGGCCGGAGTTTTAGCGAGCCGCCTCCGAGGCCTCTTCGAGTGAATCTAGTTGCTGAGATCCTTCTGTTGAATCCCAAAGATGCCTCCTAGAAGTTTGGCAGCCTTTGGTTTTGGCAGCCTTTGGTTCAGTATTGAGGCCGCAAAGAGAAGCCCTGGCTTTCTCTTTCTTGATCTTGGCCGCCGCCGTCGCAGTCGCTCCCCGACGTCGGCTAACCTTCAGGTTAGCTTCCCCTTCTCGAGTACATCACCCCGGTGCCCTTGCATTGGCCTTTAAGTCGTCGAATCACTCTCTTCTCCATTTTGGCTCTAGGTGAACCCGAGCTCCCCTTCCTGGCCATCCGCCGCCTGTGGCTGCCGGAGCTGGGTACAATAGGACTCTTGGGACTCCCCTGGACCCTCCACTGCTCCTGCTTGGCCTTGCTTCCACTCTGCACCCGAGTTCTGTTGAGTTGGCCCAGCCCGAGCTCTTGGAATCTTGATTCCTTGGCCACCTTGCTCCGACTACTATTTTGGCGACTTTCCGACCACTCCAAGGTGAGCCCCCTCAACTCTCTCAACCTTGCTGAGCATGATGCTCACCTTAGTTTTGGGATTGGTTAAGTAGACCAAGTTAAATAGCAACTTGGTCTTTTTAGCATATATATATTGAGTCATTGTTGTTCTCGGGCCTCGCGCCACTTCCGAACAGCGAGCACGGGTCTCAACACATCGAGACCCATCTGCTGGAACCCTCGGATTTATCCAAAAGCCCTTGGTTAGATGTAGAAAATGAAAACATGATTATTATAAGGCTATTATGCAATTTCTTGCAAACCTAGAGAGCCTTAATGCAATTGTGACCATATGGGCTGCTTCGGGCAGCGTTTACAAAGCCTTTGAACTTTTCGTTCGAGGTTAAATGCTTTTCGTTGAGCGGGAATTCGATCACGAAGCGTAAATCGGCAAAATTGCCAATTTATCGGCAGTTCAACGTAAATCACGCAATTCGAGGGTATTAGATGACCAATTTAGGTTGCCAGGTGTCCCTGGCTATTCCCGACGCTGTCCTGGCTAGTCCAGCGACCTTCATTTTGCGTCGGTGACTTCCGGAGCCAAAATCGACATTTCCGAAAGTGGCTTTCGGTATTTATGGCACAAATTGAGCACAGAAATTCACCAAACCGATTTTGGCTGTCCGGACATCTTAAGTGAATCATTACGAGGCAACACGTGAAGTTTCGTCAGATTCGGAGACTTACACACACTTTCGGGCCATTAGTGGTTTTTCAGCGTATCACCGAAATTTCCGACGAATCTCGGGTCTTGCACCTAAGTCGGCTGCATAGCCGTTCTGTACACCCTGAGTCAATGGTTTGGGTACGAGTGAGTTGTTACTGACAGATGTTATGTTCTTAGGCCCGAGCAGTCAACAGCCTCCGCCTCCTCACCAGTTGAGGAGCAGATTTCAAGACCGCCTAGGTTGAGGTGGGTACTCCAATCCGGGCATTGGCATAGTGTAACTTTTTGGGTACCGTAGTTGATTGGACCCCTTGGTTGCCTTGCTAGCCTTTCCTTGCTATTACATTTCCGCTATATGATGTGTCTTGTTATACTCAGTGTTAATAGACACTCTTAGTATCATAGTGATCTATATCTTCTTGTACATATATGCCATATATCATCTACTGCTATTTCATACTTGCCATTATACCTATTTACCTTGCATGATAAAGTAGGTGGATATCTTGTTGTCACGGCATATATATTGGTACATTGACATACTTGATCCCGTTTGGGAGTTCTCGGCTTTTCGCCATATTTCCCTTTTTTGACTGCGAGCTTGAGCATCCGCATTGAGATCACCATGCACATCTATACATTTCATGTACACCAGTGGGTTGATCCCCCACGGTGATGTTCTTTACTGGTAGAGTGGTTTGATCGACTCGTTAGCCCATTCCTTTAGCACCTGTGAAACCAGGTGATATTGAGCCCCTTCGATAGTCAGGAGGTGTGGGGTACATGTCAAATGTAGTTCGGCACTAGCATGAGATCCTCGTGACCAATAGTGGCATACGATTTGGTATACTTGTTCATTAGTATGTTGATGCATGATTTCAGTTTCCACTACTACTACCATGATAGTTATTGTTTAAGCTTTTATATCAGTTATATACCTGCTTTCATACCCGCTTTTATATTGCTCCATTCATACTTTACTGCCTTTCAATTATAGTATCCAGTAAGTATGACTTACTCGTCTCCGGCTCATTGTACCCACTAAGATACATTCAATTGTGTCTCACACCCTGGGGTGATCATTTTTCAGGTCAGTCGGGTGGCGAGTAGTCGGGACGTGATGTGAGGATTCCGGACTAGATCTGTCCCGTGATATCAGCTATATCTAGATTTACTTTCAGTTCATTGACACTTATGATCATGACTTGTTTAGCTATGTAGTTATCTAGATATTCATGTGTATGAATTATGTGATGGATTATGCTTTAGATTATCAGTAGATTTATATTAGTAGATAAATTCTGAACGCAAATGTTATTACATGTACTTGTCTAGCCGAGTGTGTATAGGAGAGACTCCGTCCGTTTGGATCGGAAATCTTCTATGCACGTGGCGGATCTGTCCACGTTCTGGGGTTATACTTTCTACTCTGATTTTTTTAAAAAAAAAAAAAAATTACCACTTTTGAAAACCTGGGGCGTGACATCATTTGTATAGAAACAATTGGTAAAACTACACATGAACAAGATTAAAGATGCTTAACATCGAGTATTATAACGAAACTGAACCTAAGAGCAAAGTTGAAGCACAAACCTGTTTCCCATCTTTTGGGAAAGGAATTGATTGCTCAATATATGCTCTAGTCCCTGAAAAAGAAGGTTTATTACCTGTATCTTTCCTTGAAAGAAGATTCAATTTAATGCCTAGAGCAAGAAAAAAGATCAATTCAGGCTCCCAAGACAACAGAAAATTTATTTTATAAATTATCTACTTGCAATTCCAATTACTACAGCACTCAGTATAGTTAAGGAAATCCAGAGAAATAATCCCATAATAGCCATGTTGTCACAATAACCAGAGAATAGCCATGTTCTGATTTCAATTTTGGAGAAAAGCATAAAGCTAATAACTCGCTAGCTTCTTTTTTTTTTTCTGAGAAATCTAGGATGGAAAACAAATTCTTAGCTAGAAGTGTAGAAAAATGTATTAGATTATAATACTTCAGAATAAGCATATGGAATCTTACTTCAGTCAAACAAGGTATCAAGCTGTAGAAACATTTCCTCATAGCATACATAAGCTGCTAAAACGTGATTTGCTTTCTTCATGTGGGATGTATTATTGAACAGAAAGATAAGTTACAGCGGACACAATCCACTCAATAAAAGCAGGAAAGTTAAAGTAAAGAAGTTCTTATGTTCTATCTAGTTCATAGTATGAATCTTAAAAAGCTTAAGTTAGGGGAACTGTCTTATAAGTCATATAAAGCCATAAATGCTTTATAATTTTGAATGTTGGCACTTGGTAAGCAACATTGTCAAAATAAGTGCAGCTGATCAAAATTTTCGGATGAATATTAATTCTTTAGGAACAATTCTTGTTGTTTAACAATATTTTAATTACAGTGATCCTCATTTCCCTGATCTGAAGAATTTTTTGGCTATCACAAAAAGAAGACATGAGACAAAAAAAAAAAAATTTGTTAGCAGGAGTCATTTTACCGAACAAAACAAGATGACAATAATGGCTTTAGCACATGGTTGCATGTGAAAACATGGAGAGTAGAATTCCCAAGTTAGGAAAAGATAAAACCTTCTTTACATTATCATTGCCTTCTCATACCAGGTGGTGCACCAAAACTACGAAGCAAGTGGATTATAGACCTCGCATCTAATCGTTTCCGAACTCTTTTTCCAACAAGTACTTGCAAATAGGGTGTGTCAAAAACCTACAAAATCATTTAAATCGATTTTAAGAAATCTGAAAAGTAATCTTCAAATGCTATTACGAGTATATAGCAATCGCTAGAGCACCAAGGCAAGTATGCCCATGTAAGGTGCCTCATACAGGAGTAAGCAAATGCAAAAAGCATAACAACTATGATATCCTCATCCATACTGTGCACATAAACATAGTAAGTGCATATTTGGCCTAGCTTCCGGATCAGCTATTCTACTCCAAGAATCAGGAACAAAGTGTTTGACAAACAAACAGTTTGGAGCTTTTGCTGTTGCACGAAGATGGAATAAGCTTAAAGAATCAAAAAGCTAAAGCTCGATATTTCAAGCTTCTGCTTTTGCTACACGCAGTGAGAAGCCATTGGTAGATGTTGATGAAAAAGCTATTAGTGCTTCCTCAACTCTCAAAGTGCGCATCTGTAGAAGCTCCGGCCAGGCCAAACAAGCTCTAGAACATATATTGAACTCTGAATTTTGCATGAAACAAGCACTAATCTTTACAGTACCCTCCGTGCGCAAGTGAACTTCTCTAAGGCCCAACAACATTGCGATTTGGTCTCTGTACTTATCACTAAAACACTTTAGCCTCATAATATACTCTCTTTTTTTTGGTTTAGCAATTCAGAACTTGACAGTAAAGTTAAAAAAAGAAAAAAAAAAATCAATTTTTTCTTATAAAGTTATAATCTCCCTTCACCTACAAAATGGGTCGCTTGTTTTAGTATACTCCAAATAGGTTTAAAGCGAGATAAAAAATGAACAAAGTAACAATTTTTGCTACAGGGAAAGATGAATCAAATTGAGCAGCTAATCAATTACCTGAGCACAAAAAGCAGAACCATCCGGTTTCAAAAGCGCCAAGGCCCCCGAAGCATCGGGATCGATCCCGACGACCCACTCGGCGCCTGATCCCCCGCCACCTCCGCCGCCTCCGCCATTAGAATCCGGGGCCGGGGAACGGCCGTTATCGGGGAAGGGGAAGGAGAGGGAGCCGAGCCACTCCTCCTTGAGCTGGGCCTCCAAAACCCTAGCCGCCGACCTAACCCTAACGGCGCCATTAACGGCGGCGGCGGCAGCGGCTGAGGAGCTGCGGCGGCGATGGCAGAGGAAGAGGAGGGCGTGGGAGGAGGGCTTGGGGGGGAGGAGAGTGGAGGGGTCGAGGCGGAGTCGGGATCGCAAGTTGGAGGAGAGAGTGTTCATGTGAGGAGTGAGTAGAAGGGCGGGGTAGATTCAAAACATGCGAGAGGCAGGGGATGGACCAAATTTGCGGGAGAAGGAGATCGTGGCGCCTCTCTATTCGATATTTGTCCGTGTAGAAATGAAAGGATGCTGTGTTTTTTTTAAAAATCTATATCTATATATTATTCTCTTTATTTTTTTTTTATTTTATAATATTTTCTTCATTTGAATTTATGAACCTGCTCAAGTCCTTCAGGCTCCGTTTGGTTCGGATTTAAGAGGGTTTTAGTTATACCGGGGATAGGTATAAATTGTGGTTTAAGTCGGAACTAGAGTAAATTTGCGTTTGGTTCGGTTTAAGAGTAATACCGGGTTTAAGAAAAATTGTGTTTGGTAAGTTAAAGAGGAATAAGAAGAATAAGACGAATAAGAGAAAATTGTGTTTGGTTGGGAATAGCGGAATAAGAAGAATTGAGGGATTAAATATTTTAATTTACTAATTTACTCTTTATAATATAAATAAATATTAAATGAATTTAATATTGTATTTCTTTTTTAAATATTACGTACATTTTTAGAAATTTATATAAAATTAACAATTTAATTTTATATATTTTAAAAAATTAAAAAATTATAGAAAAAATATTGAATGAAACCAAATAAATTTCTACTTAAATAAATAGCATTAGAAGTTCAACCACCACCGATTTGTCTCAAACAAGATGGCACATTTCTCTCAACCAAAACCGATTTCTCTCAAACAAGATGGCATAATTATTTCAACCAAAACCCATTTCTCTCTATCAAGATGGCACTATTATTTCAACCAAAACCCATTTCTCTGAAACAAGATGGCACAATTATATCAACCAAAACCCATTTTTCTCAAACAAGATGGCACTATTATATCAACCAAAATCCATTTCTCTGAAACAAGATGGCACTATTATATCAACCAAAACCCATTTCTCTCAAACAAGATGTCACTATTATTTCAACCAAAATCCATTTCTCTCAAACAAGAAGACAATATTAGTTCAACCAGCACAGATTTCTTACAATCAAGATGACAATATTATTTCAACCAGCACACACTCCTCTCAAACAAGATGACATTATTAGTTCAAGCTGGACACATTCCTCTCAAACAAGACGCCACAATTAGTACAAGCAGCACACATACCTCTCAAACAAGACGGCACAATTAGTACAAGCAGCACACATACCTCTCAAACAAGACGGCACAATTAGTACAAGCAGCACACATACCTCTCAAACAAGACGGCACAATTAGTACAAGCAGCACACATACCTCTCAAACAAGACGGCACAATTAGTACAAGCAGCACACATACCTCTCAAACAAGTTGACAATATTAGTACAAGCAGCACACATACCTCTCAAACAATCCTTCACAATTAGTACAAGCAGCACACATACCTCTCAAACAAGTTAACAATATTAGTACAAGCAGCACACATACCTCTCAAACAATCCTTAATTTTCGTATAATACAATCCTTAAATTTTCTAAGTCCGACTATTCCATAACTGGTTAGTTATAAATGTGCGCAAGTCGTCGCCTCTCCGTGATTCTGTAGTCCCAGCATAATCACCCGTATCCTCGTCACCGAAATCCATTGGCAAATCTTCCTCCAAGTCTTCGTTAAAGATAGCATCTGCACCTTGGTGTCGTCGAATGAAATTATGTATAACGCAACATGCCATCGCAATCTGACATTGGACTCTATATGGAAACGGTGTTGCAACAGTCAATATCTTGAACCGTTTCTTTAAAATACCAAATGTTTTCTCCACGACATTTCTCAATTGAGCATGTCGATGATTATATAGGTCGCGTGGACTTCGATGAGTTCGGCCCCCTGTGTTTCCATCATATTGGCTAATGTGGTAACGCTCCCCTCGATATGGTGCAAGAAATCTTTCTGTATTTGCATAGCCTGAATCAACCAAATAATATTTGCCTATATATTTTACGAAACATGTACAATGTCAATTTTTATATTCACAATGATTAAAATAATGTAAGAAAAATGGAGTATGTGTGATATACCTTCAGGCACAGTGAAACCTCCACTTTCGCAAGCCCATCGAAGTACTCGCATGTCAGCTGCTGATCCCTCCCAACCCGAGCAGACAAATAGAAAGTTGTGGTCAAAGGATACTGCAGCCATCATGTTTTGTGAAGTAAATCCTTTGCGATTCCGGAATCTCGGTTGCTTGCTCTTGCTGACAACCACGGGAATATGTGTCCCATCAATCGCACCAATTGCATTCTACCAGTAAACATCAAAGTTAGTAAGTCAATTAATAAAATTTCAAAATGACCTATAAGTAAAATCACAAATATAAAATCATGCATACCTTGAATGGATGAAAATTTGCATTATCTCTTATTCGAGAATGTACCGGAAGATTATTCGGCGGAAGTTTAATGTAATCGTCTTTCAACGTTACAATCGCCCGAAGGACATTGTTGAAATGTCGACTGATAGTTTCACCCGAATGTTGAAATGTTTCAGCCATGACCCTATTAGCTACCCCATGTCCTATGCAAAACAGAAATATTCCTAACTGTTCCTCAATTGTCATATTGCGTGTGTTCTGTACCATTCCCTTCCGGAGTAGCTCATCGCGCAGTGCAATGAAAGTCGTGGTCGGCATTCGAAAATGGTCATACCCACGATCTGGATGACCATTCAATATATCACATATTAGCTGGTGCCCTGTAAATGGACGGGTACGACACGGTTGCTTTTCGACGGTTTCCGTAAATGTGAGGTAACCTTGCTGAATCAACATTGCAAGTACATCATCCCATATGTCATCATCATCATGTAAAAGGTCCCGTAAGACGGTACTGATTGTGGAGGTAAACACATTACCATCATTCGAATCACCCATTTATGCTGTAAGTACAATATATAATGAACATTGACAATCGCAACATATGGGGTTAAAATACAACACAACTTCAAACATTACTGTTAATAAAGTCTCCTACTACAAAGTACATCAACCATCATGCGAAATAAAGAAATAATTGTCTACGTAGCATAATACATAGAATGTCAACGGTCTAAATAAAAAAAACTAAAGCATAAACATTTCTCTCGAAATCTACCCTCCAGGAAAGATTTGCCTATATAGAACATTTTGCATTGCGACTTGTCGGTCAACCCACATTGCAGCTATGTCGTCTGTCATGGTCATGAAGAGTTGACGATTATTTGGCTCTTTCAGGGCTTCGCCTGCATATAGCACCCTTTCTGGAGTACTAGATGGCATAGCATACACTCGGGCCATGCACTCCTGGATGGTTGGAATAACAGGTCTGCTCGACTTTTCGGACTGATAAATTTCACGGGCAAGCTCAAGCTTTTGCCTGCCTATTTCAACCATCTCAGAGATTACAGCAAGCCCGGCGTCAGGTTTGCGCCGCCGTCCCCCTGCAGTCGGGGTATTTTTGGGTCTAGGGTTTGTGTGATCTGGGGAGCGTGGACGTTTTCCCCCAGAACCGCTACCACTAGCACTACCTCCGACTGTTGGGATTTCAGGATTAGGGGTTGGAGAGTCGGAGAATTGTGTCGCCCTTGTATTTGCATATTGAGGCGCTTGTGAAGATCCTGCTTCAAATGGACTAGATGAGATATTGAAAGTCGACATTCGCACCCCAATAAGAGAAACATCCTCACCAGGGGAAGATGAGGATGAACTTTCAACATTTTGAGGTCCCGGCATAGTAGTAGTATAACCATATTGGCCAGTGGCCGTTGTTTTCTCGGTCAAGAAGGCCAGATCCTTATAAGCCGGAAATGGCCTACCTCGACATTTTGCGTATGCCGGATTATCCTGGAGAAAGAATTAAATGAATGTCTAATGTCAATTATGTCTATAGTACGCGAGCCTTTACAAAAATCTTTATGATTGTAGGTTAAATTTACCGCAATGACTGCATCCCAGTCAGCTGGATCACCGGCGGTCGGGATATTGTTTATAAAGTCCCAGCCCCAACCACTCTTGTTGGCTAAAGAGTTATAAAGCATGAATGTTCGCTTTAAAACTTTTAGCCGATTCTTTATTTGTTCTTTGCTCAAATGCAAGTTGGTCCTTGCATTGAACGCAGATATGATTCGAACCCAGGCTACACTGGTGAACGACCCATTAACGAAGTTCCCCAATGCATGCTCTTCCGTGAGCAAAGCCAAAAAAATTGAGTCCATCATTTCAGACCAATTCTGGGTTCGGGTATGTTGTTGGGCTGGCTGCCCAGAATTACCCTCCTGTGAAGCTACGATATTAGGGATGCCATCGAATGCCACACTTTTTCTTGCTTGATGCTTTGCTTGTTTCTTGAATGGACGCATCTGTAATAAGGTGTTTGGTTGGCACAAAGATAACAATAAGTTAAGTACAAATTAAAGTGAATTACAAGTACCACTCTCAATCATACAAGATGAAAAATGTGTAGTTGAAAGTATTCAGAGCTATCTAATTGAACGGGTATTGCCGGGGAATTTCAACCATTACAAAAACTTAGTATATTTAAATACTTAATTGACTCAATTGATTGCCAAAGGGTATGGAGTTGCAGTGGATTATAAATCCATGCCATCCATCAGATACTTCTGGCAACCGTCATCATCGTCGATATTTTAAACAATTATCCGACAAACCCACTTTTCCGACTGTATATATATGCCCATTTGATGGTTGTAGTGATATTGTCATATTGTTTGAGAGAAATGTGTGTTGCTTGAACTAATTGTGCCATGTTGTTAGAGATAAATGTGTGCTGCTTGAACTAATAGTGCCATCTTGTTTGAGAGAAATGGGTGATGGTTGAACTTCTATTGCCATCTCTTTGCCTTAATATGCGCTGATTGTGTGTAGGATGCCTATCACCCATGTTGCCTTCTTATATGCCAATTTGTGTGTATGCTGCCTATCAGCCAATTACATATTTCTTTTTATTTAAAAAATTTGACTCAAATGATTGCCAAGTGGTATGGGGTTGCAGTGGATTGTAAATCCATGCCATCCATCTGATACTTATGGCAACCGTCATCATCGTCGATTTGTTTATCACATCTTAAACAAAATCTCCTTGAGCGCATACACACAAAAATCGCAAAAGAGGGCAACAGGAGATAGGAAGCATACACACATCCAGCACAGAACATGCCAACATTACACAATTATTAGTACACATTATGAGTGCAACTAGCACACATTTATCTCAAATAAGATGCCAATATTAGTTCAATCAATTAACATTATCACTTCAAGATGGCACTATTAGTTCAACCAGCACACATTTCTCTCAAACAAGAGGGCACTATTAAATCAACCAACTCAAATTTCTCTCAAATAAGATGACAATATTAGTTCAACCAGCACACAGTTCTCTCAAACAAGATGGCACAATTAGTACAAGCAGCACACATTTCTCTCAAACAAGATGGCACAAATAGTTCAAGCATCACACATTTGTCTCTAACAACATGGCACAATTAGTACAAGCAGCACAAATTTCTCTCTATCAACATGGCACAATTATTTCAAGCATCACACATTTCTCTCTAACAACATGGCATAATTAATTCAAGAATCACAAATTTATCTCTAACAACATGACACAATTAGTACAAGCAGCACACATTTCTCTCTATCAACATGGCACAATTATTTCAAGCATCACACATTTCTCTCTAACAACATGGCATAATTAGTTCAAGGATTTCAAATTTATCTCTAACAACATGGCACAATTAATACAAGCAGCACACATTTCTCTAACAACATGGCACATTTAGTTCAAGCAGCACACATTTCTCTCTAACAACATGGCACAATTAGTTCAAGCATCACACATATGTCTCTAACAACATGGTACAATTAGTTCAAGCATCACACATTTGCCTCTAAGATGGCACAATTATTTCAAGCAGCTCACATTTGTCTCTAACAAGATGGCACAATTAGTACAATCAGCACACATTTCTCTCAAACAAAATGGCACAATTAGTACAAGCAGCACTAATTTATCTCTTAACAACATGGCAAAATTAGTACAAGCAACACAAATTTATCTCTAAGACATGGCACATTTACTTCAAGGAGCACACAGTTCTCACAAACAAGATGGCACAATTACTTCAAAAAGCACACATTTGTCTCTAACAAGATGGCACAATTAGTACAATCAGCACATATTTCTCTCAAACAATATGGCACAATTAGTACAAGCAGCACTAATTTATCAGAAACAATATGGCAAAATTAGTACAAGCAACACAAATTTATCTCTAAGACATGGCACATTTACTTAAAGCAGCACACAGTTCTCACAAACAAGATGGCACAATTACTTCAAAAAGCACACATTTATCTGAAACAAGATGGCACAATTATTTACCTTTGTGAGACTTTCGAAAAGGCTAGCTTAGTAGGTTACCGTGGCGCGCCGCGGAAGCGGATCTCTCGGATCGTACCAACAGGGGGAAAGAGGGGGTTGGTCCGAATGCCGAGATGGAGGCGGAGAGGTTTCCGGGGACGCAAGAGGCCACCGATCAACCTTACCCGGTTACCGTGCCGCGCCGGGAAAGATGATCGCTCGGATCGGACCAACTAGGAGAGGGATCGAGCCAGCGAGCTAGGAGAGGGATCAGAGCAATGGCTCGGAGCTAGGAGACGGATCGGAGCTAGGAGAGGGATCGGAGCAGCGAGCTAGAGAAATGGCTCGGAGCTACGAGAGGGATCGGAGCTGCGAGCAAGATGGAGCGGTTGGGAACACAACTGCTCGGCGAACCTCGCAAGAGCGACCGGTTGGGAGATCTCGCGATGAGCTCGGAGCAAGGAGCAACAGTTTCTCGAGAGGGATCGGAGCTAGGGTTTTTAGAGCAAGAGTGAGAGAAGGCTCGGAGAAGGGAGGAAGAAGACAGAGCTGGAGGTCACGGGGTGCTCACCTCGGTAACCGCGCCGGAACCCAAATCCCCTTCTCAATTCGGCTAAACCCGGGGGGGGGGATTCCTAAACCCCCCTTAGCGGGTTATCCGCGGATAACCCGCTAAGGGGGGGTTTAGGAAATCCCCCCCCCCCTTATGTAGTGTTTGGGTACAGTTTTGGGGATAAGGGGGTTATTCCCCCCTTATCCCCTTAACCAAACGGGGGCTCACGTTGTTTGTTTGTTTTTTTTTTTTTTTTTTTTTTTTTTTTTCCCGTTGAATACGCTCAAGTCTTCCGTGTGTGTGTGTGCATATATATATATATATATATATATATATATATATATATATATATATATATATATATATATATATATATATATATATATATATATATAAAGATAGCAATTCAGCTCGCTGTTCGTGAGTCAGCTCATGCTCAGCTTGAAATGAGCTCGAGATCGAATCGCCCGTTTAGTAAACGAGCCGAATACGAGCCGAATTTTTCAGCTCGTTTAATAAACAAGCCGAACACGAGCTGGGATAAGCTCATTCGTGTTCGGCTCGTTAACGGCTCGAATATATATATATATATATATATATATATATATATATATATATATATATATATATATATATATATATATATAGAGTTGGGCTGGAATGCTATTGATAGCACCAACCCAACTTTGCCACCCATTTTGTAGCCATTGGATCGCATTGAGATCCGTGTAGGCTCTTTAATGAAAAAAAGAGAAAAGAAAAAGTAAAAAGAAAAGTAAAAAAGTAAAAAGTTTTTCTTTTTAATTAAAGGGCTTGCACGAATCTCAATGCAATCCAATGACTACAAATGGGTGTGCAAAGTTGGGTTGGTGCTATCAATAGCATTCCAGCCCAACTATATATATATATATATATATATATATATATATATATATATATATATATATATATATATATATATTTTACTATTTAAAATTTAGACTATTAATTTATAGATATATAAATTTTACTATTTAGATTTTAGACTATGAATTTTTTTTTGAATTTTAATTTTCAGATTAAAATTTTAATTTTTTAATTTTTTTTTTAACTTTTTACCTAATAATAGGAATGAAAATTAAACTTATTGTTCGCGAGCCAGCTCGTGTTCGGCTCGTTGACATCCATATATATATATATATATATATATATATATATATATATATATATATATATATATATATATATTGCTTGAGCCGAATCACCTGCGTATATTTCTCTTTTTGTTTGATTAGACAAAATCGGATTAAACACGGAATCAGTTCAAGCCCTGCACATATTTTTTTCTTCTCAGGTTATACGTCAAGTCGGCTCAAGTCCTCCGCATGTTTTTTTTTTTTTTTTTACTTGAACCGAATCGGATCACATTTGCTGATTTTTTTTTTTTTTGCTTGAATCAAATCAAATTACATCTATGACCTGTACAGAACCAGATCACACCAGCTTTATTGGGTTGTATCGTCTTAATTACTCCGTATGTTTTTATCTTTCATTACTTGATTTTTTTACTTGAACCGAACCTCCGCTTCTTCCTCTTTCATGGATTATTATCTTTTTGTATTTAAATCCTAAATACTATTCAATTAATGAAACTTCCTCAATAACTGGTCTAGACTTTTTTTAAAAAATCACACAAATGGACATGATGTCAGATTTTAAAGACTTCTCAATTTCACAAATTAGAAAAATTAAAGAAGACTAGATTAGTCTGTCAATCTTATATCTTATTTCAATTCGATACGTCCACCTACTATACTCACAATTTGATTTCATTTTAATTTTTGATATGAAATTTGAGTCTCTTTAATGTGCATTATATTATTTGTTATCTTTTCGTCGCAATATTTTGAATATCTTTTCAGAATATTTATGTAATAATTTTTCTTCTCTTCTAATTTTTTCTTTCTTTTCGATTTTTGTATTATTTTCCATTGAATTGTAAATCTATTAAATTTTTAATGTGTTTTTTGCATTATTAAATTTAATCAAATATAGTTATATTTTTCTGTTTCTTTTTTACGTTTATATTTATTTATTTAATCTGTAAATTTTTACTAAAAAATTTTACATGCTGCATGGTGTGGTTCCTATACTATATATATATATATATATATATAAATATATATAGAGAGAGAGGGAGAGAGAGAGAGAGAGAGAGAGAGTAGAGCTTATATATTTTTAAAGTACAAGTCCAATCATATTTATGAATTTTTTACCATTGGATTTGCATTGAGATTTGTGCAATTGTACTTTCTCTTTCTCTCTTTTTAGTTGACTTTACAATTGCACAAATCTCAATGCAAATCTAATGGTAAAAAATTCATAAATATAGTTTGACTTGTACTTTTAAAAGTATATAAATTATATATATAAAACTTATATGCTTTTAAAAATACAAGCCCATTCATATTTGTGAATTTTTTAGTATTGAATTTGTATTGGGATTTGTGTTTTTATAAAGTCAATTAAAAAGAGAGAAAGATAAAGTAAAAAGCACAAATCCAATACAAATTTAATGTTAAAAAATTCATAAGCATGAATGTGTTTGTGCTTTTAAAAATATATAAACTCTACTCTCTCTCTCTCTCTCTCTCTCTCTCTCTCTCTCTCTCTCTATATATATATATATATATATATATAGTCGGGCTACTATACTATTAATAGTACCAAGTGATTGGTACTATCAAGTTTTCTACCCTTAGATCAACTCCTTTGATTATTTTCACCCGTTAGATTTTACTATTTTTCCAATCACTTATTAAACCCAAGGGGCCCACTATCATCTCAACCACATATTTTTTAATCTAAAAATTAAAAACTTAATAGCACCAATAACTTGATACTATTAATAATATTCCAGTCTAGCTATATATATATATATATATATATATATATATATATATATATATATATATATATATATATATATATATATATATATATATATACACACACACCGGCTGATCCAGAGGAAGAAGGGGCCGCCCTCACCTTTTATATATACACTGGTTGATCTAGAGGAAGAAGGGGCGCCGCCCTCACCTTTTTTTTCTTTTTTATTTTATTTTTTGCTGAACCCAACAAATTAGAAAGGAATTAATTTTTATTTTATTTTTTTCTTCTTATTTATTGCTCTATTCGGATCAGATTGGGACATTAGCGAATTTTTTATGAATCAAAAGAAGAAGAAGAAGAAGAAGAAATCTCCAATTTTGTTGTATTTTTTTTTGGCGGATTCTAAATGGGTTACTTATATATATATATATATATATATATATATATATATATATAGTTTTCACTTACCGCTTCATTCCGAACCGAACAAACGGATCGAAAAGAGAGATCCAGCAATCCGGTTTCATTTGCATCTCTAGTTGGAGAGCAAGTGCAATACATACTCTATACCAATTGAAGTGTTTAGAAATTAAATTGTGCATAAGTAAACATAAAAATAAACTACTGAAAATAAAAATTATTTCAAAATTAATGATAAAATTTTTTTATTTAAGATCAAGGCTTTAGATCTTATTTTAAATAGTTTTAAAAAAAATTAATAAAAATTTAACTAATTTGGGTTTTTTTATACCATTAAACAAGCAAACACCTTATATCGATCGTTAAAATTATAAATTTTACGACTCTTTGATCAATACGTCAATTGTGTCGAAAATGCATTAAATTTGGTTTCTAGATACTTTAAATAATCTAGATCATATTTAACGGTGTCAACCATTGATTTGAAGGCTCATCGAAAACAAATTTATAGCAAAGAAATTCATTTGCTACCGATAGCATTCTAGCTCAACTATATATGTGCTAGGCTGGAATGCAATCAGTAGCAAACCTGCTTATTTGCCACCCATTTGTTTTTTATGATGAAGCTTCCAAATCGACGATCGGTATCGTTGAACATGATCTAGACCATTTAAACTATTTAAAAATTAAATTTCATATTTTTCGATGTTCATTTCTATTCCATCAAGTGGACAAAAAATAAACGGCTGAAAATAGATACTCTTCGAAAAGTGATAATAGGAGTCTTGTAATCAAGATCAAAAGTATAAATCTTTGTTTCAGAAGTTTAAAAAATTTTCTAACAAAAATGTCACGCCCCGAGTTTCAAAAAGTTGTCTAATTTTATTTTCTTTTTAAATTAGAGTTCAAAATCTTGAAACCCATGACGTGGATAGACCGCCACATGCATAGAAAATTCTCTGTCCACATGGACAGAATCTCCCCTATACATGCTCGCTAGGCAAGTACAACAGTGATACAATCAGAGAGCAATCATTATTTAACCAAACAAAAACATAACCTCTACAACTAAACTCAATGACATAAGGTCTACATAGCCACATTGACCAAACCACTCAACTATTTGCAAAAGTAAGATGAGCACCATGCTCAAGAAGTCGAGAAGGTCCAAGGGCTCACCATTGGGTGGCCAGAGCACTGTCGGAACAGTGACAAAGCAACCACGACCACTAAAGAGCTCTAGCTTTCTTAATATACACTTACACCTACTCCCAGTGCAAACTAGTGTGAGCATCATGCTCAGAGAACCAAGAAAGTTCAGAGGTTCACCATTAGACCTCTGCAAAGCAGCCAGGGAGCAAGTTGGAGCAAGGTGACCCAAAGGTAGCCAACCTAGAGATCGGACAATGCTAACTCAGCAAAACCCAGGCTCAGGTCAACAACTAAGGTGAGCATCAAGGTCCTGGGCTCAAATGGAGAGCTCTGGGTGCCATGGGGTCAAGCGTCGGCGTCCCACGGCGGAGAATGGCCGGACCCGACCTCCATGCGGCCAATCATGGTGCAACAATGGCAGGTTGCCATGCAATGGTTTTCAGAGCCATGCAAGGGCCCAGGTGGCTTGCCCTCGATGCTGGGAAGCTTGCTGGAGGGGTGGCCGGCGGCGGGGTGCAGCGGCGGCGGCGTACGGCCAACTCCGGCCAAGGCAAAAATAGCCCAAAGCTAGGGCATCAAACTATGGCTACCCCACAAAACCAAACTTCACGAAACTTCTTGGAGATGATCAACAGAGCAAGAGGAAGGATCTGATCAATTTAGATCCAATCCAAAGCCATCGGGTGAAAGATTTGCTCGAGGCGGAGCATCCATGCATTCCGGCAAGTGCAACTCCCCTGCCGGCGACCGGGTGCATCCCCGGCGCTGGGGTTCGGTAGAGATGATCTCCAAGAGTCTAGGAAGAGGTCCCTTGAGTCTAGGTAGCAAGAAAACAACCCAGGGAAGGAGACTCACCTTGGTCGGATTGAGGAAGAAGAAGCAGTCGAGGCTCCTTTTTCGGCGTCGGCAGGCCACGGGAGGTGGTCGGGCTCCTCAGGTTAGGCCTCTGGGTGTTCAAGAAGACCGCAGGACCCTTGGGGAGCAACATGGAGCAAGTTGGTGCATCCAACTCCCTCTCCACCCAAGATCCAAGAAAAATAATGCTCTTTAATGTCTTCTCCGGCGATCTCCGGCGGCGGCTGGGGGTGTAATCGTCGGGGGAGGTGCAGAGGAAGGAGAAGGGGCTTCTAGTGGCGGCTGGGTGCAAAAGAAACTGTGGGATAGGGCATCTTTGATCCAACCCTAGGTTATGTACCTTTATTGCACAAAATGCCAAATAGTCCTTCAAACTCCAATCTTTTCACTTGGGTCCCTCACTGAACATCACATTTGCAACAAGGCCCCTCTCCATTAAGTGGCACGCAAAATGGAGCATAAAATATCAGAACTTTTGCGATATTATGCACTTTTTCACTGTTTTTTATGCTTTTCGAGGCACTAGGGTCGTCAAATCGAAAAACGGACGACACCACGACGTGCGGCTCGACGAAACCTATCGAGTAGTAATTTTGGTTCATTGAGTTCGATCTTCTAAAATTTTGAAATCCATCTTCTATAGTGAATTTTACAGTTTGGCACGCTTTTCGATAATCTAGGCTCATCAAACATAAATTTCGACGGCACCATTGCGCTCAAAACGACAAGATAGTTTAAATCGACTATCTAGATCGTCAGATTCAGATAGGTCCTGTTAGCCGACTTTGATCGAAAAACTGAAGTTTTCAATGGGTTACTATTCACTTAAGTCAACACTAGTCACCTATATACATATATATAGGGTTCATTGCACACTGGTCTATATACCACTTAGGGTTTTCTTTGAATTTTGAATTCGAATTCAAACTCGAATTTCTCGAGTACTACATTACCTCCTCCTTTTATGAAGCTTTTCGTTTAACCTGTATGTATACAGTGAGTCTGTGGGTGGGGTGTGAGTGAGTCCTGTTTTGATACATGATCTTATTGTAGGCCCCAGCAGTCAGGAGCCAGCCCGTGATCCGTCCAGCGGATACCGCGACCGTCTGCGTTGAGGTGGGTTTATTTTCGGTCTGGTCTTTATCATTTCGGCCCTACGGGTACCGTGGTAGGACGAACCCCTTTGTTTGTTGATAGCTTTGATTCTACTGATGAGCCTTTCATTATGCTTTTTATTTTCAGCATTAGTAGATATATCTGAACATATGCCATGCTTGTATGGTCACTAGCTCAGCTATTGCTTTATACTCTATTTTTCACTGCATGCTTAGAATAGGAGATTCAGTTCAGCACATGACATGATTTATCTCGATATCAATGTCCTAGTGGGGATGTTCTTGACTTATTGCCGTCGGCCCGGTCTTTAGACCGTGATTTGAGCATCAGCATTATTATCGCCATTGAGCTAGCTTTCAGTCACTCACACCTGCGGATTTGCTACCCGCAATGGTGTTCTTTTCCGGTGGAGAGGTCATATCGACCCGTGAGCCCAAGGTGTTCACTCAGAGTGCACAGGGTTATGATAGTATATTGGTGTACCGGGGCGGTATTAGCCTGAGAACCTTGTGACCAATAGTGGCATGAGATTAGGTATATTTGTGTTTACAGCTTTGACACATTCTTTTATTACACACTTTTATACATGCTCTTATTATCTAGCATGCTCAATTCATTATCAGCACTTGATGTATCCCAGCTTTTGTTATCCGCTTATTATTGTATCCAGTAGGTACGACTTGCTATTTCTCGGTCCGTCGTGCCCACTGGGATACACTTATGATGATGTATCTCACACCCTTGGGTGACCATTTTTCCAGGTCAGCCAGGTGCAGGGATATTGGGACGATCAGGAGAGCTTACACGTTAGAGTCGTCCCCTTTCGCCAGCCTCATCTTGCAGTATCTTGATTATTTACAGTTTAGTACATTTCGTTTTTATCTCGAGTGGACCTGGATATGTTTATGTTATTGTGGATTATGGCTATGCCAAACCTTGTGGATGTATTAGAGTAGAGAAATTATGTTTACAGTTATATTCTGTTAACTGTTGTATCTCCTCTGATTGATTATTTGTACTTGTCTAGCCGTGCATGTATAGGGGAGACTGTCTGTTCAATCAGAGAGTTTCTTATGCGTATGGCGGTCTGTTCACACCCTGATTTTCAAATGGTAAACTCTGATTTTTTTTTTAAAAAAAAAATTGACCGATTTTCTAAACTTGGAGTGTGACAAATTAGATGGTATCAGAGCAATAGGTACACGGTACCTAGGTTTTTGGGTTAGGATTGAGCCATAAGATGACTTGTGTCTGACGTGAGAGCACAGGGGTGTATGTTGTTAGAGGTTAGGAGCTCAAGTACAATTTTCGCTATTGAGTCTATCATGACCTGTTTGGTTGTGATGCAGAATATGGCTCGTCTACGTGGTGGTGGTTCCAGGCGTGGTGTAGTGTCCCAGTTTTTCCCCTGTGTTTTTTCCCTGTTCGGGGTGTGGAACACCTAGTGTTGGTGTGTTGGGCCCCAACATGTCAAAGGGATGTGTTGTTTGGACTCAGGGAGGATTTGGGGTCAATCCTGACCTTCGGCTGCCTTTGCCGAATTTTAGGAATGGAATCAGGCTAAACGGAGGCCGTATTTGGATTCAGCGCGGAAAAACGCTTGAAAACGGCTATTTATTTATTTAATTTGGAGTCCGGATGCCCAAAAACGGACCCCCGGAAGTTTTCTATGCAAAATGGTGCATGGGGGGACCTGTGGACCGGCCGGGGACACGTGGCGCCTCCTTATTGGGCCGGCGCGCCACTCTCGGTCCACGGAATGGGCCGCCGGTGCACGGTGCACCGGCGGGCCACGTGGCGGGCTCCCGTTGGTCCGGCGCAGCACGCGCGGCGCACGGAGCAAGCGCGGGCAGCGCGGGCAGGCCGGGCAGGCTGGGGCAGCGGCGCGGTGCACGGTGCACCGGGGCGCGCCACGTGGCGGCCCCGGGTTGGTGGGTGCACGTGCGCGCGGCGCACCCGCAGGCGCGCGCCTGCGGCCGTACGCGCACGCGCCGCAGGCGTGCAGGCGGCGCGCAGGGGGCCGCCGGCGGCCGTGTCGGGCGGGAAAGCGGGGGCCACGTGGCGCCCCGCCATTGGCGGGCGCCACCCACCCCGCCGCCCCGCAGGGGGACGCGTGGCGCGTCCCCGCTGGGCCCGCACGGCTGCCGCCTGGTTGGCGGACGCGTGGCGGGCCCTGGGCCGGGTTGGACGAGCGGTCGGACGGGCTGGGATTCCGTGTGCGGCCCGGGTTGGGCTGGGCCGCACTGTAGCCGCCCGAATCTTGCTGGGCCGGGCTGCACTGTAGCAGCCCGAAAGTGACCCCTGCGCCCGAAAGTGGGGACACAGGGGTCATTTTCCCAAATGTTGGCTGGGCCTATAAATAGGCCCCCTCCCCTCTCTTCTTGGGCTTTTTCCGAGAGAAAGAGAGAGAACCAGGGGGAGGTTTGTGAAGAGAAGTTTTTCCTCTCACATTTTTCTACCTCGTGGTGCGTTCCCAGATTTTTGGGAAGATCGACAGCGGCGTTCCGGATTTTACAGTCTGCCTCGGTTTTCCCCCATTTCGGCCCGTGATCGTCGCATTTCAGTCCGAGGAGTCCCCTGCGCAGTACAGAGGTCCGATTTCGACGATTTCTGCGCCAGTGTGTTCCTAAGAGGTAGGGCTTCGTTTTTTGTGTTGATGGTTTCTCCAGATTCCAATTCTTTGGCACGATTCCCGAGGTGATTTGACACCCCATTTTGCTGTTTGGATTTTTGGACAGCGGCAACTTCGACGATTTGTTTCTCAGCGTAGGAATATCGGATCGAGGCGATTCAAGAGTCGATTTTGGGCGATTTTTCGCGAGGAACGCAACCGTGATTTTTCTGGGATTTTAGGAGCTCGGGACAGAGGTGATAATTCCTCGTTTTGCGTGCTGATTTTTAAAACAGCAAATGTGTGTTTGGAACTTGTAATTTTTACACCGTGTACACTTATGTGATGTTGTAGGATATTGTTGCAGCTGACGGTATGTTTAGAGGACAGCGGGTATTTTCTGGGTACATTGTACACGCTTTTCGAGGTGGGTGGTTGCGTATCCCTCTTTGTTGATTTGCACACTAGGAATAAAAGAGTTCCCAATTATACATGTGATAGATAACTTGTGGTGTATGAACCTATTGCATTTGGCCCCTAAATTAATTTAGTAGCTTCTATGTGAAATATCTGGGACAAGAAAATTGGACAATTGCTATATCGTGAACCGCATGCAAATTAGTAACCCAACAATATTTTTAAAAAGAGTTCAAAGATTATTCTTCACATGAAACTTAGTTCCTTTTTAAATGTTTTTAAAAGAGAACACTTGCATGCTCATTGGACAACTAGTTAAGCCACTATTTTATTGCAGCACGATATTATGGGATTTGACTTAGGAGAAAACATCTGTTATTGTTATTCTTCTCTATCGATGCATGATGCTCGAGTCTGATCGGGATTTTGGAGATAGTATTGTCTGGGACAGTTTGGACTTGTCTTAGGGGATTGTGGGGCATAGTGGCAACCGCGGATGTTAGGCGGTTGACCAGATGTTTTTACCTTATCAGATTGGGGTCTATGGGTTCAGCGGTAACCGCGGATTTTGGGCGGTTGACCGGGTGTTATTATCACACCAGATTGGGGATCGGGGTTGCATTAGTGGATGGAGTATTCCCACTTTGATCATGGTCATGATCCAGTCCTGCTATTGTGAGACATCGGTTACAGAGATGATTGATACAGAGATACTTTACTCGTGTGGGTCGCTCCCCTCGAGTGCCACTCCGGAGTAGGCTTTTAGACCGTGATGGGTGCCGGTCAGTTGGTGAGTTGTGAGTGATGACAGAGCAGGCAGTGCCAGTATTTCCTGGCCCTCTGATTGGGTTTTCTTTGGGCAGTCAGCTTTATAGTTGCATCTATACAGTCATCTTTTGGCACTGCATTTAGAGGCATAGTAGTGGTAGTTTCTTTTCAGCAGTCTTTATTGCATACCACTGTTCTTTCCTTTTTGCCTCTTTATTCCTAGTGGGTGCGTCAGCATCAGAGGTTTTACCCACTAGGGGAGGCTACTGGTTTATCTAGTAGTTCTCACCCCCATTGTTGTTTCTTGTTCTTTTTCCCCCTTTGTTTTGCAGAGTCGACTGTGGGAGCTGCTGGGCCTTCAGCGGCAGATCGAGGTAAGAGGATCGCCGACTAGCTAGATCGTCTACCCCGAGCGAGAGTTTAGCTAGACTATTACTGTACTCCCCTTTTGTATCTCAGACTTTATTAGTTTACTTTTGGGTCTGGCTGTGGCCAGCTGGTTGTATTATTTATGGTGAGCTGGGAGTATATTGTACTTTTATTTCAGTTTACAGTTTATTTCAGTCTGAGATTACTGTTAGTTCTATTAGTTCAGCTCTGTTATGCTCTTCTATTGTATATTATCTATCTGAGCAGGTTACCAGCGCTTCGTGTACATGGAAAATTCTGTGTACACGGCGGATCTGTTGGCGGGCCCGGGTTCTGGTTACCCCCGGGGCGTGACAGATTAAGTTGGTATCAGAGCTTAGGGATAGGTCAGTTGGGACTTAGGAAACCCTAGGCTTTTGGCAGACCCTAGGATGATAGGGCGCGAGAGGCGTGACACTTCGCGAAAGTCGTTGATTTATTTATTGGACTCTTCCAGTGAGTGAGGAGGGATCGACATACCCAATTTCTGGTGGACCGTTATGTTGGCTGCAGACAACATAAAGTCGCAGAAATTGGGGGATGTCTTTGACTTTCGCTAGATTGGGTCGTGTGGGGTTATGTTACTGATTCGTGTTTTCTTGTGGCAGGATGCCTCCCCGACGTCGGATTCCCGCTCTGGGTGCCCCTACACCCCCTGTTGAGCCGGAGCAGACGGGATCCACTGAGATTGGTGAGCTGCGGGCCATGGTGGCCCAATTGGCGGAGAGCCATCGTCAGCAGCAGCAGAGGATTGATCAGCTGCTCGCGCAGAGAGAGACACCACCCCCAGCTGTTCCTGAGGCCTTTGTGCCTCCTGTTGCACCTTTTGTGCCGTCAGCGCCATCTTCGAGTAGCGGGGCTCCTGGAGCTTTTCAGCCTTTGACTGCGGAGGAGGAGCGGGATTTTGCTGACAAACTCGCCCAGTTTGTTAAGCGGGGACCACCTAGATTCTCAGGGCGGGATGCCCCGCCCTCGGCTGTTGGGAAATGGCTTTCTGCGATGGAGAAGCTTTTTCGGGATTTCTTCATCGACCCGAAGTATCGAGTGCACATGGCGGTGCACTGTTTGGACGGGGATGCTGATTTTTGGTGGCAGCGGGTGGAGCCACCGGAGTTCCGGATTTCTCGGCAGCTGCCCTGGGAGGAGTTCCGACGGTTGGTGCTGGACACCTATTTTTCGACCAGTGTGAAGAAGAAGTTGGAGGACGATTTGAAGAACCTGCAGCAGGGCGAGCGATCGGCCCATGCCTATTTCCAGGAGTTCATGGAGTTGTTGAACTGCGTGCCCTTCGTCGCTCGTGACGGGCCGCACCAGGTTGAGATGTTCGAGGGAGGCCTTCGTCCAGAGATTTACACCCTGGTGCATGCTCAGAGATTTCAGACTCTGGATGCAGCCGCAGAGCATGCACAGTGGGTGGAGAGAGGTGATCAGGTGGTGGCCAGACAGCGGGCCGCGGTCGCTCAGAGCTCCGACAGAAAGCGACCAGCCCAGGATGAGGGGGGACAGGCCAGTACTTGGAGGCCGCCCCGACCGCCACCGCCTCAGTTTCCGGGCCGTGGGCGTTCGGAGCGGCGAGGGCCTGGTGGATCCCAGAGGCCCCAGCAGCAGCAGCAGCAGCAGCAGAAATCGCAGTCGTCGCAGCGCGGGTCTCAGCGGCAGCCACAGCGACAGAGACAGTCTCAGCAGCAGCAGTCCCGACAG
This sequence comes from Tillandsia fasciculata, assembly GCA_029168755.2. Lineage (NCBI taxonomy): Eukaryota > Viridiplantae > Streptophyta > Magnoliopsida > Poales > Bromeliaceae > Tillandsia > Tillandsia fasciculata. The sequence goes on from CM054950.1 coordinate 12,837,459, forward strand.
TCACGGGCCCCCAGCAGTTGTATTTTCTGTGGAGGTCCGCACTTCCCCGGCACCTGTGACCAGCGGTGGGGTCGTTGCTATGGATGTGGACAGCCAGGGCACATTCGAGCTGCGTGCCCCTTTTCGACCTCAGCCGCCCCTTCTTCAGCATCTGCCCCAGTATCATCGCAGCAGCGGTCGACGGCTCAGCGGCCTTATGCTCCAGCGAGCAGGCCATCTTCTTCCCATTCCACAGATTATCGCCCTCCAGCTCAGAGTGGGCGAGTGTATGCTGCACAGGTAGAGGATGCTTCAGCAGCAGACCATGTGGTGGCAGGTATCACTTTACTTTCTGGCATTAGGACTCGCACCTTATTTGATACTGGAGCATCGCATTCTTTCATTAGTAGATCTTTTGCATCATTACATGGGTTAGAGGTAGGACTTTTGCCACGTGCACGAGAGGTACAGATTCCCGATCACACTTTGCTCGTGGAGGAGTGTTGTTGGTCCTGCCCGATGCAGATCGAGTCCTGGATTATGCCAGCAGACCTGTTGGTCTTGAGACAGCTGCAGGATTTTGATGTGATTCTCGGGATGGACTGGCTGGCTCGGTATTTTGCGACTATTGACTGTGCCGAGAGGACTGTCACTTTTAGAGAGCCAGACCAGGAGGTGTTGGTGTACCGGGGATGTCAGAGCGCTTTCTTTGCCTCTATGGTTTCGACTTCCCGAGCGAGACGGATGATTCACCGAGGATGTGTAGCCTTTTTGGCTAGTGTTGTAGAGGGGCCTACAGCGGCACCGGGACTCGGGGATATCCCTATCGTCCGCGAGTTCCCGGATGTGTTTCCACCTGAGCTGACTTGTATGCCGCCCGACAGAGAGATTGAGTTTGTGATTGACGTAGTCCCAGGAACTGCGCCAATCTCTAAGGCTCCTTACCGGATGGCACCGGCTGAGCTGCGAGAGCTTAAAGCACAGTTGCAAGACTTGATGGATAAGGGTTTCATTAGACCCAGTGTGTCGCCCTGGGGAGCACCGGTGCTATTCGTGAAGAAGAAGGATGGGTCACTTAGACTGTGTGTGGACTATAGGGAGCTGAATAAAGTGACCATCAAGAACAAGTACCCTCTGCCGCGCATCGACGATCTCTTTGATCAGCTGCAAGGGTCTTGTGTCTTTTCCAAGATTGATCTACAGTCTGGTTACCACCAATTAAAGGTGAAGGCCGAGGATATTCCTAAGACTGCTTTCAGATCACGGTACGGGCATTATGAGTTTACAGTTATGCCATTTGGATTGACTAATGCCCCTGCCGCCTTTATGGACTTGATGAACAGGATATTTCGGCCATTTCTGGATCGATTTGTGGTGGTGTTCATAGATGATATCCTGGTTTACTCCCGGAGCGAGGCCGAGCATGAGGAGCACTTGAGGACTGTGCTACAACTTCTGCGGGAGAAGAAGTTGTATGCCAAGCTGGTGAAGTGCGAGTTTTGGCTTCGGGAGGTAGCTTTCTTGGGCCATGTGATTTCCGCCGCCGGTGTAGCTGTAGACCCGGCGAAGATTGAGGCAGTTCGTGATTGGCCCCGACCGACGACTGTATCAGAGGTGCGCAGCTTCATGGGATTAGCTGGTTATTATCGTCGGTTTGTGGAAGGCTTTGCGAAGCTTTCCACACCCCTCACTCGGTTGACGCGTAAAGGGGTTAAGTTTATCTGGAGTGAGGACTGCCAGAAGAGCTTCGAGGAGCTGAAGGACAGACTGATGACTGCTCCTATCCTTTCCCTCCCTGTTATGGGGAAAGGATATGTGATCTACAGTGACGCATCGCACAGTGGACTGGGTTGCGTGTTGATGCAGGATGGGAGGGTAATTGCTTATGCATCGAGACAGCTCAAGGATTACGAGAAGAATTACCCTACCCACGACTTAGAGCTCGCTGCCGTGGTGTTTGCACTGAAGCTTTGGCGCCATTACCTGTACGGGGAGCATTGTGAGATCTACACCGACCACAAGAGTTTAAAGTATCTGTTCACCCAGAAGGAGCTGAACTTGAGGCAGCGCAGGTGGTTAGAGCTATTAAAGGATTATGATGTGGACATCCTTTACCACCCAGGCAAGGCTAACGTGGTCGCTGATGCATTGAGCCGAAGAGCAGTACAGAGTTTGTCTATGTTGATCACAGACCAGGCGCCCCTATTGGAGGAGATGAGACGGCTCGAGATAGAGGTTGTGTCCCCTGGGGTCTCTGCTAGACTGACGTCATTAGTCGTGCAGCCCACTCTGCTGGACAGGATCAGGGAGAAACAGAGTGAGGACCCCCACTTGACCAGGATTCGAGATCAGCTTCCGAGTGATCAGTCAGGGGATTTTACAGTGGATGCTGCGGGAGTACTGAGGTACAGGGACCGAGCATGTGTGCCAGTGGATGCTGAGATCAGAGAGCAGATATTGAGAGAGGCCCATTATACACCTTATACCCTTCATCCTGGGGGGACTAAGATGTATAAGGACCTCAAGGCACATTTTTGGTGGAATGGCATGAAGAGGGATGTCGGGAGATTTGTGGCCCAGTGTTTGACTTGTCAGCAAGTAAAAGCTGAGCATCGGGTGCCAGCTGGCAAGTTACAAAGTCTCCCCATCCCTGAGTGGAAATGGGACCACATTACCATGGACTTCGTGGTCGGATTGCCGAGGGCACAGGGCGGAGCAGATGCTATCTGGGTAGTGGTGGATCGACTTACCAAGTCAGCGCACTTCTTGCCTATGCAGACTACTTGGCCACTCGATCGACTAGCCCAGTTATACCTTGATGAGATTGTGAGGTTGCATGGAGTACCCGCCTCCATTGTGTCAGATAGAGATCCGAGGTTTGCCTCGCGTTTTTGGGGGAGTTTGCAGACTGCGATGGGGACTCAGCTCAGATTCAGTACAGCTTTTCATCCTCAGACTGATGGGCAGTCAGAGCGGACCATACAGATCTTGGAGGACATGCTGAGGGCTTGCGTCTTGGATTTCGGCGGAGGTTGGATTCGGCACTTATCCTTGGTTGAGTTTGCGTACAACAACAGCTTTCAAGCGAGCATACAGATGGCTCCGTTTGAAGCGTTGTATGGACGCAAGTGCCGATCACCACTTTATTGGAGTGACGTAGGCGAGAGACGGACCTTGGGGCCAGATATACTGCTAGAGGCAGAGGAGAAGGTCCGCGTGATTCGACAGCATCTTCAGACCGCTCAGAGCCGACAGAGGAGCTATGCTGATGTTCGGCGACGAGACTTAGAGTTTCAGGTTGGAGATCATGTATTTTTGAAAGTCTCGCCGTCCAAGGGGATCAGGAGGTTCGGCATTCGCGGGAAACTCAGCCCCCGATACATTGGACCATTCGAGGTGTTGGAGCGTATCGGGCCTGTTGCTTATCGACTTGCACTTCCCCCGAGACTGGCTGGTGTCCACGATGTTTTCCATGTTTCCACCCTGAGGAGGTACGTCTTCGACCCGTCGCACGTCATCGACTTTGCACCCCTCGAGATCAGCGAGGATTTGAGATATGAGGAGCGCCCAGTACGGATTCTTGATCGGGAGGTGAAAGAATTGCGCAATCGGACCATTCCCTATGTGAAGATCCTTTGGAGCAATCATGATGAGCGCGAGGCGACGTGGGAGCCCGAGTCAGAGATGATGGACGCCTACCCCTACTTGTTCGAGGCTCTGGATTGAGGTATGATTTTAGTTTCGAGGACGAAACTTTTATTAGTGGGGGAGGATGTAGTGTCCCAGTTTTTCCCCTGTGTTTTTCCCCTGTTCGGGGTGTGGAACACCTAGTGTTGGTGTGTTGGGCCCCAACATGTCAAAGGGATGTGTTGTTTGGACTCAGGGAGGATTTGGGGTCAAGCCTGACCTTCGGCTGCCTTTGCCGAATTTTAGGAATGGAATCAGGCTAAACGGAGGCCGTATTTGGATTCAGCGCGGAAAAACGCTTGAAAACGGCTATTTACTTATTTAATTTGGAGTCCGGATGCCCAAAAACGGACCCCCGGAAGTTTTCTGTGCAAAATGGTGCATGGGGGGACCTGTGGACCGGCCGGGGACACGTGGCGCCTCCTTATTGGGCCGGCGCGCCACTCTCGGTCCACGGAATGGGCCGCCGGTGCACGGTGCACCGGCGGGCCACGTGGCGGGCGCCCGTTGGTCCGGAGCAGCACGCGCGGCGCACGGAGCAAGCGCGGGCAGCGCGGGCAGGCCGGGCAGGCTGGGGCAGCGGCGCGGTGCACGGTGCACCGGGGCGCGCCACGTGGCGGCCCCGGGTTGGCGGGTGCACGTGCGCGCGGCGCACCCGCAGGCGCGCGCCTGCGGCCGTACGCGCACGCGCCGCAGGCGTGCAGGCGGCGCGCAGGGGGCCGCCGGCGGCCGTGTCGGGCGGGAAAGCGGGGGCCACGTGGCGCCCCGCCATTGGCGGGCGCCACCCACCCCGCCGCCCCGCAGGGGGACGCGTGGCGCGTCCCCGCTGGGCCCGCACGGCTGCCGCCTGTTTGGCGGACGCGTGGCGGGCCCTGGGCCGGGTTGGACGAGCGGTCGGACGGGCTGGGATCCCGTGTGCGGCCCGGGTTGGGCTGGGCCGCACTGTAGCCGCCCGAATCTTGCTGGGCCGGGCTGCACTGTAGCAGCCCGAAAGTGACCCCTGCGCCCGAAAGTGGGGACACAGGGGTCATTTTCCCAAATGTTGGCTGGGCCTATAAATAGGCCCCCTCCCCTCTCTTCTTGGGCTTTTTCCGAGAGAAAGAGAGAGAACCAGGGGAGGTTTGTGAAGAGAAGTTTTTCCTCTCACATTTTTCTACCTCGTGGTGCGTTCCCAGATTTTTTGGAAGATCGACAGCGGCGTTCCGGATTTTACAGTCTGCCTCGGTTTTCCCCCATTTCGGCCCGTGATCGTCGCATTTCAGTCCGAGGAGTCCCCTGCGCAGTACAGAGGTCCGATTTCGACGATTTCTGCGCCAGTGTGTTCCTAAGAGGGAGGGCTTCGTTTTTTGTGTTGATGGTTTCTCCAGATTCCAATTCTTTGGCATGATTCCCGAGGTGATTTGACACCCCATTTTGCTGTTTGGATTTTTGGACAGTGGCAACTTCGACGATTTGTTTCTCAGCGTAGGAATATCGGATCGAGGCGATTCAAGAGTCGATTTTGGGCGATTTTTCGCGAGGAACGCAACCGTGATTTTTTTGGGATTTTAGGAGCTCGGGACAGAGGTGAAATTCCTCGTTTTGCGTGCTGATTTTTAAAACAGCAAATGTGTGTTTGGAACTTGTAATTTTTACACCGTGTACACTTATGTGATGTTGTAGGATATTGTTGCAGCTGACGGTGTGTTTAGAGGACAGCGGGTATTTTCTGGGTACATTGTACACGCTTTTCGAGGTGGGTGGTTGCGTATCCCTCTTTGTTGATTTGCACACTAGGAATAAAAGAGTTCCCAATTATACATGTGATAGATAACTTGTGGTGTATGAACCTATTGCATTTGGCCCCTAAATTAATTTAGTAGCTTCTATGTGAAATATCTGGGACAAGAAAATTGGACAATTGCTATATCGTGAACCGCATGCAAATTAGTAACCCAGCAATATTTTTAAAAAGAGTTCAAAGATTATTCTTCACATGAAACTTAGTTCCTTTTTAAATGTTTTTAAAAGAGAACACTTGCATGCTCATGGAATAACTAGTTAAGCCACTATTTTTATTGCAGCACGATATTATGGGATTTGACTTAGGAGAAAACATCTGTTATTGTTATTCTTCTCTATCGATGCATGATGCTCGAGTCTGATCGGGATTTTGGAGATAGTATTGTCTGGGACAGTTTGGACTTGTCTTAGGGGATTGTGGGGCATGGTGGCAACCGCGGATGTTAGGCGGTTGACCAGATGATTTTACCTTGTCAGATTGGGGTTCATGGGTTCAGCGGTAACCGCGGATTTTGGGCGGTTGACCGGGTGTTATTATCACACCAGATTGGGGATCGGGGTTGCATTAGTGGATGGTGTATTCCCACTTTGATCATGGTCATGATCCAGTCCTGCTATTGTGAGACATCGGTTACAGAGATGATTGATACAGAGATACTTTACTCGTGTGGGTCGCTCCCCTCGAGTGCCACTCCGGAGTAGGCTTTTAGACCGTGATGGGTGCCGGTCAGTTGGTGAGTTGTGAGTGATGACAGAGCAGGCAGTGCCAGTATTTCCTGGCCCTCTGATTGGGTTTTCTTTGGGCAGACAGCTTTATAGTTGCATCTATACAGTCATCTTTTGGCACTGCATTTAGAGGCATAGTAGTGGTAGTTTCTTTTCAGCAGTCTTTATTGCATACCACTGTTCTTTCCTTTTTGCCTCTTTATTCCTAGTGGGTGCGTCAGCATCAGAGGTTTTACCCACTAGGGGAGGCTACTGGTTTATCTAGTAGTTCTCACCCCCATTGTTGTTTCTTGTTCTTTTTCCCCTTTGTTTTGCAGAGTCGACTGTGGGAGCTGCTGGGCCTTCAGCGGCAGATCGAGGTAAGAGGATCGCCGACTAGCTAGATCGTCTACCCCGAGCGAGAGTTTAGCTAGACTATTACTGTACTCCCCTTTTGTATCTCAGACTTTATTAGTTTACTTTTGGGTCTGGCTGTGGCCAGCTGGTTGTATTATTTATGGTGAGCTGGGAGTATATTGTACTTTTATTTCAGTTTACAGTTTATTTCAGTCTGAGATTACTGTTAGTTCTATTAGTTCAGCTCTGTTATGCTCTTCTATTGTATATTATCTGTCTGAGCAGGTTACCAGCGCTTCGTGTACATGAAAAATTCTGTGTACACGGCGGATCTGTTGGCGGGCCCGGGTTCTGGTTACTTCCGGGGCGTGACACGTGGTGCTGGCAGTGGCCGAGGTGTCGTCCAATCATCCAGAGTACCAGGGGATTCAGTGAACTCTGATAGATTGCAACAGTTGGAGAACTAGATCACCGCTTTTGCTGGAGTAGTCCAGCAGCTTATACAGCAGCAGATTGCTACTCCTACTGCACCTGCCCCACCTGTTCCGCCACCGGTTTCATCGCATGAGCCAGTGTTGGAGGAACCGGTGGTACCTCCAGCTGCCCCTGTGCTGCTAGTGGTGACAGCCCCGACGACTGCTACCACTTCGGGGGCTGCACCTGAGGCTGCCACTGTTATCGACCCTCCGGTTGCTGCTGTCGGGGACCACTTCCCGGCCGACGGCGCCTGCCGCTAAATAGGATGCGGCTCAGGCAGAGCGAGTGCGAGCAAAGGCTGTCTTGATGGAGTTCAAGAAATTTCGGCCACCTACCTTCGACGGTACAGCTGACGATTATTGGGCTGTCGAGAGGTGGGTGGTGCGCATGGAGAAGCTATTCCGGGATGTGTACACGGAGGACCGTGACCGTGTTCATTTGGCTACACATTGCCTCGAGGGAGAGGCTGATCAGTGGTGGAGTGATCTTCTGAGGGAGCAGTACGGGGGATTTCCCGAACCCCCGTGGCAGGAATTCAAGGATGCGGTCTACCACCACCGCTCTATGAGGGACTATAAGCGGGAGTTCTCCCGTGTTTGTGCTTTGATTCCGCAGGCTGTGCGGAACGAGCGACGCAAGGTCCGGCTCTTCTCCCAAGGGCTACGACATAGGATCAGACGACTCCTCTCTTCCTTGGACATTCAGCTATTTCGTGTCTGCGTCGATCATGCCCTCTCTGTTCAGGCGGACATCGAGGTCGCTCAGGCTGAGCGACAGGTTGTTGAAAAGGGCAAGGACAAGAAGCGACCGTTCTCTAGGGATGGGGGTGGTTCATCGAGCAGTGGAAGGCCACCAAAGTACCCCCGATCTCGGAGACCGTCCAGGAGCACACCTACTGTTAGCCAGCCGTAGGTACCTCGTTCTTGCATCTTTTGCGGAGGACCTCATCGCACATCCACCTGTTATCAGCGCCATGGTTGTCGTTTTCGATGCGGTCAGGCTGGGCATATTTCGGCTAGCTGTCCGCAGAGATCTTCACCAGCTCCGTCTACGGCATCTGCACCAGCTGCTCCTACCAGACGTTAGGGCCCCGCAGTCAGTTCTGCTTCCTCTGGGCGCTTCCCTCTTCCTCGGTAGTCTGAGGGGACGCGCCAGACTTCAGGCAGACGAGTATATACCCTGACCGAGCATGAGAATGCTCCTATGGAGAACCTCGCAGGTACGACCACTCTTCTTGGTAAACAAGCTAGAACCCTGTTCGACACTGGAGCTTCACACTCCTTTATTTCTGCTCACTTTGCTACCATTCACGGCTTTTCCACTCAACTGAATCGAGATAGATGGTCGGTGGAGATACCAGGCCACAGCGTATTGATCGACCAGGAGATTCGGTATTGTCCAGTTCAGCTGGGCGATAATACTTTTCCTATTTCGTTGTTCGTCCTTAAGCTTCACCAGTATGATATTATCTTGGGGATGAACTGGTTGTCTAGGTACAGGGCATCTATCGATTGCGTCTATAGGAGTGTGACTCATACACCGCCTGGTGGGGCGGAGATGATCTATTCAGGGTTTGAGCCCTTGACATATTTGGGGATGTGTTCTGTGACCCCTGTTCGACGACTCCAGAGCGAGTGTGTGGCATATCTTGCCATGGCTATCAACACCCGTGTCGAGCCACCGAAGATCGAGAATATTCTAGTGGCTCTGGAGTTTCCTGATGTATTTCCGTCTGAGCTTCCAGGCATGCCTCCGGAGCGAGATATTGACTTTGTCATAGACTTAGTCCCTGGCACGACATCTATTTCTCGAGCGTCGTATCGTATGACGTTAGCCAAGTTGAAGGAATTAAAGGCTCAACTCGATGGATTATTGGCACTGGGTTTTATCAGACCTAGTATATCTCCGTGAGGTGCCCCAGTGCTATTCGTCGAGAAGAAGGACGACAGTCTTCGTCTTTGCATAGATTATCGTGAGTTGAATAAGGTCACGATCAAGAATCGGTACCCTCTTCCACGTATAGACGATCTTTTCGATCAGCTTCAGGGATCGATGGTATTTTCAAAGATCGATCTACAATCGGGGTATCATCAGTTGAGGATCAAGGCGGAAGACATTCCTAAGACTGCCTTAAGGACTCGTTATGGTCACTACGAGTTCACAGTTATGCCGTTTGGGCTCACTAATGCCCCGGCGGCATTCATGGACATGATGAATAGGGTTTTCAAACCATTTCTTGATCGCTTCGTGGTGGTCTTTATCGACAACATCCTTATTTATTCATGAAGCGACGAGGAGCATCGAGATCATTTGCGACAGGTTCTCCAGGTTCTCCAGGTTCTGAGGGAGAATAACCTGTATGCCAAGTTGAAGAAATGTGGTTTCTGGCTTCGAGAGGTCTCATTTCTGGGTCACGTTATCTCATATGCAGGTATTTCGGTGGATTCTAGCAAGATTAAGTCGGTTGTTGATTGGCCGCAATCGACTAATGTCATTGAAGTCCGGAGTTTCCTTTGTTTGGCCGGGTATTATCGACGCTTCATCGAAGGTTTCTCTAAGATATCTCTTCCACTAAATCGTTTAATGAGGAAAGGGAAGAAGTTTATCTAGACTCCGAAGTGCCAAGTTAGTTTTGATGAGCTGAAGCGCCGACTCATTGAGGCGCCAATCTTAACCCTACCAATTTCGGGCAAGAATTTCGTCGTTTATTGCGATGCTTCTCGGTTTGGTTTGGGTTGCGTCTTGATGCAAAATGTCAAAGTTATTGCTTATGCCTCGCGTCAGCTGAAGCCTTATGAGCAGAACTATCCTACCCACGATTTAGAGCTTGCAGCGGTGGTTTTTGCGCTCAAGCTGTGGAGGCATTATCTGTATGGCGTTCACTGTGAGGTGTACACAGATCATCAGAGCCTCAAGTACCTCTTTACTCAGAAAGAGTTGAACATGAGGCAACGGTGTTGGCTCAAGCTTCTCAAGGATTATGACCTGACCATCCAGTACCATCCTGGTTGGGCAAATGTTGTGGCCGACGCATTGAGCCGGAAGCATAGTACGGCTAAGTTGATGATGATCAGCAGGATCGCTTGGTAGAGGAATTCCAGAGATTGGACTTGGAGGTAGTTTCTGATGGGATGACTGCTCGACTTATGGCGATGGTGGTTCAACCCACTATTCTCGATCGCATAAATGAGGGACAACAGTCAGATCCTTCCTTTGAGAAGATTCGTGAGGATATATCGTTGGGACAGACCGACGATTATCAGATGCATACTGACGGTTCTATCAGATTTCGGGGCCGTTGGTGTGTTCCGAAGGATGACGACCTGAGGAACGAGATTCTTACTGAGGCACACCAGTCCCTATACACAGTGCATCCTGGAGGAACAAAAATGTAATAGGATCTAAAGCAACAGTTCTGGTGGCCTGGGATGAAGGCGGATATAGCACAACATGTTTCTCAGTGCTTGGTGTGCCAACAGGTGAAGGCCGAGCATCAGCGACCGACAGGAAAGCTGCAACCACTTTCTATTCCTGTGTGAAAATGGGAGCAGATCACAATGGACTTCGTCACCGGCCTGCCTCGATCCTAGTGAAGCCACGATGCTATTTGGGTTATTGTGGATCGACTCACCAAGTCGGCCCACTTTCTGCCTATTCATACAACATGGTCCCGAGACCGTTTTGCTCAGCTTTATATCGACGAGATAGTCCGACTACATGGAGTGCCGGTGTCGATCGTCTTGGATCGGGACACTCTCTTCGTGTCTCACTTTTGGCCGAGTCTCTAGCAGTCGATGGGCACCAAGTTGAATTTCAGCACTGCTTTCCACCCTCAGAGTGATGGGCAGTCTGAGCGAGTTATTCAGACTCTAGAGGATATGTTGCGAGCTTGTGTGTTGGATTATGGAGACGGTTGGTTCAGATATTTATCGTTGGTGGAGTTCGCCTATAACAACATTTATCAGGCGAGTATCGGGATGGCGCCTTACGAGGCGTTGTATGGGTGTCGATGTCGATCCCCGATCTGTTGGGATGATGTCGGTGAACGCCGGATTATCGGGCCAGACTTGCTGGAAGATGCTGAAGCCAAGGTGCGAGTGGCACGGCTGCGGTTGTTGACCGCACAGAGCAGGCAAAAGAGCTATGTGGACCGGCGCAAGCGCGACCTTGAGTTCCAGGTTGGTGATCATGTGTTGCTGAAAGTGTGGTGGCCCAGGTCCCCGTGCAGTTTTTCCGTGATCCGTAATGTTAGAACACCTAGTATTGGTGTGTCGGGCCGTGACATGCCAAATGGACACGTTGGACGGACCCAGTGAGGATTTGGGAGCAAGCCTGGCTTCCGATGATTTTTGTCAGAACTTTGGAATGGATCTAGGCTAAACGGAGGCCGTATTTAGATTCAGCACGGAAAAACGCTTGAAAACGACTATTTACTTGTATTTTTCGAAGTCCGGACACCCGGAAGTTTTCTGTGCAAAGTGGTGGGGGGGGGGGGGGGGGGGGGGGGGGGGGGAGCCGTGGACCAGCGGGTGACACGTGGCGGACTGGGATTGGCCGGCGCACGCAATCTGGTCCACGGGAGAGGGTCGCTGGTGCACGGTGGACCGGCGGGGACACGTGGCGGCTGGCCATTGGCGGGTTCGTGGTGCGCGGTCCACGGAGTAAAGCAACTCGGTGCGTGGACCGGGGCGCGCCACGTGGCGGCCCCGGATTCGCCGGCTCTCGCGCGCATGGCGCACGCGAGAGCGCGGCTCCGCGGCCGTACGCACGCGTGGCGGAAGACCCGCGGGCGTGTCGGGCGGCGGTTGGCGGGCGCCGCCCGCGTGGCGGGTGGGGCGCCGCCCACGTGCGCCATGCGGCGCCCCGCCATTGGCGGGCGCCGCTGGTGAGGTGTTCGGGCAGGAACACGCGGCGGCGCCGATTCGCGGGCGCCGCTGTTTTACTGTTCGGGGCCACGTGTCGCGCCCGGGTGAATCCGGGCGCTGACTGTGGGCTGGGCTGCGGCCCATTCGGGCGCCCGATTTCGGGGGTGCGCCCGAATGTTTGGTGGGCTATAAAAAGCCCACCACCCCCTCATTTCTCTTGTTTTTTCGAGTTCTAGAGAGAGATTGAGGGAGAGTGACCTAAAGAGTACTTGTTCCCCTCTCTGTCCTCTACCTCTCCAGAGAGTCCCGGAATTTTTGGAGTTGCCAACTGCGAGTTCTCTGCGACGCGGCGCGCTTCGACGATTTCCATTTTCAGGCCCGTTTCCATCGCAGTTCAGTCAGAAATTTCCCGAGCGCCAACCAGGAAGAATTTTTGGGCGATTTTTGCGACAACGTGTTCCTAAGAGGTAATGCTTCGATTTTTGTGTTGATCGTTTTGCTCTGTTTTGGACTTTTGGCACGGTTTCCGAGGCATCATTTGACCCTATTTTCTGTGATGGAATTCCTGGACAGCATGAGCTTGTTGATTTTCTATCTTGGGCTACGAGTATCGGATCAGGGCGTATAAGTACTTGTTTTGGATCTACTCGTCGCGAGAGTCGCAGCCGTAATTTTTCTGGATTTTTCTGAGGGCCGCACACAGGTGAAAAATCCCTTTTTTTCTGTGCTGTTTTGCAAAACAGCAAAGGCTGTTTCTAGGAAAGCCCGTTTATGCCAAGTTCAGTTGTTTTGCAGAAACCCGCGGATTTTAGGCATTGCGAGGATAGTTGTTGGACGGCGAGGAGCCCTGTTACAGTTGGGGAGTTTTGTGGACTTGGATTTGCTTGCCAGGTGGGTGGTTGTTGCTTACCTCTTTCTGCGATTTACTTACTAGGACTATTAGAGAGACCCCTAATTTATTTGGCACCCCATTAGAAATCATTCTTAAATAAATGATCCTGATTAATCTTGGGCCTATTTTTGTGGGATTGATATACTATAATGGTGATATGTTAGCATGTCATGTTGGCACTTAACCTTTCATGAAAATGGATAATTAGATGGAACAGGAGGACATATTGATGTGCGGGTGCTATTTTGATGATTTATTATGGATCATGGATTATAGACATATGTAGTCGGTTAGTGATTTTGACATGATGGTTATGTCTATGTGGAGCTACTATTTGATACACTCTTTTATCTTTCATGATGACATTTGCATGCTTGTATGGACATCTAGATAGGCCACTATTTATTACTACACTATCATTTTGGGACTTGACTTAGGAGAAACCATGATTGTTTTCTTTCTCCTTCTCATTTAGACTTTTGATTCATGTTGCTCGGGTTCGAGCAGGGGCTTGGGATAGTGTAGTCGGGACTTTGGAGTCTGGGACAAGTTGTACTTGATTATGGATTGTGGGGCATTGTGGTAACCGCGGATATTAGGCGGTTGACCAGATGTTGGTTATTTTATCAGATTGTGGACTTGTGGGGTATTGCGGTAACCGCGGACATTAGGCGGTTGACCGGATGTTTATCTTTGCATCAGATTGAGATTGGGTTTTCTGTAGTGGATGGATTTTCCCACTTGAGCATAGTCATGATCCAGTCCTGCTATATTGTGATATTTGTGAGACATTGGTTACTTTACTCGTGTGGGTCGCTCCCCTCGAGTGCCACTCCGGATGTAGGCTTATGACCGAGCCATGTGTGCTGGTCTATTACTTATTGGGATTACGAGCCATGTGTGCTGGTCCCCTACTGAGTTCTTGAGACAGTTTGAGCAGGCAGTACCAGTTTTTACTGGTGACTAGATTATTTGGACAGATACTGTATTCTGATGCATACATACAGTCATTCCTTTTGGTATTGCATTTAGAGGCATACTAGTGGTAGTTTTCCTATTTCAGCTGCTCATTTACCTTACCACTTTACCTTTTTCCTTGCCTCTGGTAGACTTAATGGGTACGTCGGAGTTTGAGGCTTTACCCACAGGGGGAGGCTACTGGTTTACTAGTGGTTCTCACCCCCATTGTTGTTTTCCTCTCTTTATTTCCCTTTATTTTGCAGAGTCTTCTGCGGGAGCTGCTGGGCCATCGGCAGCTGATCGAGGTAAGGGGATCGCTGAGTAGATAGTGTTGGGTTTAGGTTAATAAGGATCTAATAGGGGAAAAAACACCTAGAGGGGGGTGAATAGGTGTAAACAATAAACACTCGGAAAATCATTGTGCGATAAAACCCAATGCGGAAAAATAAAAGGACACACAAGATTTTTACGTGGAAAAACTCCAAACCGGAGTAAAAAACCACGGGACCGATAACACGGCGAAATCCACTAGAGTTAACACACGTACAAGGTGATATAACGTACTCACAGACGACTCAACCTTTTACCATACGCTCCTAGTAGATCTTCCCGCTCGCTCCACGACGCTTCTCGAATCCACGATCCGCGCCCAACGCTGAATCCACAGCGTCCAACGTCGAGTCCACGACGTCCGACCGAATCCACGGTCTTCACCCAATGGTACGCTTCGAATCCACGAACGCACCTCGCTCCGAATCCACGAGAGCGATAACACCTTGAATCCACAAGGCCACGCGAGTCCACGCGCCGATTTTGGGGTAAATCGTTGTTTGTTTGGGTGGTGATGATCCGCCGAATACTTAGATCAAGAGTAGATCGGAAATACCATCTAAGTATTCATTAGTTTGATTCAACTCAAGATGTGAGTATGAAAACCTAGAATCAAACTAATCAATATAGATGAAGAACCATAGAATAGATCTAATGATTTCCGTTCTTCTCTATATGTGGATCTAAGGCCGTATAAAATGATATTTGAAAATGACGGCTCTATTTTCCGATGCCCTAGAAATGAAATAGAAGGGCTATTTATAGGTTAGAAACCCTAGGAAGAATATTCGGATCAAAAACAAACTTTTCTGGAAAGTTTTACCGACGGCGATCCGGATTGGATAAGCCACGATCCGGATCGCAGAAGCACAGAATGCAGTTTCCAGAAAATCGCCTGTTCGGGATCCGGATCATAATCCACGATCCGGATCGTTCATACATTTTCACAAAACACCCCATTCGGGATCCGGACTGCCCAAGCTGTGATCCGGATTGCAGCAATGTATGAACGAACACCTTTCGGGATCCGGATTGAAAGCCACGATCCGGATCCTGAACATGTCCCATGTCCAGTTTTTGATGAATATGCAATTAAAACCTCTTCCAGGTGTTTCTACACTATAAGAAGTATTCGGATCATCAAAATTATTTAGTTAAACGTACCTGATCCTTTTGAATTCTTCTTTCTTGAGATTGAGGTATATGATCCAAAGTTTCTTCATCTTCAATCTTCAAGACTTAATACATTCACGAAATACGCCAACTCAAATTCCGTAACAATCTCCCCCTTTGGCGGTTTCGTGACAAAACACAAATCCACAAAGAAAATTCAAAAAGATATTTTTGTTGCTATCACCATACAACAAAAATTTACAAAAGAGTTCCAGAAATTAAAAACATGAGATAAACTCCTAAGACAGACTCTAGACTTAGACATCTGTAATCTCTGCACACAGAAAACATTCTTGACAAACAAATTCGTTAGATACCTCAAGAATTGGAACATACAAAACCAAGTACAGAGATAGAGTTTATCTCATCATGACATTTAAAAGAATCAGATATGTGAAAGAAACATAGTTAAAACCAACATATCTTCTAAGCAGTCGAAAACCAAATGTCAAAGTATGTTAGTCCAACATCAACTTGTTAGTCATATTACATGCCCAAATAGTTAGTCAAATAGTTAGTATAGAAGCATGTCACAATCACAAAAGAAAACCAAAGTTGAGTTGAGATTCATACTTACCTTGATATCACAATCATTGTTCATTCATTGTTCATTGTTTTCTCTAACTCTCTCCCCCTTTTTGTCACAAAACAAGCCAAAACGTAGCAAGAGCTACAATATGTAAGGAGAGTAAAAAAAAAAGTTCTAAAATATGCACAAACTGAGAACTAAACTAAACAAATCAAAAAGACTAAATCCTGCACAGAAAGAAGAAAAGAGTCAAAAACGGTCAGTCGTCAGAATCTGAAACGTCAGAAGGAGTGCAACCCATTTTAGAAGTATCTTTTGCACCCGCTTGTCCATTGAATTTATCTTCTTTGTGATGGTAATGTGAGCTGCTGTCGTTAGTTCAAGTTCATTGGCAATCCTTTGTTGTTCTTTCAAAATTTGTTCCTGTTTGATGGATAGCCGCTTCTGCAATTTGAAGATCGAAGTTAATGATGCTTCATCATCATTTCAGTTTCTTGTTGAGTCGGTGAGGCCGAGGTGCCGTCCGAAGGCTTCTTTCCATTTACATGAGGTAACTTGTGAAGTGACTTCACAATTGTTGATTCATCTATCATACCACAACTGTGCTGATATGATGTTGAGCTTACATCAATACCGAATTTTTGCAAGATCCTCATGATGATTAGAGGAAACGGAAGTCGCTCAAGGGGATGAGGATGCACAATGTACCTTGACATTCTATTCCAAATTATATAGGGAATATTCATGTTTAATCCAATAGCCTCAGAGGGATTCCCTATGAGATACAGGAATAGCAGTCGCTCCCATCTCACAACCTTGGTTTGCATGTTAGGCAAAATGTTGTAGCACGTGATGAAGTTTAGAAATCGGTACTCCAGTCGTAGATACTTTGACCTTACACCCTTACCATCAGCTGATTTGGTTCCTTCCAGACAAATCTTGTCGATCACAGTTTGCCACAATTCTTTTGTCAAACTTTTTCCTTTCAAAAAGTTAATCCCCGATGTGCTCGATTCCATTCCAAGAACGTCACCAATTAACTGCGGTGTGATCTTAAGCTTCATTCCTAGGACATTTGTATAAAAATACATAGACCCATTTTCAGTCTCCTGAAGATGTCTCGTCTTAATCCATAACGTCTAGCAAGTCGTTTCCGTTTGAAAGAGATAATTGGAGTAGACATAGGAACATTCCCAGTATTCATTGGTGCTTTCCCTTTTCGGTTAGATTTTGAAGGCAATACCTCATCATCATCATCATCAGTCAGCATATCCCAGTGTACTTCATCAGGGTTCTTTTCAAGTTCAGTGTCACTTATAACTTCCACTTCTCCTTTTCGTTGAACTTTCTTGGCGCGCTTCAATTTGTTGGTTGGTCGAGTGAGTACCATCGTGACTAGTAGCAGAATCAACCAGAGAATGCCATTGATTCTAGTGCTTTGAGTTTAAGAAGGTGTCCTGTGAAGACCAACTCAAGAACATATGAAAAATCGTCAATTTTGAAAAATTTGAAAAATTGTACCTAGACAATCATAATCATATAGAGAAGCCAAGAATCAAATTAGTTTTCCAAAAAGAATTTTAAAAATAGATCAAATCCATGATTTACAAAAATTCCTCTTTTATGCCCTAAAACCGAATTTTTAGAAATCGAAGCCTAAAAACTCGTTAATCAAGTGAAATCCCAGCATAAAAGCAAAACTAATTGACCCAGAGTTCTTATTTCAAAAGAAATTTGATCAAAAACCATTCACAAACGAAAAAAATCCAACTTTTCAACTCACGTTTGATGAAAAAACAGAAAAACTGTGAAAAACCGAGTTTTGATCATGAAAACTTACTTGAATCCGAAGAACTTTGAGTTTTGAAGCACCAGGAAGCAAGAAATCTAGAGAGAGAAACTCTAGAAGCTTGAAAACCAGAAATTAGGGTAAAGAAATCTCGAATCTGAAAGTTTTATATAGAACCCTAGCCGCGATCCGGATCGGCCGAGAATGTGATCCGGATCGGCCACCCGCAGGAAAAATCCTGCGTTCGGGATCCGGATCACTTGCCACGATCCGGATCGGCTACACCTTTTTCTTCAGAAAAATTAAGAAAAATACATAAAATCCAGAAAAAGTATGTAAGCACTTTACCATGTCAACTTTAAACAAATGACATCGTTTCATACAACAAGAAATAGATTATGAAAAATCTATCAAAAATATCCAAAAATGAAACGAAGATTTACGAAAGTTAAAACACTTAAAGTTGAACAACTTCAATTACATCTATCCTGATCCTATGTGTAATGTCTTTATCAAATCATCAATTTCAGTAAAGAAAATGAAGTACCAAGATCAATAGATGTTTGAAATCCCAGATAAGTTAGATAATATATCTAGACAATCTGTTGAAGGAGTGGCTCTTTGAGCATCTTAATCAAAAATCCCACCTTATACCAACCATGAAATACGACTGAGTCAAGTATTTCAATATGAGTTTTATCAACAATTTTTCAAACAAAAGTTTGCTTTTCATTCATGGAGTTCCTTTTTCTTTCATTTTCTCCATGTGGTGGTAGTTTTCACACTCCTCATTGGGATGTAACTCTTTCCACATCTTTTGAGCATTTCACATTTCATTGACTCCCCCTCAATTGGCTATCAATTATTCAATATATAAAGTATTCAACCAAACCATTGATCTCGAATTCATACTCGACTAAGCAATCAAATATGATAATGACTATACCAAGAGATCATTGAGAGAGAAATTGACTTTGATCACAGAAAGATGGTTTAATTAACGTAAATGATCATTGCAACATTGAAACATTATGACATCAAAAACATAATAAATTTCTAAATGCATAAAAGGATGCAATTAAAGTCAATTATGATATATGCTCAATTAGTGTGCTATGTACAGAACATAAATAAAGAACAAAACCAGAACCCGGGCCCGTCCACAGATCCGCCGTATACACGGAATTTTCCGTGTATACGAAGCGCTGGTAACCTGCTCAGATATAGATGATATAATCAAAGAGCATAAACAGAGCCAAACAGTATCTAGTACATCTCAGATAAAGTAGAAAAGTAAAGTGCGGAAAGTAAACTCTCAATAGTACAAATATCTCTCTCAGCTCACTGATCAAATACAAACAGCCGGTCGCAGCCGGACCCAAAAAGAAATGAAGAGTAGAGTATCTGAGAGTATCAGGGGTACATCTAATAATAGAACTGGTGCCTGGTCGACCGCTATCTAATCCGCGATCCTCTTACCTCGGTCCGCTGCGGAGGGTCCTGCAACTCCCGCAGACGACTCTGCAAAACAAAGGGGAAGAACAAAAGAAATGCAGTGGGGAGTGAGAACTACTATAAAACAGTAGCCTCCTCCTAGTGGGTAAACCTCAACTCAAATGTGCCCACTAGGACTATGAGAGGCAGAAAAGATGAACAAAGGTGGTAAGCTGCAAATAAGACTACTGATGATAAAAAGCTACCACTACATGCCTCTAATGAGCTAACAGCAAGTATAGCTATATGTATGCATCAGAATGTACATGCCTGCCTGGGTAACCCAATCTAAACACCGGTAGCCACCGGCACTGCCCGCTACGCCCACTGACTCACAACTCAGGTACGGGATGCAGACCGGCTCCTGACCGGCACAGTCCCATCCAAAGGGCAATGGACCGGCTACTGACCGGCACGGCCCATCCCCAAGGCGACAGACCGGCTCCTGACCGGCACGGTCCCAATATACGCCCTCCGGAGTGACACTCGAGGGGAGCGACCCACACGAGCGGAATAAGTCGCCAAAAGTAAACCGACATGGTAGGACGAGACCATGACACTGATCTAAGTGGAAGAACCCATCCACTAAAGGAAACCAAATCCTCTATCCCCAATCTGATGCAATAACCACTGACCGGTCAACCGCCAAAGGTCCGCGGTTGCCGCAATGCCCTGCCCTCACAGCCTGCCTGTCCCAAGGTCCACGACTGTCTGACTACACTATCCCAGCCCCTGCTCGAACCCGAGCGTACTATCCCCCAAATATAAATAAAAGAAGAGAAAAGCATGGTTTCTCCTAAGTCAATTCCAGCATGATAGTGTAGCAGAAAAAGGTGGCCTAACTAGATGTCCGTTTAAGCATGCAAAGTCCGTTATTTAAAACAGGGTTAAATAATAGCATCTTTCCCAATATTAAATGACATACTTTAATAAGAATTATCCGTTTACCAATACTTAGTCCATTTAAAGATTTAGCCCAAACAATAAGTCCACTTCTCAATAAAATGCCATTTTATCTTATTCCGGTTCATTTAGCAATAAAATAATGAAGCAACTCCAATAGGCCTAGTGGGGACATCATAAGTGGGAGGTTAAGCAACGGTACCCACCTCGAGCGCTAAATCCAAGTCCGACGGCGAAGTCCGCGCTCGATCTCCAAAAATCCCCGCAACACTGTGCCAAGGGTCCCAAAAATACACACAAATTACTAATCAAGTTTCACCCAAAATTCTGTCCCCTAAAATCAGATTCACTGTTCGATAATTTTTACCTGCGAAACGTGCCCAATAAATCTCCAGAAAAATACTATCACGATCTACGCGACGATACGGTCGAAACGAGTACCTGCACGTTTTCCCACGATTTTTCTGTGCTGAGAACGAAAATCGACAAGAGAGGCATCCCGAAGCAAGTCGATCGTAAAAACTGAATCTTAAAGTGCTGTAAACAGGGGCTTCTTACCTTCAGGAAAAATTCCAGTAATTCCAAGAAAATTCCAGGAGATTCCTTGCGACGTGTAGATGCAAATCCCCTTTTGAATCACCCTGTTTCGATGCTCGAGCGCGAAGTTATCGCCGAAACAAGAGGGTGCTGTCCAAAAACTCCGCGACGGAAAAAGGGTCAACAAGAAGCCTCAAAATCATCATCAAAACCTCAGAACCAGGAGAAACCCATTAGAAGAGGAATTGAAGCCCTACCTGTTAGGAATCCAACGGCGCAAAAATCGTGAAAATACGATGTCGGGGTGAACCGGGGGAGCTTGAACACCGAGAAGCGACGAATCAGGTAGCCCAAGAACAATCGTCGCGCCGCGCCGGAAAATGTGCAAACCTCGGGATCCGAGCTTCAACAAATCTCGGGGAAGCTACAGTAGATAGAGGATTGTGGGAGGAACAATTGTCTCAGAGAGGAGCTCGGGCCAATTCCAACCAGGAAGAGAGAAAAACCACAAACAATGCCTTAAGGGGGCTAAATAGGGGAGAGAATAACCCCTAAATGGATTCGGGCCGAATTTTGGGCCCGGATCCGCTCGGCCGGGTCGGACGCGCCCCGTCCGACCAGGCGGAGCCAACCACTGCACGCCGCGCGTCCCCACAGGGGATCGGCGCGCATCCCGCACAGCAAACAGCTGTGCGGGGCGCGCCAGGGGCCGACGCGCGTCCCGACCGCGCGGTCAAACTCCGCAGGCGACCGCGAACCAGAGGGCGACGCGCGTCCTGGCACTGTGCGGTCAGGCGCGCGGGCAGGCGCAGCCTGACCGGCCGCCAGACGCGGTCCCCTGCGCCGAGTCCCGTGAGCCCGCCAACGGGCGTGCGCCACGTGTCCCTGCGCCGGGTCCATGCACCCGCGCGGGGAACTCCGTGGACCGAAACCCTGGACCGCGCCAACCATGGCCGACACGTGGCTCCCGCCCGTTCCTGTGCACCGCCGCCGAACCCTGCACCGGCCGCCCCAATCCGTGGACCGCGCACCGAAGACCCGCCAATCCTGGCCTGCCACGTGGCCGTGCGCCGGGCTCGTGCACCCAGCCGCGCCGTTCCATGCACCGAGCGCTGCGGGCCGGCCAATGAGGGCCCGCCACGTGGCACCCGGCGGTCCACGGCCTCCCCCCATGCACCAGAACCTCCAGAAACTTCCGGGAGTCCGTTTTTGGGCATCCGGACTCCGAATTCGGCAAATAAATAGCCGTTTTCAAGCGTTTTTCCGCGCTGAATCCAAATACGCCATCCGTTTGGCCTAGAAACCTTTCTAAAATTCGGCAAATCCCGCCGAAGGCCAAACTAACAATAAACACAGTCCCGGACCCATCTGTGCTGTCCCTTTGACACACTGTGGGCCAGACACCATCAATAGGTGCTACACACATTGGATTCATGGGAAAAACAGTGCATGGAAACCTGGATCACTACATCCTCCCCCACTAAAAGAAAGTTTCGTCCTCGAAACTAAAATCATACCTCAAGCTGGGGCCTCGAACAGGTGGGGGTGGGCATCCAACATCGCTGACTCCAGCTCCCAAGTAGCCTCGCGCTCGTCCTGGTTGCTCCACTGAACCTTCACATAAGGGATGGCCCGGCTGCGCAGCTCTCTAACCTCGCGGTCCAAAATCCGCAGTGGCCGCTCGACATAGCTCAAGTCCTCTGCAACCTCCAGTGGGGCGAAATCAATGATGTGCGACGGGTCATGAACATATCTCCTCAGGGTGGATACATGGAACACGTCGTGAACACTAGCCAATCTGGGAGGAAGTGCAAGCCGGTAGGCAACTGGCCCGATGCGCTCCAATACCTCAAAAGGTCCGATATAACGAGGGCTCAGTTTTCCACGAATCCCAAATCTACGAATCCCTTTCGACGGCGAGACTTTCAAAAAGACATGATCGCCCACCTGAAACTCTAAGTCTCGTCGTCGGGTGTCAGCATAACTCTTCTGCCGGCTCTGAGCTGTCTCCAGATGTCGTCGAATCAGTCTGACCTTCTCCTCTGCCTCCAACAGTAGATCAGGACCCAAAGTCTTCTTCTCACCCACATCACTCCAATATAGGGGTGACCGACACTTGCGTCCATACAACGCTTCAAACGGAGCCATCTGGATGCTCGCTTGATAGCTGTTGTTGTACGCAAACTCAACCAATCCGAGATGTCGGTACCACCCGCCCCCAAAATCCAGGACGCATGCTCGCAGCATATCCTCGAGAGTCTGAATAGTGCGCTCTGACTGCCCGTCCGTCTGTGGGTGAAACGCTGTGCTGAAGCGAAGCCGTGTCCCAAGGGCCGTCTGTAAACTCCTCCAAAAGTGAGAGACAAACCTCGAGTCCCTGTCCGATACAATGGAAATGGGTATCCCGTGCAATCTGACCACCTCGGCCAAGTACATCTGTGCCAGTCGATCCAATGGCCAAGTCATCTGAACCGGTAAGAAGTGAGCGGATTTGGTGAGTCTATCCACGACCACCCAGATCGCATCCGCTCCAGTCTGAGCTCTCGGCAATCCAGTGACAAAATCCATAGTGATATGATCCCACTTCCATTCAGGGATTGGAAGACTCTGCAACTTGCCAGCAGGTACACGATGCTCGGCCTTCACTTGCTGACAAGTTAAGCAGTGCGCCACAAATCTGCCAATGTCTCTCTTCATGCCGCTCCACCAGAACTGTCCCTTGAGGTCCTTATACATCTTAGTCCCACCAGGATGGATGGTATAAGGTGTATAATGAGCCTCCCGCAAGATCTGCTCTCGAATCTCTGAGTCCATAGGCACGCAAGCTCGGTCCCTGTACCGTAGTACTCCCGAAGCATCAACTGAGAAGTCCCCTGTCTCGCCAGCCTGAATCTGCTCTCGAATCCTCATCAGATGGGGGTCCTCACTCTGTTTCTCCCGAATCCTGTCCAACAGAGTGGGCTGCACGACCAAGGACAACAGTCTAGCAGAAACCCCAGGGGACACTACCTCAAGCTCTAACCGCCTCATCTGCTCCAGTAATGGTGCCTGATCGGTGATCATCATAGATAAGCTCTGCACTGCTCTCCTGCTCAGGGCATCAGCGACCACGTTTGCCTTGCCGGGATGGTAGAGTATGTCCACATCGTAGTCCTTTAACAGTTCCAACCATCTGCGCTGCCTCAAATTGAGCTCCTTCTGTGTGAACAGATATTTCAGGCTCTTGTGGTCGGTGTAAATCTCGCAGTGCTCCCCATACAGATAGTGGCGCCACAACTTCAGTGCAAAGATCACAGCCGCTAGCTCCAAGTCATGGGTAGGGTAATTCTTCTCATAATCCTTGAGTTGCCGCGAAGCATAAGCGATTACCTTACCCTCCTGCATCAGCACGCAACCAAGTCCACTGTGCGATGCATCACTGTAGATCACGTATCCTTTCCCCATAACAGGGAGGGAAAGGATAGGAGCTGTCATCAATCTGCTCTTCAGTTCCTCGAAGCTCCTCTGGCAATCCTCACTCCAGATGAACTTGATTCCTTTGCGCGTCAGACGAGTGAGAGGGGCGGAAAGTTTCGCAAAACCTTCCACAAACCGACGGTAAT
Source organism: Tillandsia fasciculata (assembly GCA_029168755.2). Lineage (NCBI taxonomy): Eukaryota > Viridiplantae > Streptophyta > Magnoliopsida > Poales > Bromeliaceae > Tillandsia > Tillandsia fasciculata. Next base: position 12,861,520 of record CM054950.1, read on the forward strand.
ACCCTGCCAAGCCCATAAAACTGCGAACCTCTGCTACCGTCGTCGGTCGGGGCCAATCTCGGACTGCCTCAATCTTCGCCGGGTCTACCGCCACTCCTGTGGCTGAAATCACATGGCCCAAAAAGGCAACCTCTCGAAGCCAAAACTCGCACTTAGACAACTTGGCGTACAACTTCTTCTCCCTCAGAAGTTGCAGCACAGTCCGCAGATGCTCCTCGTGCTCCACATCGCTCCGAGAGTAAATCAGGATGTCATCGATGAACACTACCACAAACCGGTCAAGATAAGGTCGAAAGATCCTGTTCATCAAGTCCATAAATGCGGCAGGGGCATTAGTCAATCCAAAAGGCATGACGGTGAACTCATAATGCCCGTACCGAGTCCTAAATGCTGTCTTCGAGACATCCTCGGCCTTCACCTTCAGTTGGTGGTAACCAGACTGTAAGTCAATCTTGGAGAAGACACAAGACCCTTGCAGCTGATCAAATAAGTCATCGATGCGCGGCAAAGGGTACTTGTTCTTGATGGTCACTTTATTCAGCTCCCGGTAATCCACACAAAGTCGAAGTGAACCATCTTTCTTCTTCACGAACAGCACCGGTGCTCCCCAAGGTGATACACTCGGCCTCACAAAACCTTTATCCAATAAATCCTGAAGTTGCGCCTTCAACTCCCGCAGCTCCGCCGGTGCCATTCGGTAAGGGGCCTTGGAGATTGGCGCAGTTCCTGGGACTACGTCAATCAAAAACTCGATCTCCCTATCCGGCGGCATACTAGTCAGCTCTGGTGGGAAAACATCCGGGAACTCGTGGACTATAGGGATATCCGCGAGTCCCGGTGCCGCCGTAGGCCCCTCAACCACACTGGCCAAAAAGGCCACGCATCCACTGCGCATCATCTGCCTCGCACGAGAAGTCGAAACTATCGCGGCGAAGAAAGTACTCTGGCATCCTCTGTACACAATCACCTCCTGGCCTGGCTCGCTAAAAGTCACCGTCCTCGCGGCACAGTCAATAGTCGCATAATAGCGAGTCAGCCAGTCCATCCCAAGTACCATATCAAAGTCTCGCAGCTGACTCAGGACCATCAGGTCCGCTGGCAAGATCCACGACTCGATCTGTACAGGGCAAGACCAACAACACTCCTCTACAAGTAAAGTATGCTCCGGAACCCGTACCTCTAATGCACGTGGCAACCGACCTAACTCTAGTCCATGAGATGATGCAAATGCTCTACTGATGAAAGAATGTGATGCACCGGTATTAAATAAAGTGCGAGCTCTACTGCCAGAAAGTAAAACGATACCTGCCACCACGTGGTCAGCTGCCAGGGAGTCCTCAACCTGGGCGGCATAAACCCGCCCGCTCGATGCCGGTGGTCGGTGGTCTGCCGGATGAGAAGAAGGGGCCCTGCTCGCTGGAGCATAGGACCGCTGCTGGGGCGCCGGTGGGGCTGATGCTGAGGAAGGAGCCGGTGATGTCGAGAAAGGGCAAGCCGCTCGCATATGACCGGACTGTCCGCACCGAAAACAACGGCCATGCCGCAAATCACAAGTGTCAGAGGGGTGTTGGCCCTTGCAGAATACACACCCGACTGTAGACCGGGGCTGCCTCGACTGCTGCTGCTGCTGCCTCTGCCGCTGTGACCCCTGCTGTCGCGACTGCGACCTCTGCTGCTGAGAATGCTGCTGCTGTCGTGAGTGCTGCTGCTGGTGCTGTGGGGGCCTCTGAGATCCACCAGGCCCACGCCGCTCCGAACGCCCGCGGCCTGAGAACTGAGGCGGCGGGGGTCGGGGCGGCCTCCAGGAGCTGGTCTGTCCCCCATCGTCCTGCGCTGGCCGCTTCCTGTCAGATCCCTGAGCGACCAGGCCCCCACGTCTGGCGACAACGTGGTCTCCTCTCTCGATCCACTGTGCATGCTCGGCCGCCTCCTCCAGGGTCTGTAGTCTCTGCGCATGCACTAAGGTATAGAGCTCCGGGCGCAGGCCCGACTCGAAGAGCTCCACCTGATGTGGTCCATCCCTCGCGACATAGGGAACGCAGCTGAGCAGTCGCGAAAACTCCTGGAAGTAGTCCCATGCCGACCGGTCGCCCTGCTGGAGATTCTTCAGGTCATCCTCTACCTTTTTCTTCACGCTGGTGGAGAAGTAAGTGTCCAGGACCATCCTCTTGAACTCTGCCCAAGGTAGCTGCCGGGTGATCTGAAACTCCAGGGGCTCCACCCGACGCCACCACGTATCCGCATCTCCATCCAGACAATGCACAGCCATGTGTACCTGGTACTTCTGATCGATGAAGAAGTCTCGGAACAACTTCTCCATTGCTGAAAGCCAAGTCCCAACCTCCCAAGGGTGAGTGCTCCGTCCCGAAAATCTAGGCGGTCCCCGCTTGCAGAAATGGGTGAGTTTATCAGTAAACTCCTGCTCCTCCTCGGGGGTCAAAGGTCGGATCGCTCCCGGGGCCCCGCTGCTCGAAGATGGTGCCGTAGGCACAAGCGGTACAATCGGTGGTACAACAGGTGGCGCGGGGGCCTCAGTAGTAACAGTAGGGGGAGGGGCCCTAACCTGAGCAAGCAGCTGCTCAAACCTCTCCTCCTGCCGGCGGTGACCCTCCGCCAGCTGGGCCACCATGGCCCTCAGCTCAGCAATCTCTGCCCGGACAACTCCGGCCCCTCCGGGGGTGTAGGGGTACCCCGGGTAGGAATCCGCCGCCTGGGAGGCATCCTGCCACACAAAGAACCACAGATCAGTAACGAAACCACTCTCGACCCAATCTAGCGAAAGTCAAAGGCATCCTCCTATTTCTGTAACCTTATGTTGTCTGCAGCCAACATAATAGTCCACCAGAAATAGGACATGCCAATCCCTCTTCACTCACTGGAAGAGTCAAAATAATATATGACCAAATTGCCGACTTTCGCATAATGTCACGTCACTCACGTCCTGCCTTCCTAGGGTCTGCCAAAAGCCTAGGGTTTCCTAAGTCCCAATTGACCTATCCCTAAGCTCTGATACCAACTTAATCTGTCACGCCCCGGGTGTAAACCAGAACCCGGGCCCGTCCACAGATCCGCCGTATACACGGAATTTCCCGTGTATACGAAGCGCTGGTAACCTGCTCAGATATAGATGATATAATCAAAGAGCATAAACAGAGCTAAACAGTAACTAGTACATCTCAGATAAAGTAGAAAAGTAAAGTGCGGAAAGTAAACTCTCAATAGTACAAATATCTCTCTCAGCTCACTGATCAAATACAAACAGCCGGTCGCAGCCGGACCCAAAAAGAAATGAAGAGTAGAGTATCTGAGAGTATCAGGGGTACATCTAATAATAGAACTGGTGCCTGGTCGACCGCTACCTAATCCGCGATCCTCTTACCTCGGTCCGCTGCGGAGGGTCCTGCAACTCCCGCAGACGACTCTGCAAAACAAAGGGGAAGAACAAAAGAAATGCAGTGGGGAGTGAGAACTACTATAAAACAGTAGCCTCCTCCTAGTGGGTAAACCTCAACTCAAATGTGCCCACTAGGACTATGAGAGGCAGAAAAGATGAACAAAGGTGGTAAGCTGCAAATAAGACTACTGATGATATATAAAGCTACCACTACATGCCTCTACTGAGCTAACAGCAAGTATAGCTATATGTATGCATCAGAATGTACATGCCTGCCTGGGTAATCCCAATCTAAACACCGGTAGCCACCGGCACTGCCCGCTAAGCCCACTGACTCACAACTCAGGTACGGGATGCAGACCGGCTCCTGACCGGCACAGTCCCATCCAAAGGGCAATGGACCGGCTACTGACCGGCACGGCCCATCCCCAAGGCGACAGACCGGCTCCTGACCGGCACGGTCCCAATATACGCCCTCCGGAGTGGCACTCGAGGGGAGCGACCCACACGAGCGGAATAAGTCGCCAAAAGTAATCCGACATGGTAGGACTAGACCATGACACTGATCTAAGTGGAAGAACCCATCCACTAAAGGAGACCAAATCCTCTATCCCAATCTGATGCAATAACCACTGACCGGTCAACCGCCAAAGGTCCGCGGTTGCCGCAATGCCCTGCCCTCACAGCCTGCCTGTCCCAAGGTCCACAACTGTCTGACTACACTATCCCAGCCCCTGCTCGAACCCGAGCGCACTATCCCCCAAATATAATAAAAGAAGAGAAAAGCATGGTTTCTCCTAAGTCAATTCCAGCATGATAGTGTAGCAGAAAAAGGTGGCCTAACTAGATGTCCATTTAAGCATGCAAAGTCCGTTATTTAAAACAGGGTTAAATAATAGCATCTTTCCCAATATTAAATGACATACTTTAATAAGAATTATCCGTTTACCAATACTTAGTCCATTTAAAGATTTAGCCCAAACAATAAGTCCACTTCTCAATAAAATGCCATTTTATCTTATTCCGGTTTATTTAGCAATAAAATAATGAAGCAACTCCAATAGGCCTAGTGGGGACATCATAAGTGGGAGGTTAAGCAACGGTACCCACCTCGAGCGCTAAATCCAAGTCCGACGGCGAAGTCCGCGCTCGATCTCCAAAAATCCCCGCAACACTGTGCCAAGGGTCCCAAAGAATACACACAAATTACTATCAAGTTTCACCCAAAATTCTGTCCCCTAAAATCAGATTCACTGTTCGATAATTTTTACCTGCGAAACGTGCCCAATAAATCTCCAGAAAAATACTATCACGATCTACGCGACGATACGGTCGAAACGAGTACCTGCACGTTTTCCCACGATTTTTCTGTGCTGAGAACGAAAATCGACAAGAGAGACATCCCGAAGCAAGTCGATCGTAAAAACTGAATCTAAAAATGCTGTAAAAGGGGATTCTTCACCTTCAGGGAAAATCCAGTAATTCCAAGAAAATTCCAGGAGATTCCTTGCGATGTGTAGATGCAAATCCCCTTTTGAATCGCCCTGTTTCGATGCTCGAGCGCGAAGTTATCGCCGAAACAAGAGGGTGCTGTCCAAAAACTCCGCGACGGAAAAAGGGTCAACAAGAAGCCTCAAAATCATCATCAAAACCTCAGAACCAGGAGAAACCCATTAGAAGAGGAATTGAAGCCCTACCTGTTAGGAATCCAACGGCGCAAAAATCGTGAAAATACGATGTCGGGGTGAACCGGGGGAGCTTGAACACCGAGAAGCGACGAATCAGGTAGCCCAAGAACAATCGTCGCGCCGCGCCGGAAAATGTGCAAACCTCGGGATCCGAGCTTCAACAAATCTCGGGGAAGCTACAGTAGATAGAGGATTGTGGGAGGAACAATTGTCTCAGAGAGGAGCTCGGGCCAATTCCAACCAGGAAGAGAGAAAAACCACAAACAATGCCTTAGGGGGCTAAATAGGGGAGAATAACCCCTAAATGGATTCGGGCCGAATTTTGGGCCCGGATCCGCTCGGCCGGGTCGGACGCGCCCCGTCCGACCAGGCGGAGCCAACCACTGCACGCCGCGCGTCCCCACAGGGGATCGGCGCGCATCCCGCACAGCAAACAGCCGTGCGGGGCGCGCCAGGGCCGACGCGCGTCCCGACCGCGCGGTCAAACTCCGCAGGCGACCGCGAACCAGAGGGCGACGCGCGTCCTGGCACTGTGCGGTCAGGCGCGCGGGCAGGCGCAGCCTGACCGGCCGCCAGACGCGGTCCCCTGCGCCGAGTCCCGTGAGCCCGCCAACGGGCGTGCGCCACGTGTCCCTGCGCCGGGTCCATGCACCCGCGCGGGGAACTCCGTGGACCGAAACCCTGGACCGCGCCAACCACGGCCGACACGTGGCTCCCGCCCGTTCCGTGCACCGCCGCTCGAACCCTGCACCGGCCGCCTCCATTCCGTGGACCGCGCACCGAAGACCCGCCAATCCTGGCCTGCCACGTGGCCGTGCGCCGGGCTCGTGCACCCAGCCGCGCCGTTCCATGCACCGAGCGCTGCGGGCCGGCCAATGACGGCCGCCACGTGGCACCCGGCGGTCCACGGCCTCCCCCCATGCACCAGTAACCTCCAGAAACTTCCGGGAGTCCGTTTTTGGGCATCCGGACTCCGAATTCGGCAAATAAATAGCCGTTTTCAAGCGTTTTTCCGCGCTGAATCCAAATACGCCATCCGTTTGGCCTAGAAACCTTTCTAAAATTCGGCAAATCCCGCCGAAGGCCAAACTAACAGTAAATACAGTCCCGGGCCCATCTGTGCTGTCCCTTTGACACACTGTGGGCCAGACACCATCAATAGGTGCTACACACATTGGATTCATGGGAAAAACAGTGCATGGAAACCTGGATCACTACAGTTCTAGAGTGCAACACAGGGTTTTTAGAAATGTTAATGGCACTAGTGTTGTCACATAAAATGGTTACCGAAGATGTTGAAATTCGGAAATCACTCAACACGCTCTTCATCCAAATCAATTGGGTTGAGCAACTTCCTGCAGAAATGTACTCCGCTTCGGCAGTCGAGAGTGCTATGCAGTTCTGCTTTTTACTGTGCCATGCAACAAGGCAGTGGCCAAGATAGAAGCATGCACCACTCGTGCTTTTCCGGTCATCCACCGATCCAGCCCAATCGGCATCTGAGTATCCAACAATATCCAAAGTCGTTCCCATAGGATACCAAATTCCGAAATTGATTGTACCTTTGATATACCGGATGATCCGTTTCACCGCTTTCAGGTGAACCTCCTTCGGTGCTGATTGATATCTCGCACAAATCCCAACACTGAAGGATATATCCGGGCGACTAGCCGTGAGATATAGTAGACTTCCAATCATACTGCGATACAGTTTCTCGTCTACATTCTCACTTTGTGATTCACTTCCAAGTCCCTTATGGCTAGTTCCCATTGGAGTCGGAAAATCCTTAGAATTTTCAAGATCAAACTTTTTGACCAACTCCAGTGCATACTTGGATTGACACAAGTGAATTCCTTCATCGTTTTGTTTAACTTGTAATCCAAGAAAATAATTCAATTCGCCCATCATGGACATCTCAAATTCGCTTTCCATGGTCTCCGCGAATTTAGAAGCATCATTATCTCTTGTTGCTCCAAAAACAATGTCATCGACATAGATTTGAGCAACTATGAAATTGTTTTGATAATGCTTCACAAAGAGAGTCCTGTCAGCTCCCCCTCGAGTGTAGCCCTTTTCCAAAAGGTGCTTTGTCAACCTTTCGTACCATGCTCGCGGTGCTTGTTTCAGACCGTAAAGAGCCTTTTTCAGACGAAAAACATGGTTAGGTAGTTTATGATCCACAAAACCTTTCGGTTGAGCCACATAAACTTCCTCATTTAAAAATCCATTTAAAAAGGCGCTCTTAACGTCCATTTGAAATAATTTGATTTTAAAATGACAAGCAATCGCAAACAATATACGAATGGACTCGAGTCTAGCTACAGGGGCGAAAGTTTCATCAAAGTCTATACCTTCTACTTGAGAGTAGCCTTGAGCAACTAACCTTGCTTTGTTCCTGATGATAGTACCTTCTTCATTTTTCTTGTTCTTGAAGATCCATTTGGTACCTATCACATTGTGTTGCTTCGGAGGCTTCGTCAATTCCCAGACTTTGTTTCGCTCGAATTGATGGAGCTCTTCCTGCATTGCTTTAATCCAGTAATCATCTTGGAGAGCTTCATCAACATTCTTTGGTTCGATTTGAGATACATAGCATGCAAATCCGCAAACCAATTGTCTCCGTGTTCTAACTCCTTCTTGTGGATCTCCAATGATGTTCGATTCAGGGTGATCCTTGGAGATGCGTAACGTTTGAGGTAGAGGAGTAGGCGGAGGTACACGAGATGATTCCTGCACATCAGATAAGCTTGAAGAACCGTTAGATGCATCAACATTATTATCGAAAGAATTGTTAGAAGAAGATGCATTAGCAGGTGTATCATCATCAAGAGAGATATCGAGGGTAGATTTTTCAGATTCAAAGTGAAAAGCTTCATCTACCTTAACATTTATCGATTCTACGATCGTCTTAGATTCTAAGTTAAAAACTCGATATGCTCTGCTGTTTGTAGAATAACCTAAGAAAATCCCTTCGTCACTTCGAGAGTCAAATTTTCCAAGATTTTCGCGATCACGTAAAATAAAACACCGACTCCCAAAGATACGAAAATATTTGATGTTAGGTTTTCTACAAAACCAAAGTTCATATGGTGTATTCAAAGTCCCCGGGCGCAAATACACGCGATTGATAACATAGACAGCAGTGTTCACCGCTTCAGCCCAAAAATATAAAGGTAAGTTCCGGCTGTGAAGCATAACACGTGCCATTTCCTGTACGACCCTGTTTTTGCGCTCGACTACACCATTTTGTTGAGGTGTGTAAGGTGCGGAGAATTCATGTTTAATGCCATTAGAAGTGCAAAAATCAATGAATTTGGAATTTATGAATTCCCCACCTCTATCACTCCTAACTCGAGTAATCCTTTCATTCTTTTCAATCATAATACGATTGCAGATTTCGAGAAAAGAATCAAAAGTATCAGCTTTTTCTTTTAAAAATGCTACCCAAGTATATCTAGAAAATCATCAACCAACAAGAAAATATACCATTTACCTCCCAGAGATGGTTGACGAGTTGGCCCCATTAAGTCCATATGCAAAAGTTCCAAAGGCCGTTTTGTACCTATGTGGTTCAAGTTCTTGTGTGCAGTCCTAGACTGTTTTCCCTTTTGGCAACCGCCACACACAAGGTTTTGTTCAAAAGAAAGTTTCGGAACCCCCTTGACCACATCTTTATTTGAAATTCTAGCAAGTTCCTTAAAGTTTATGTGACCTAGCCTTTCATGCCAAAGTGTTTCATTTTTCAAAGATGCTAGGTTACATTTTTCAGAAATCTTAGAAGGAACTACATAACAATTGTTTTCTGATCTAACCCCCTTTAAAAAGAAAGCATGGTTCATGTCAGTTACAGTGCATTTATCAGATGAAAAATTAACTGAATAACCACTATCACACAGTTGACTTATGCTTATGAGGTTAGTCTTAAGGCCATGAACAAATAACACATTATCTAGAACCGGGCCATCTGGAATAGCTACCGTTCCCTTTCCAACAATTTTGGAAGACCGACCATCTCCGAAAACAACAAGTCCTCCGGAGTTTTTCTCAAATGTTTGAAAACAGTTTTTATCGCCGGTCATATGACGGGAACACCCGCTATCCAGATACCAAGACGAACTATCATATGCATGCAAGGAAACATTGGTAGCAAGACAGGGAAAGATTTCACCTTTGCGCACCCAAACCTTTTTGGAGTGCGTCGGTAATGGTCGTGAAGTTGATTTCCTAGGTGAGAGCGTCTTGCTTGAAGAATTGCTGCTCCTTGATGATGTCGTCTTGAGCGGTGTACTACCAAGGCTCTTTTCCTTCAATTGATTGCAGTTGATTTTCGAGGAATAGCCCTTTTGGTAGTCATTGCAAGATGTGCTTGAGGTGTGCGTTTGGCTCCAGTCTTGCAATTTCTTCTTATGTGCCCTGAAATGCCACAACGAAAACATACCTTGGATCTTGTCGATTCCGAAGAGGATGTAGTAGGTTGTTGTCGTTGCTTGTCGTGAATTCCGGTGTCGGAGGAGGAGATACCGACTGAGGCACAAATACTGTACCACTCGAACTTGGAATGTCTCCAGTTTGAGTGTATCCGAGGCCGAACTTATTTCTTTGACCAAGACCAAGAAGTCTGTCCAACTTACTCCTTCCAGAAGAAAATCTCTTTAAGTCATCCTTTAGTTGGCGTATGGTCTCCGTCATTTCCAATTTTTCCTGTCGAGCCTCGCCGTTGAGCTTCAAGAAGTAATTCGCTTTGTTCACCATATCTATATAATTCTTCTCGAAATGCTCATTGGACTCTTGAAGGGAAACATTTGTCTTAATCAGATTATCCCTTTCCACTTCAAGATCGGTTGAGAGAGAGGTTACCCTTTTTACTTCTTCTTCAAGATCCTGCAATCTCCCTTTCAACCCCTTGTTTTGCTTAGCCAGTTTCTTTGAATCCCTCAAAAGCTTATGGTAGGCTAAAACAAAATCTTCACCTTCCGAATCATCTGATTCATCGTCCGTTGCAATCTTTTCAACAGTGGAGTTGGACAGTGAGTCGGATGTACTTGCCATTAAGCACATGAAGGGTGAAGATGTAGTGGACGCGTGGAAAGCTGTCGCGTTGTCTTCTTCATCACTTGAGGATGACTCATTTGACGTGGAGTTGTCATCCCAAGTAACGACTTGCATCGCCTTCTTCTTTGCCGGATTCTTGTTGGGACATTCCGTTGCAATGTGGCCGTAGCCTCGACATTTGAAGCACTGAACTTGTCCCTCAGAACTTTTCTTATCCTTTGAGAAGTTCTCTTGCTTCTTGACTTGTAACTTGAAGAACCCTTGCCTTTCTTCGACTTTCCGAAGGATGGAGTTTTGCTTGAATTTCCCCTTCGAAAGTTGCGGCGAAACTTCCTTGTCAAGAGAGCGAGCTGCTTCTCAAAGTCCTCCATAGAAAGGTTCTCGTCGTCGTCCGAGGAGGATGAATCCGCGTCTTCTTCTTTAGTTGATTTCAATGCGTAACCTGAAGACTTAGAAGAGGATGCCTTTCCAGAAGAATAGTTAGTAGGAAAAGTCATTTCATAAGTTTGTAAAGCACCTACTAATTCTTCTACACGCATTTCGTCCGGGTGTTTAATTGTTTCAATGGCTGCGACCTTCGGGCGAAATCGTTCAGGAAGAGTTCTTAGAATTTTTCTTACAACTTTAAATTCTGGAATCTTCTCTCCCAAGTTAGCACATGAGTTTACGATGTCTTGCAATCGTGTGTAATAGTCAGTGAAAGATTCATTCTCTGCCATAGAGATAGAGTCAAACTTGCTCGTAAGCATTTGCAGTTTCTGAATCTTCACTAAGTTAGTTCCCTCATGCGTAACTTGAAGAACATCCCAGATTTCTTTCGCAGTCTCACATGCCGAGACGCGAGAGAACTCAGTTTGTGACAAAGCATTAAATAGAGCATTAATCCCTTTGCCATTGTAAGAAGATAAGTCTATCTCTTCCTTGGTCCATTTCGACCTAGGTTTTAAGGTGCGAACATCATCTAAAATTTCAGTTGGATTAGACCATCCTAATTCAATTGATTGCCACACCCTTTCGTCGATGGAAATTAAAAAGCTTTCATCCGTACTTTCCAGTACGCATAATTTGTTCCATCAAAGAAAGGGGGTCGATTGATGTTTCCACCTTCAACCATTGTTTACAACCCTATTCCCGCTCTGATACCACTTGTTGGGTTTAGGTTAATAAGGATCTAAATAGGGGAAAAAACACCTAGAGGGGGGTGAATAGGTGTAAACAATAAACACTCAAAAAATCATTGCGCGATAAAACCCAATGCGGAAAAATAAAAGAACACGCAAGATTTTTACGTGGAAAAACTCCAAACCGGAGTAAAAAACCACGGGACCGATAACACGGCGAAATCCACTAGAATTAACACACGTACAAGGTGATATAACGTACTCACAGACGACTCAACCTTTTACCATACGCTCCTAGTAGATCTTCTCCGCTCGCTCCACGACGCTTCTCGAATCCACGATCCGCGCCCAACGCTGAATCCACAGCGTCCAACGTCGAGTCCACGACGTCCGACCGAATCCACGGTCTTCACCCAATGGCACGCTTCGAATCCACGAACGTACCTCGCTCCGAATCCACGAGAGCGGTTGCACCTTGAATCCACAAGGCCACGCGAGTCCACGCGCCGATTTTGGGGTAAATCGTTGTTTGTTTGGGTGGTGATGATCCGCCGAATACTTAGATCAAGAGTAGATCGGAAATACCATCTAAGTATTCATTATTTGATTCTACTCAAAATGTGAGTATGAAAACCTAGAATCAAACTAATCAATATAGATGAAGAAACATAGAATAAATCTATTGATTTCCTTTCTTCTCTATATGTGGATCTAAGGCCGTATAAAATGATATTTGAAAATGACGGCTCTATTTGGATGCCCTAGAAATGAATATAGGGCTATTTATAGGTTAGAAACCCTAGGAAGAATATTCGGATCAAAAACAAACTTTTCTGGAAAGTTTTACCGACGGCGATCCGGATTGGATAAGCCACGATCCGGATCGCAGACGCACAGAATGCAGTTTCCAGAAAATCGCCTGTTCGGGATCCGGATCATAATCCACGATCCGGATCGTTCATACATTTTCACAAAACATCCCATTCGGGATCCGGATTGCCCAAGCTGTGATCCGGATTGCAGCAATGTATGAACGAACACCCTTCGGGATCCGGATTGAAAGTCCACGATCCGGATCCTGAACATGTCCCATGTCCAGTTTTTGATGAATATGCAATTAAAACCTCTTCCAGGTGTTTCTACACTATAAGAAGTATTCGGATCATCAAAATTATTTAGTTAAACGTACCTGATCCTTTTGAATTCTTCTTTCTTGAGATTGAGGTATATGATCCAAAGTTTCTTCATCTTCAATCTTCAAGACTTAATACATTCACGAAATACGCCAACTCAAATTCCGTAACAGATAGATCTCCTGTGAGGCTGTAGCTACTGTTAAGACAGATATTGTACCCATTTTTCATTCACTGTATTAGAATTTTACTTTTATTTTGGGTCTGGCTTTGGCCAGCTGGGTGTTATTATTTTGGTGGGCTGGGAGTTATGTATTTATTACAGCTTTATTTTATTTCCATCTGAGATATTATGTAGTTCTTTTAGTTCAGCTCTGTATTATGCTCTTTTATTGTACATCTTATATCTGAGCAGGTTTACCAGACGCTTTCGTGTACATGAAAATTCCGTGTGCACGGCGGATCTGTTGGCGAGCCCGGGTTCTGGTTTTCCACCCGGGGCGTGACAGAAAGTGTCACCAGCTAGGGGAGTCAAGCGTTCGGATTGCGGAACAAACTCAGTCCTCGTTTTGTGGGACCTTTTGAGATATTGGAGCGCATCGGTCCAATGGCATATCGGCTAGCTCTTCCTCTGAGTCTCGCCCGGGTGCATAATGTATTCCACGTCTCCATGCTCCGGAAGTATATTCCTGATCCTTCACACGTTATCAGCCCTACCTCTGTCCAACTTCGAGAGGATCTGAGCTACGATGAAGCTCCAATGCGGATCCTAGCACGCGATGAGAAGAAGCTGCGAAACAGGGCGATCCCCTATGTGAAAGTACAATAGGAGAATCACGAGGAACGTGAAGCCACTTGGGAGCGTGAGTCTGATATGCAAGAGCATTTTCCTCATTTGTTTGATTCTTGATTGAATTCAAGTTTCGGGGACGAAACTTTTTATAAGGGGTGGGTGATGTAATACTTGAGAAATTCGAGTTTGAAATTTAATAAGAAAATAATTTCTATAGATACTGGTGTCCAATGAGCCCTAATTACAAGTATACAGTGAATAGTAACCCGTTGAAAATTTCGGGTTTTAGACTGATTGGCTAACTGGACCTATCGAAATCTGTAATCAACGATCCAAATAGTCGATTTCAATGGTCTCATCATTCTGAGCACTGTGACGCAGTCAAAATTTATGTTTGACGAGCTTATTCATCGAAAAGCGTGCCAAATTGTATAATTCGTTGTATAAGATGGATTTCAAAATTTTAGAAGATCGAACTCAACGAACCGAAATCACTACTCGATAGGTTTCGTCGAGCCGGACGTCCTGGTGGTGTTCGTCTTTTTGTTTGACGACACAGTCACCTCGAAAAGCACGAAAAATAGTAAAAAAAATGCATATTTGCACAAGAACCCTTACAGTTTATACGCGGAATTCGATAAAACTTCTTCGAGAGGGGCTTTTCTGCTAATGTGTTCTACAGTAAAGGGCGGAGATGCAATAATGAAGAAATAGGAGGACTTTGGAGTGAGAGTGCAACCAACTTACACTATCACTCCTCAACAACCCATGTGAGAGAGGGGGGAAAGTTGCAACCGACCCCCACGTGCTCCACTCCCTCAGCCACGAAGTGAGGACCTACCCCATACTGCCTCCCTTCGTTGAAATCATAAGGGAGGGAAGAAGAGGCCATTCCATCTCCTGCATTCGAGAGAGTTGAGGGAGGAAGTGCCTGAGTGTTGGGATTCCTCCAGATCGCTTTGAGGGTCTCTAGCAACTTCAAAGGAGTCTTCGTGTGAGGCGCCGTCGCCTGCACTGGCCGCAGTTGGTCGGAGGAGCATCTTCTTCATTCTTTCTTCTTTTTCGGAGCCGACGAGGTGAGTCTCTCCTCTCTTTTGATTTTCTTGCAACTTGGGCTTCATCATTGCTCTTCTGACATCAAGAGGATTTCCCAAGCGAAGCCCCGAGGTCTGTGGACCTCTAGTTGCCAGCGTGTGGAAGAAGGGTCGTCGAAACCCTAGTTTGGCCGTGATCCAGTCGTGCTATACATCCGATTGGTTGGGCTCGGATCAAACTTGAAGGGAAACTATTGCTGGACGCTAGGAAGGTCCCCACGAGGTTTGAAGGGATTTGGTTTGGTGTAGGGACCAGGAGAGGAAGCCCGAGTTTCGGGCTTGTTGTGTTGGGTCGAGCAGCGCCGCCCGCCGCCGCAGCCGCTCCGCGCCGCCGGCCAACCATTCAGCAAGTTCTCCTACTCTAAGAGCAACACCCCTATGCCCTTGCATGGACCCGAGGGCCTTAGCTTAAAGATTCACCATTAGAACCTCAAGCTCGGCTGAGCTTCACGCCCGTTGCCGCCGTCGCTTCCCGGCGCCGGCTAACCATCTGGTAAGTGTTCTTGTGTCAAGATCATTCGTTCAGGTCCTCTGCATGGGGCTGAGGCTTGTTGAATGGGGATCCACCATTAATAACCTTGTATAATGCTTTAGGTTGTCTTCTTCGGCCAACCAGCACACCGGGTTGCCCAAGCTTGGTTGGGTGGTGCTCCTGCCATCTCTGGGAACCCTCTGCAGCTTGTGCTTGCGTTGGATTGAAGCTTGATCCCGAGAAGGTGTGGGTTCGATCAATCCAAGCTCCATTAAGGGTGCAACTTGGTCATCTTGCTCCAGCAATCATTCCGGCAGCCCCGCGACGCTGCAAAGGTGAGCCTTTGAACATTCTTGATGCCCCCTAGCTGCTACTCACCTTGGTTGCCTTCCAGAACTTAGTTTAATCAAGTTGGCCAAATGCAAGCTCCAAGTTGGTGTGTTTTGGCCGAGGTTGATTGTTGCACTATTCCGGCAGTGCTCTAGCCATCCCAGGGTGAGCCTCTGAACCTTCTTGGTCCTCTAAACATGATGCTCACCTTGGTTTACAAAGAAGTTAAGTGTTGATGCAAGGTAAACAATGTTGTGCTTTAAAGATTTAATAAACATGGACCAATTACTATTTTCATGGGTTGTGTTGCTCCCAAACAGCGAGCACAGGTTTTATCGTGTCGATGTCGAGGCCTATCTAGTGATACCCTGGTTCTGATCCGAAAGCCTATGTAATGTTGTAACGAGTCAAGAAATGCATTATGTTCAAGTTATTATGCAATTTTATTAAAATATGGGGGGCTAATTGTAATTGTAACTTGATGGGTTGCTGTAGACAGCATGCACACGATCCCTGAACCTTTCGTTCGGGATCCGTTGGCTTTCGTTGAGCGAATTTTGCTTAACGAACCGTAAATCGGCAAAATTGTCGATTTAACAGCGGTTTTGCGCTAAACGCGCATTTCAAGAAAAATGATTAGTTTTTATTGATTGCCAGCTGTCCCTGGCTGCTCCTGACACTATCCCGGTGAGTTTGGTGATTTTAGTTTAGCGTCAGTGATTCCCGAAGCCGAAATCGAACTTCCGGTGACGTATTTAGTGGTTGTGGCACTGCCGATGCACAGAATTACAGAGTTGGATGTTAGTGCCCGAACATCTTAAGTTAAATGTTCCTGGGTAGCACGTGAAGTTTCACGAGATTTGGATACCATTTTGCATAGATTGGACCATAGTTGGTTGATCGGCGGGTTACCGAAAATTTCGGCAAATTCCGGGATTTTAGTAAAGTTTTCCGTTTAACCTGTATGTATAGAGTGATTTTGTGGGTGGAGTGTGAGTGAGTCATGTTTTGACACATGATCTCGCCCTGATTTTCAAATGGTAAACTCTGATTTTTTTAAAAAAAAATAAAATTGACCAATTTTCTAAACTCGGGGCTTAACAAATACGGATCCCAATACAAATCCAATGGTAAAAAATTCACAAGCATGGTTGGGCTTGTGCTTTTACTATTGTATTTGTATTGAGATTTGTGCAATTGTACTTTCTCTTTCTCTCTCTTTAGTAGACTTTATAATTGCACAAATCTCAATGCAAATTTAATGGTAAAAACTTCACAAGCATAATTTGGCTTGTACTTTTAAAAATATATAAGCTCTACTTATATATATATATAATATA
This sequence comes from Tillandsia fasciculata, assembly GCA_029168755.2. NCBI lineage: Eukaryota > Viridiplantae > Streptophyta > Magnoliopsida > Poales > Bromeliaceae > Tillandsia > Tillandsia fasciculata. The sequence continues at coordinate 12,877,937 of CM054950.1, forward strand.
TATATATATATATATATATATATATATATATATATATATATATATATATATATATATATTTGAGCTTCTATATTTTTAAAAGTATCAAGTCATTGGTGCTTGTAGGTTTTTAGCCCTTGGATGAAAAGATCTGTAGTTAGGATGATAGTGGGCCCCTTGGGTTAAGTGAGTGGTTGGTGGAATAGAATGATCTAAGAGATTAAAATTAATCAAAGGGGTAGATCTAACGGTAGAAAACTTATAAGCACCAATTGTTTGGTGCTTGTACAAGTATAGTAGCCGGACACACACACACACACACACACACTCTCTCTCTCTCTCTCTCTCTCTCTCTCTCTCTCTCTCTCTCTCTATATATATATATATATATATATATATATATATATATATATATATATATATATATATATATAATATATATATATATATATATATATATATATAGAAAGAGCTAGGCTGGAATGCTATTAATAGCACAAATTAAAGTCGTTGGTGCTATTATTTTTTTAACCGTTGAATTAAAAGATGTGTGGTTGAGATGATAGTGGGCCCCTTGGGTTTAATGGGTGGTTAGAAAAATAGTAAAATCTAACAAGTGAAAATAATCAAATGGGTTGATCTAAGGGTAGAAAACTTGATAGCACCAAATGCTTGGTGCTATCGAAGTCATTGGTGTTATCAAGTTTTTAGCCCTTGGATTAAGAGATGTGTGGTTAGGATGATAGTGGTCCTCTAGAGTTTAGTGGGTGGTTGGTTGAATAGTATAATCCAAGGGGTGAAAATGATCAAAAAGACAGATTTAACGGTAAAAAAATTGGTAGCACCAATTACTTGGTGCTATCGATAGCATTCCAGTCGGGCTCTCCTCCTCTCTTCTCTCTCTCTCTCTCTCTCTCCTCCCTCTATCTCCTCCTCGCCTCTCTCTCTCTATATATATATCTAATATATATATATATATATATATATATATTATATATATATCTATATCTATATATATATATATATAGTAAAGCTTATATACTTTCAAAAATACAAGCCTAAATAATGCTCGTGAATTTTATTATTGGATTACATTGACATTTGTGCTATTTATAATTTTTTTTCTCTCTTTTTAGTTGACTTTACAATAGCACAAATCTCAATACAAATCCAATGGTAAAAAATTCACAAGCATATAGTTGAGCTTGTGCTTGTAAAAGTAATAATCTCTACTATATACATTGAGATTTGTGCTATTGTAAAGTCAACTAAAGAGAGCGGAAGAGAAAGCACAATAGCACAAATTTTAATACAAATCCAATGATAAAAAATTCTCAAGCATAATTGGGTTTGTGCTTTTGAAAGTATATAAGCTTTACTCTATATATATGTATATATATAGAGAGAGAGAGAGAGAGAGAGAGAGAGAGTAGAGATTATATACTTTTAAAAGTATAAGCTCAACTATACTTGCGAATTTTTTATTATTAGATTCGTATTGGGATTTGTGCTATTATAAAGTCAATTAAAGGCGCAAGCCAACCTTTGTCTTTTCTAGATTAGCTGGATCGACAGTGCGGAAGAGATTAGAGCATTATCGACGAGGGAGAGCTTATTGAGATCCGGGCTTAAGGTGAGATTTGAAGAGTTGTGTATTCAAGAGGAGTTGAAATGGAAGCAAAGATCGCGAGTACATTGGCTGAAGGCCGGGGATGCGAATACCAAGTTCTTTCATCATTATGCCAACGCCCGCAGGAGCAAGAATTTCATCTCTAGGTTGACGGACGGGCACACCCTCCACACCGACCACACTGCCATGGCTAACCTTTTGCTCCATTTCTTTAGGAACCAATTGGGAACCGATTCCTGCAGCTCTTCGTCTGTAAACTTACCTTTGCTTTACGCTAACGAGTGCATCGATCTCTTAAGCCTGCATGAGCCCTTTTCGCCACAGAAAATCAGATGCGCCGTCTTCTCTTCTGCCCCGGATAAGGCACCTGGACCAAACGGTTTTCCTTTACTCTTCTATCAGCGTTTTTGGGGGATAATCAAGGATGATATTTTCGATGTCTTCCACAACCTGCACTGCGAACGGCTGGATCTTCAAGAGCTCAACCGCGGGTGGATTTGCCTTATCCCGAAGAAGGTCGTGGTAGCTGATGTGAGGGACTATCGGCCGATCTGCCTGATCAACGGGCTGTCTAAAATCATCTCGAAGGTTATGGCGTCTCGTTTGCAAAGCTTTCTTCAGGAGCTTATAAATCCCTTCCAAACTGCGTTCATCAAAGGCCGTACGCTCCTCGACAATTTCCTCACGGCACACATCTTGTCACATCACCTGCACTCTACTAAGCAGCAAGCGGCGCTGTTTAAGATCGATTTTGAGCGGGCCTTCGACCACATCAATTGGGACTTCTTGGTTGATGTTCTCCAGACGAGGGGATTTGGCAGCAAGTGGATCAGCTGGATCAAAGCTATCCTTCATTCCTCTTCAAATGCGGTGCTTCTCAACGAAACTCCGGGAGAGTTTTTTCAATGTAAACGGGGGATCCGACAGGGGGACCCTCTTTCTCCCTTGCTTTTCATACTTTGCATCGACGTCTTGTACAGGATGCTCCAACGGGCGGTTTCTAATTCACTGCTGCCACCGGTGGGGATCGGCGACGTCATAATCCACACCCTACAATTCACTGATGATATCCTTCTCTTTTTCGACGGCAGCACGGGATCGGCCGAGATCATCAAGATGGTACTTGACGCTTTCTCGGCGGCGTCGGGCCTCAGGATCAATTATTCTAAAAGTTGTATTATTCCTATCAACATGGAGGATTCACAGGCCACCAGTCTTGCAAGGTCCTTCGGGTGCTCCACCGATGGGTTTCCGTTCACTTACCTCGGCCTCCCCCTCTCCCCGAAGTCGCTGCGAAAATCTGATTACTTGCCGCTCATCGAAAAGATAGACAAGCGCTTGGCGGGATGGAAGGGCCTGATGTTGTCTCGAGCTGGACGACTAGTTTTGCTTAATTCGGCCCTCTCTAGCGTCCCAACTTTTTTTTGCTCCGCTTTCAGGATTCCGGACTGGGTGTTTAAAGCAATCGACAGGATCCGCCGGGGCTTCTTCTGGCAAGGCAAGGTCTACATTAGCAAATTCCACTGCCTGGTAAACTGGGAACAAGTGTGTCGCCCCAAGGGTGCAGGTGGTTTGGGAATTAGAAATTTCAGAGCGACAAATTCTGCACTTCTCATGAAGAGTCTTTGGAACCTGTACAACGCGAAAACGCTACCTTGGGTGCGGATTCTGAATTTCAAACATTATAAACGCAGACTTCCTTGTGCGGGTGGAGCACTTCCCTCGAGGTGTTCGCCGCTCTGGAATGGCGTACTCAGCACTTCAGGACCATTCCACGCCTCAGTCGGCTTCAGGCTCGGCAACGGAATGACTGCTCCTTTTTGGCACGCGAGATGGGCGGGGGAAATGCTGCTGCGTAATCGCTTCCCATCTCTGTTCACGTCAACTGCCCTTAAACACATTTCGGTGAGTCGCTGGCTGAACCGATTCGCCACTTGCCGTAATTTGGGATTCAACAACATTTCTGACCACGATCCTGATGGACAGCGCGCTCTTGAGCAATTAAATAATGCGATCAGGAACATCTCCTTGGATGTTAATTCGGATACCTTGGAATGGAGATGGAACAACATTGGTAGGTTCAGTGTTCGGAGTGCGTACAATTTTCTCGTATTCGATGGCGTAGATGATCGCAGAATTTTCCACTTATGGTACATCAAGATACCTCTTCGCTTTAAAATCTTCTTATGGCTGGCAGCACGGAACAGGATCTCCATGACGGACCGGTTGATCAAACGGGGCTGGCAGGGACCGTCTATCTGCTTCCTATGTGGTAGCGAGGAAGAATGTCTGGAACACCTCCTTTTCCGATGCTCTTACGCCCGTTCAGTCTGGAGCCAGGTATTACAGGGAAAACAACTTCTTTTCAACTCACTTCTTAATAGACCTGGGGACTTAGCGACCAGATGGAGATGGATCAAAAAGTCTCCCGAAGGGCGCGTTTGGGATTTTATCGACGTTTGCATCGCTGCCGCTTGCTGGGAACTTTGGATGGAGCGAAACCGCAGGATCTTCGACAACCGGCTAATCTGCACCGGGGAGTGCGGTAGGAGGATCGTAAGCACAATTTTTATGTGGAACAATGCTCTGGGAGGGTAGACAAGTTGGAACTTGGGATTTGGTTTCGTGGGCTCTTGGACTATGTATAGGTTCAGACATAATGCAGTTGACACTTTGCTGTAGCTTTTTCCTTTGGGTGTGGTGTTGGGGTTGTTGTTCCTCTTGTTGTATTTGGCTTGTGAGTCCCCTGCAGAGTATGTTGCTTTCTCTGGGACAATAAGCCTTCTCTTGTACTGGGACCTTTCCCTCTCTTCTATCAAATAGATTTATCCCTGTTTAATCAAAAAAAAAAAAAAGTCAACTAAAAAGAGAGAAAGAGAAGTTACAATAGCACAAATCTCAATACAAATTCAATAGTAAAAAAATTCACAAATATAATTAGACTTTTGCTTTTGAAAATATATAAACTCTACTATATATATATATATATAGAGTATATTTCAAAAGCACAAGTCCAATTATATTTGTAAATATATATATATATATATATATATATATATATATATATATATATATATTGTTGAAAAAATCCGGTACTCGCCCCGGTACCAGATTCTCTGAATCCACAACCCACTTTGATACCGCAATCCGCTCGGGTATCGCCTAGAGTTGGGATTCCGCAGCGGAAACGTCAGATCGAATTTTTACCACAATCCGACCTCTCAACAAAACTGGAACCAATACAACCACAAAGAGAAGAAAACCAAAACAGAAAATATGCGGGTAAAATAAGATTCATTAACCAAGAGAAGAATTACACCGATTGCACAGACTTCTCTTCTGCAATAGAGTAGCTTCAACCCGAGCCCTCCTCCTGAATCTCTCTCACCCTTCTCTCGTCTTCTAAAAACCTAGAAAACTTCTCTATTTTCTTTCTTTTGTATCGTTTCGTTCTCAAATAATAGCATATATGCTATATTTATAGCTTACATCAAAAAATATCCAAATCCTAGTCTAAATAGATTTTTATTCTAATTAATATTTAAATCTTAACAAACTTATCTTTTTAAGATTTAAATATTATCTTAATCCAACTAGGATTCAGTTACAAATCTAATCAAATCCTAACAAATCTCCACCTTGATTTGATTTGTAATCTTCAATCGCTACATCAAGCTCACCACGCAAGCTCCACCTCGAGCTTGTCTCCGCCGCTCGATGTTGCCGCATCCTCCGCTCCATCTTGAGCGATTGCGCCTCTGCGAACTTTTGGAACCCAAATTGCTTTTGCTTCGGTTCTGAATTGCTTTTGTTCCTCCAGAACATACAAGTTCCCGTGCTTGTTCGCCACGCACACGATCCGATCTCGTTTTTGCACCCTCATAGCTCCACCTGAAGCTGAAATTTTGCAACCTTTCGAATCCAACTCACCTAACGAGATCAAATTCCGCTTCAGACCAGGAACGTGTCGTACACCTATCAGCGTCCTCACGACCCCATCATGCATCCGGATCTTCACCGTGCCGACTCCTAAAACTTTGCACGCCGTCCCGTTCCCCATAAGAGCTTTTCCACCTTTAATCGCCTTATAGGTAGCAAAAGACTCTTTTTTCGGGCAGACGTGAAAGGAACATGCCGAATCAAGCACCCATACATCATCCGAAATTTTAGTATCACCGGTCACCGCATATAGCACATCAGAATCGATCATCTCCGATTCTGCCGCCTGCGCCATCGCTAATGTCTGATTGTCCTGATCCGCGACAGTTTTTCCCTTCTGCCGCTTTAACTCATTCAAGTCATCCTTAAGCTTGTGACAGTTACGCTTAATGTGACCTCTCTTGTGACAATAGAAGCACTCCACCTCGGATAATGGCTTCTTTTGCCAACTTTCGGTTGCCAATGTTTTTACCTCCTTCTTCGCTTTTACCATCAAAGCTGTATCATGGCTTTGCATGCCGGACTCCTGAGTCATCTTTCGCATCTCATTCGAAAGAAGCGCCGCCGTAACCGCCTCCACGCTTATGGTCTCCTTACCATAAAGCAACGTGGTCACAAGATGCTCATATGTCACCGGTAACGAGGAAAGTAAAATAAGCGCCTTATCTTCATCATCCAGTTTGACTCCGATACTGGTCAACTGGTTCACCACCTTGTTGAACTCGTTCAGATGCTCATATAGGTTAGCCGTTCTTGCATCCGCAGCGTGAACAGTCGCTGCTTCAGATACAATCAATGTTCGTTAGGGATTTGGTCATGTACAGATCTTCCAATTTCTTCCACAACTTCGCCGGTGTTGACTCGTTGACTATGTTGTAAAGAACATCATCTGCTAATAATAGATGAAGCGTACTCAACGCTTTTCGCTCCATCTTCTCCCATGCCGCATCCGTAATCTCCGCCGGCTTTGCCTCTTTCCCGTTCAACGTTTGGTCCAAATCCTGTTGTACCAAAACGGCTCGAACTTTAATTTGCCACAAGCCGAAATTGTTCTTACCGTCGAACTTCTCGATTTCAAACTTCGTGGCCATCTCCGTCAATCTTTTCCGAAGATCGATAACCTTTAGCTCTGATACCAATTGTTGAAAAATCCGGTACTCGCCCCGGTACCAGATTCTCTGAATCCACAACCCGCTTGATACCGCAATCCGCTCGGGTATCGCCTAGAGTTGGGATTCCGCAGCGGAAACGTCAGATCGAATTTTTACCAACAATCCGACCTCTCACAAAACTGGAACCAATACAACCACAAAGAGAAGAAACCAAAACAGAAAATATGCGGGTAAAATAAGATTCATTACCAAGAGAAGAATTACACCGATTGCACAGACTTCTCTTCTGCAATAGAGTAGCTTCAACAACCGAGCCCTCCTCCTGAATCTCTCTCACCCTTCTCTCGTCGTTTCTAAAAACCTAGAAAACTTCTCTATTTTCTTCTTTTTGTATCGTTTCTCATCAAATAATAGCATATATGCTATATTTATAGCTTACATCAAAAATATCCAATCCTAGTCTAAATAGATTTTTATTCTAATTAATATTTAAATCTAACAAACTTATCTTTTTAAGATTTAAATATTATCTTAATCCAACTAGGATTCAGTTACAAATCTAATCAAATCCTAACATATATATATATATATATATATATATATATAGATATATTATATATAATATATGATTTGCTTGCCAGTCAGCCAAATTGGTTCACCGAATCAGCGAGAATTTTTAAGGCTAAAAGTTAACTAGAATAATTATTTCGGTCAAACCGAATTATTTAGATAGTTTCTAAAATAATTCGAGAACAACTATTCCAACTTTTTTTTAAAAATATGTTATTCTCATGTTAACATTTTAAAAAAATTAAAATAATTAATATAAAAATATGGTTATTATATATATAATCTTATAATATACAATAATAATAACATTATTATTATTATTATTATTATTATTATTATTATTATTATTATTATTAGCAGTAGTACTATTGGCATATTATATAATATTATATTATTTTTATTATTTTTATTTATAAATTTACTTATATTATATGTTATTCTAAAATATACCATATAATATAAAATAAAATATTATATACTATATAAGATAATAAATATATTAATATATACCGTTTTAAAAATATATTGCCTTTAATTATTTATATATAATATTTTTGAAGTATTTATATATATTATTATTGAAGTATGTTGGATATAGGGTGGCAATCCAGCTCGCTGTTCGCGAGCCAGCCTCGTGTTCGGCTCGAAATGAGCTCGAGATCGAATCGCTCGTTTAGTAAAACGAGCCGAATTTTTCAGCTTGTTTAATAAACGAGCCGGACACGAGCTGGGTCAGCTCGCTCGTGTTCGGCTCGATAATAGCTCGAATATATATATATATATATATATATATATATATATATTTATATATATATATATATATATATATATATATATATATATATATATATATATATATATATAGTCCGGCTACTATACTATCGAGGTACCAAGCATTTGGTGCTATCAAGTTTTCTACCCTTAGATCAACCCCTTAATTATTTTCATCCGTTAGATTTTACTATTTTTCCAACCACGTATTAAACCCAAGGGGCCCACTATCATTTAAACCGCACATCTTTTAATTCAACGGTTAAAAACTTAATAGCACCAATATAATAAAATAGATTTTCTATTTTACCATTTTTCCTAACCACTTAAACCCAAGGGGCCCACACTATCATCTAAACCGCACATCTTTTAATTCAAACGGTTAAAAAACTTAATAGCACCAATAATAACTTGGTACTATTAATAGTATTCCAGCCTGGCTATATATATATATATATATATATATAATATATCTATATATATATATATATATATATATATATATATATAAACTTTACTATTTAGATTTTAAGCTATCAATTTTTTATAATTTTAAATATTAGATTAAATTTTTATTTTTTAATTTTTTAAAAATTTACACCTAATAGTAGGAATGAAAATTAAACTTGTTGTTCGCGAGCCAGCTCGTGTTCGGCTCGTTAATAAACGAGCCGAACACGAGCCGACCCAGCTCTGTCGTGTTCGGCTCGTTGAAAACCCTAGATGCATAATAATATTAAAATATTTTATATAATAATATGATTATAATTAATAGTATTAGATAGAATATTTAAATTGTTTTATATTAAAAAATATGATGTTTTTATATGTATTATTGTATATATATTAAATATTATATACATAAAAGAAATAGATAAGGGAAACTTTGATATTTAAAAAAAATTTGGACTATTCTTTATTATTTTTAATAAAATTACCAAACAAAATTTTAATTATCCTAAATAAAAAAACATCCAACAAAATACATTTTTTTTTTTATTCTTCTATATCTTAAAATAATAAGTTATTTCAAAAATAAAAATATTTATTCCTTCAAATATTATTTAGTTATTTTAAAATAAAATATTTATTTTTTCAAATATTATTTCGTCATCAAACACAGCTTCAGAAAAGGTGGGCTCCAGTTGCCCTATTTAGCCGTGAGAATAGTGATGCTCTTCGCACAAAGAGATAAAAAATTATTATAAAATTTTACTTATAAATTTTAGTAAATTAGTAAATTTTATTTGATTATATAATTTAGTAGAAAATATAGGAAGTATCTGTAGGATCGTTGGCGCTAACCATTAATTCTAAAAGCTCGAGCTCACTTAAAGCGTACAGACACAGCGCTCACGGGTCTCGACCGGACTCAACCCACCTGGACGTTGGGTCTATTGTTGGGCCTCTTGCCGTTAGGTCTATATGTGGACCGCAGCCCCACTCAACTTATTGGGCTCACCCAACTCAACTTATTAGTCTCCTGGGCTTATTGTCACGAGGCAGGAAGTTGGACCTATTTAACCCATAAATAAATAGCCAACAATCCCCCCATTTAACCCATAATAAATAGCCAACCATCCCCCCCCAACACCTGCACCGTGTGGGTTCGATCGAACCCGTGCCACTGGCTCTGATACCACTTGTAGGATCGTTGGCGCTAACCATTAATTCCAAAAGCTCGAGCTGTTAGAAATACGCAACCAATTCACTTAAAGCGTACAGACACAGCGCCCACGGGTCTCGACCGGACTCAACCCACCTGGACGTTGGGTCTATTGTTGGGCCTCTTGCCGTTAGGTCTATTGTGGACCGCAGCCCCACTCAACTTATTGGGCTCACCCAACTGAACTTATTAGTCTCCTGGGCCTATTGTCACGAGGCAGGAAGTTGGACCTATTTAACCCATAAATAATAGCCAACAGTATCCATTAAAGTTAGATTAATTAAAAAACTTAAATCTTGGTTGGTTAATTAAAAAAAAATATTGAAGAATAAAATCAAATAAAATTTATAAATGTTACCTCATATAAGGATATAATTGGTGGAAATTGAGTGCTATTCTTGAAAAAAAAATAAAAAATTTCCAGCGCAAAATTTTTATTCGCTCTTTTATACACAGATAGACAAAATAAATGTTAGAATGTGTAGATTCTCCCACAACTATAATTTATTTGAAATGACCCTCCCAAGTTTTTTTCCTTTTTTAATTGAGACCCCTCAGCTTACTATTTTTTTTCTTTGGAACCAAATTAATTTATTAAATGAAATTTCTGACTTACCTTAGAAGTTAAGTTCATCTCCTCGACTTACACTAAAACAAATAATGAAACTTGCCTCTCTCCATTTTTCAATTTTAATTTTGCATAGTTTTTTTTTTTTTTTTTTTTGTTTGTAGTTTCATGAAATTATTATGCATACGAATAAGTACTACGAAGAATTTCTTGAATTAGAATATGTTTTTGTCAAAGATGCCAAAGAACTGTTTGTGCAATGACATGAAATTTAATAAAATAGAAAAAAATTAATTAACTTTTTACTCTAATTTTAGAGTAGGTATACTCTATACTTTATGAGTATAAATTTTTTCTTATTTAAAACTTTTTTCGATGATAGAGCTTTTGAATCTACGATCTATACCATTAAATATGATTTAAAGCATTTTAAATTTTTAGAAACTAAATTTCGTAATTTTTTAAAATTATAATAAAATTCATCAAGTGAGTATAAAATGAACGGTTAAAATCGAACGAACTTTTAAAAATAAAAAATAAAAAATTTTAATTTAAGATTTTATAGATCATTTTTTATCAAAAATTTAACATGTTCCGATTCTTTTACACCGTTAAATTAGCAACTATTTATACGAAACGTTAAAAATTATTAATTTTAATATTTTTTGATTGTAAGGTAAATAATGTTAAAAAATTATACAATTAATTTTTAAAATTTCAAATATTATAAATAATGTTTAACGATATGAATCATTAAATTAAAAAATTTATTATTAAAAATAATTTATAAGTACAAAATCGATGATAATCATAAAAATATAATAGTTAAACTTCTAATATTATATTAAATTATATAAATTAGGCGTTTACCTCCGAAAGCTTTAAGCGGAAGAACAATTATTGTTTCATATTATACAAATCAGTGCAAACTGCTTTGCTCCGAAAAGCAAGCAGTAGTCCGATATCTAGCAAATATTAAGTCTAAGTTTCTTTTTCTTTTTTTTTTTTTTTTAGGGCGGGGGGTATGGTAAGAAGCTTGAATGAGCTTTTGGGTTCTGAAGACCAAAAGAACTACTTTATTGTTTCTAGAATTTTGACGAAACACTATTAATGTTGTTTTGAATATCTCGACTCAAACAGCACTTCTAAATATGCTCAAAATTGGTTCATCAACTCAAGTAGGAGACTTCTTTTTGAGGTAAGCAAGAAGAAAAAATTGAAAGTGAAATTAATTTCTTTTGAAGCCAAAAAGAAAAGGAATTAATTTGAATCTTGAATAACCACCTCTTACTTTGTACACATTTTGAATTATTCAAACTTTGGAACTTTCTCCTGTCATTTTTAGGCCTTGCTGTATCTTGTCCAAACTACTGTTTGAAAAGTGCTGTTTGAATAAGCACAAGCATTTTTTTTTTCTATAGCAGAAGTGGAACATTCACATTAGAACTTCTGCTTTTGGGACGCAAAAGCTTCTGTTAGTTTTCCCAAACTCCTGGTTTATAACCTACAATATGTTGAGATCTTTCAAGTTCTTTATGAATGTTTCCCCTATAGAAGATCCATCCTTCACAAATACAGCTGGGTACCCAATTGGAGCTTCAACCTGAGCTTCAAACCCTTGTATTCGATCATTCGATTCATTCAACGGTTTACCGAATACATTCCCTGTCCATATATGTTTCCAAGAACATCCTGATGATAGCGGAAAATAAGCCTTAACTGTATTTTTGCTTTTGTCTAAGACGGGCACTACTAAAATCTCTGAACCAATTAAGAACTCCTCGAATGTTAATTTGTGAATGTTTTCGTCGTACGGGTAGTGGAGGAATAGATGGCGGGCTACCGGAAGACCCTTCTCAGCTGCCTCCTGCAAAAGATCGAAAATTACAGTCCAATTATCGAGTCCGAGATAAAACAAGTATAGCAATATTCTTAAAAGTAAAATAACTGAGATTCTTTCAAAGTTTTCGTCGTCTGAACAACTACTAGTCGCATTTTCAATAGCTCCCAAATCACCAAGTGGACAGAATTGGATTCCTTCGATTATCGTGGCTCGATTCATTCGACAAATGTCATAGAAACTATCATCATCTTTGCTTAAATCTCTCTTGTTTCAGGCAACTGTAAACTAAATTACTTGTGACAGGCCTGGCGACGATGAGTAGTTCTGTTGGTTAAAGGAGTTACCTTCACAAGTTGGACTCTGTAGAACTTCCAAGCCTTGTAAATCTTGGCGCAGCGCCCGAAATGAGCTAATGTGTTTCTATTCGAATAGAACTGACAATTTCTCGACGGCTTATTTCCCTGCATTATTCATTAAACTTTATATCAATGCTGTGAATAAAGCCATGCATTTCAAACTAACATTAGTTTCGAATGCTTAGGAACTTACTTCGTGAGTTCGAAAGACGACACTAAACGCACTTAGCTCCATCCAGCGCATCAGAAGCTCCTCGCTTCTCCGATACCCAATAATAGGCAAATCCACTGCACAATAGCCGCCGATGTCACTATGGTTAAAAGCAAAACCAGATAGTCCGCTACTTAACAAGCCGGTAACGCTGCTCTTGATTCCGTCATTCTTTTGCCAGCTTACCATTTGGTCACCCTCCCAAAACAACATCGCCCATTTCGGACTCTCTCGAAACGCTGACCTCATAAAGAAGACCAATCCCTCTTCATCCTCTTTGCCGCTCGATTTCCATTCGTCGACGAACTCCCTGTTGACCCTCGCCCAAAGTTCGGGATATCTATTGTGAGCAGCAATTGGATTTTCACCTATTTATAGAACAGACACATTTGTAAATGTTACAAATTTCAGTGTCAGCAAACTGTTAAAAACAGTGTTGCTAAGGAATCATTTTTTGGACAGTGGACTAACGAGAGAACTTATAATTGTTTTGCGTAATGAAATTCAGAAAACAAAATTATTATAAATCGAAACTCCGAGAACGTAATCGAGAAATAGTATAACTGTAGTAGAAACCTGAATAGAGGTGCGCATCTAACGGCAATCCTTCGCCAAAATCCGCCATCCAACCCCTTACCCCACAATCCACCATTTCCTGCAGAATTTTCTTGAACCAACTACTTGCTTTAGGATGTGTGAAATCCAACATCCCGACGTCGAATGCTGTGTTTGGCATCACATATGTTTCCCCACTGCGGTCCTTGACTAATATTCCTAATCTTTTTGCCTCTTCAAACATTTTCAATTTACTGTTCGGCTTCGCATCGGTCTGCAAGTAAATCAGGATGGTTTAGAAAATTAGTTGCTAAGATCAAGCAAGCATTGCAGCAGTGAAAGCGTTCAAAGGCGCGTGAACTGCAGGAATCGAATACCGGAACAAGGCAAGGATTGCAATATGTCATCATCCTTATATTACGATCTCTAAGATCGCTTATTAGCTCTCTCCATCCGGCGTAACGCATCGCATCAACTTCCCAATTCCACCAGAGTTGAGAGCCAATAATCGTTTCCCTCTGCCCGACCCAGTCCTGCAAGAAGAAACCTTCGATTCTTATAACAAAAGTCGGAAGTAAAAAAACATACAAAAATCAGCATTAGACTGCGAGTGTTCAGTGACGCAACAGATCAAGTCTTCTGAACTTAGATTTCTTTCACATATATAGTTGATTAAATTGTTCCTCGTAATGCAATATGGTGTTTGCCGATGCTGCGACATATAAAAGTTATGACAAAAATCTGAGTTACCTGTAACCAGAATGCCGAAATCGGAACATCGTGATCCTGCAATTGGTCCCAAACTCTGCGGACGGCTTCTGTACCTCCCTGCATCCCCACGACTGCACCCGAAACGATCCAGTCCGGAAGGATCGGAGGTCTCCCGATGGTCTCCGTGAAGCTTTGAATTATCTCAACCGGCGAATTTCCACTCAGTATTCTCCCTCGAGCTGAATTTCCGTGTATCTACATATGGAAAAGCATTACCGAGAGGAATCATTGAAAGAATAGCTCGCAATTCATATCGATCTAATCTACCTGGATCTGCACTCTATCGTGTTTTGTGAGATCGAAGATGGAATAATCGTACCCTT
>CM054950.1:12892330-12904830 GCA_029168755.2 Tillandsia fasciculata
TGCATCGACGTCTTGTACAGGATGCTCCAACGGTGCGGTTTTTTAATTCAATGCTGCCACCTGGTGGGGATCTGCGACGTCATAATCCACACCCTACAATTCACTGATATATCCTTCTCTTTTCCGCCGGCAGCACGGGATCGGACGAGATCATCAAGATGGTACTTGACGACTTTCTCGGCGGCGTCGGGCCTCAGGATAAATATTCTAAAAGTTGTATTATTCCTATCAACATGGAGGAGATTCACAGGCCACCAGTCTTGCAAGGTCCTTCGTGTGTGATCCACCGATGGGTTTCCGTTCACTTTACCTCGGCCTCCCCCTCTCCCCGAAGTCGCTGCGAAAATCTGATACTTGCCGCTCATCGAAAAGATAGACAAGCGCTTGGCGGGATGGAGGGCCTGATGTTGTCTCGAGCTGGACGGACTTAGTTTTGCATTTAATTCGGCCCTCTCTAGCGTCCCAACTTTTTTGTGCTCCGCTTTCAGGATTCCGGACTGGGTGTTTTTAAGCAATCGACAGGATCCGCCTTGGGGCTTCTTCTGGCAAGGCAGGTCTACATTAGCACATTCCACTGCCGGTAAACTGGGAACAAGTGTGTCGCCCCAGGGTGCAGGTGGTTTTGGAATTAGAAATTTCAGAGCGACAAATTACCACTTCTCATGAAGAGTCTTTGGAACCTGTACAACGCGAAAACGCTACCTTGGGTGGGATTCTGAAATTTCAAACATTATAAACGCAGACTTCCTTGTGCGGGTGGCAGCCTTCCCTCGAGGGGTGTTCGCCGCTCTGGAATGGCGTACTCAGCACTTCAGGACCATCCACGCCTCAGTCGCTTCAGGCTCGCAACGGAATGACTGCTCCTTTTTGGCACGCGAGAATGGGCGGGGGGGGAAATGCTGCTGCGTAATCGCTTCCCATCTCGTTCCGTCAACTGCCCTTAAACACATTTCGGTGAGTCGCTGGCTGAACCGATTCGCCACTTGCCGAATTTGGGATTCAAACAACATTTCTGACCACGATCCTGATGGACAGGCGCTCTTGAGCAATTAAATAATGCGATCAGGAACATCTCCTTGGATGTTAATTCGGATACCTTGGAATGGAGATGGAACAACATTGGTAGTTCAGTGTTCGGAGTGTGCGCTACAATTTTCTCGTATTCGATGGCGTAGATGACGCAGAATTTTCCACTTATGGTAACTCAAGAGACCTCTTCGCTTTAAAATCTTCTTATGGCTGGCAGCACGGAACAGGATCTCCATGACGGACCGGTGATCAAACGGGGCTGGCAGGGACCGTCTATCTGCTTCCTATGTGGTAGCGAGGAAGAATGTCTGGAACACCTCCTTTTCCGATGCTCTTACCCCGTTCAGTCTGGAGCCAGGTATTACAGGGAAAACAACTTCTTTTCAACTCACTTCTTAATAGACCTGGGGACTTAGCGACCAGATGGAGATGGATCAAAAAGTCTCCCGAAGGGCGCGTTTGGGATTTTATCGACGTTTGCATCGCTGCCGCTTGCTGGGAACTTTGGATGGAGCGAAACCGCAGGATCTTCGACAACCGGCTAATCTGCACCGGGGAGTGCGGTAGGAGGATCGTAAGCACAATTTTTATGTGGAACAATGCTCTGGGAGGGTAGACAAGTTGGAACTTGGGATTTGGTTTCGTGGGCTCTTGGACTATGTATAGGTTCAGACATAATGCAGTTGACACTTTGCTGTAGCTTTTCCTTTGGGTGTGGTGTTGGGTGTTGTTCCTCTTGTTGTATTTGGCTTGTTGAGTCCCCTGCAGAGTATGTTGCTTTCTCTGGGACAATAAGCCTTCTCTTGTACTGGGACCTTTCCCTCTCTTCTATCAAATAGAGTTTATCCCTGTTTAATCAAAAAAAAAAAAAAAGTCAACTAAAAAGAGAGAAAGAGAAGTTACAATAGCACAAATCTCAATACAAATTCAATAGTAAAAAATTCACAAATATAATTAGACTTTTGCTTTTGAAAATATATAAACTCTACTATATATATATATATATAGAGTATAGTTTCAAAAGCACAAGTCCAATTATATTTGTAAATATATATATATATATATATATATATATATATATTATATATATATATATATTGTGTTGAAAAATCCGGTACTCGCCCCGGTACCAGATTCTCTGAATCCACAACCCACTTTGATACCGCAATCCGCTCGGGTATCGCCTAGAGTTGGGATTCCGCAGCGGAAACGTCAGATCGAATTTTTACCAACAATCCGACCTCTCAACAAAACTGGAACCAATACAACCACAAAGAGAAGAAAACCAAAACAGAAAATATGCGGGTAAAATAAGATTCATTAACCAAGAGAAGAATTACACCGATTGCACAGACTTCTCTTCTGCAATAGAGTAGCTTCAACCCGAGCCCTCCTCCTGAATCTCTCTCACCCTTCTCTCGTCTTCTAAAAACCTAGAAAACTTCTCTATTTTCTTTCTTTTTGTATCGTTTCTCAAATAATAGCATATATGCTATATTTATAGCTTACATCAAAAAATATCCAAATCCTAGTCTAAATAGATTTTTATTCTAATTAATATTTAAATCTTAACAAACTTATCTTTTTAAGATTTAAATATTATCTTAATCCAACTAGGATTCAGTTACAAATCTAATCAAATCCTAACAAATCTCCACCTTGATTTGATTTGTAATCTTCAATCGCTACATCAAGCTCACCACGCAAGCTCCACCTCGAGCTTGTCTCCGCCGCTCGATGTTGCCCGCATCCTCCGCTCCATCTTGAGCGATTGCGCCTCTGCGAACTTTTGGAACCAAATTGCTTTTGCTTCGGTTCTGATTGTTCTCCCGTTCAGAACATACAAGTTCCGTGCTTGTTCGCCACGCACACGATCCGATCTCGTTTTTGCACCCTCATAGCTCCACCTGAAGCTGAAATTTTGCAACCTTTCGAATCCAACTCACCTAACGAGATCAAATTCCGCTTCAGACCAGGAACGTGTCGTACACCTATCAGCGTCCTCACGACCCCATCATGCATCCGGATCTTCACCGTGCCGACTCCTAAAACTTTGCACGCCGTCCCGTTCCCCATAAGAGCTTTTCCACCTTTAATCGCCTTATAGGTAGCAAAAGACTCTTTTTTCGGGCAGACGTGAAAGGAACATGCCGAATCAAGCACCCATACATCATCCGAAATTTTAGTATCACCGGTCACCGCATATAGCACATCAGAATCGATCATCTCCGATTCTGCCGCCTGCGCCATCGCTAATGTCTGATTGTCCTGATCCGCGACAGTTTTTCCCTTCTGCCGCTTTAACTCATTCAAGTCATCCTTAAGCTTGTGACAGTTACGCTTAATGTGACCTCTCTTGTGACAATAGAAGCACTCCACCTCGGATAATGGCTTCTTTTGCCAACTTTCGGTTGCCAATGTTTTTACCTCCTTCTTCGCTTTTACCATCAAAGCTGTATCATGGCTTTGCATGCCGGACTCCTGAGTCATCTTTCGCATCTCATTCGAAAGAAGCGCCGCCGTAACCGCCTCCACGCTTATGGTCTCCTTACCATAAAGCAACGTGGTCACAAGATGCTCATATGTCACCGGTAACGAGGAAAGTAAAATAAGCGCCTTATCTTCATCATCCAGTTTGACTCCGATACTGGTCAACTGGTTCACCACCTTGTTGAACTCGTTCAGATGCTCATGTAGGTTAGCCGCTTCTTGCATCCGCAGCGTGAACAGTCGCTGCTTCAGATACAATCTGTTCGTTAGGGATTTGGTCATGTACAGATCTTCCAATTTCTTCCACAACTTCGCCGGTGTTGACTCGTTGACTATGTTGTAAAGAACATCATCTGCTAATAATAGATGAAGCGTACTCAACGCTTTTCGCTCCATCTTCTCCCATGCCGCATCCGTAATCTCCGCCGGCTTTGCCTCTTTCCCGTTCAACGTTTGGTCCAAATCCTGTTGTACCAAAACGGCTCGAACTTTAATTTGCCACAAGCCGAAATTGTTCTTACCGTCGAACTTCTCGATTTCAAACTTCGTGGCCATCTCCGTCAATCTTTTCCGAAGATCGATAACCTTTAGCTCTGATACCAATTGTTGAAAAAATCCGGTACTCGCCCCGGTACCAGATTCTCTGAATCCACAACCCGCTTTGATACCGCAATCCGCTCGGGTATCGCCTAGAGTTGGGATTCCGCAGCGGAAACGTCAGATCGAATTTTTACCAACAATCCGACCTCTCAACAAAACTGGAACCAATACAACCACAAAGAGAAGAAAACCAAAACAGAAAATATGCGGGTAAAATAAGATTCATTAACCAAGAGAAGAATTACACCGATTGCACAGACTTCTCTTCTGCAATAGAGTAGCTTCAACCCGAGCCCTCCTCCTGAATCTCTCTCACCCTTCTCTCGTCTTCTAAAAACCTAGAAAACTTCTCTATTTTCTTTCTTTTTGTATCGTTTCTCAAATAATAGCATATATGCTATATTTATAGCTTACATCAAAAAATATCCAAATCCTAGTCTAAATAGATTTTTATTCTAATTAATATTTAAATCTTAACAAACTTATCTTTTTAAGATTTAAATATTATCTTAATCCAACTAGGATTCAGTTACAAATCTAATCAAATCCTAACATATATATATAATATATATATATATATATATATATATATATATATATATATATATGATTTGCTTGCCAGTCAGCCAAATTGGTTCACCGAATCAGCGAGAATTTTTAAGGCTAAAAGTTAACTAGAATAATTATTTCGGTCAAACCGAATTATTTTAGATAGTTCTAAAATAATTCGAGAACAACTATTCCAACTTTTTTAAAAAATATGGTTATTCTCATGTTAACATTTTAAAAATAATTAAAATAATATAAAAATATGGTTATTATATATATAATCTTATAATATACAATAATAATAACAAATTATTATTATTATTATTATTATTATTATTATTATTATTATTATTAGCAGTAGTACTATTGGCATATTATATAATATTATATTATTTTTATTATTTTTATAAATTTACTTATATTATATGTTATTCTAAAATATACCATATAATATAAAATAAAATATTATATAATATATAAGATAATAAATATATTAAATATATAACGTTTTAAAATATATTGCCTTTAATTATTTATATATAATATTTTTGAAGTATTTATATATATTATTATTGAAGTATGTTGGATATAGGGGTGGCAATCCAGCTCGCTGTTCGCGAGCCAGCTCGTGTTCGGCTCGAAATGAGCTCGAGATCGAATCGCTCGTTTAGTAAACGAGCCGAATTTTTCAGCTTGTTTAATAAACGAGCCGGACACGAGCTGGGTCAGCTCGCTCGTGTTCGGCTCGATAATAGCTCGAATATATATATATATATATATATATATATATATATATATATATATATATATATATATATATATATATATATATATATATATATATATATATATATATAGTCCGGCTACTATACTATCGATAGTACCAAGCATTTGGTGCTATCAAGTTTTCTACCCTTAGATCAACCCCTTTAATTATTTTCATCCGTTAGATTTTACTATTTTTCCAACCACGTATTAAACCCAAGGGGCCCACTATCATTTAAACCGCACATCTTTTAATTCAACGGTTAAAAACTTAATAGCACCAATAATAATAAAAATAGATTTTACTATTTTTCCAACCACCTATTAAACCCAAGGGGCCCACTATCATCTAAACCGCACATCTTTTAATTCAACGGTTAAAAACTTAATAGCACCAATAATAACTTGGTACTATTAATAGTATTCCAGCCTGGCTATATATATATATATATATATATATATATATATATATATATATATATATATATATATATATAAACTTTACTATTTAGATTTTAAGCTATCAATTTTTTATGAATTTTAATTATTAGATTAAATTTTTATTTTTTAATTTTTTTAAAAATTTTACACCTAATAGTAGGAATGAAAATTAAACTTGTTGTTCGCGAGCCAGCTCGTGTTCGGCTCGTTAATAAACGAGCCGAACACGAGCCGACCCAGCTCTGTCGTGTTCGGCTCGTTGAAACCCTAGATGCATAATAATATTAAAATATTTTATATAATAATATGATTATAATTAATAGTATTAGATAGAATATTTAAATTGTTTTATATTAAAAAATATGATGTTTTTATATGTATTATTGTATATATATTAAATATTATATACATAAAAGAAATAGATAAGGGAAACTTTGATATTTAAAAAAATTTGGACTATTCTTTATTATTTTTAATAAAATTATCAAACAAAATTTTAATTATCCTAAATAAAAAAAACATCCAACAAAATACAATTTTTTTTTTATTCTTCTATATCTTAAAATAATAAGTTATTTCAAAAATAAAAATATTTATTCCTTCAAATATTATTTAGTTATTTTAAAAATAAAAATATTTATTTTTTCAAATATTATTTCGTCATCAAACACAGCTTCAGAAAAGGTGGGCTCCAGTTGCCCTATTTAGCCGTGAGAATAGTGATGCTCTTCGCACAAAGAGATAAAAAATTATTATAAAATTTTACTTATAAATTTTAGTAAATTTTATTTGATTATCTAATTTAGTAGAAAATATAGGAAGTATCTGTAGGATCGTTGGCGCTAACCATTAATTCTAAAAGCTCGAGCTCACTTAAAGCGTACAGACACAGCGCTCACGGGTCTCGACCGGACTCAACCCACCTGGACGTTGGGTCTATTGTTGGGCCTCTTGCCGTTAGGTCTATTGTGGACCGCAGCCCCACTCAACTTATTGGGCTCACCCAACTCAACTTATTAGTCTCCTGGGCCTATTGTCACGAGGCAGGAAGTTGGACCTATTTAACCCATAAATAAATAGCCAACAATCCCCCCATTTAACCCATAAATAAATAGCCAACCATCCCCCCCCAACACCTGCACCGTGTGGGTTCGATCGAACCCGTGCCACTGGCTCTGATACCACTTGTAGGATCGTTGGCGCTAACCATTAATTCCAAAAGCTCGAGCTGTTAGAAATACGCAACCAATTCACTTAAAGCGTACAGACACAGCGCTCACGGGTCTCGACCGGACTCAACCCACCTGGACGTTTGGTCTATTGTTGGGCCTCTTGCCGTTAGGTCTATTGTGGACCGCAGCCCCACTCAACTTATTGGGCTCACCCAACTCAACTTATTAGTCTCCTGGGCCTATTGTCACGAGGCAGGAAGTTGGACCTATTTAACCCATAAATAAATAGCCAACAGTATCCATTAAAGTTAGATTAATTAAAAAACTTAAATCTTATTGGTTGGTTAATTAAAAAAAAATATTGAAGAATAAAATCAAATAAAAATTTATAAATGTTACCTCATATAAGGATATAATTTGGTGGAAATTGAGTGCTATTCTTGAAAAAAAAATAAAAAATTTCCAGCGCAAAATTTTTATTCGCTCTTTTATACACAGATAGACAAAATAAATGTTAGAATGTGTAGATTCTCCCTCAACTATAATTTATTTGAAATGACCCTCCCAAGTTTTTTTCCTTTTTTAATTGAGACCCCTCCGCTTACTATTTTTTTTCTTTGGAACCAAATTAATTTATTAAATGAAATTTCTGACTTACCTTAGAAGTTAAGTTCATCTCCTCGACTTACACTAAAACAAATAATGAAACTTTCCTCTCTCCATTTTTCAATTTTAATTTTGCATAGCCTTTTTTTTTTTTTTTTTTGTAGTTTCATGAAATTATTATGCATACGAATAAGTACTACGAAGAATTTCTTGAATTAGAATATGTTTTTGTCAAAGATGCCAAAGAACTGTTTGTGCAATGACATGAACTTTAATAAAATAGAAAAAAATTAATTAACTTTTTACTCTAATTTTAGAGTAGGTATACTCTATACTTTTATGAGTATAAATTTTTTCTTATTTATAAACTTTTTTCGATGATAGAGCTTTTGAATCTACGATCTATACCATTAAATATGATTTAAAGCATTTTAAACTTTTAGAAACTAAATTTCGTAATTTTTTAAAATTATAATAAAATTCATCAAGTGAGTATAAAATTAACGGTTAAAATCGAACGAACTCTTAAAAATAAAAAATAAAAAAAATTAATTTAAGATTTTATAGATCATTTTCTATCAAAAATCTAACCTGTCCCGATTCTTTTACACCGTTAAATTAGCAACTATTTTATACGAAACGTTAAAAATTATTAATTTTAATATTTTTTGATTGTAAGGTAAATAATGTTAAAAAATTATACAATTTAATTTTTAAAATTTCAAATATTATAAATAATGTTTAACGATATGAATCATTAAATTAAAAAATTTATTATTAAAAATAATTTATAAGTACAAAATCGATGATAATCATAAAAATATAATAAGTTAAACTTCTAATATTATATTAAATTATATAAATTAGGCGTTTACCTCCGAAAGCTTTAAGCGGAAGAACAATTATTGTTTCATATTATACAAATCAGTGCAAACTGCTTTGCTCCGAAAAGCAAGCAGTAGTCCGATATCTAGCAAATATTAAGTCTAAGATTCTTTTTTTTTTTTTTTTTTTTTCGGGGGGTATAGTAGGAAGCTTGAATGAGCTTTTGGATTCTGAAGACCAAAAGAACTACTTTATTGTTTCTAGAATTTTGACGGAACACTATTAGTGTTGTTTTGAATATCTCGACTCAAACAGCACTTTTAAATATGCTCAAATTTGGTTCATCAACTCAAGTAGGAGACTTCTTTTTGAGGTAAGCAAGAAGAAAAAATTGAAAGTGAAATTAATTTCTTTTGAAGCCAAAAAGAAAAGGAATTAATTTGAATCTTGAATAACCACCTCTTACTTTGTACACATTTTGAATTATTCAAACTTTGAAACTTTCTCACTGTCATCTTTAGAAACTCATTTTGCCTTGCTGTATCTTGTCCAAACTACTGTTTGAAAAGTGCTGTTTGAATAAGCACAAGCATTTTTTTTTTTCTATAGCAGAAGTGGAACATTATTCACATTAGAACTTCTGCTTTTGGGACGCAAAAGCTTCTGTTAGTTTTCCCAAACTCCTGGTTTATAACCTACAATATGTTGAGATCTTTCAAGTTCTTTATGAATGTTTCCCCTATAGAAGATCCATCCTTCACAAATACAGCTGGGTACCCAATTGGAGCTTCAACCTGAGCTTCAAACCCTTGTATTCGATCATTCGATTCATTCAACGGTTTACCGAATACATTCCCTGTCCATATATGTTTCCAAGAACATCCTGATGATAGCGGAAAATAAGCCTTAACTGTATTTTTGCTTTTGTCTAAGACGGGCACTACTAAAATCTCTGAACCAATTAAGAACTCCTCGAATGTTAATTTGTGAACGTTTTCGTCGTACGGGTAGTGGAGGAATAGATGGCGGGCTACCGGAAGACCCTTCTCAGCTGCCTCCTGCAAAAGATCGAATATTACAGTCCAATTTTCGAGTCCGAGATAAAACAAGTATAGCAATATTCTTAAAAGTAAAACAACTGAGATTCTTTCAAAGTTTTCGTCGTCTGAACAACTACTAGTCGCATTTTCAATAGCTCCCAAATCACCAAGTGGACAGAATTGGATTCCTTCGATTATCGTGGCTCGATTCATTCGACAAATGTCATAGAAACTATCATCATCTTTGCTTAAATCTCTCTTGTTTCAGGCAACTGTAAACTAAATTACTTGTGACAGGCCTGGCGACGATGAGTAGTTCTGTTGGTTAAAGGAGTTACCTTCACAAGTTGGACTCTGTAGAACTTCCAAGCCTTGTAAATCTTGGCGCAGCGCCCGAAATGAGCTAATGTGTTTCTATTCGAATAGAACTGACAATTTCTCGACGGCTTATTTCCCTGCATTATTCATTAAACTTAATTTATATCAATGCTGTAAATAAAGCCATGCATTTCAAACTAACATTAGTTTCGAATGCTTAGGAACTTACTTCGTGAGTTCGAAAGACGACACTAAACGCACTTAGCTCCATCCAGCGCATCAGAAGCTCCTCGCTTCTCCGATACCCAATAATAGGCAAATCCACTGCACAATAGCCGCCGATGTCACTATGGTTAAAAGCAAAACCAGATAGTCCGCTACTTAACAAGCCGGTAACGCTGCTCTTGATTCCGTCATTCTTTTGCCAGCTTACCATTTGGTCACCCTCCCAAAACAACATCGCCCATTTCGGACTCTCTCGAAACGCTGACCTCATAAAGAAGACCAATCCCTCTTCATCCTCTTGGCCGGTCGATTTCCATTCGTCGACGAACTCCCTGTTGACCCTCGCCCAAAGTTCGGGATATCTATTGTGAGCAGCAATTGGATTTTCACCTATTTATAGAACAGACACATTTGTAAATGTTACAAATTTCAGTGTCAGCAAACTGTTAAAAACAGTGTTGCTAAGGAATCATTTTTTGGACAGTGGACTAACGAGAGAACTTATAATTGTTTTGCGTAATGAAATTCAGAAAACAAAATTATTATAAATCGAAACTCCGAGAACGTAATCGAGAAATAGTATAACTGTAGTAGAAACCTGAATAGAGGTGCGCATCTAACGGCAATCCTTCGCCAAAATCCGCCATCCAACCCCTTACCCCACAATCCACCATTTCCTGCAGAATTTTCTTGAACCAACTACTTGCTTTAGGATGTGTGAAATCCAACATCCCGACGTCGAATGCTGTGTTTGGCATCACATATGTTTCCCCACTGCGGTCCTTGACTAATATTCCTAATCTTTTTGCCTCTTCAAACATTTTCAATTTACTGTTCGGCTTCGCATCGGTCTGCAAGTAAATCAGGATGGTTTAGAAAATTAGTTGCTAAGATCAAGCAAGCATTGCAGCAGTGAAAGCGTTCAAAGGCGCGTGAACTGCAGGAATCGAATACCGGAACAAGGCAAGGATTGCAATATGTCATCATCCTTATATTACGATCTCTAAGATCGCTTATTAGCTCTCTCCATCCGGCATAACGCATCGCATCAACTTCCCAATTCCACCAGAGTTGAGAGCCAATAATCGTTTCCCTCTGCCCGACCCAGTCCTGCAAGAAGAAACCTTCGATTCTTATAACAAAAGTCGGAAGTAAAAAAACATACAAAAATCAGCATTAGACTGCGAGTGTTCAGTGACGCAACAGATCAAGTCTTCTGAACTTAGATTTCTTTCACATATATAGTTGATTAAATTGTTCCTCGTAATGCAATATGGTGTTTGCCGATGCTGCGACATATAAAAGTTATGACAAAAATCTGAGTTACCTGTAACCAGAATGCCGAAATCGGAACATCGTGATCCTGCAATTGGTCCCAAACTCTGCGGACGGCTTCTGTACCTCCCTGCATCCCCACGACTGCACCCGAAACGATCCAGTCCGGAAGGATCGGAGGTCTCCCGATGGTCTCCGTGAAGCTTTGAATTATCTCAACCGGCGAATTTCCACTCAGTATTCTCCCTCGAGCTGAATTTCCGTGTATCTACATATGGAAAAGCATTACCGAGAGGAATCATTGAAAGAATAGCTCGCAATTCATATCGATCTAATCTACCTGGATCTGCACTCTATCGTGTTTTGTGAGATCGAAGATGGAATAATCGTACCCTTCGAGGTATAGAGATCTCATCTTCGAGGTCATGTAGAACGGCGAGGGGGCATATGTCGTGCTCCAATCACCACCCGACCTGTCGGAAAGAAACAAAGCAATCTCAGCATTCCTTCCAATCAAATCACATTACAAGGAAACATTTCACCACCTGTAGCTGATGAAATTCGCGGCGAAGGTGATGGGTTGGTCTCCTCTCCCAATGCCTTGTTCTTGAACAAGGATCGGAACTCGCTTCCCTTTGAATTCCACATGGCTGAACTGCTCTCCGAATCCGAAGAACTTTTCGTCCCTCTCGCTGGAATATGTGAGGAAAACCCGATTAAACTCCGCGAATTCTGCAATCTTTTCATCTTCTCGTCGCTCTCTTTCGCCGTCCCCGGGCCGGAGCTGAACCAGCTGCCACTTGGACCTCCTGGGAGATTTGCTGATGTTTCTGAAATTCGGCTTGCAAATGTACTCGCCGAACTCGACGCGAAATCGAACCTGGCTCGCATTCCTCTGCTCAAGCAGAATCCAATACCTGGCAGAGAGAAGAGCCCGCCGACGCCTCGCGAAGAGCAGCCCAGTAACGACCACAAGTGGGAAATGGGCGGAATGGGGATCTTCAGCGGTGTCGGACTGGAAGAGACGGCGGCAATCCTTGGTTCCTGATTGAAGATCACGGGGATAGAAGGCTTTGATCTTCTCGACGGTTTGGTGGTCGGAGATGAAGAGAGCATCCCCATCTCCGACGGCAAAAGATCCCCTGCTCTCCTCCACTCGTGTCTC
>CM054950.1:12909830-12929285 GCA_029168755.2 Tillandsia fasciculata
TATAAGTACCGATGATTTTGTACTTATAAATTAATTTTGATGATAAAATTTTTGAATCGACGATTCATATCGTTAAATATTATTTAGAGTATATAAAATTTTTAAAAATTAAATTTTATAATTTTTCGATATTATTTATTTTACGATCAAAAATATCAAAATTGATAATGCTTGCTAGTTTAATAGTGTAAAAGAATTAAAATAGATTAAATTTTTGATAAAAAAATTTATTCACTATTTAGATAGAGATCTATAACTCCGATCTTAAATTAAATAATCTTATCCTCTATTTGTAGAAGATCGTTCGATTTTGTCCATTCATTTTATTTTCATTTGATAAATTTTATTATAATTTCGAGAAAATACGATTTTTTTTTTCTAAAAATTTAAAGTACTCTACATTATATTTAACGGTATAGATCGTCGTATTAAAAGTTTTATCATCGAAAATAACTTATGAGTACGAAGGTGTCTATGCTTATAAGAGTATATTAACCATACTCTATTTTATATATATATATATATATATATATATATATATATAGAGAGAGAGAGAGAGAGAGAGAGAGAGAGAGAGAGAGAGAGAGAGAGAGAGAGAGAGAGCACGCGCGAGAGGTTGGAATACTATCGATATCAAACATACCACCTATTTGTTTTCGTTGATAAAGCTTTTAAAAGTATAAATCTTGTTTTGAACAGTTTTTTAAAAAAATTAACTAAAATTTAATTAGTTTAAATTTTCTTACACCGTTAAATAAATAAAATACTCATATTTATTATTAAAAATATAAATTTTATAATTATTTAATCATTACATTAATTATATCGAAAAAATTTAAAATTTAATTTTTAAATATTTTTAATATTCTAGATCATATTCAACGATACTAATCGTCAATTTAAAAGCTCCGTCATTAAAAATAAATGAATATCGATAGCATTTCAGAACATTTTTTTTCTCTCCCTATATATATATATATATATATATATATATATATATATATATATATTAATGAACATACAAGGAGACAATTGTTGTATCGCACGCTATTCGTTGTTTCCGTGCACGGAATTTTCTGGCGATACAAATTGCAGGATGATATCTGCCATAAATTTTTTTTAAAAGAAATGTCAGAAATGCTCAATGTGTAAGATTTTCTAAAAATGCACTTCAGTATTTCTGAAAGTGAGACTAGTGATAATTTAAAAAATTATTGCCTACAGCACGCACGATTCGATAATTCAAAAAAAAAAAAAAAAAAAATCCTAAATACAAACATCTACAAGATATTTACATTTAAATCCTCATACTTAAAAAAAAGAAGACAATAATGCCTCCCTTCAAAGCACAACTTTTCAGCTTGGGAGAATGGCATTTTTAAATTGTCCAATAATAACTTAAAACTTCATTTTCATTTATGATCTCATCTTGACATTCCATTTATCATATTCACAAAGCGAAAGATACACGCCAGAAAGAAATGAAATTCATGCATCCAAACAAGCCCTTAAGATACTACACTCGCAAAAGAAAAAGAAAAATATGAAAACTTGGACTTCACAAGGGTATTATTATATACATAAAACTACAGAAAGAAACAGATGGGTGAAGACAGTTGCCACAATTACAAGGAAACATTTGACTTATAACAGTAATCCGCAATCATATTATCAGGCAAATAAAGATGAGAATCAAAACCTTTCTCAGTTTCGGATGGGTAAAATCACGATTTCTAAGCATAAATATCTAATTTTGTCGAAAGTATCCAAATACGGCTCTCGAACCAAGTACAACAATGAAGGATTTAGAAATTCATTTTCATGTGTAAATAGCATCAGAGTAGATCCATATACCATCACAACAAAACAGTTACCTACTAATGGCATTGTAACCTAATCAAGCAATTCGGATATCTGTGTCTTCTTAAAAGCATCGACAGCAGCGAGTTGCGCCGCCACCGACTTGTTCGGGAAAATATTATCCGCTTTCATTCTTTCTCTGAGCCCATAAGCAGGGGTCTTAGCATTAACATAAGCTAGAAGTAGCAACTGATACTGCTTCATCCTCCCAACATAGGCAATTTGCCTCATCCAATGAAATACCTTCTCTGCATTGTGAATATCTCCCCCCTCTTGCATAATTTTCCAGCAAAGTAATGTATGTGTTGTAGAGGGGTTTAATCTGATTATTCTGATTAGCTCTTTGCAATATGGAATCAGCTTTTTCGACCTCACCAGCTTCTACGTAAAGCTTCACCAGCGCGTCCAAAGTCATAGGACCAATTCTGCAGCCGTTATCAGACATTCTCTTAACTAAATCCTTCCCCTTGGAGAGAAGCTTATGGTTTGCATAAACCTTCAATAGGGCAGTGTAGTACGTAGAAGAAAGCTTCTTCCTTTTCTCAAGCACTTCCTCAAAAGCCTCTTCGGCTTTTTCTACCAGCCCTAGCTTTCCCCAAGCTTCTATAACGGCTAAAATCTCATCTATACGGGGGTTAGCCTCGCACTCTTTCCAAATCCTTTCAACTTCATCGGCTTTTCCAAGAGCAGCGTAGAGAGGGAGAAGCGCCTTACAAGAAGCACGGTTCTCTTTAATACCACCACCTTCCATTTCCTTCAAAGCAGCTTCAGCCTTATCCTTAAGACCTGCAGAGAGGTAATGCTTTATAACCATGGCTTGAATCACAAAATCTGGCTCGATACCGTCACTCTTCATCGTCTCCATGATTTGTTCCATACCGGGTATGTCTTTGCTAATGCCTTTAGTATCAACTAGAAGCTTGTAAGTGAAGAGAGAGGGTTTCACATTTTCCTTTACCATTAGTAAAAGGACATCTGCTATCTTCTTTTTGTCGATTCTTTTGTAAAGAAGTAACAATTGGTTGCACGCGAAGGTAGAGATCGGGAAGCCAAGATCACGCATTTTGTTGAAGACTTCTTCGGCTTTTGATACATTGACGGTACTAACACAATTGGCTAGAAGTGTCCGGTAGATTATCTCGCCTCTACAGGATTGGGGAATTTTCTCGATGAACTTCTCAGCTTTGATGATGCCGTACACTTTGGCAATCAAATCTAGTAGTGAAGCATAATCACGCTCAGCAAAATCTAGGCGCTTGGTTGATTCTAGCCACTCCATAAACTGCACAATAATTTGAGAAAGATAAACAACCAAAACTTACATGACTTGCTACCTGTTGGCTTTTCTGAGCTTAGTAAATACTGTTTATACATGAAAAGACTTCTGCACTTCCAAACAAAATCATGATTGAGCTACACTGGGCTGATAGCACGAGAGCCATTAGCTTACTTTTATTAATATGAACCCAGGGTTGATGATCAGATTTCATAAAGCAGAATAAAAGAATAAGAAGAAACAAACATTAATAGAAAAACAAGGATAAATAGAGAAAAAAAATATAGCGGAAGAGGTAAACGGCCCAAGGAAAAAGTGCTTAATTAGTTTATTGAAGCTCAGGAATCCATGATCTTCTCCGCACAAACCTTATGCAATACCGATTCTGGTGTGGCTTCTCTTGTAACTGTAGTTTATTTAGTATAGATTGCAACCAATTATTTTATGAAAATATTGATGTCAATCTCCTAATTGCAAAGGCATCATTCTTGTTCAATTGTTATCCAGAAAGTTTGGATTCCTCAATGTGCTGATCTATTGATTGCAATGTAATATATTTAATCGGATGTTACAAAGTAGAGAGAGCAAAAAAAAAGACAAGAAAATAGGTTAAAAAGAGGGGAAAAGCAGAAGAAATATAGGAGAAGAGGAGAAGAGGTAGAGCACCCAAGGGTTAAACAAAATTAACTTACACTGACATATTTTACTCAAAAAATGATCCCATTTCAGTAGATTTTCATGGTAGCATTAAAAGTTAAAAACTATTGTACTTATGTTTCATGTATAGCTAAAGCAAGAATTGTCGAGCCAGTTGGCACAGTCTGGCATGGCCGGCATGTGCCACCCATGCCGATAAGGTCGTGCCGCCCATGATGATTGCACTGACATTTAAAATGGGGTATGTGCGGAGGTGTGTCAGCGTACCGTGCCCTGCCGCTAGCACACCAACACATCCCGTGCCAATGGGCACCAGCGCACCCCGTGCCAGTGGCACAACATTCCTTGAGCTAAAGAAATAGACTACGAATTATGATCACTAGATAACAAACTAATGTTTTAAGTTATTAAACAGTATTGAAAATTAGCTAGAAAATCTGACAGTTAAAATCCAACTAAAGTTAGGCCCGAATTTGAAAGAAGAATAGGCCCAAACAATTTGAAGCCAACTGGACACACAAAAAAGGTTTGGTTCAATTCCGTCCATCTCTGCTATTCGGTTTGATCTGGTTTAATAAAGTGGAATATCATTGTCCTAGATTCATCCAGCTTTTGCCCCAAAACCTCACCTAATATTTCCATGCATTAAAGCATGGTACTTGATGAGATAGCGAAACTAAAGAATAAGGCTTTTTCTCATAATCATCAAAGGTTGCAAAATATCACATATTAAACTTCTTATCATATTCATAAAAAGGCAAAATCTTACTTCCATCCGTCAATAACATAAACAGTGCAACACATAAGCACCATATGCAATGATATCCAACAATGCAATTTATCAGGTTTATTAATTTGCAACATCTATGGCTGATTCAAACATCAGTTTAATTTGGCTATCCATACTTGACACAACCAAACGAGTTTCAAATAGGCATTGAATCACATTGACATCTAAATGACAAGAATACAACGAAACTTAAATTAAATAACACAGTATTAGACGCAAAACCACCCTCATCTAGGTTCGGCTGAATGTCATATTATTTGCGTCTGGATGCCACCCAACAATTTCACCAAAATGAAGCAAGAAAAGTATTATACATGAAAAAGAATTGCCAGACAGAATATTCAAAGGAAAAAAACTACTGAGAGAATAAGAAAAGATTCAACACCTGTAATGCTTTTGCATATTTTTTCTGCTTGCGAAGAGTAAGAAGGGTGAAAGATACTTCATTTCGTCCCAATGCATTGCCTCTCTCAACCCATTTGTTAAGCACTCCCGTTACAGCTGGTCTTGAAGCATCTATTATAATCTTGAAAAGAGGAGTTGAGTATACCTTCTTACTTGACCCCTTTTTACCTTTCAAATCAGATTCTCTGTCTGATAAGCCAATTGATTTATCAGCAGCTTCACCAGAGTCTTCTTCCGATAAGTCACCTTCTTCAGATAAGTCAATCGAATTATCAGTCTCAGGAGGCACATCAAGATCAGAAAAGCCCTCCTCTGTGTCATCGTCGTTACTATTGGACGTAATGCGAGCCTGCGAAGAAAGATTCCTACTCCATATGAAAGTAGGAGAAATAGAAGAGCCCCAGGGGAAGGACTTTGGGATATAGTAGCTATGGGAACGGCCATGCTCTTTTCCTCGGCACACCTCTCTTCGCTCTAAATCATTGCCTAGTGTTTCCGGTATGGCATAACAACAACGAGCAACTACAAATCGGTGAGTGTGGCTCCTGAGCGTAAAAAGAGATAATAAGAATTTAACCATTACTCCTATAGTGAGATTATAATGATTTTAATTAATATTTTACATACAAGCTCATAATTTGATCATATAGATCAATTTACTCATAATTTTGAGCGAGACAAACAAATGTTACACCAAATATTAGAAACCAAGAAAACATTTCCGAGAAAAAAACAAATTTAGTCAATTATTTTGTGAAGACAAAGTGTTCCATAAAATTCAGCAAATAAATCATTGATTAATGATAGCAACAAAACAAGAAGTTCTTCCAGGTAAAGAGAAATTCCAGCATTTGCACATATGTCCCTGCAAAGTTTGGATTCTACATTTGTCTCTTTATTACTTACTGAATAGATCACCGTGAATTTGAAATTTTGCAAATCTTGTCCCTCGGTGTCAGTTGACAGCTTGAAAATAACTTTTTATTGTAAAAGTGAACATTTAGCCTTGAAAAAAAAAGTTTCAAATATAACATCAATATTCTATCCCACATATTAGTTTACATGATGAACCGTAAATTCCTCCAAAACCCCTCCTAAAATTTCTAAAGATATATTCTTTCAAATGCATTAGGGTCCTAATGGTGAAAAATTAGCATCACCAAATTGAAGGCACGCTTATGCTTCTACTCTCAGAAATAGCAACCTCCCGTAGAGCGAAGAGTTAGGTGCCTCGACTGCTACGGAAATTAGAAATGAGATTCTGAGGCCGAAAAGCAGAAGCTCCAATTCGGTGCTTCTCCATTTGTTATAGAGAAAAAGATAGAAGGGATCTTAACACAATGCTTCTTCTAAAAGCACTTACTCGCAACAGCACTTCATCCAACAACAACAACAAAAGGGCCAAGCAGGTCCCAAGGTCGAAATGGGTCACCACCAAATACAAATCAGCTCGAAAACACATGCTATTCCTACAAGGAGCAAATAGAAAACGATCGATCGAAATAATGAGTAAGATTGAAGCATCAACCCCACGGGAATCGCGGCGCGGCGAATCGCCCACATGGTGATCCCCGAGTACTCCGAAATCGTGCGATGTGGCGAGGCGAAGAAGATGCCCAATAACCCAAGAGAAGAAGCTTGAAGAAGAATGGGACAGGTGGTGGGGACGGAGAAACCCTACCTCTCCACCACCATGGGAGAAGGGAGATGGAGGTTTAAAGTCCTAAGAAAAACCATAAACCCTAGCTCGCGACCGATCGGGAGAAGCGACGGACCGGTTTATTTCTTGAACCGGGTCCGGTTTAGAGAGGCATCCGATCGGGCCGGACCATGGGTTTTCATATAAAACTGGTTTTTTAAAACAAAAAAAAAAATCTGCCATGTAGGTTCCACCCAAATGTTCCTTTATTTTTAGTTATTTTTTTTAAAAAAATATTTATTGTACATTCGAAATCGTGTATACATCTTATACACTTTATTTATTTTAGAATCGCAATTCAGAATAGGTGGGGTGTATATCGTACATCCGAAATCGGATGTACGGATAGCATTGCTTTTTTGAGCAATACTATTGATACACTCCTTTTTGGGTGTTAGATATACACCCACCCATCTAAGAATAGGGACTTCTGCACGCGTCACTTCAAAGTGACGGATGAAATTCACCCCATCTTAGAATGGGTGGAGTGTAGATCTTACACCCCAAATGCGGTGTACAAGAAGTATTTTCTTTTCTTTTCTTTTTTTTTTTTCTTTTTTTGGTCAAAATGTATAGTTGCTCCTAAAATTTAACGAGCAATGCTACTCATACACACCCCACCCATCCAAGGATGGAGTTTTCTCGACTGGTCACTTCGATGTGACCAGTAAAATTCACCCTATCTTCGAATGGTCGGTGTCACGCTCTGGGGTCGAACTGCGACCCGGACTCGGCAACAGATCCGCCACCCATACGGAAAATCCCGCATAGGCGCAGCGTCTAACTTGCAAAAAATAGTACTACAGCTATACAGATATCAGAGTGGAAATAAAGTGCTGTAAAAATAAAATCCAATCGTTGCACATCCGGAAATAAAATATAATATCCAATTCCCAAAATATGAAAAATATCATACATCATCCTCTCTACAGCATCTCTACATCCAAATGGGAGGTAAACTACAACAATAATACCTCAGTCTCTCACAAATACAGGAAACCTCTCAAAAGAGTAAAAGTACAACATCTATCTAACTGCACTAAAAAAAAAAATCTCCAACTAGAGGGTACAGCTACACTTCTCGGGCAGGTAGGGATCTAGCTCGTGACTCCCTCGACTCGAACACGACTGAAGGATCAGCAACTCCCGCAGAAGACTCTACAAAACAAAGAGGAGAAAAGGAAAGAGGGGGGGAAGAACCCCCCAATGGGTATGAGAACTACTAGTAAACCAGTAGCCCTCAGTGGGTAAATCCTCGAACTCCGACGTACCCACCAAGTCTACCAAAGACTAGAAAGGAGGTAAAGTGGTAAAACTGAATAAGTCCGCTGATAAGAAAAATTACCTCTAATATGCCTCTAATGCAGTACCGAATAAAGTGACTGTGTAAATATACATATGCATCAGTGAATGAGAACTGCCAAAATAACCCAATCAGATGGACCAGTATAGAACCCGGTACTGCCTGCTCTGCCGTCTAACTCAAGAACCCAGTAACTGATCGGCACACGGCTCGATCTCAAAGTAACCAACTGACCGGCATACGGCTCGGTCTCAAAGTAACTAACTGACTGGCACATGGCTTGGTCATAACGCTTACTCCGGAGTGGTACTCGAGGGGAGCGACCCACACGAGTAAAGTAACCATGTCACAAGTACCTCAATCAGCAGGGCTAAATCACGACTATGCTTAAAGTGGAAAAAATCCATCCACTAAAGAAACCCCGATCCCCAATCCGATGCAAAAATCAACACCCGGTCAACCGCCCAATATCCGTGGTAGTCGCAACACCACACAACCCCACAATCTGATACAATAACCGACATCCGGCCAACCGCCTAATATCCCCGGTTGCCGCAACACCCTACAAGCCCACAATCTGGTACAATCATCCCAAACTCAACAATCTCGGCTACACTATGCCAAACCCCTGCTCGCAACCCGAGCAACATGAAACCCATGTCTAAGTAAAAGGAGAAGAAAGAAACAAACATGTTTTCTCCTAAGTCAAATCTCAATATGATAATGTAGCAGTAAAAAATGGCCTATCTAAATGTCCATACAACCATACATTTATCCTTATGAAAGATAGAAGGAAGTGTATCAAATAGTAGTTCCACATAGGTATAACCAGCATGTCAAGATTACTAGCCAACTACGCATGTCCATAATCCAAAATCCATAATGAATCATCATAGTGTACCAGTCTCACATGGATAGGCTAAGGAACAACCAGAATAATATATTCATACACGATCTATAATGGGGTGGTGAAACAATAAATAGTATGTCGTGAATTACCCTAATAGTCCTAGTAAGTAAGCCGTAAAAAGAGGTACTCAACAACTCACCTGGAACGTGCAGATTCGGAATCCGGGCTGAAATTCGGTGTGCGTGTTCTCTCAGCATCTACGGTCCCAACGAATCCAAGATCTCCCGAAAACTCCTCCCGGATCAGCGGTGGCGAGCAAAACAGTGAGGTGCTGTCCAACAATGTAGTGAAAAAACAGCAGTCGCGTCACAAAGGTGTAGATGTGAATTCGAGCAAAATTTCTAAATTTCTGTCCGGGGCCAAAAAAGAAAATGCTCACCTTGACTGTGGTGAAAAGTCCCAACTTCCCCTTTCTTCGCAAAATTCCAAAATCTCGGCGAAAACTGTAATAAGAGCCGAACACAGTGTAAATTTTAATACCAGAAATTCTGCATTTGCTGTTTGCACAACAGTCTTAAAAATTGCAATATTTCACCTGCGAAAAGTCCTTCAAAAATTTCATAAAAATCACGGCTGCAATCCTTGCGAAGTGGAGATGCAAATCGAGTCCTTAAACTCCCAAATCCGATATCCGTAGGTTGAGAAAAAGCAAGAATACTCCACCACTATCCAAAACATTACCACAGTAAAAGGGGTCAAAAATGTCTCGAAAACCCTACCAAAAACTCGAAACGGAGCGAAGTGATCAACATGGAAATCGAAAGCCTACCTCTCGTGAACACTCTGCAGTAAAAATGGCTAAAAACTCCTTCGGGTCAGCCCAGGGGAGCCCGCGGACGGAACTACGATGGGAAAAGCCACTAAAAGATAAACGTCAAAGTGCGCCGAGTTGCCGAAATCATCGATGTCACGGCCTCCAAAAATTCCCAAGATCCTTGGAAGAGTAGTAGACAAGATGAGGATGGGCTCTGCCAAAAAGGATCCTCAGAAAAATCTCCAAAAACCGAAAAAGGGGGGAAAGGAAGGGCCTATTTATATGCAAATCCCCAAAAAACCCAAAATCCGGGTTTGGGGGACAGTTTCGGGCGCCGAAACATGGGACGGCGTCCCCCGATCGCGCAGCGCCCGGATCTTCTCGGGCGCAACGCGTGTCCCGAACACGGGACAGCGGGGGTGGGGCCACCCGGGCCACGCCACGTGGCCCGACCGCCTCAGCGAAGCGGGTGGCGCCCGCCAACCGCGGGGCGCCACGTGGCCCCCTGCGTACGGGCACCCACCTGCCCGCCTGTCCCCGCACGCCCCTGCGACCTGCCCTGCCTGCCCCCTGCGCTTGCGTGGACCGCGCGCGTTGCGTCGGCCAATTCGGGGCCACCACGTGGCCCCCCCGCCGGTCCACATTCCCCCGTGCACCAGAATGCGCAGAAAACTTTCGGTTGTCTGTTTTTGGGCGTCCGGACTCAGAAAAATACATCCAAATAGCTATTTTTCAACGTTTTTTCGCGCTGAATCTAAATTTGATATCCGTTTTATCAAAATTCACTTCTAAAAATTCGACAAAAGCATCCGGATAGGTAAACTCGATCCAAATTTCGCGCTGAGTCCAATTTGCGCGCAACCAATTCGACGAAGGCATCCGTTTTTGGGCGTCCGGACTCAGAAAAATACATCCAAATAGCCATTTTCCAATGTTTTTCGCGCTGAATCCAAATTCGATATCCGTTTTACCAAAATTCACTTCTAAAAATTCGAAGAAGGCATCCGAATAGGCAAACTTGATCCAAATTTCGCGCTGAGTCCAATTTGTGCACAACCAATTCTAACAGTAAACAAGGGCCCCCACAAGCTGCTGATCAAGCCGAACTCCTCCAAGAGAATTCGGGTCATCACAGGCGGGATGTAAAATGTACATTCTTTTTTGAATGTACAAAAAGTATTTTTCAAATTTAACTTGACATGGGCCACCTAAACTTTTTTTTTTTTTTTTTTTTTTCATTATCACCGCTTTCTACTCAGTGACAGTTTAATTTAACTTCTTACGTTAAAAATTCTTTTAAAAATAAACGCTCACGCGATATACACGTGATCTGAACAGAGACCAAACTTATAACTATTTTATTTTTTAAAAATAATAATTCTATTTAATTTGATGTTTTTTTTAGAAAAAAATTATTTATATATTCCAAAAGAGGTGTATATGGTATATTCCATCCATTTTGGAATAAGGTAAATTTTACTGAACACTTCGAAGTGACAGTAAAATACACTTTATCTTTAGATGGATGGAATATATATCATATATTTCTTTTGGAATGTAGCGGTTAACAATTCACCGCTTTTA
Organism: Tillandsia fasciculata; assembly: GCA_029168755.2. Taxonomy (NCBI): domain Eukaryota; kingdom Viridiplantae; phylum Streptophyta; class Magnoliopsida; order Poales; family Bromeliaceae; genus Tillandsia; species Tillandsia fasciculata. Next base: position 12,921,069 of record CM054950.1, read on the forward strand.
ATGTAAATGAAATGGAAATAGAGATATGAGTCAAATCTTTAAGGTACCGTTTGGTTCGGGGATAAGAAAAATTTTGTTATACCGGGGATAGGTATAGATTATGGTATTAGCAGGAATTAGTGTAAATTTGCGTTTGGTTCGGTTTATGACTTATACCGGGTTTAAAGGAAATTGTGTTTGGTAAATTATATAGGAATAAGGAGAATAAGATGAATAGGAAAAAATTGTGTTTGGTTGAGTATAGAGGAATAAGAAGAATTGAGAAGTGATAAATTTGTGTATTGACTATTTTGCCCTTTATGATATAATTTATAAATAAATTAATTTATAATATTAATCAACCTAATAATAAGTTTAAAATATTATTTAAAATTGTAAATATATTTAAAAATAAATAATAAATATTAAAGTACTTAAAAATAATAGAAAATTATATATTAAAATATTTAAAATTTTTGATTGTTTTGACTATTTTGCCCTTTAAATTAAAGTTTAAATAGGAGTAAAAATTTTAATTTTTAAATTTATATAAATTTTAAAAAATACATAATAAAAATTAAAGTTTAAGTGGGAGTAAAAATTTAAGTGAGAGTAAATAAAAATTAATTTTTAAATTTTAAGTGAGAGTAAAAATTTTAATTTTTAAATTTATATAAATTTTAAAAAAATTATAAAATAATTGTATAAATTTTAAAAATTTAAAATTAATACTTTATTTCAAAAATGAAATAAAATAAAATTTTTAGATTTATTAAAAATAAGTTAAAAAATTAAAATTTTAAAAAAATTAAAATTTAAAATTTATAAATTTAAATATTTTTAAAAATTTAAAAATTCTAATTTAAAAAAATTTATAAAATAATTTTTATTAGTATGCAAAAGAAAGAAAAAAAAAATAAAATAAAACCCACTTAAGAGAGAGAGGAAAGAGAGAGAGAGAGTGCTTGCACTTTGCCTCGATCCCCGTGCCACTTTTTGAATCCCAGTTAATTCCATGGGGGGGTGGGAATTTGTATTCCCACCCCCATCCCCCTAATTCCGGTTTGTAGGAATTTCAATTCCTACAAATCCGGTTCCCGTTTGGGAGTGGTAACAGGGATAAGGGGGTTATTTCCCCCTTATCCCTGTTACCAAACGCAGCATAAGAGATTTAGATTATTTTATTTACTAACTAATTTAAGTTGTTTATAAATATGGATATTTTTAAAAGATTTGAATTATTATTATTTACTAATATAAGAAGAAAGAGAGATAAGATAAAATGAGAATATAGTTATGCATCAAATCTTTAAAAGATTTAAGTTATTATTATTCACTAACTATAAAAATCTAAATATTTTAAAGATTTACGTTTTATGATTAAAAACGTTTTATCTATTTTCTTTCTTATATTAGTTAATAAATAATAACAATCTAAATTTTTTAAAAGTCTAATGGGTACCCACATTCTTATTTTATTTTATCTTTTTACAATAATAATTTAATTTTTTTAAATATCTGACTCATACCCATATTTTCTTTTTATTTACTTGTGTTAAAATTATAGTTAACCGCCTTTTGAAGAAAGATGGCGAATGGTTCATCGCCTTTCGAAAAAGATGGTGAATGATTCACCGCCTTTCGAAAAAAGATGGTTAATTTTTCACCGCCTTTTGAAGAAATATCCTACCTAGTGCTGACTTGGCATAAGTAGGATTATTTTTTCAAATAAAATTTTTATAGAGTCATTTCGCTAATTATAAATTTTTAAAAGGCTATTTTGAAAAAAAAAAAATCCTCTATGGATAGTATTAATTTTTTTATTAAAATAATTGGTTAATTTACAGGAAAATGCTACACTACAACCAAATAACAAATAAAAAAGTAAAAAAATTTGCTTCTAGACTTTTATTCATTAGTGTTAAACACAGATTTAAAAATTATCAGCCACCTACTATTTTCTTCTATATTTTTTCAAATAAATTTTTTATTTTGAAAACTAAAAATAGACATTGAAATAAAATAGATGAGTTGATAAAGGGGGTGTTTGGTCCTAACTTTTATAAATTAATTTTGGATCAAAAAATAATTTTTTGGCTCGTGTTTTATGATTTTAACTGGGATTATGTTTTAACGCTTATTAGATCTAAATCGAACTGAAGATCGAAAGGTAAAATTATCTGCAGATTTTTTTTTTTTTTTTTTTTTTTTTTTTTTTTTTTTTTTTTTTTTTTTTAGGGTAACTAGTAATTCAAAATTTTGTGTTGGCAACCAAATCCTGCATTACTATTTATTTTGCTTTATTTTTCATCATTAAAAAGGTCCTGTAGGAATGCAAACAATTTAAAAAAAAAAAAAAAAAACTCTTCTGTCCAGTATTCTTTTGGCCGTTGTGAACAGATTTGGTATTGTTTGACTTTTATTTTATTTTTTAATTTTACTTATCATTTTATTCAAAATAGTTTGGAGTGGAACAGATTTTTTATGTCTCCCAACAAATCAAAAAAAAGGAAAAAATCTCCAAACTACATTATGACGACATTTTTAACTGTTCTTAAAATCTATAAAAAAAACAAAAATATTATTCGTGAAAATATTGATATTTTTTATAAATATTACTAGAGTATATAGCGACAGATTATTACAAAGTATTATAAAAATATATTCTTATAATCTAATTTATAATATAAATTAAATATTTTTATTAAATATTTTTAAAATATATCTTTATAACCTAATTTTATTGTAATTTTATAAATATCTTCTAATTCTTGAAATATATGGCTATAAAGATTTTATTTTTTATTTTTTTTTATTTTATTGTTTTTTTCAGTTCTCTATCCGTTTGATTTTTAGCAAAAGTAACGTTTATATATATATATATATATATAATATTATATTATAGAAAGCTAATGCTTTCGTTTTTTGAAAAAAAAAATTGAATAACAAAAACACTAGTTTTTCAAAAAAAAAAAAAAAAAAAAAAAAAAAAAAAAAAAAAAAAAAAAAAAACTAAAATTATTTTTAAGAAAATTTAATTTTTTTTTAACCAAAACATACATAAAATTTCTCTCTTAAAAACTTTATTTAATATTTTTTTTCAGGAACCAAAAAAATTTTTATTTATGAATACATTAATTTAAGTCATTGATTGTCACTTGCCACAGAATATTTGGTGGTTTTACTTTGGTCGAATTAAATTAAATACATTAATAACTCGAAGGTTTTAATTTGAATTAGTACAGGAAAAATTTTCATAGAAAGTTTTAAAAATTATGGTTTAATTACTAAAATGAAAAAAAAAAAAAACATTCTACACTTTGTTCTATATTTTAATTACAATTTTTTATAAACCTCAAAAAAAAAAAAAAGTATAAATTTTTGTAGGAAATTTTATTAATTTTAGTTGGTCATTTTATCATTAATATCTATATATTGATAATGTCTAATAAAAGTTTTATACGCGCTGCCCGTTACACACTCTGAAATATGTATCAAAAATAAATTTATATTATACAATAAATTATTTAAGTATATTATTTTACATAATTTATTTTACTGTACTAATTATTGTATATTTCATCAATCATTTAATATATGGTTAATTTTATACAGATTCATGTAAACATATCGAATAGTAAATATATCCTTATAAAATTTAACTTTTTATATTTATTTGTTTAAAAATTTTAAATTGTTGATATATGTCTCTATCGTTAATATTCATAAGAAAAATATAGTTAACCATAAATTAAATACTTAACTTTGGTGAGTGAGTAAGATAAATTTATTTTTTTATTCTTTTAGATATTATACTTAACTATAGGTATATTTTTAACATATAGGACTTTTGAAGGGACATATTTATAAGGACAAAATTGACATTTCACTTATATTCTATTAAAAATAAACGTGCAATACCATAGATAGATACAAATATAATATTCTCAACACCGAATGTATATATATACATACACCACATACTTAAAATTATTTAACATAGATTTTAAGATATAGTTTATTAAATATAATTTAAATTATTAGACTGTGTAGATCATATATATATATATATATATATATATATATATATATATATATATATATATATATATATATATATATATATATGAAATTTTAATTAATATTAGAATATTAGTGGGCTAATATAAGTTACATTAAATATACACCAAGTGCATGTAATATATATTTTTTCTCCAATCAATTTTAGCAAAGTAAAAGCATCTTACTTTTTTCAACAATTTGAAATAACTCCTTCAACTTTATCATTTTTGTTAAAAATTTTATTTATAAAATAATTACCAAAATTATTAAGTTTGATTGAATTTTAAATAAAATTATTAAAATAAGTTAACTGAATGCTAAGAAAATATTAATAATTTTTTTATATATATAATTAATGTACATAAGAATACTTTAACATTAAATACGAAAATTTAATTATTAGATGAAACATGCAGTTTGAAAGAACTGAATCACAAAGAAGGTGTAAATCAGAATATGATATCATGCTAAATAAAAGGCTTAATTTAAACCTACATGCTTAATTAACATGTCATATGCGAAAAACTCCTCAAACTTATCATTAATTAGTATACAAATAGAGTATTAACATTCTTAACAACTTATCATTAATTTCCATTTCTATCTGATTATTTAACAGATCTAGAAAGCGATTATGAACAAAGAGGAGCTAGCCAATAATTAATCAGAAAACAAAAGAAAATTAATAATAATAATAAAAGGGACTGAACTGCACTTTTGGTCCTCAAACTTTACTTTAGTTTATTGCGATCAATTTCTAACTAAAATTTTTTAATTAGTTATTACAATTTATAATTACTCGAATAATAATTTGTCTCTAATGTGATAGATAGCGGTGTAGTGTATTAATTGTAGTCCTATTGAGTCAACTAATTAGACTTAATTAGCTTGAAAATACGATGGTTAAAATTAATTACCAGTTTTATACTATAAAAGATCGATCTTAAAAAATCAACCACTTTACATTCAGAATTTTATAGTATAAAAAACGTAAAGAATATTAATTAAAAGCGATTTTAAAATTATTCAGCTTTTTAATCACCGTATTAGCAAATTAAGTTTGAATTGAAAAGTAAAATTTACCGATTTAAAAAATTTAATTTGACTCAAAAAAAGAAAAAAAATATAAGAAACTAATTAAAATTTGATGACCAAAAGCGAGTTCACAGGCGCGCGCCCTAATTAGTGGGAAGTATATGATATATGAAAAAATATATATGTTAGGCTTAGATCCTAACAAAGAAGATGGTGAGCTCGGGGCCGTTGTTTCCGTCGGGGTTGAGCATGTAGAAGGTTTCTGAGTCCCTGGAGCCGACGACGCGGTCGAAGTAGGCGCGCATGTAGGTTAGCTCGCCGTCGGCGGGGTCGGTCATGTCGGGTGGGAGCACGCCGGCTCCCATCGACACGGCGTGCAGCAGCTGCATGACCCGCACGTCGGACTCCGTCGCCTCCCGCCGCGCTGCGTACCCGACGCTCTTCCCGTTGATGGTCGCCGACCACACTGGCTCCTCCAGTAGCCGCGTCCTCTCCCCCCCGCCCCCTGTTGGCTTCTTCTCGCACTCCAGCGCCACCCGCAGCAGCCCCGACGCCCCCATCTCCTGGATGAACTTCGCCGTCGGCGTACCCAGCTCCACCAGCAGCCGCGGCACGCTACGCGGCGTGTCCTTCATGACAAAACAAACGAGACATATCATGTATTCAAAAAGTGCACGTGCAATAACACATGCTATACATAAAGATGTTATATGATGCTCTTCTGTATGTATGTATATGTATGTATGTATGTATATGAACCTGAAAGGCGATGGTGATGCGGGCCTTGCGGTGGCCGAAGAGGGTGCCGGTGGTGCGAGAGGAGCCGTGGATGTGGCCGTCGTGGCGGCGGCGGTTATGGTTGTGATGGTGGAGGAGGAGGAGGTTGGAGGGGGAGGGGAGGCGGCAAGAGGACGGGGTGGGGAGGATGGGGAAGGACCGTAAGGCAGAGCGGACGGTGCGGAAGAGCTTCGCGGGGCGGCGGGAGGGGTTCTTGTGATGCGAAGGTTGGAGGACGATCGGCGTGCACGGCGGAGGCGGAGGCGGAGGCGGTGGTGGCGGAGGCGGTTCGACAGCGGTGGTGCCGAAAATTGTGGTTGTGGCGGCGGCGGCGGTGGCGGTGGGCAGAGACTCGGTCATGTGGTAGAAAGTCTGGCCTGCGACCGTCGTGGCGATGATGATTGACAATTTTGATGAAGAATTTTTTTTTTTTTTTTTAAAAAAAAAAAAATCTTTTTTGAAATTTTTTTTATATTTTTAATGTGATTATGTGGCTATGGAGAGAGAGAGAGAGAGGGAAGTGAGATGGTTAGAGAGTGTAAATGGTGGAGCTTTTCTCACGGCATGTAGAGGGGAACGGATATAAAGTGATGGTTTAATTAGTAAGCAAATTTAGCGGAGGGTTTCGGTTTATTGTGTTCCAAAGAAATTTCTTCAACTTGCCCCTCTTGGCTTTATATATTTTCATTTCCCATTCGATGATTTTAAAAAAATTATTTTATTATCCAATAATTATTGTTTATTATATTGGCATCAAAATGCGATAATTCACAAGTCATAGTATAGTAATTAAAATAATATATAATTTGAGAATTACTTTTTTAAACTCATGAAGCCTTTTTATTTTATAATTTAATATTTCATTTTAGTACCTTTTTTTCCAATGGAAAAGAACATGAAAATTAAGGAGATTAATTCTTGTGTTATTATTCTCTTTCCATAAAAATTTCTTCATAATTCCTCAACATTTATACATAGGGCAGTTTCATTTGTTCCTCAAACCCTTGATTTAATTCTTAGTATAATTAAAACATTAATTAATATTTATTAATTCCATTACAATCAAAGTTCTTCCATTAAATTACTCTCATAAAATGGACAAAAATGTTTTAAATTGTAATTTAAGCAATAACCACCCTACCACACAACAAAACTAATTATTCCAAAAGTTACTAACATCATGATGTTTATATGAATATCTCAACAACTTAATAAGAATGTTAAAATGCATGAAATTCATCTCCCCTATGATCCTTTGTAATTCGACCACTTAATATTTAAAAGTTTTACGTTTCGTTGCATAACTTTTAATTTATCTAATTTTAGCTATTTAATGACTCTTTAATTTAAAAATTAGAGTGCTTTGCTTATTTTAATTAACATACTTAATTAGAGTATTGCATGTGGTTCAGGTGATGCAATATATACTACCAAATTTTATAGCGGAACAACTATCAAATTATTCAAATTAAATAAATCAAAAGATTATATACCAAAATCAAAACTTTAAAGTTATGTGCTTCGATCAACATAAGCCATAATTTAATTTAAGTGCAATATTCTCACGAAAACACGATCAATTGCAAAAATATAAGAAAATATATCTCTACCAACTATATTAATAATTTAAAAAAATAAAAAAATTTAGCATGCCAATATCATCTCACACTCTTACCACTTTGAAATCACATCATAATCAAAATATATAGACTAAGAAAAACAAAAAAGAAGAACAATTAACTTTGAAGTTCCAAACATTAATTGTAAATTGTCCAATTAATCTGACCTTTAATAATGGCTTTATATTATTCCATGCATTCACTCAAAGCTCACTAACTAAAACCAAAGCATACTAGAGGACTTGGTCCACAAGATATAAATGCCTTCTTCTTTTTCTCTTGTGATTTGCTCCTAACCAACAAATCCCTTATTCCTTTCCTCCAAGCCCTCAAAGAAAAAGACCCTTTACTCCCATTTTCTACACTAATTGACATTGAAGTCACCTCATTTAGTGGTAGATTCATACTAATTGGATCTTGTTCCACTTTTCCCTCCTCTTCTTTCCTAAGAAAAATTGATCGCCTAAAAGGCGACAAAGATCGCGATCTTCGACACGGCGATCCTCGACCTCTTCGAACCCTTTCCTCCTTCCTTACCTTCTCTAGTGCCACCATGAATGGATCAAATCCCTTGTCATGAGATCTAACCCATGCAAATGGGCTCTTCAATGTTGAGATCACAAGCATGGTAGGTGAAGTTGTGCATGAACTTGGTTGGCTACACTTTGCACTAGCACTAAGTGGTTCGAGTCGCGGCGGGAGCTTAAGCGGAAGCAATTCTCCGCAACGGAAGAGCTCATCGGCG
>CM054950.1:12929385-13021812 GCA_029168755.2 Tillandsia fasciculata
AACCTGTGATGATCCGGACTCCCGCAGGAACTGTACAACATTAAACAGTGACTGTGGTGAGCTTGTTCGGTGAATCAGAGCTTGTAGATTGAAATTGGATATTTAATATAGACTCTGCGCGAAAATCGGAGCAAATGGAATTTTCGGGAGCTTTCGGCAAAATTTCGGATGAGAATTTGGCGAAACGGACGGCGGATTTGGACTCAGCGCGCGAAAACGATCAAAATGGTATATTCACTTTAATTTTTCGGCAAAGTTACTGTTCACGCCGGAACAGTAACTCCGGCCGCCGGAATTACTGTTCCGGCGACCGGCGAGCGGCGGCGGGCGGCGGCGCACGGCGGCGGGCAGCGGCGCACGGCGGAGCGGCAGCAGCGCGGCGGCGGCGCGCGGGGGCGCGGGCAGCGCGGGCAGGCGCGGGCAGGGGCTCGGGTGCGCGGTCCATGGGCCTGGCGTGCACCGGGAGCACCGAAACCTTCCTTGCCACGTGGCAGCTTCCGATTGGCTGGCCGGCTTCTAGAAGGCACGTGGGAAGGTGACACGTGGCGCACCCGATTGGCCGACATCTTCCGGAAGACCCGGAGCGCGGACCGGCACGTGCACCACGTGGGCCACGTGGCAATCTGATTGGCCTTGCACGGCTGTTCCTGTTATGTGGACACGTGGCGCGTTCTGGTTGGCCAATTTTGGTGTTTCCTGTTCGGATCGGATCCCGTGTGGGAATATTCCCTTTGGCCCATTATAAATAGCCCCCCCCCCCCTCTCATTCCACCTCGGTTGCGGCGCCTTAGAGAGAGAATCAGAGAAAGTGCTCTCTACAAAATTTTTCCTCTCTCTCTCTCTCTCTCTCTCCAAATCTCAGAATTTTGGAGTTACAGATAGTGAGTTATCTGCGACGCGGCGCACTGCGACGATTTTCTTTTTAGGCCCATTTCCCGTCGCAGTTCCGTCGAAAATTCACTGCGGGCTAACCAGGTGGAATTTTTGGACGATTTTTGCGGCAGCGCGACCGTAAGAGGTAGGGCTTCGATTTCCGTGTTGATCATTTTGCTCCGTTTCGTACTTTTGGCACGTTTCCGAGTCCTCTTTGACCCCCCTTTTCACTGTGGAAATTTCTGGACAGCGTCAACTTCTCCGATTTTTATCTTGGCGTAGGAGCATCAGATCGAGGCGTTCAAAGAGTCGATTTTGATCTACTCTTCGCGAGGAACGCAACCGTGATTTTTCTGGGATTTTAGGAGCTCATTTTAGAGGTGAAAAACTCCTCTTTTCCCGTGCTGTCTGAAAAACAGCAAATATTGTACTTTTTGGGATTTGTATTGATACCGGGAGCGTTGATTTGCAGGAATTGAGGACTGTGGACAACCAGGAGACTACCTGGGGTGTTGTTTGAGCTGCTCGAGGTGGGCGGTTGTTGCTTACCTCATTTTTGACAAGCTCACTGGGATTACTAGAAATCCCCTAAAATAATGACAATTGATGAGAACCATTGGGACAAAACTAACATTGGGACATACTAACATGACAATTAATGAGAACATTGGGACAACTAATATGACAATTAATGAGAACTATTGGGAAAATTAATATGACAATATGACAAGAACCGCTGGGACGAACTCTTCTAAAATTTAATATGACCCCACAGATGATATGATGACTTATATTGGGACACTGTGATTGAGACAAAGGCTATAATCTCGCATGCAAATGACTTTTTCCAGTAAATCAATTCTTTTAAATATTTGACACTTTTACAACTTTTAAAAATAAAGACAGTTGCATGCATGCTTGGACATCTAGTTAGGCACTATTTATTGCTACACTATCATATTGGGATTTGAACATGTTTCATTGTTGTCCTTTGCATCCAGATGTTTGTTGCTCAAGTATGAGCAGGGGTTTGGGATAGTGTAGTCGAGATTGCATTAGATTGTGGATTAGTGGGGTATTGCGGTGACCGCGGACAGTAGGCGGTTGACCAGATGTTTATCCTTGTATTAGATTAGGGGATCGGGATCCTTTTTAGTGGAGGGATTTGTTCCACTTGAGCATAGTCATGATCCAGTCCTGCTTTTGATACTTATCTTACCGGCGCGGTTATTGCCCGGTGGTGCTTTACTCGTGTGGGTCGCTCCCCTCGAGTTCCCCTCTAGAGGCCGGAATCAGACAGTTATTGATAGTTTTTGCTATCACATCGGCGCGGTTATTGCACGATGATGAGAGCGGCAGCAGGCAGTACCAGTTTTACTGGTGGCTAGATTGGGTTTATTTGGACAGAGACTAATACTGATGCATGCATACAGTTTTGATAGCCAGTACCGCATTAGAGGCATTGTAGTGGTAGTTTACCTGTTTCAGCATCTTATGTATTTTACCACCTCCCCTTTTGCCTCTAGTAGTCCTAGTGGGTGCGTCAGAGTTGAGGTTTTACCCACTAGGGGAGGCTGCTGGTTTATCTGGTAGTTCTCACCCCCCATTGTTATTTTCTGTCTCTTTCTTCTCCTTTATTTTTGCAGAGTCGTCTGCGGGAGCTGCTGGGCCATCGGCAGCGGATCGAGGTAAGGGGATCGCGGAATAGATAGATCTCTGTGACCTGAGAGCTAGCTAGACTTATATTGTACCCTTATCTCAGACTGTGTATTCTCCTTTTATTTTGGGTCTGGCTTGGCCAGCTGGTTGTACTATTTTGGTGAGCTGGGAGATTATTGTATTATTACAGCTTGTACCTTGTCAGTCTGAGATTATTATGTTTAGTTCAGCTCTGTATTATGCTCTTATTGTACATTATATCTGAGCAGGTTACCAGCGCTTCGTGTACGCGGGAAATCCCGTGTGCATGGCGGATCTGTTGGCGGGTCCGGGTTACACCCGGGGCGTGACAGATTAAGTTGGTATCAGAGCTTAGGGATAGGTCAGTTGGGACTTAGGAAACCCTAGGCTTTTGGCAGACCCTAGGATGATAGGGCGTGAGAGACGAAACTCTTTGCGAAAGTCGCCGATTTATTGTTTGACTCTTCCAGTAAAAGAAGAGGGACCGACATACCCAATTTCTGGTGAATAGTTATGTTGGCTGCAGACAACATAAAGTCACAGAAATCGGGGATGTCTTTGACTTTCGCTAGATTGGGTCGTGTGGGGTTATGTTACTGAGTGTGGATTCTTGTGGTAGGATGCCTCCGCGACGTAGAATGTTGACGCGTTCGCAGCCTTCTTCCTCTGAGCCCGAGCCGGAGGAGTCCGAGCAGGGCCAGCAGAGTGAGGTCCAAGAGCTTCAGGCTCAGATGGCCCAGATGTCAGAGGCTGTTCGGCGACAGGAGGAGGCCATGGGACGACTGATGCAGATGTTAGAGCAGAGGGCGCATCCTGTTGTAGCACCCCCAGAAAGTTCTCCCGTACCTTCTTCCCCTGCTGTGAATCCCCCAGTTGTACCAGTGACCCCGGCATCCCCTGTTGCTCGGGGTACTGGTAGACAATCGTCTGGGTTGACGGGATCTCTGACCCCGGCAGAGCAGCGGGAAATGGTTGACCTGTTGATAAGGTTCCGCCAGTTTGACCCACCCCGTTTCTCGGGGCAGAGTGTAGAGCCGTGGGATGCAGAGTCATGGATCACGGCGATGGAGCGACGTTTCGAGACACTATTTATCGAGGAGCGATACCAGGTGTTATTGGCAACGAACTTTTTGGAACTCAACGCCGAGGCTTGGTGGCGGCGTGTTCGACCAGCTGGTCCGCCTGGGGCTCAGCTCTTGACCTGGGCGGAGTTCCGCAGTCTCCTTCTCGGGGCTTTCTTCCCGGAAAGTGTCCGACAGAGGCTGGAGGAGCAGTTGAGAAACCTGCGCCAGGGAGATCGGCCCGTACACGAGTACATTGCGAATTTCAATCAATTGTTGGCATGTGTACCGAACGTGGCCAGGGATGAGGCGCACCGGATTTACATGTTCGAGCGAGGGTTGCGCCGGGACCTCTTTCAACTGGTTCGCTCGCGTAGGTTGCAGACCTTGGAAGCCTCGATGGAGCAGGCACTCTATGTTGAGTGCGGAGAAGTAGTGATGGAGGAGGTAGCTCCGGCTCCCACAGTGATTTCGGGGGCGAAGCGCCCGGCATCGACGGATGAAGGGCAATCGAGCTGCCAGGAACCCCCGAAACTTCCACGATTCCATCCTCCGGGTCGTGAGTTTCAGGGACACCAAAGATTAGGTGAACCCCGTCAGCCACAGCAGCAACAGGAATCGCAGCAACAGATACGGAGACAACAACAGTCGGGACAGCCACAACTTCGCGACAAAGACAGATGTATATTCTGTGGAGGACCTCATTTGTCGCACACCTGTGATCTGAGGTGGGGTCGTTGTTATAAATGTGGACAATCAGGCCACATTCGAGCTTCATGCCCCCTTTCGACCTCAGCGGCACCTTCTTCAGTTTCGGCTCCCTTCGTATCTCAGCAGCGGTCGTCAGCTCAGCGGCCTTATGCTCCAGCGAAGCAGACCATCTTTTTACCCTGCTGATCACCAGCCACCAGCTCAGAGCGGTCGATTTATGCCACTCAGGTGAAGGACTTTGCAGCAGCCGACCATGTGGTGGCAGGTATTATTACTGTTTTACTTTTTTGGCATTAGACTTTGCATTGTATTGCATTGGAGCATCCTAAGATGTGTCAGGAGTGCATTTACCTCATTGCATGGGTAGGGGTAGGACGGTCACCTTACGCACGGGAGGTACGTATTTCCGATCTTTTAGCATGAAGGAGTGTCGCTAGTCCTGCCCGGTGCAGATGAGTCTTAGACCTGATAGTCATGACTCAGCTGCGGGACTTGATTGTGGTACATGGATGAACTGGCTGGCTCAGTACTCTTTTTTCGCGGCAGTTGGTTGCGCTGCGAGGACAGTCTGTTGGGGAGCCAGGCCAGGAGAGATCCGTGTACTAGAAGTGTCGGTGGGCTTTCTTTGCCTCCGTAGTTTTGACTTCACTGGCAAGGCGAACGATTCGCTTTAGGTGCGTAACCTTTTCGGCTGGCATAATTTTAGGGATGATTGGACGCCTACCCACCCCTACTTATTTGAGACATTGGACAGAGGATTGTTGTTTAGTTTAGTCTCGTTTCGAGGACGAAACTCTTTTTTAGTGGGGGAGGATGTGATGATCCGGACTCCCGCAGGAACTGTACAACATTAAACAGTGACTGTGGTGAGCTTGTTCGGTGAATCAGAGCTTGTAGATTTGAAATTGGATATTTAATATAGACTCTGCGCGAAAATCGGAGCAAATGGGAATTTTCGGGAGCTTTCGGCAAAATTTCGGATGAGAATTTGGCGAAACGGACGGCGGATTTGGACTCAGCGCGCGAAAACGATCAAAATGGTATATTTACTTTAATTTTTGGCAAAGGTTACTGTTCACGCCGGAACAGTAACTCCGGCCGCCGGAATTACTGTTCCGGCGACCGGCGAGCGGCGGCGGCGGCGCGGCGGCGGGCAGCGGCGCAGCGGCGGCGCAGCGGCGGAGCGCGGGGCAGCGCGGCGCGGGCAGGCGCGGGCAGGCGCGCGGGTGCGCGGTCCACAGCCTGGCGTGCACCGGGAGCACCGAAGAAGCCCTTGCCACGTGGCAGCTTCCGATTGGCTGGCGGCTTCTAGAAGGCACGTGGGAGGGTGACACGTGGCGCACCCGGATTGGCCGACATCTTCCGGAAGACCCGGAGCGCGGACCGGCACGTGCACCACGTGGCCACGTGGCGAAATCTGAGTGGCCTGCACAGGCTGTTCCCTGTTTTGTGGACACGTGGCGCGTTTTGGTTGGCCATTTCGGTGTTTCCTGTTCGGATCCGGATCCCGTGTGGGAATATTCCCTTTGGCCCATTATATAAGAGCCCTCACCCCCTCTCATTCCACCTCGGGTTGCGAGCCTTAGAGAGAGAATCAGAGAAAGTGTTCTCTACGAAAGTTTTTCCTCTCTCTCTCCTCTCTCTCTCTCTAAAATCTCAGAATTTTAGGAGTTACAGATAGTGAGTTATCTGCGACGCGGCGCACTGCGACGATTTTCTTTTTAGGCCCATTTCCCGTCGCAGTTCCGTCGAAAATTCACTGCGGGCTAACCAGGTGGAATTTTTGGACGATTTTTGCGGCAGCGCGACCGTAAGAGGTAGGGCTTCGATTTCCGTGTTGATCATTTTGCTCCGTTTCGTACTTTTGGCACGTTTCCCGAGTCCTCTTTGACCCCTCTTTTTCACTGTGGAAATTTCTGGACAGCGTCAACTTCTCCGATTTTTATCTTGGCGTAGGAGCGTCAGATCGAGGCGTTCAAAGAGTCGATTTTGATCTACTCTTCGCGAGGAACGCAACCGTGATTTTTCTGGGATTTTAGGAGCTCATTTTAGAGGTGAAAAACTCCTCTTTTCCCGTGCTGTCTGAAAAACAGCAAATAATGTACTTTTTGGGATTTGTATTCATACCGGGAGCGTTGATTTGCAGGATTTGAGGACTGTGGACAACCAGGAGACTACCTGGGGTGTTGTTTGAGCTGCTCGAGGTGGGCGGTTGTTGCTTACCTCATTTTTGACAAGCTCACTGGGATTACTAGAAATCCCCTAAAATATGACAATTAATGAGAACCATTGGGACAACTAACAGGACTACTAACAGGACTACTAACAGACAACTAACAGACAATTAATGAGAACCATTGGGACAAATTAATATGACAAATGACAAGGACCGCTGGGACAAACTCCCCTAAAATTTAATATAGCCCCACAAAAGATATGATGACTTATATTGGGACACTGTGATTGAGACAAAGGCTATAATCTCGCATGCTAATGACTTTTATTCAGTAAATCAATTGTTTTAAACCTTTGACACTATTTTACAACTTTTAAAAATAAAGACAGTTGCATGCATGCCCGGACATCAGGTAAGGCCACTATTTATTGCTACACTATCATATTGGGATTTGAACATGTTTCATTGTTGTTCTTTGCATCCAGATGTTTGTTGCTCAAGTATGAGCAAGGGTTTGGGATAGTATAGTCGAGATTGCATTAGATTGTGGATTAGTGGGGTATTGCGGTGACCGCGGACAGTAGGCGGTTGACCAGATGTTTATCCTTGTATTAGATTAGGGGATCGGGATCCTTTTTAGTGGAGGGATTTGTTCCACTTGAGCATAGTCATGATCCAGTCCTGCTTTTGATACTTATCTTACCGGCGCGGTTATTGCCCGGTGGTGCTTTACTCGTGTGGGTCGCTCCCCTCGAGTTCCCCTCTAGAGGCCGGAATCAGACAGTTATTGATAGTTTTGCTATCACATCGGCGCGGTTATTGCACGATGATGAGAGCGGCAGCAGGCAGTACCAGTTTTACTGGTGGCTAGATTGGGTTTATTTGGACAGAGACTAATACTGATGCATGCATACCGTTTTGATAGCCAGTACCGCATTAGAGGCATTGTAGTAGTAGTTTACCTGTTTCAGCAACTTATGTATTTTACCACCTCCCCTTTTGCCTCTAGTAGTCCTAGTGGGTGCGTCAGAGTTGAGGTTTTACCCACTAGCGGAGGCTACTGGTTTATCTGGTAGTTCTCACCCCCATTGTTATTTTCTGTCTCTTTCTTCTCCTTTATTTTGCAGAGTCATCTACGGGAGCTGCTAGGCCATCGGCAGCGGATCGAGGTAAGGGGATCGCTGAATAGATAGATCTCCTGTGAGGCTGAGAGCTATTAGACAGATATTGTACCCTCCTCTCAAACTGTGATATTCTCCTTTCATGTTGGGTCTGGCGTTAGCCAGCTGGTTGTACTATTTTGGTAAGCTGGGAGATTATTGTATATATTACAGCTTGTACCTTATTTTCAGTCTGAGATTATCATGTTTAGTTCAGCTCTGTATTATGCTCTTGTTGTACATTTTATACATGAGCAGGTGACCATCGCTTCGTGTACGCGGGAAATCCCGTGTGCACGGCGGATCTGTAGACGGGCCCGGGTCCTGGTTTGCACCCGGGGCGTGACAGATTAAGTTGGTATCAGAGCTTAGGGATAGTTCAGTTGGGACTTAGGAAACCGTAGGCTTTTGACAGACCCTAGGATGATAGGGCGTGAGAGACGAAACTCTTTGCGAAAGTCGCCGATTTATTGTTTGACTCTTCCAGTAAAAGAAGAGGGACCGACATACCCAATTTCTGGTGAATAGTTATGTTGGCTGCAGACAACATAAAGTCACAGAAATCGGGGATGTCTTTGACTTTCGCTAGATTGGGTCGTGTGGGGTTATGTTACTGAGTGTGGATTCTTGTGGTAGGATGCCTCCGCGACGTAGAATGTTGACGCGTTCGCAGCCTTCTTCCTCTGAGCCCGAGCCGGAGGAGTCCGAGCAGGGCCAGCAGAGTGAGGTCCAAGAGCTTCAGGCTCAGATGGCCCAGATGTCAGAGGCTGTTCGGCGACAGGAGGAGGCCATGGGACGACTGATGCAGATGTTAGAGCAGAGGGCGCATCCTGTTGTAGCACCCCCAGAAAGTTCTCCCGTACCTTCTTCCCCTGCTGTGAATCCCCCAGTTGTACCAGTGACCCCGGCATCCCCTGTTGCTCGGGGTACTGGTAGACAATCGTCTGGGTTGACGGGATCTCTGACCCCGGCAGAGCAGCGGGAAATGGTTGACCTGTTGATAAGGTTCCGCCAGTTTGACCCACCCCGTTTCTCGGGGCAGAGTGTAGAGCCGTGGGATGCAGAGTCATGGATCACGGCGATGGAGCGACGTTTCGAGACACTATTTATCGAGGAGCGATACCAGGTGTTATTGGCAACGAACTTTTTGGAACTCAACGCCGAGGCTTGGTGGCGGCGTGTTCGACCAGCTGGTCCGCCTGGGGCTCAGCTCTTGACCTGGGCGGAGTTCCGCAGTCTCCTTCTCGGGGCTTTCTTCCCGGAAAGTGTCCGACAGAGGCTGGAGGAGCAGTTGAGAAACCTGCGCCAGGGAGATCGGCCCGTACACGAGTACATTGCGAATTTCAATCAATTGTTGGCATGTGTACCGAACGTGGCCAGGGATGAGGCGCACCGGATTTACATGTTCGAGCGAGGGTTGCGCCGGGACCTCTTTCAACTGGTTCGCTCGCGTAGGTTGCAGACCTTGGAAGCCTCGATGGAGCAGGCACTCTATGTTGAGTGCGGAGAAGTAGTGATGGAGGAGGTAGCTCCGGCTTCCACAGTGATTTCGGGGGCGAAGCGCCCGGCATCGACGGATGAAGGGCAATCGAGCTGCCAGGAACCCCCGAAACTTCCACGATTCCATCCTCCGGGTCGTGAGGTTCAGGGACACCAAAGATTAGGTGAACCCCGTCAGCCACAGCAGCAACAGGAATCGCAGCAACAGATACGGAGACAACAACAGTCGGGACAGCCCCAACTTCGCGACAAAGACAGATGTATATTCTGTGGAGGACCTCATTTGTCGCACACCTGTGACCTGAGGTGGGGTCGTTGTTATAAATGTGGACAATCAGGCCACATTCGAGCTTCATGCCCCCTTTCGAGCTCAGCGGCACCTTCTTCAATTTCGGCTCCCTTCGTATCTCAGCAGCGGTCGTCAGCTCAGCGGCCCTATGCTCCAGCAAGCAGACCATCTTCTTCCCATCCCACGGATTATCGCCCTCCAGCTCAGAGTGGGCGAGTGTATGCTGCGCAAGTAGAGGACTCTTCAGCAGCCGACCATGTGGTGGCAGGTATTATTACTGTTTTACTTTTTGGCATTAGACTTTGCATTGTATTGCATTGGAGCATCCTAAGATGTGTCAGGAGTGCATTTACCTCATTGCATGGGTAGGGATAGGACGGTCACCTTACGCACGGGAGGTAAGTATTTCCGATCTTTTAGCATGAAGGAGTGTCGCTAGTCCTGCCCGGTGCAGATGAGTCTTAGACCTGATAGTCGTGACTCAGCTGCGGGACTTGATTGTGGTACATGGATGAACTGGCTGGCTCAGTACTCTTTTTTTTCGCGGCAGTTGGTTGCGCTGCGAGGACAGTCTGTTGGGGGGCCAGGCCAGGAGAGATCCGTGTACTAAAAGTGTCGGTGGGCTTTCTTTGCCTCCGTAGTTTTGACTTCACTGGCAAGGCGAACGATTCGCTTTAGGTGCGTAACCTTTTCGGCTGGCATAATTTTAGGGATGATTGGACGCCTTCCCACCCCTACTTATTTGAGACATTGGACAGAGGATTGTTGTTTAGTTTAGTCTCGTTTCGAGGACGAAACTCTTTTTTAGTGGGGGAGGATGTGATGATCCGGACTCCCGCAGGAACTGTACAACATTAAACAGTGACTGTGGTGAGCTTGTTCGGTGAATCAGAGCTTGTAGATTTGAAATTGGATATTTAATATAGACTCTGCGCGAAAATCGGAGCAAACAGGAATTTTCGGGAGCTTTCGGCAAAATTTTGGATGAGAATTTGGCGAAACGGACGGCGGATTTGGACTCAGCGCGCGAAAACGATCAAAATGGTATATTTACTTTAATTTTTGGCAAAGGTTACTGTTCACGCCGGAACAGTAACTCCGGCCGCCGGAATTACTGTTCCGGCGACCGGCGGGCGGCGGCGGGCAGCGGCGCAACGGCGGCGCAGCGGCGGAGCGCGGGGGCACGCGGCGCGGGCAGCGCGGGCAGGCACGGGCAGCGCGGGCAGGCACGCGGGTGCGCGGTCCACAGCCTTGCCGTGCACCGGGAGCACCGAAGAAGCCATTCGCCACGTGGCAGCTTTCGATTCGTTGGCCGGCTTCTAGAAGCACGTGGGAGGGTGACACGTGGCGCACCCGGATTGGCCCGACAACTTCCGGAAGACCCGGAGCGCGGACCGGCCACGTGCACCACGTGGCCACGTGGCGAAATCTGAGTGGTCCTGCACAGGCTGTTCCCTGTTTTGTGGACACGTGGCGCGTTTTGGTTGGCCCGTTTCGGTGTTTCCTGTTCGGATCCGGATCCCGTGTGGGAATATTCCCTTTGGCCCACTATATAAGAGCCCTCACCCCCCCTCATTCCACCTCGGGTTGCGCGCCGAAGAGAGAGAATCAGAGGAAGTGTTCTATACCAAAGTTTTTCCTCTCTCTCTCCTCTCTCTCTCTCTAAAATCTCAGAATTTTAGGAGTTACAGATAGTGAGTTATCTGCGACACGGCACACTGCGACGATTTCCTTTTTAGGCCCATTTCCCGTCGCAGTTCCGTCGAAAATTCACTGCGGGCTAACCAGGTGGAATTTTTGGACGATTTTTGCGGCAGCGCGACCGTAAGAGGTAGGGCTTCGATTTCCATGTTGATCATTTTGCTCCGTTTCGTACTTTTGGCACGTTTCCCGAGTCCTCTTTGACCCCCCTTTTTCACTGTGGAAATTTCTGGACAGCGTCAACTTCTCCGATTTTTATCTTGGCGTAGGAGCGTCAGATCGAGGCGTTCAAAGAGTCGATTTTGATCTACTCTTCGCGAGGAACGCAACCGTGATTTTTCTGGGATTTTAGGAGCTCATTTTAGAGGTGAAAAACTCCTCTTTTCCCGTGCTGTCTGAAAAATAGCAAATAATGTACTTTTTGGGATTTGTATTTATACCGGGAGCGTTGATTTGCAGGATTTGAGGACTGTGGACAACCAGGAGACTACCTGGGGTGTTGTTTGAGCTGCTCGAGGTGGGCGGTTGTTGCTTACCTCATTTTTGATAAGCTCACTGGGATTACTAGAAATCCCCTAAAATATGACAATTAATGAGAATCATTGGGACAACTAACAGGACTACCAACTGGACTACTAACAGGACAACTAACAGGACAATTAATGAGAACCATTGGGACAAATTAATATGACAAATGACAAGGACCACTGGGACAAACTCCCCTAAAACTTAATATAACCCCACAAAAGATATGATGACTTATATTGGGACACTGTGATTGAGACAAAGGCTATGATCTCGCATGCTAATGACTTTTATTCAGTAAATCAATTGTTTTAAACCTTTGACACTATTTTACAACTTTTAAAAATAAAGACAGTTGCATGCATGCCCGGACATCAGGTAAGGCCACTATTTATTGCTACACTATCATATTGGGATTTGAACATGTTTCATTGTTGTTCTTTGCATCCAGATGTTTGTTGCTCAAGTATGAGCAAGGGTTTGGGATAGTATAGTCGAGATTGCATTAGATTGTGGATTAGTGGGGTATTGCGGTGACCGCGGACAGTAGGCGGTTGACCAGATGTTTATCCTTGTATTAGATTAGGGGATCGGGATCCTTTTTAGTGGAGGGATTTGTTCCACTTTGATCATAGTCATGATCCAGTCCTGCTTTTGATACTTATCTTACCGGCGCGGTTATTGCCCGGTGGTGCTTTACTCGTATGGGTCGCTCCCCTCGAGTTCCCCTCTAGAGGCCGGAATCAGACAGTTATTGATAGTTTTGCTATCACATCGGCGCGGTTATTGCACGATGATGAGAGCGGCAGCAGGCAGTACCAGTTTTACTGGTGGCTAGATTGGGTTTATTTGGACAGAGACTAATACTGATGCATGCATACCGTTTTGATAGCCAGTACCGCATTAGAGGCATTGTAGTAGTAGTTTACCTGTTTCAGCAACTTATGTATTTTACCACCTCCCCTTTTGCCTCTAGTAGTCCTAGTGGGTGCGTCAGAGTTGAGGTTTTACCCACTAGCGGAGGCTACTGGTTTATCTGGTAGTTCTCACCCCCATTATTATTTTCTGTCTCTTTCTTCTTCTTTATTTTGCAGAGTCATCTGCGGGAGCTGCTAGGCCATCGGCAGCGGATCGAGGTAAGGGGATCGCTGAATAGATAGATCTCCTGTGAGGCTGAGAGCTATTAGACAGATATTGTACCCTCCTCTCAAACTGTGATATTCTCCTTTCATGTTGGGTCTGGCGTTAGCCAGCTGGTTGTACTATTTTGGTAAGCTGGGAGATTATTGTATATATTACAGCTTGTACCTTATTTTCAGTCTGAGATTATCATGTTTAGTTCAGCTCTGTATTATGCTCTTGTTGTACATTTTATACCAGAGCAGGTGACCATCGCTTCGTGTACGCGGGAAATCCCGTGTGCACGGCGGATCTGTAGACGGGCCCGGATCCTGGTTTGCACCCGGGGCGTGACAACACGGCTCGATCTCAAAGTAACCAACTGATCGGCACACGGCTCGGTCTCAAAGTAACTAACTGACTGGCACATGGCTTGGTCATAACGCTTACTCCGGAGTGGTACTCGAGGGGAGCGACCCACACGAGTAAAGTAACCATGTCACAAGTACCTCAATCAGCAGGGCTAAATCACGACTATGCTTAAAGTGGAAAAAATCCATCCACTAAAGAAACCCCGATCCCCAATCCGATGCAAAAATCAACACCCGGTCAACCGCCCAATATCCGTGGTTGTCGCAACACCACACAATCCCACAATCTGATACAATAACCGACATCCGGCCAACCGCCTAATATCCCCGGTTGCCGCAACACCCTACAAGCCCACAATCTGGTACAATCATCCCAGACTCAACAATCTCGGCTACACTATGCCAAACCCCTGCTCGCAACCCGAGCAACATGAAACCCATGTCTAAGTAAAAGGAGAAGAAAGAAACAAACATGTTTTCTCCTAAGTCAAATCTCAATATGATAATGTAGCAGTAAAAAATGGCCTATCTAAATGTCCATACAACCATACATTTATCCTCATGAAAGATAGAAGGAAGTGTATCAAATAGTAGTTCCACATAGGTATAACCAGCATGTCAAGATTACTAGCCAACTACACATGTCCATAATCCAAAATCCATAATGAATCATCATAGTGTACCAGTCTCACATGGATAGGCTAAGGAACAACCAGAATAATATATTCATACACGATCTATAATGGGGTGGTGAAACAATAAATAGTATGTCGTGAATTACCCTAATAGTCCTAGTAAGTAAGCCGTAAAAAGAGGTACTCAACAACTCACCTGGAACGTGCAGATTCGGAATCCGGGCTGAAATTCGGTGTGCGTGTTCTCTCAGCATCTACGGTCCCAACGAATCCAAGATCTCCCGAAAACTCCTCCCGGATCAGCGGTGGCGAGCAAAACAGTGAGGTGCTGTCCAACAATGTAGTGAAAAAACAGCAGTCGCGTCACAAAGGTGTAGATGTGAATTCGAGCACAATTTCTGTCTGGGGCCAAAAAAGAAAATGCTCACCTTGACTGTGGTGAAAAGTCCCAACTTCCCCTTTCTTCGTAAAATTCCAAAATCTCGGCGAAAACTGTAATAAGAGCCGAACACAGTGTAAATTTTAATACCAGAAATTCTGCATTTGCTGTTTGCACAACAGTCTTAAAAATTGCAATATTTCACCTGCGAAAAGTCCTTCAAAAATTTCATAAAAATCACGGCTGCAATCCTTGCGAAGTGGAGATGCAAATCGAGTCCTTAAACTCCCAAATCCGATATCCGTAGGTTGAGAAAAAGCAAGAATACTCCACCACTATCCAAAACATTACCACAGTAAAAGGGGTCAAAAATGTCTCGAAAACCCTACCAAAAACTCGAAACGGAGCGAAGTGATCAACATGGAAATCGAAAGCCTACCTCTCGTGAACACTCTGCAGTAAAAATTGGCTAAAAACTCCTTCGGGTCAGCCCAGGGGAGCCCGCGGACGGAACTACGATGGGAAAAGCCACTAAAAGATAAACGTCAAAGTGCGCCGAGTCGCCGAAATCATCGATGTCACGGCCTCCAAAAATTCCCAAGATCCTTGGAAGAGTAGTAGACAAGATGAGGATGGGCTCTGCCAAAAAGGATCCTCAGAAAAATCTCCAAAAATCGAAAAAGGGGGGAAAGGAAGGGCCTATTTATATGCAAATCCCAAAAAAACCCAAAATCCGGGTTTGGGGGACAGTTTCGGGCGCCCGAAACTTTCGGGCGCCCTAAACTTTCGGGCGCCCGAAACTTTCGGGCGCCGAAACATGGGACGGCGTCCCCCGATCGCGCAGCGCCCGGATCTTCTCGGGCGCGACGCGTGTCCCGAACACGGGACAGCGGGGGTGGGGCCACCCGGGCCACGCCACGTGGCCCGACCGCCTCAGCGGAGCGGGTGGCGCCCGCCAACCGCGGGCCGCCACGTGGCCCCCTGCGTACGGGCACCCACCTGCCCGCCTGTCCCCGCACGCCCCTGCGACCTGCCCTGCCTGCCCCCTGCGCTTGCGTGGACCGCGCGCGTTGCGTCGGCCAATTCGGGGCCACCACGTGGCCCCCCCGCCGGTCCACAATTCCCCCCGTGCACCAGAATGCGCAGAAAACTTTCGGTTGTCTGTTTTTGGGCGTCCGGACTCAGAAAAATACATCCAAATAGCTATTTTTCAATGTTTTTTCGCGCTGAATCTAAATTTGATATCCGTTTTACCAAAATTCACTTCTAAAAATTCGACGAAAGCATCCGGATAGGTAAACTCGATCCAAATTTCGCGCTGAGTCCAATTTGCGCGCAACCAATTCGACGAAGGCATCCGTTTTTGGGCGTCCGGACTCAGAAAAATACATCCAAATAGCCATTTTCCAATGTTTTTCGCGCTGAATCCAAATTCGATATCCGTTTTACCAAAATTCACTTCTAAAAATTCGAAGAAGGCATCCGAATAGGCAAACTTGATCCAAATTTCGCGCGGAGTCCAATTTGTGCACAACCAATTCTAACAGTAAACAAGGGCCCCCACAAGCTGCTGATCAAGCCGGAACTCCTCCAAGAGAATTCGGGTCATCACAGGCGGGATGTAAAATGTACATTCTTTTTTGAATGTACAAAAAGTATTTTTCAAATTTAACTTGACATGGGCCACCTAAACTTTTTTTTTTTTTTTTTTTTTTTTCATTATCACCGCTTTCTACTTAGTGACAGTTTAATTTAACTTCTTACGTTAAAAATTCTTTTAAAAATAAACGCTCACGCGATATACACGTGATCTGAACAGAGACCAAACTTATAACTATTTTATTTTTTAAAAATAATAATTCTATTTAATTTGATGTTTTTTTTAGAAAAAATTTATTTATATATTCCAAAAGAGGTGTATATGGTATATTCCATCCATTTTGGAATAAGGTAAATTTTACTGAACACTTCGAAGTGACAGTAAAATACACTTTATCTTTAGATGGATGGAATATATATCATATATTTCTTTTGGAATGTATCGGTTAACAATTCACCGCTTTTAACGTAAATGAAATGGAAATAGAGATATGAGTCAAATCTTTAAGGTATCGTTTGGTTCGGGGATAAGAAAAATTTTGTTATACCGGGGATAGGTATAGATTATGGTATTAGCAGGAATTAGTGTAAATTTGCGTTTGGTTCGGTTTATGACTTATACCGGGTTTAAAGGAAATTGTGTTTGGTAAATTATATAGGAATAAGGAGAATAAGATGAATAGGAAAAAATTGTGTTTGGTTGAGTATAGAGAAATAAGAAGAATTGAGAAGTGATAAATTTGTGTATTGACTATTTTGCCCTTTATGATATAATTTATAAATAAATTAATTTATAATATTAATCAACCTAATAATAAGTTTAAAATATTATTTAAAATTGTAAAATATATTTAAAAATAAATAATAAATAATTAAAAGTACTTAAAAATAATAGAAAATTATATATTAAAATATTTAAAATTTTTGATTGTTTTGACTATTTTGTCCTTTAAATTAAAGTTTAAATAGGAGTAAAAATTTTAATTTTTAAATTTATATAAATTTTAAAAAATACATAATAAAAATTAAAGTTTAAGTGGGAGTAAAAATTTAAGTGAGAGTAAATAAAAATTAATTTTTAAATTTTAAGTGAGAGTAAAAATTTTAATTTTTAAATTTATATAAATTTTAAAAAATTTATAAAATAATTGTATAAATTTTAAAAATTTAAAATTAATACTTTTTTTCAAAAATGAAATAAAATAAAATTTTTAGATTTATTAAAAAATAAGTTAAAAAATTAAAATTTTTTAAAAAAATTAAAATTTAAAATTTATAAATTTAAATATTTTTTAAAATTTAAAAATTCTAATTTAAAAAAATTTATAAAATAATTTTTATTAGTATGCAAAAGAAAGAAAAAAAAAATAAAATAAAACCCACTTAAGAGAGAGAGGAAAGAGAGAGAGAGAGTGCTTGCACTTTGCCTCGATCCCCGTGCCACTTTTTGAATCCCAGTTAATTCCATGGGGGGGTGGGAATTTGTATTCCCACCCCCATCCCCCTAATTCCGGGTTTGTAGGAATTTCAATTCCTACAAACCCGGTTCCCGTTTGGGAGTGGTAACAGGGATAAGGGGGTTATTTCCCCCTTATCCCTGTTACAAAACGCAGCCTAAGAGATTTAGATTATTTTATTTACTAACTAATTTAAGTTGTTTATAAATATGAATATTTTTAAAAGATTTGAATTATTATTATTTACTAATATAAGAAGAAAGAGAGATAAGATAAAATGAGAATATAGTTATGCATCAAATCTTTAAAAGATTTAAGTTATTATTATTCACTAACTATAAAAATCTAAATATTTTAAAGATTTACGTTTTATGATTAAAAACGTTTTATCTATTTTCTTTCTTATATTAGTTAATAAATAATAACAATCTAAATTTTTTAAAAGTCTAATGGGTACCCACATTCTTATTTTATTTTATCTTTTTACAATAATAATTTAATTTTTTTAAATATCTGACTCATACCCATATTTTCTTTTTATTTACTTGTGTTAAAATTATAGTTAACCGCCTTTTGAAGAAAGATGGCGAATGGTTCATCGCCTTTCGAAAAAAGATGGTGAATGATTCACCGCCTTTCGAAAAAAGATGGTTAATTTTTCACCGCCTTTTGAAGAAATATCCTACCTAGTGCTGACTTGGCATAAGTAGGATTATTTTTTCAAATAAAATTTTTATAGAGTTATTTCGCTAATTATAAATTTTTAAAAGGCTATTTTGAAAAAAAAAAATCCTCTATGGATAGTATTAATTTTTTTTATTAAAATAATTGGTTAATTTACAGGAAAATGCTACACTACAACCAAATAACAAATAAAAAAGTAAAAAAATTTGCTTCTAGACTTTTATTCATTAGTGTTAAACACAGATTTAAAAATTATCAGCTACCTACTATTTTCTTCTATATTTTTTCAAATAAATTTTTTATTTTGAAAACTAAAAATAGACATTGAAATAAAATAGATGAGTTGATAAAGGGGGTGTTTGGTCCTAACTTTTATAAATTAATTTTTGATCAAAAAATAATTTTTTGGCTCGTGTTTTATGATTTTAACTGGGATTATGTTTTAACGCTTATTAGATCTAAATCGAACTGAAGATCGAAAGGTAAAATTATCTGCAGATTTTTTTTTTTTTTTTTTTTTTTTTTTTTAAGGGTAACTAGTAATTCAAAATTTTGTGTTGGCAACCAAATCCTGCATTACTATTTATTTTGCTTTATTTTTCATCATTAAAAAGGTCCTGTAGGAATGCAAACAATTTAAAAAAAAAAAAAAAAAACTCTTCTGTCCAGTATTCTTTTGGCCGTTGTGAACAGATTTGGTATTGTTTGACTTTTATTTTATTTTTTAATTTTACTTATCATTTTATTCAAAATAGTTTGGAGTGGAACAGATTTTTTATGTCTCCCAACAAATCAAAAAAAAGGAAAAAATCTCCAAACTACATTATGACGACATTTTTAACTGTTCTTAAAATCTATAAAAAAAACAAAAATATTATTCGTGAAAATATTGATATTTTTATAAATATTACTAGAGTATATAGCGACATATTATTACAAAGTATTATAAAAATATATTCTTATAATCTAATTTATAATATAAATTAAATATTTTTATTAAATATTTTTAAAATATATCTTTATAACCTAATTTTATTGTAATTTTATAAATATCTTCTAATTCTTGAAAATATATGGCTATAAAGATTTTATTTTTTATTTTTTTTTATTTTATTTTTTTTTTCAGTTCTCTATCCGTTTGATTTTTAGCAAAAAGTAACGTTTATATATATATATATATATATATATATATATATATATATATATATATATATATATATATATATATATATATATATATATGGGGCAATTTCCTATGTACCCCTAAAAATTTTTCTGTTTTCATATTTACCCCTCTTAGAAGGCTAATATTAAAACTACCCTTCTTACGTTCCAACTTCTTTCCAAAATACCCCTGAAGTTAAACTCTGTTAGTGTACCGTTTGGAACTGCCGTTATCTGTGTGTAATTACTATTTTGCCCTTTCAAATATATCCTAAACCCTAAACCCCTAAACCCTAAAACCCTAAACCCTAAACCCTAAACTCTAAAATCCTAAACCCTAAACCCTAAAACCCTAAACCCTAAACCCTAAACCCTAAACCCTAAACCCTAGAGCCCTAAAAAACTCTAAACCCTAAACCCTAAAACCCTAAACCCTAAACCCTAAAACCCTAAAAAATCCTAAACCCTAAACCCTAAACCCGGGCAAAATAGGTATATCTGATAGTTTTCTACTCCGATTATTATTTAACTCTAGTTTAACCCTAGTTAACTTAACAAAGGGAAACAGTAGGGATATTTTTAATAACGGTGGAACGTATGAAGGATATATTGGAAAGAAAAAAATAAGAGGGGTAAATCAGATATTTCTTCATATTTCAGGGGTACACAGGCAATTATCCCTATATATATATATATATATATATTATAGAAAGCTAATGCTTTCGTTTTTTGAAAAAAAAATTGAATAACAAAAACACTAGTTTTTCAAAAAAAAAAAAAAAAAAAAAAAAAAAAAAAAAAAAAAAAACTAAAATTATTTTAAGAAAATTTAATTTTTTTTAACCAAAACATACATAAAATTTCTCTCTTAAAAACTTTATTTAATATTTTTTTTCAGGAACCAAAAAAATTTTTATTTATGAATACATTAATTTAAGTCATTGATTGTCACTTGCCACAGAATATTTGGTGGTTTTACTTTGGTCGAATTAAATTAAATACATTAATAACTCGAAGGTTTTAATTTGAATTAGTACAGGAAAAATTTTCATAGAAAGTTTTAAAAATTATGGTTTAATTACTAAAATGAAAAAAAAAAAAAAACATTCTACACTTTGTTCTATATTTTAATTACAATTTTTTATAAACCTCAAAAAAAAAAAAAAAGTATAAATTTTTGTAGGAAATTTTATTAATTTTAATTGGTCATTTTATCATTAATATCTATATATTGATAATGTCTAATAAAAGTTTTATACGCGCTGCCCGTTACACACTCTGAAATATGTATCAAAAATAAATTTATATTATACAATAAATTATTTAAGTATATTATTTTACATAATTTATTTTACTGTACTAATTATTGTATATTTCATCAATCATTTAATATATGGTTAATTTTATACAGATTCATGTAAACATATCGAATAGTAAATATATCCTTATAAAATTTAACTTTTTATATTTATTTGTTTAAAAATTTTAAATTGTTGATATATGTCTCTATCGTTAATATTCATAAGAAAAATATAGTTAACCATAAATTAAATACTTAACTTTGGTGAGTGAGTAAGATAAATTTATTTTTTTATTCTTTTAGATATTATACTTAACTATAGGTATATTTTTTAACATATAGGACTTTTGAAGGGACATATTTATAAGGACAAAATTGACATTTCACTTATATTCTATTAAAAAATAAACGTGCAATACCATAGATACAAACAAATATAATATTCTCAACACCGAATGTATATATATACATACACCACATACTTAAAATTATTTAACATAGATTTTAAGATATAGTTTATTAAATATAATTTAAATTATTAGACTGTGTAGATCATATATATATATATATATATATATATATATATATATATATATATATATATATATATATATATATATATATATATAAAATTTTAATTAATATTAGAATATTAGTGGGCTAATATAAGTTACATTAAATATACACCAAGTGCATGTAATATATATTTTTTCTCCAATCAATTTTAGCAAAGTAAAAGCATCTTACTTTTTTCAACAATTTGAAATAACTCCTTCAACTTTATCATTTTTGTTAAAAATTTTATTTATAAAATAGTTACCAAAATTATTAAGTTTGATTGAATTTTAAATAAAATTATTAAAATAAGTTAACTGAATGCTAAGAAAATATTAATAATTTTTTTATATATATAATTAATGTACATAAGAATACTTTAACATTAAATACGAAAATTTAATTATTAGATGAAACATGCAGTTTGAAAGAACTGAATCACAAAGAAGGTGTAAATCAGAATAAGATATCATGCTAAATAAAAGGCTTAATTTAAACCCACAAGCTTAATTAACATGTCATATGCGAAAAACTCCTCAAACTTATCATTAATTAGTATACAAATAGAGTATTAACATTCTTAACAACTTATCATTAATTTCCATTTCTATCTGATTATTTAACAGATCTAGAAAGCGATTATGAACAAAGAGGAGCTAGCCAATAATTAATCAGAAAACAAAAGAAAATTAATAATAAAAAAAAAGGGGACTGAACTGCACTTTTGGTCCTCAAACTTTACTTTAGTTTATTGCGATTAATTTCTAACTAAAATTTTTTAATTAGGTATTACAATTTATAATTACTCGAATAATAATTTGTCTCTAATGTGATAGATAGCGGTGTAGTGTATTAATTGTAGTCCTATTGAGTCAACTAATTAGACTTAATTAGCTTGAAAATACGATGGTTAAAATTAATTACCAGTTTTATACTATAAAAGATCGATCTTAAAAAATCAACCACTTTACATTCAGAATTTTATAGTATAAAAAACGTAAAGAATATTAATTAAAAGCGATTTTAAAATTATTCAGCTTTTTAATCACCGTATTAGCAAATTAAGTTTGAATTGAAAAGTAAAATTTACCGATTTAAAAAATTTAATTTTACTCAAAAAAAGAAAAAAATTATAAGAAACTAATTAAAATTTGATGACCAAAAGCGTGTTCACAGGCGCGCGCCCTAATTAGTGGGAAGTATATGATATAGGAAAAAATATATATGTTAGGCTTAGATCCTAACAAAGAAGATGGTGAGCTCGGGGCCGTTGTTTCCGTCGGGGTTGAGCATGTAGAAGGTTTCTGAGTCCCTGGAGCCGACGACGCGGTCGAAGTAGGCGCGCATGTAGGTTAGCTCGCCGTCGGCGGGGTCGGTCATGTCGGGTGGGAGCACGCCGGCGCCCATCGACACGGCGTGCAGCAGCTGCATGACCCGCACGTCGGACTCCGTCGCCTCCCGCCGCGCTGCGTACCCGACGCTCTTCCCGTTGATGGTCGCCGACCACACTGGCTCCTCCAGTAGCCGCGTCCTCTCCCCCCCGCCCCCTGTTGGCTTCTTCTCGCACTCCAGCGCCACCCGCAGCAGCCCCGACGCCCCCATCTCCTGGATGAACTTCGCCGTCGGCGTCCCCAGCTCCACCAGCAGCCGCGGCACGCTACGCGGCGTGTCCTTCATGACAAAACAAATGAGACATATCATGTATTCAAAAAGTGCACGTGCAATAACACATGCTATACATAAAGATGTTATATGATGCTCTTCTGTATGTACGTATGTGTATATGTATGTATGTATGTATATGAACCTGAAAGGCGATGGTGATGCGGGCCTTGCGGTGGCCGAAGAGGGTGCCGGTGGTGCGAGAGGAGCCGTGGATGTGGCCGTCGTGGCGGCGGCGGTGATGGTTGTGATGGTGGAGGAGGAGGAGGTTGGAGGGGGAGGGGAGGCGGCAAGAGGACGGGGTGGGGAGGATGGGGAAGGACCGTAAGGCAGAGCGGACGGTGCGGAAGAGCTTCGCGGGGCGGCGGGAGGGGTTCTTGTGATGCGAAGGTTGGAGGACGATCGGCGTGCACGGCGGAGGCGGAGGCGGAGGCGGTGGTGGCGGAGGCGGTTCGACAGCGGTGGTGCCGAAAATTGTGGTTGTGGCGGCGGCGGCGGTGGCGGTGGGCAGAGACTCGGTCATGTGGTAGAAAGTCTGGCCTGCGACCGTCGTGGCGATGATGATTGACAATTTTGATGAAGAATTTTTTTTTTTTTTTTTTTTTTTTTAAATAATCTTTTTTGAAAATTTTTTTATATTTTTAATGTGATTATGTGGCTATGGAAAGAGAGAGAGAGAGAAGTGAGATGGTTAGAGAGTGTAAATGGTGGAGCTTTTCTCACGGCATGTAGAGGGGAACGGATATAAAGTGATGGTTTAATTAGTAAGCAAATTTAGCGGAGGGTTTCGGTTTATTGTGTTCCAAAGAAACTTCTTCAACTTGCCCCTCTTGGCTTTATATATTTTCATTTCCCATTCTATGATTTTAAAAAAATTATTTTATTATCCAATAATTATTGTTTATTATATTGGCATCAAATTGCGATAATTCACAAGTCATAGTATAGTAATTAAAATAACATATAATTTGAGAATTACTTTTTTAAACTCATGAAGCCTTTTTATTTTATAATTTAATATTTCATTTTAGTACCTTTTTTTCCAATGGAAAAGAACATGAAAATTAAGGAGATTAATTCTTGTGTTATTATTCTCTTTCCATAAAAATTTCTTCATAATTCCTCAACATTTATACATAGGGCAGTTTCATTTGTTCCTCAAACCCTTGATTTAATTCTTAGTATAATTAAAACATTAATTAATATTTATTAATTCCATTACAATCAAAGTTCTTCCATTAAATTACTCTCATAAAATGGACAAAAATGTTTTAAATTGTAATTTAAGCAATAACCACCCTACCACACAACAAAACTAATTATTCCAAAAGTTACTAACATCATGATGTTTATATGAATATCTCAACAACTTAATAAGAATGTTAAAATGCATGAAATTCATCTCCCCAATGATCCTTTGTAATTCGACCACTTAATATTTAAAAGTTTTACGTTTCGTTGCATAACTTTTAATTTATCTAATTTTAGCTATTTAATGACTCTTTAATTTAAAAATTAGAGTGCTTTGCTTATTTTAATTAACATACTTAATTAGAGTATTGCATGTGGTTCAGGTGATGCAATATATACTACCAAATTTTATAGCGGAACAACTATCATATTATTCAAATTAAATAAATCAAAAGATTATATACCAAAATCAAAACTTTAAAGTTATGTGCTTCGATCAACATAAGCCATAATTTAATTTAAGTGCAATATTCTCACGAAAACACGATCAATTGCAAAAATATAAGAAAATATATCTCTACCAACTATATTAATAATTTAAAAAAAATAAAAAAATTTTAGCATGCCAATATCATCTCACACTCTTACCACTTTGAAATCACATCATAATCAAAATATATAGACTAAGAAAAACAAAAAAGAAGAACAATTAACTTTGAAGTTCCAAACATTAATTGTAAATTGTCCAATTAATCTGACCTTTAATAATGGCTTTATATTATTCCATGCATGCACTCAAAGCTCACTAACTAAAACCAAAGCATACTAGAGGACTTCGTCC
Organism: Tillandsia fasciculata; assembly: GCA_029168755.2. Classification (NCBI taxonomy): domain Eukaryota; kingdom Viridiplantae; phylum Streptophyta; class Magnoliopsida; order Poales; family Bromeliaceae; genus Tillandsia; species Tillandsia fasciculata. Next base: position 12,954,019 of record CM054950.1, read on the forward strand.
ACAAGATATAAATGCCTTCTTCTTTTTCTCTTGTGATTTGCTCCTAACCAACAAATCCCTTATTCCTTTCCTCCAAGCCCACAAAGAAAAAGACCCTTTACTCCCATTTTCTACACTAATTGACATTGAAGTCACCTCATTTAGTGGTAGATTCATACTTGGATCTTGTTCCACTTTTCCCTCCTCTTCTTTCCTAAGAATAATTGATCGCCTAAAAGGCGACAAAGATCGCGATCTTCGACACGGCGATCCTCGACCTCTTCGAACCCTTTCCTCCTTCCTTACCTTCTCTAGTGCCACCATGAATGGATCAAATCCCTTGTCATGAGATCTAACCCATGCAAATGGGCTCTTCAATGTTGAGATCACAAGCATGGTAGGTGAAGTTGTGCATGAACTTGGTTGGCTACACTTTGCACTAACACTAAGTGGTTCGAGTCGCGGCGGGAGCTTAAGCGGAAGCAATTCTCCGCAACGGAAGAGCTCGTCGGCGAACACTTGATGCCGGTCACTGGAATTCAAGGGGGACGAGAGACGTCGGTGCGAATCGAACTCGAAATCGTTGGAATTGCAATTGATCTTCGATTCAAATGTGGATGAGCCATTGGTTAGTTCAATGGATGGGCTACATAATTCCTTGTAGTAGAGGTAGAGTGGTGCACTATGAGAGAGAGATTTGTTGCAACTAGTAATAGGACTAGATAACATGGGCTTGTTAAAATTAGGGTTTTGAAATGGAACAAAATCTCCCATGGCTAGTTACAATAATGAGTGTTGTAATTAAAGATAATTGGTTTAAGTAGAGCTAGAGATTCATTAATTTATTTATACAAGAAGAGAAACTTGAAGGAGAAAAAGTAAGAGTGGCCCTAGCTATTTTCCTGCTCAATAATAGGAATAGGAAAAAGCCTAAAATTAGGGTTTTTATTGGCTTTATTTTTAGCATACAACCAAATTTTTTTTGTTCTAAGTTGGTCCAACTGATTTTAAGGAGTTGAATGGAAAATTTGTCTGCAGCATATAAGACCAGGCCAAAATTACGGAGGGTTGTTTGTGTGTGTGTGTGTGTGTGGTGTATTTTTCTCTTTTTATATATGGATACACTACAATAAAATTATGCTATAGTGAGCACTTAAGTGTTTTTAAAATTTAAAAAAAGTGTCGCTGGCAAAAATACCGACACTTATTATTAATGTTGCTATATGTACCGTCGCTAGGATGTATAGCGATAATGTGTCCCTATAACCTAATTTTGAATATGAATGAAATATAAATAAGACACTTATACAAAAGTGTCACAAACATGTGTCCCTATAACCTAATTTTGTTGTAGTGATAAAATTATTATAATTTATTATTTTTTTTAAAAAAAATAAATAACAGCATCTTCTATTTGTAGTTTGTAGGGTAGTGTATTGTTTGACTAGCGTGGGATATGATTATGTTTTTTCTTGTTTAGCATCTTGTGCAATTTTTAATCTCTCAAAATTTTTGGAGGGTTAGGTTGGTGTAGTCAGAATTGTTTAAAATTTATATTTGATTATTGTGTTTGAGTAATATAGCTAAGTAATTCAGTCCGAAATATTTTTTTTTCGAAAAAAATAAATTCTACTTGGAAAGAAATTTTTTTATTAATGTTGAAAGAGGTAGATAGGTATATTTTATTATCCACTGCGAAAAATATAAAAAAAAATTAAAAATTTTCAAATTATTTTTGGAACCTCCCAAAATCCTCATTTCACTCTCATTCTCCATGTTTAATCTCTCTCTCTCTCTCTCTCTCTCTCTCTCTCTCTCTCTCTCTCTCTCTCTCCATACTATGTATTTTTTTTTATTATTATCTGTGATGACCCGGATCTCCGCTTAGATTTTTCGGGGTGAATTGTGGCTTCTGGAAGCCTATGATGTGTGTTAGAGATAGTTGCACGTAACTCGGACCTCAGGATTGGACTCAGCGCGAAATTTGGATTAAGATTACTTATCTGGATGCCTATGACAAATTTTAGAAGTAGAATTTGGCAAATCGGATATCGGATTTGGACTCGACGCACAAAAACGATGAAAATGGACTATTTATTTGTATTTTTTGAAGCCCGGATGTCAAAACACAGATTTCGAGGCAATGTTACTGTTCCGGCAGGCCAGGGCAGCACCGGCGGCGACGGGCAGGCGGCGGAGCACGGCGGTGCAAGCGCGGGCAGGCCAGTCCACGGGACTCGGCGTGCATCGGGACCAGCCAACGGAGCAGCATGACACGTGGCGCGCGCGGATTGGGCGGTCAACATAGTTAGTTAATTCGCTAATAATTCGCGAATTATTTGCGAATTTTTGAGAATCCGAATTAAAAGGTTCTTTTTCGAATTTTTTCAAAGGTTCGGAAAAATTTTAAAATTTTTTAGCCAACACTATTATTCGCGAATTATTGGCGAATCCGAATTAATCAAAAGAAAAATTCGGCTTATCTCTTTCAAAGAAAAAAATAAAAATAAAAAAATAAAAAAAAAAACCCTCGGCTCACAGCACCCCTATCCTCCATTCTCTGTTCTCACGCTCTCTCACACACGCCTCCACCCACCCCGCCTCCTCCCACCTCGCCCACCAGGTCCCACATGATCGGAAGTCGGAACCCCTGTGCCGCGTGCGCTCGCCGCTCGCCGCTCGCCGCTCGCCGCTCGCCATCGGAACCCCTCCCAGGACGCTCGCCGCTCGCCATCGGAACCTTCCCAGGTTGCTCGCCGCTCGCCGCTCGCCGCTTGCCATCGGAATCCCTCCCAAGGCGCCCGCCACTCTCCTGCGAAACCTTCCGGGCCGAGTACCGCTCGTCATCTTCTTTGCCACCACCAGTTTGTGGGTTGTGATTTTGTAAATTTGTGTATTAAATCAATTTTTGATAACTTATGAGTGAAGTTAATATTTATTTCTGATTAATCTAATTTTTTTATCTATAAATTTTTTTTTTTTAAATTTTTTAATTATTTGTGATTTTTAAAATTTTCTGTGAGTGTTTTAGCATTATGTTTTCATTATTTTATTTTATTTATTTATTTATTTAAATGAGTATTTTTTTATTTATATAGTAGGTTGATTAAATTAATTTTAAAAATTATAATTATTTATGTTAATAGTATAAATTTTGAAAAAATATTTAATTTAATAACCAAATTTTTTATTCCGAATTTTTAATTGATGAACGTATAATTCTCGTATAAATCGCGTATCCGAATAATTAATAAATCTATTTTTTAGTCAAAATTTTCAACGAATTTAAAATTTACGAAACGAATTTTATTCGAATTAGAATTTTTGCCGAATCCAAATTAACTAACTATGGCGGTCAACGCATGCGCGACAGCGCGCCGGGCGCGGTGCACCGTGGACCCCGCCAGGCCACGTGTCGCCCGCTCATTGGCGGGCGCAGCGACCCGGTAGCCCCGCCGTGAACCGCGGCCAACAGTTTGCGTCGTGGACCGCATTGCCACACGGCACGCCGCGATTGGCGGGCGCGTGTGCGCAGGGCGCGCGTGGCGCGGGGCGGGCCACGTGGCGCGCTGTGGGCGTTTCGTGCGCGCACAGTACCGGGCTGGGCCGGATTCGGGCGCCCGAATCCGAATCCTCTTCATGTGTGGACTTGGGCTATAAATAGCCCATTTGGGCTTTTTTTTTTGGGGCTTTTCCTCTGCGTTTCTCAGCCCAATTTTGATAGGGAAGTTCCACCTCGAGTCTTCTTCGACTTTTGAGATCCCGAAGATTTTTGGGAGTCGTGCTGTGAGGACCCCGAAATTCACACGTAAGGATTACTGTTGGATCATCAGCTTCTGGAGGCTTAAGTTGAGTTTTGGAAGTGTTTGTGCGCATATTGGACCCAAGAATTAGACTCAGCGCGAAGTTTGGATTAAGCTTGCTTATCTGGACGCCTTCGAAAAATTTGAGGATTGGAATTTGGCAAAACAGACAGCGGATTTGGATTCAGCGCGCGAAAACGATGGAAATCGACTACTTGCTTGTATTTTTCTGAGTCCGGACGGCCAAAAAGGGACACCCGGAGGTTTTCTGGTGTTTTTGGATGCACGGTGGACCGGTGGACTGGAGGTGTGCCATGTGGCGGCTTCTGATTGGCGCAGTACGCCACGTGGCAGTGCGAGAGTGGCGGCACAGTGGGCCCGGCCCACGGGAGCGGGCGCTGGCAGCGCGAGCGCGCGGGCAGGTGCGCGGGTGAGCGCGGTGCACGGGGGCGGCGTGCCACTTGGAGGCTTCTCGTTGGCTGGCTTCAGACAGGTGGCGGTAGCTGATTGGTGGGTGCTTTGGGCGGGTCCACGGAGCAGGCGGGGGGCGCCTCGGCTACGTGCGGGTCAGGGTGGCAGGCGGCGCGCGCAGGCGCACGTGGGCGCGCAACTGGCGCGTTGTCGCGCGGTTCTCGCGCGTGGGCGCGCCAGGCGTCAGCTTCCGCGCGGGCCACGTGGCACATGGCGGATGGCGGAGTTGGCTGTCGCCTGTTGGGGGGGGTGATATGGCTTCACCTCAACGTTTCGGGCGCTGGTCGGACGGGGGTGTCTGACCGGGTTTTCGACGCCCGAATGATTCGGGCGCCCGAAACCGGGGACACTCCGGTCATTTCCGGATTTGTTTCCTCAGCCTATAAATAGGCATTCCTCCCCTCCGTTGCTCGGTTTTCTAGATTTTCAGAGGTTCTTCTCCGCGCGATTCCTTCGGTGGAGTTCCTCCCCTCCCTCTTCCCCACACCTTGATGGAGTTTCGGGATTTTTGGAGGCCGCGGCATCGACGTTTTCTGCGACGCGGCGCACATCGACACACCTTGGATTTTTGGCTTTTACCGTCGCTCTTCAGTCCGCGAGACACCCCGGATCACCCTGATGGAATTTCGAGCCGATTTTTATGGCAACGCATTCACGAGAGATAAGGCTTCATTTTCCGTGTTGATCACTTCTCCTTATTTTGAGTTTTCGGCATAGTTCCCGAGGTGTTTTGTGACCCATTTTTCTGCTGTGAGACTTTGGACAGCGGAGGCTTGTCGATTTTCTATCTTGACCTACGAGCATCGGAATGAGGCGTTTAAGGACTCGATTGACATATACTTTTCGAGAGGAACGCGCTCGTATTTTTATTGGATTTTTCTGAGAACTCTTCAAAGGTGAGATTTAAGTTTCTTTGGGGTTGTATCCCGCAGTTTTTGCAATGTTGTGGTTTGCCGATGCATCATCTTGTTTGAATTGTATCTTGGCCTACAGGTGTCGGAATGGGGCGTATAAATACTCGTTTTGGGGCTACTCGTCGCGAGGATCCCAACCGTGATATTTTTGGGATTTTTGGAGCACTGCTTGGAGGTGAGAAATTCCCTTCTTTGTGCTATTTTGGAAAAACAGCAAGTGTATGTGTGGGGTTTTGATTAGAGTGTTGTGATGTTGATTATTGTTGTGGTGTTGCATTGTTGGGGGATGTTGTTTGGAGCCGAGGCTTGCGCGACATGTACCGAGGATGCAGGTTCAGCAGATTTTGTTAGCAAGTGGCCACCCTCTTTACCGACTTCAGCTTTGCCTACGGAAAGCGTTTCAGGTGGGTTGCTTCATCTCCCGAACCGGTGGACGATTCTCTAATTCTTTATGTTAGGATGCATGCATGTCTAGGGTACACGGTATGTGATTGAGAGGTAGGTAAGCTTGGTAATGATAATTGTATAAAGAATTGCAAGATTAATATTTATGTTATATTATGAGGACTTACGAGATTTGGATAGTCATGTTGGTGATTAGTGGAAGCTTACCTAAGTTAATGCTACCCTATATGTGATTATGTACCATGCCATGTTAGCACATAGCCGTTTATGGGATTGGTTCATGCGATGGGGCAGGATTATGTAGCTATGTGCGGGTATTACTCTAAGGAGTCATTATGGATCAAGGATTATGGACAAGTGTAGTTCATTAGTGATTTTGGCATGTGGTTTACTTTCTTCTATCTTTCTTGAGGACAAATGCATGCTTGTATGGACATATAGTTAGGCCATCTTTTACTGCTACACTACTTATTGGGACTTGACTTAGGAGAAACCATGTTATTCCTTTCTCCTTCTTTGTTAGTCAAGCGGTCTGTGTTGCTCGGGTGCGAGCAGGGGTTTGTGGTGGTGTAGCCGGGACATGGGTGTCAGGGACGGGTTGTGCTGGATTGTGGTTGATAGGATTTTGCGGTGACCGCGGACTTTGGGCGGTTGACCGGAGGTCGGTTTTAGATTATGGTCTGTGGGACATTGTTGCACTCGTGCCTAGAGGCTGAGTGGAGTCTGGTAGCTGAGTTTAGATTGTGCTAGCGTCGTGGGGAGCCGTTTGGGTAGATGGTGGTCCCGGGCCGTCGAGTATCTTCCGGTCAGTGTTGTTGGGAACCATTGGGGTTGACGGTGGTCCCGGGTCGTTGAGTGTTGTCCGACCAATTTTGTTAGCCTTGAGTTGTGGGTCGATCCCGGCTGTGGAGTATCTACAGCCAGTGTGTTTTGTGCTACGAGCTGGTGGAGTTTGCTAGTGTCTCGAGATTCGAGACAGCTGATCAGCTAAGTCGTCGAGAGTACTCCGACTGTTGTGCGAGATGTTTGAGGATCCTGAGTCCTTCCGTTTTGAGAGTGAGCGTGGATTTTGACTATAGCCTGCAGGAGCCACTTTGAGCTCGACAGAGTGCGCGGATACCTTTTTCCTAGGTGGGGTCGTGCCCCTCGAGTGCCACGTCCAGAGTAGGCCTGTTACTTTTGTATCGCGACTTGTTGATGCAGTTTCTCTGGCTGGGCCAGTTTTGGCAGTCATGGACGCCCTACGTAAGTCCGGTCCTCCTTAGATGTAACGGCAGTGGGTAGGCGCAGGCTTGACTGGACCCGATATGGCAGTCAGCTCGATTGGGTCGATTGAGCACCTCGTGTGCGAGTGTTGCATATCTTTATCATAGTTTTCCCATTTGAGCATTTAGATAAAGGCATGATAGCTGTTGAGTGTCTCCAGCTTTCTTGTTCAGTTTTTACTGCATTGGTTATCTTGTGCCTCTAGTGGACTTAGTGGGCAGATCGTCGAGCCTGGCGGTGGTACCCACTGAGAACTCCCTTTTTAGTGTAGTTCTCACACCCGTTGGGGGTTTTCCCCATCCATTTCTTTTCTCTCCTTTGTTTTGCAGAGTCTTAGCGAGTGTTACTGATTCTGCGGTTGTTGATCTAGGCGAGGGAGTCGCGAGCTAGATCCCTACCCGTCGTTGGAGAGTAGCGGTACCCCTTTAGAGGAGATCTTCAGTAGATTAGCTATTTTATTTCCTCTTTTGAGAGACTGATGTAGTGAGAATATCTTATGCATTGAGAGCTTGTACACTGATATATTTATTGGAGATACCTCCCTGTTGAGTTCTGGGTTTTGTATCTGAGGATATTGTATGATTATCATTTTTTGGCAGATGGACATTATTGCATTATTTTCAGTTGTACAGTGGTTGATTTTAGTTTTACAGCAGATTTTTATTTATAGCTCTGATATCTGTTAGCTGTAGTACCTTTTCTTGCAGGTTGGACGCTTCGCCTGTGCGGGGTTTTGCATAGGCGACGGATCTGTTGTCGAGCCCGGGTCGCAGTTTCGACCCCGGGGCGTGACACGTGCCATCTGCGTTCTTCTCGACATCGCGAGCTTCGACGCGCCTTTAATACCGAGTTTTTTCGTCGACGCTTCTTCCGCGAGCTCTCCAGGGCTGACGGAAGGGAGTTTTCGACCAATTTTTGAGGCATCGATTTCACGAGAGGTAGATCTTCGTTTTTCGTGTTTTCGCTCCTCTTACTTTTGGGTTTTTATTAGGGTTTCTGGAACATCTTTGAACCCTTTTCTTGCTGGTGATTTTCATGGACAACGGAGCTTGTCGGATTTTTATCTATGCGCTCGGATATCGGATTTCAGCTTGTGAGGACTCGATCGATATTTACGCTTCGCGAGGATCGCAGTCATATTTTTATTGAAATTTTTGGAGATCATCTTGCAGGTTATATATTGGCTTCTTTCGGACTGATCTTACAGCAGAATTGTGATCGTGGGGATTTTTGCTTATCGCGATGTTTGGACTGTATCTTTGTGCCCAGGAGGAGTTTTCAGGTGTTTTTGGGCTCGTTGGAATCGTAGGAATCTGAGGATTATCCTCGTTTAGTTTTAGCCAATTTGGACCTTGGATCGACGCTCACTTTCAGGTGGGTTGCTTTGTCTCCAAAATCGGTGGACGGTTTTCTAATTCTATGGAATAGCAAGCATGCATGATTGTGAGATGTGTTAGGAAGCATGTTAGGGAAAGAGATGATATTTTTCTTGTGTTGTTATTGAGATCATATCGGTTAATGCTTCCTATTTGTGTTAATAATTGTTATTATTGGAACTTGACCTAACACCCTGTCATATGATGTATGTTCAACCAGATTAGTAGAAAACCCCCACTTGGGCTAGGTTCATTTATGCTTTAGACATCCACACTTTATATTCTATCCCTGGACATAGTATTTTCCTCGCCCGGGTAGTGGGCCAAGTGGTCGGGATTTTTCCTAGTGTAGGATGCATGCACTACAACAAAATTAGGCTATAGCGACACTTTTAAGTGTTTCTAAAATCTAAAAAAAATGTCGCTGACAAAAATACCGACAATTATTGTAAGTGTTGCTATATGTGCCGTCGCTAGGGTATATAGCGACACATTTTTGTAATGTGTTCCAAAAATGTGTCCATATAACCTAATTTTGGATATAGATGGAATATAGATAGGACACTTATACAAAAGTGTCACAAACATGTGTCCCTATAACCTAATTTTGTTGTAGTGATGTTACACTCGTGCATGGGGGCCGAGTGGAGTCTGGTAGATATAGCTAGTCTTGTACCAGTGGCGGGAGCCGTTTGGGTAAACGGTGGTCCCGGATTGTCGAGTTCTTCGATTTATTTATCGCCACTGTGTTCGTGGCAGTGGTGTAACAGTGATAGCACGACCTTGAATCTAGAATCTTTTTGGACACACATGATTTCAGTAAACCAATATTTTTTCTTCAAAATATCGAAGGGTCGCCAGAGTCTGTTATTGTTTGATTGGGCGAAGGTATTAGCCCTTCGGGGTTTGGGAATAAAACTTATTTTCTAACCGATTTTCCTAAAATAGCTAAAATTCATTAAAATGAGTTTCCTTAAATCAAGATGATTTTACAAAAAAGAACTACTTTTAGTCCTCACCCCGCGTGGGTTCGAGTGAAAATAGTTTTCGGTAATAAATATCACATTTTCTGTAAACTTCTTCACCCAAGAGAGTTCGAGTGATCTGGATTCTAAGGGCTGCCTTTTTCTTTGGATCGAGAACAACGAGAGGCTATGCCTAGAGCCTGTTCTTGTTTGATTTGGGTTGTAGGTTCTAGTCTTTTGGGGTTTTCGGACCCTTCATTGTTGTTGGCTGTGGAGTATACCTAGCTAGTGAGTTTGCATGTTGAGTTGACATTCTATTTGGGGAGCCGTTGGGTTGACGGCGGTCCTGGCTGTCGAGTATTTTCAGCCCGTGAGTTAGAGATGTGATGTTGGTTACTGTCGATCTTGTTGATCGTGGATTTAGATTATAGCCTGCATGAGTCATATTGAGCTCGACAGAGATGCGCGGATACTTTCCTCGGTGGTGTCGCGTCCCTCGAGTGCCGCTCCGGAGCTGAGCCTGTTACTTTGCTATCGCGACTTGTCGATGCAGTCCTTCTGGCTGGGCCAGTTTTGGCAGTCACGGATGCCCTACGTTAGTCCAATCCTCCGTAGATGTAATGGTAGTAGGTGGGCGCAAGTTTGACTGGACCCCGTGTGGCAGTCACTGAGATTAGGTTGATTGAGTATATTGGGTTAGAGTCGATGCATCATTTTCATCTGTATCACCCTTTGAGCATTATATATAGAGACATGATAGCTGTAGATTTCTTTCCAGCTTATCTTTACATTATTACAGTTTTCCTGTTATCTTATGCCTTTAGTAGACTTAGTGGGCAGACCGTCGGGCTTGGTGGCGGTATCCACTGAGAACTACGTGACGGTACAGTTCTCACACCCGCTGTGGTGACAGATTTTTCCGAGGTAGCTGTTCCGGCTTCTGTTCGAGCGGAGACAGCAGTTCGAGGTGAGGGAGTTGCAAGCTAGTTTCCTACCCGTCCTTGGAGTATAGTGGTACCCTTTTTGGAGCTTTGTAGTACAGTCTGCTGGATTATAGTAGATAGTTACTTTTGAGAGTTTTATTTTTTAGAGACTTATATATTGTGAGGTTCAGACTTGTACTATTTGGAGATGTATTATCTTATTTCAGTACTATACTTTTCAGCTCTGATATCTGTATAGCTGTAGAATTATTTTTTGCAGGTTGGACGCTTCGTCCATACGGGACTTTTCGTATGGGCGGCGGATCTGTTGGCGGGCCCGGATCGCAGTTTCGACCCTTGGGCGTGACATTCTCTCCATCCTTTTATTTTTTTATTTTTTTTATTTTTTTATTTTTTATTTATTTTAATTGTCTGAGGTGGCTGTATACTATAAAAAAGTTGATTTACGGCGACAATTAATTTAGTAGCACTTAAGAAAAGTGCTGGCAAAAATATATTTTAGCAACAGTTTAAACTAATTATTATAACAAATTTTAACCGTCGGTATATAGTTTTTTGCCGACGAATAATTCTATGCTAAATATGTGGGTGTTTGGCCTAATTTTTTTAAATAATTTTGAGCTCAAAACTAATTTTGAAAAAATTTATTTGATAAGCAATTTTGATTTTTAAAATCAGTTTTTTTAATTTTTGAGATCTAAAATTAGAAGCAACTAAAACCTACTTTTTGAAATTTGATTCTAATTTTGGACTCAAATTTTAAAATTTTATTTTGCTTTTATATTCAAAAATTAAAATTAAAATTAAAATTTTATATTTATATTTTTAAATTTCAAAATTTAACTTTTAAATTGAAATATCATAATTTTAAATTTAGATATTAAATTTTAAATTTCAAATCTCAAATTTTAAATTTTAAAATTCAAAATTTTAATTTTCAAATTTAAAATTTAATTAAGATAAAATTTATATTTTAAAATTTTAAAATTTAAAATTTAAAATTATAAGTTTTAAATTATAAATTATAAATTTAAAATTTTTAAAATTTAATTTTTTAATTTTTAATATTCAAATTTAAAATTTTTTAGATTTAAATATTTTAAAATTTAACCCTAACCCTTATCTGAACCTATCCCAATGGATCCCACTCTCTCCTACGTGTGCTCTCCTTCAACCTTTTTTACCCCCTCTACGAGTTCGAGCTCTCCTCCTCTCCTTCAACCCTTTCTACCTCCCTCTCCGAGCTTGAGCTCTCCTCCTCTTGAAGCTCCGATCCCATTCCCCTAATCCCTCTATTCGCCCCCGACCTTCTTGGCTCTGCGTGGACGATCATCCTTGACGCAGCGATCTGATCCGACACCTCGGCGATGCAGCTTGTCGTTTTGGTGCTCCGATCCATTGGTAGTTGGATCAAAATCTTTGCTGATTAGTGTGGTACATTTGGTATATAGTATCATACATTATTTTTCTTTTTGTTTTCTAACTTTGAATGCGATTTAACTAACATTACGTATTAGCATTGCAATGCATGCATATTCCTGACATTTATCTTTATTCTATATGAATATGTCGCTGACCCTTTGTTTCTTCCAATAACTTTCTTTCAACTTTGTTGGCTCCACAAACACTTTGTAACCTAATAGGTTTTCGACAAATCACTTCCAATATTTTAACTTGCACTCTCAATTTGGCATATTTAGACTCAGCATTATATCAGTCATACTAAACTCTACAATCAAAAGTTGGGTATTTTGACAATTTAAAATATTATACCAATAATACTAAACTCTAACATGTTACATGAGAAATGAGATATTTTCATAAAGTTGATGGTTCATTTTCTAAAATGAGCTCATTGGATCTGCTAATGGGCTTGGTTTTTTATTTTATTTTGTTGTTAATTTTTATGTATTGGGTTCCAATATAAATTAATTAAAAAAACCCACGAATGTTATTTGGTTAATGTAATTAGTAGCTTGATGAGTCTTTTATATATTGTTGTTGTATTATCCACTAATTTAGTTGGTAATAGATGAGTTGGAGTGCATTTTTAAGCTTTTAACTATCATGAAATGAAATGCTGTTATAAATTAACAATTCCGCTTCAGTTATTAAACTCAACATTGCAATGTGGGTGATCCACAACATCTCTAAATTATTGTCTCATAGAACTAGAGAGCAGAACAATGATCTCTAGGAATATATTATCATAGAGGGAAGCGTAGTGGAAGTGGGTGGATTTTGATGTTTTACTCACCAAATACCTTTGGAAAAGGGCGTATGGTGGTTCGGAGAGAGCAGAAAAAGAACAAGCGAGTAGATCTGAGAACTCTACTTTATTTCCTCTCTCTTGGCCAGAGGAGTGTAATAAAATAATATAAATTACCAAGTTGAAATTATTAGAAGTTTATGTGAAATAAATTAGCATACAATAAATCAGTGTGCAATGAAAAGGGGAAAGGAAGAGGTTTGATGTGAGGGAGTGCTGTGGGAGTGATATAAAAATATATGGAGACCCCTCAACTATAGGATACTATGAAATTGATCATGCATAATATTATATACAGGAATGGCAAAGAAACAGCTCAAGTTATGCTCTATAGCAGATGATATGGAGATACCGACACAGTGCCCTAAACAGATTCAAGAATCCTCACTTTCATACTTACCAGATGCCCTAACATATGAAATGGATGAGGATGTGGACCAAGTTGATTCTACTCAAGTAAAAATTTATATTACTGGTATATCTTTAATTCTTTCTTTATCATTGATTGTTAATATATAGTACTATATATGGTTTATGCAGTATTTAAATGCATCATTTGAAATTTTGAGAAAGTCATACATTATATTTTGGCGAAGATTAGTTTTAGTTTTTCATTTTAGATAAACACATTTTCTATCAATTTTTTCATTATCTTTTGACGCTAAAAACTGTGTTAAATCAACTAATGAATTTTTTTTTGCATATCAAATTGATATATAGTGGGTGTTGTTTTTATATTTCTTTCGTTAATCTAATAGGTGGGTCATATATACGTGGAAAGCGATGGATCACTCGTATGTCTGACATTTGAAATTTACCTTCTAATCAATGGATTATGTTGAAATATAATAACTACTTTCAAACTGCTGATAAAGAAGGTAGTATTCTTCATAGATTTATGGGTACTGTAGTCAGGAAGCCAAATATAGCTCCAATTGATTTCTTGAGTTGGCGCAAGATGGATATTAAGTACAAAAATTTTTGATGAAAAATTCTTGAGATAGTTGAATTCACTTATTTATATCGTTCTTTGTTGTAATTTTGGCATATATTTATTATCTAATGTGGAATTTTGGGTTATAGCCAAAGTTTGCATTTTCGGAAGATTCAACATCAAGAGAAAAGATTCGGCACAATACAATAAAGAAACTTGGCGATCTTTGGAGAAATTATAAGTGTGAGTTGAAAACAAAGAATTATGATGAATCACGAAAGAGGAAGAAAATTTTAGCTAAGGGACCACTGTGGTGTCCCGGTTTTTTCGTTCGACCTGTTTAGGTGGTCGGGGGTGAGAAAACACCTATTATTGGTGTATCGAGCCCGTTATGCGTCAAACGGAAGCAAAAAAGGGACTCAGCGTGCGAAAACGTTAAAAATCGGCTGTTTTCGGACGAAACGGGCTTAACGGGCAAATTTCTCGGGTGGGCGGTCGGTCCACAGCCCACTTGGCGTGCACCGGGACCAGCCATCGGAGGGCATACCACGTGTCGCGCGCCAATTGGCGGGTCAACGCATACGCGACAGCGCGCGCTTCGCACCGGGTGCGGCGCACGGTGGACACCGCCAGGCCACGTGTCGCCCGCCCATTGGCAGGCGCAGCGACCCGGCTGGCCCGCCGTGAACCGCGGCCCACGGTTCCCGCCGTGGACAGCGCGGCCACGCGGCGTGCCGTGATTGGCGGGCGCGCGGGGTGCGGAAGGGACACGCCTCGGCCTCTGGTTGAACCGGGCGTTGATCGCGGACCGGGCCGGGGGCGGGTTCGGGCACTGCAGGTGGTATTTTTGCATTTCCTGGACCGAGTTTTTTCAGCAGCAAGTGATCTTGGGAATTTTTTTGCTTATTGCAATGATTGACCATATCTTTGTACCCAAGAGGAGTTTTCTGGTGTTCTTGGACTTGTTGGAATCGTGGGAATCCGAGGATTATCCCCGTTCAGTTTCAGCCTTTTTGGACTTTGGTTGATGCGCACTTTCAGGTGGGTTGCCAGTGGTTAGACTCAGCTACTAGCTCTTACACCCGCTGTGGTGTCTTTTTCCCAGGGACCTCTTCTCCAGTTCCTGCTGCTCCTGTTGCTGATCCTGCTGACCGAGGTAAGGGAGTCGCGAGCTAGATCCCTACCAGTCTTCTTCCAGAGAGAGTAGTTGTACCCCCTTTTGGTGATGTATTAGTACTGTCAGTGATTTTGGGATGTATCATGTACTTTTTACATTTTGAAAATTTTAGTTTTGGAGTGACATATGTATTGTGAGGACCTGGCATGTACTATTTGAGGAGTTGTATATATTTATTTTAGCAGTTTACTTTTCCGCTCTGATATCTGTATAGTGTAGTTTGATCTTTTGCAAGTTAGACACTTCGTCTATACGGGGCTTCCCGTATGGGCGGCGAATCTGTTGGCGGGCCCGGGTCGCAGTTTCGACGTCGGGGCGTGACAGGTTAGAGTGGTATCAGAGCCTAGGATGTAGGTCATTGTGGACTTAGAGACTCTAGGCTTGAGGTTGGACCCTAGGATGACTCACGTGAGAGACTCAATTTGCTATAGTAGTTGATTATTTGCGTTCTGATGAGGCGAAGATATATCTTTTTCTACAAAACTAAAACGTGTGAGTTGCATTATTTTAGTTGCAATTTTGATTTCATCCTTTTGATTTATATTCGCATTCTTTTATTTGCTTTGATGAAATGATATTTAAAAAGTTTTATTAGTGCTATTTACATTGTTTGGAAAAGTAATTGCCTTTATCGTTATACTAAATTTGTAATCTTCTTTTCTTATACGTTTATTTATTTCCTTTGGAGATAAAATATATTTGCTAAAATCAGGACATTATGCTTGTAGGAACGTAGTAGAAAAAATAAAGATAATAGAGATAAAAAAAAGGCTTTCATATTTGTGGGTTATGGGATCCAAGAATCTAAACAGGGAAAAAATCTCCTAGAGGGGGGGTGAATAGGTGTAAACAATAAAACTCAGAAATCTTTGCATAAAAATAACCCAATACGAAAAATAAAAAATATACGCAAGATTTTACGTGAAAAACTTCATCACGGGAGTAAAAAACTACGGGACCGATCACACAAAAAAATCTACTAAGATTAAACACGTACAAGGTGATATAACGCAACACACGACTCAACCTTTTTCATATGCTCCAAGTAGATCTTCTCCGCAGTCCACAACGCACCTTGATCACACGATTTGCGTCCAACTTCGAATCCACGAAGTCCAACGTCGAATCCATGATGTCCAACCGAATCCATGGTCTTCACTAATTTGGCACGAGTCGATCACACGAACGCGCCTCGCTCCGAATCCACGAAGTCGATAACACCTTGAATCACAAGGCCACGCAAATCCACGCACCGATATTCCTTTCGAAAATTATTGTTTGTTTATTGGTGGTGACGATATCGAATACTTAGATGATCATAGAAAGACAAGAAAATACCATCTAAATATTCATCAATTTGATTCTACGTCTACAAGAAGTAAAGAGTTTGAAAAACTCTAGAATCAAATCGATCAATATAGAAAAAGAAAAATAAAATAGAATGTGTTTTTCTTTCTTTTCTATATGTGAATTATCTATGATTCCTTTTCGAAATTCTTCGATTATCCCTAAAAGATGATCTTAGGGTCTATTTATAGGTTAAAAACTATTTGGAAAGAGATAAAAATAAAAAAACTGGCTTAACAGAATTTTTTCCGCACGGCGGTCCAGAGTGGATTTTATCTGATCCGGACTATCGTCACAGATAAGAAAATTTCCAGAAATAAGGTTCGGGGTCCGAATTGGATAGGGGTTGATCCGGACTAGTTTTTCGCATGAACTAAACTATGTTCGGGGTTCGGACTGGATCTGCCTGATCCGGATCTAGAACATATAAAATACCCAGTTTTTTATTTTTAGCACACGAAAAATATTCCAAGTGTTTCTAAACTATAAGAATGTATTCAAATCATCAAAAATATTTAGTTTAACATACCTGAACATTTTGAATCCATTCTTCTAGAGATTGTTGTATGTGATCTTCAAGTCTTCAACTTCAATCTTCAAGACTCAAAACAATTCACGAAATACGCCAATACAAAAATTCTTAACAATACTGGTGGTTCAAAATCAATAACACAGTACTATGCATTTCAGATGGTAAGTAACAAAATTTTTAGCTTTTTACACTGCTATTTTTTAACTTTACGTCATCTTTAATAAAATATTTTATGAGTAGGAGAAGAATGGAGAAGTTCCAAATAGAGGAAAGTTTTATATTGTGCTTCATTAGCAGAAAAATGGAGAGTCTGTTACAAAGCGCGAAAAAAAAAATATTGTGTAGTTTCAGAATTTATATTGTTGTTTATACTAAATTACTTTCTTCATTTCATATTTTAATTTACACATATTTTTCTCTCTTTTTTTTTGCAACGTCAGAAGAAGTTGAAGAAATTAATGCAAAAAGAATTAGATGTCACTCAAGGCAGCTCAGGAGATAGCTCTATGTGGGCAACTGATGATGCTTATTCTAAAGTGATTGGCAAAGATTGTCATGGTTGTGTTCGTGGTGTGGGCTTCGGTCCAACACCCTCTATGCTAAGTGATATATCCTCAAACAATTCTTAGCAATTAAAAATCATTTCAATTGAAGGAAATTTAAGAGATAAAGATAGAGAAATAAATGAACTTAAAGAGAGATTAGCTTCTATTGAGGTCAAAGTAGATTCATTTTTTTTCAAAACAATCGGATGCTCAATCTTCAAAGGTCATAAACTCATTTCAATCTCTAAATATTTAGTTACAAATTTTAAAATAATTATTCCATATGATGTTTTCTTAATTATTTCTTATCTATATCATAAAGCTTTTCATAATGTAGGTTCAAACTGATTGTGATATTCCAAGTAGAAGTGAAATTTGATTGCAAAGCCAACATTTAATTGCAAGGTAATTGATTTGTTTGTTGTGGAAAAATTATCACGATAGTCTTGTTTGTTGTGACTAATTTTGTTTGTCGTGACTAATTATCATGATAACCTTACGATTGACATGCAATGCAAATGATAATCTTACGATTGGAATTTTGAGATTGGGGGTGCACTCATTCTAGAGTTTTTCATTGCTCATTGTCTTTAATTCTTGCAATTTATCCTAAGTAAAAAGGGTTTTTTTTTGTCCATGTTGTAAAAATCTTGTTTTTTTTTAGATAATTAAAAGATAATGATAGTTGAATGCAGTTTGAATTTTTAAGGGCAATAAGAGTTGAATATGTGGTGTCCCAGTATTTTTCGTTCGACCTGTTTGGGTGGTCGGTGGTGAGAAAACACATATTATTGGTGTATCGAGCCCGTTGTGCATCAAACGGATACAAAAAACGGACTCATCGCGCAAAAACGTTAAAAATCGGCTATTTTTGAGCAAAACGGGCCTAACGGGCCGATTTTTCAGGTGGGAGGAGGGGGGGCGATCCACGGCCCACTTGGCGTGCACCGGGACCAATGAAGGCGGCGGAGTGCCACGTGGCGCGCGCTGATTGGGCGGTCAACACACGCGCGACAGCGCGCGTTCCGCTCCGGGCGCGGCGCATGGTGGACCGCGGGCGTTCCGCGCCAGGCGCGGCGCATGGTGGACCGTGCCAGGCCACGTGTCGCCCGCTCATTGGCGGGCGCAGTGACCCGGGCGGTCCGCCGTGAACCGCGGCCCGCGCTTCCTGCCGTGGGCCGCGGACCACGCATCTTGCCGTGGACCGCACGGCCACGCGGCGCGCGGGGCGCGGAGGGGCCACGTGTCGGCACCGTGGCGTTCCGAGCGCGGGATTCGGGCACTGTTTGCACCCGAATCCCTCTGGGCGCCCGGAAGTTGGGCCCAAAAGCCCAATTGGCCTTTTTTTGGGAAAAGTTTATAAATAGGCCCTTCCACTCCTTCTTTTGGGCTTTTTCTCGAGCTTCTCTATTGTTGAGCCCTCAAGCAACCTTGTTGATCATCTTGTGCTGCATCTTGTGAAGGAGTCTCGAAATTTTTGGAGGCCGCGGCATCGATGTCTTCGGGGATTTGGCGCAGTGCGACGTTCTTTCTTCGATGGCCCATTTCCGTCGTGTTTCGATCCACGAGGTCCACAGAGCTACTCCAAAGGAATTTTTGGACGATTTTTACGACGTCGATTTCACGAGAGGTAAATCTACAATTTTTGTGGTTCCACTCCTCCTAGATTTGAGTTTTTGTAGGGGTTCCTGGTACATCTTTATGCCCCTATTTTTCCTGGTGGTTTTCTTAAATAGCAGAGCCTTGTAGAATTTTTATCTCTGTGCTCGAGTATCCGATTTCGATATGTGAGGGCTCGATCGACATCTACGCTTCGCGAGGATCGCCGTCGTATTTTTATTGGAATTTTGGGAGTTTATCTCGTAGGTGGTATTTAAGCATTTTCTGGACTGTTTGTGCAGCAGCATGTGTTTGTGGGAGTTTTTGACTTATTGCAATGTTTGGACCATATCTTTGTACCCAGGAGGAGTTTTTGGGTGTTTTTGGGCCCGTTGGATTCGTAGGAATCCGAGGATTACTCCCGTGCAATTTCAGCCTTTTTGGACTTTGGATCGATTTTCACTTCCAGGTGGGTTGCTTCGTCTTCAAAATCGGTGGACGGTTCATTAACTCTATTTGATTATACTCATGCATGATTGCGAGATGTGGTTAGGATCCATGTTAGAAAAGGAGATGGTGATCCCTTTATGTTGTTATTATGATTGTATTTGATTATTGCTTCCTAATTATGTTAGTAAACTGCTATTGTTGGAACTTGACCTAGCACCCTATCATATGATAAATGTCAACCAGACTAGTAGAAAACTCTAATATGGGCTAGTTATTTATGCTTTAGACACTCCCACATTTTTATCTATTCTTTCACCTGGACTTAGAGTTTCCTCGCCCGGGTAGTGGGCCGAGTGTTCGGGTTGTTGTGGGATGTATGTTACACTCGCGCCTGGGGGCCGAGTGGAGTCTGGTAGCAGTGTTTAGATAAGTATTTTATTCTGGGAGCTGTCTGAGTCGACGGTGGGTCCCGGCTGTGTGGTTTTCCAGCATGTGAGTGAGAGATGGTATTGTTGGTTACTGTCGATCTTGTTGATCGTGGATTTGGACTATAGCCTGCATGAGCCGCATTGAGCTCGATAGAGATGCGCGGATACTTTTCTCGGTGGGGTCGCGCCCCTCGAGTGCCGCTCCGGAGCTAGGCCTGTTACTTTGTTATCGTGACTTGTCGACGCAGTCCCTCTGGCTGGGCCAGTTTTGGCAGTCACGGACGCTCTACGTAAGTCCAGTCCTCCGTGGATGTAATGGCAGTAGGTAGGCGCAGGTTTGACTGGACCCCATGTGGTAGTCAGTGTAGATTGGGTGACTGTATTTTGAGAGATAGTAGATGCATCATGTTTCCATCTGTATCACTCCTTGAGCATTTAGATAGAGGCATAGTAGCTGTAGAGTTATTTTCCAGCCCTTTTACTTTCAGTTCTGTATTTGTTACTTTATGCCTCTAGTAGACTTAGTGGGCAGACCGTCGGGCTTGTTGGCGGTACCCACTGAGAACTACTGTAGGATGTAGTTCTCACACCCGTTGTGGTGACTTTTTCCCAGGGACCTCTACTCCAGTTCCTGCTGCTCCTGTTGCTGATCCTGCTGACCAAGGTAAGAGAGTCGCGAGCTAAATCCCTACCAGTCTTCGGAGAGAGAGTAGATGTACCCCTTTGGTGATGTGCTAGTACTGTCAGTATTTTTGGGATGTATCTTATACTTTTACAGTTGAGAGCTTTATTATTTTGGAGAGACTTATGTATTGTGAGGACCTGACATGTACTATTTGAGGAGTTGTATATATTTATTTCAGTAGTTTACTTTTTCGCTCTGATATCTGTATAGTGTAGTTTGATCTTTTGCAGGTTAGTCACTTCGTTTATATGGGGCTTCCCATATGGGCGGCGGATCTGTTGGCGGGCCCGGGTCGCAGTTTTGATACCGGAGCGTGACAGAATAAGCTCATGACCTTTATTCTTCCTTAATATTGTGTTTTTGCTTGCTTAAATTAGGGTTTTGTGATATACAACTACTATAGGGTCTTCGCTTTTTATTACATTCAATTACAAATTGTTACTAATCAAAAAGTTTGTCCTTTTTGCCACGTCCCGGGGTCGAAACTGCGACCCGGGCTCGCCAATAGATTCGCCACCCATACAGGAAACCCCACATAGGCGAAGCGTCTAACCTGCAAGGATAAAACTACAACTAAACAGATATCAGAGCTGGAAAATAAACTGCTGTAAAACTAAAATTCAATCACTGTACAACTGAAAATAAAATACAGTATCTATCTCCCAAAAATAATCAGCATACATCATCATCTAATACAATATCTAAGAGTCCAAAATGGGAGGTAAACAAAATAATAATAATACATCAGTGTACAGGCTCACAGTACAAGTCAGATCCTCATAATACATCAGTCTCTCAAAATAAATACAACTCTCAAAAGAGTAAAATATACAAATCTAACTGACTGTACTATATATCTCCTATAAGGGGGTACAGCTACTCTCCAAGGACAGATAGGGATCTAGCTCGCGACTCCCTCGCCTCGATCAGAAGAAGCAGCAACAGTAGAGGTAGGAACTGGTGAAGATGCCTCTGCAAAACTGTCACCGACAGAGGGTGTGAGAACTACCCCAACACGTAGTTCTCAGTGGGTACCGTCTCCAAGAACAACGGTCTGCCCACTAAGTCTACTAGAGGCATGAGATAATGATGGAGTAAAAATTGAAAAAGAAAAGCTGGAGATACTCTATAGCTACCATGCCTCTATCTAAATGCTCAATGGGTGATACAGATGAAAAGATATGCAACAACTCGCACACGAGGTGCTTAATCGACCCAATCGAACTGACTGCCACATAGGGTCCAGTCAAGCCTGCGCCTACCTACTGCCATTACATCCACGGAGGACTGTACTTACGTAAGGCGTGGCTGCCAAAACTATCCCAGCCAAACCTGCGCTCACCTACTACCATTACATCCACGGATGACTGGAATTACGTAGAGAGTGGCTGCCAAAACTAGCCCAGCCAAACCGGCGTTCACCTACTACCATTACATCCACGGAGACTGGAATTACGTAGAGAGTGGCTGCCAAAACTGGCCCAGCCAAACCGGTGCAGTATCAAATATAGTAACAGTGGCACATGCAGGCTATAATCAAAATTCACGCTCACTGAACTCAAGACCCTCAAACATCTCGTACAACGATCGGAGTACTCTCAATGACTCAGCTAATGAAACCCTCACGAATCACGAGACACTAGCGAACTCAACCAACTCGCTGCACTAACCCACTAGCCGGAGGTACTGAACAGACGGGACCACCGTCAACTCAAACGGCTCCTAAAACGAGACACCCAACTCGCCACACTATACACACGGGTTGGAGATACTCCACAGCCGGGATCAACCCACAAATCAAGGGCTAATAAGACTGGTCGGACGACACTTCACGACCTGGGACCACCGTCAACTCAAACGGTTCCCAACAACACTGACCGGAAGATACTCGACGGTCCGAGACCACCGTCTACCCAAATGGCTCCCAACACTAGCACTAGTCTAACCTCAGCTACAGACTCCACTCAGCCCCCAGGCACAAGTGCAATATACGTCCCACAATATCCCGACCCCTCGACCCACTACCCGGGCGAGAAAACTCTATGTCCAGGAGAAGTGAATAAAAGTGTGGGAATGTCTAAAACATAAATAAACCTATCCCAAATGAGGGTTTTATACTAGTCTGGTTAAAACATGCAACAAATGGCGGGGTGCTAGGTCAAGTTCCATAATATCATTTATAAAAGTGATAATTCATCAGTTGATTCTAACATATAGGATACTAGCTCAAATATCAGTAAAAGGCATTGCATCCAACATAATCTCTAATAACAACCAATGTGAACATCATCTTTCTAAACATACTCTCAACTAGTATAAAGTAAACATAACCATTTTACAACCTACGAGATCTCTAATCCACCAAAACATATACAATAATTCAAGTAAGCATCAATCCACATAATCTAGACCATTTCTTATGCTTATATCTCAATCCTATAGGTTGTACATTATATCATGCATGCTCTCAATCTCATAGGGGAACACTACACCTATGTAAGCTTTCAATGACCATCACATGGATATCTAAATCTTGTAAGTTCTCATTCACATAACATGAACAATTACCAAGCTTACAACTCAAACATATAGGGTGTACACTTAGTCATGTATGCATACTAACAAAATAGAGTTAGAGAATCATCTGTCGGTTTTGGAGACAAAAACAATCCACCTGAAAATTGTCAATTCAAAGCTCGATCAAACTAAAATCCGGTGTGAAGATACCTCGGCTCCTCAGGGAAATAATGGCACAGAAATCACCCCAATCCGACTCCCGGATTGGGCGTAAATAACCAAATAACAAGCGCTGCGCGGTAATATCCAAAAATTCAGCAATAATCCAAGGTGATAAGGGAAGGAATTTTTAGAGCTTAATTTAAATGTAATTTCTCATAAGTTCCAACATGAAAAATGCTCTTTTATATATTTTTAACACATCCACACAAAGAGATCCCCAAAAATCATGATAATCTCGTAGCTACCACCATACAATAGCTCGTGACTCAAAGGAACACGAAAAACTGCACCGCTAAAAATCTGCATTGAAGGGTCTGCAAGATGGCAACATTTACCTGACCAAACGAGCTCCGAATCCAGTAAGAAAGGTGGAAATGGATTCTCATCGAGTGTAGATGCGAATCGAGCTAAAGAACTTCTAAATCCGAGCTCGTATGAAAGAGAAAACTCAAAATTACTCAAGAGTGTCCAAGCACAAAATCTGTGCAGGATGGTTCCAGAAAAACCAAAAATGCTCCAAAAAATTTCAAAATCCACGAAAAAAATTGAATATCAAACTTATAGATTTACCTCTCGTGGAGATCCATTCCAAATTTCAGCTTGAAATTCCAAGAGATGAGGTCTAGGGGAATTTCACACCAAAATGCAATGGTGAAGCTCCGAAACTGCACTAATGGTGTGCTACACTTGAGGAAGAAGATGGTCTCCCAAAGCTCCCTTGTGGCCAACAATAGTGTAGGTGAAATTGTAGAAGAGGGAGAGGTGTCTTGCTGTGAAAAATCCCAGGTGCAGAAAGCTTGAGAAGAGGGAGGAAGAGCTGATACCAGGAGAAGGAGAAGAAGAAGAAGAAAAAAAGAAAGAAAAAAGAAAAAAGAAAATAGGGAAGAGAGAGAGAGAGTGAGAGAGAGAGAGTGAAGGGGCACTGTGCCCCGCACAGCGTGGGCCGAGCCCAGCTTGGCCCAGCTCCGCGGCACTCGAGGGGGCAGGCGGGCGCCCTCCAACGGGAGGGCGCCGCGTGGCACTGCGCGAGGCCGCGCTGCGCGACCTTGCGCAGTGCGCACATGCGCGCACATCCGCGCGCGGCCCAACGCGGGAGCGCCGCATGGCCAGGCTGCGCCAACCCCGCGCTGACATGTGGCGATGCGAGATTTCGGCGCTCCCGGTGCACCGCAGAATCTGTAGACCCACGCACAAAGTAAAAATGCCCCATAAGTCTAAAAATTTCGAAAACAGTCATTTTTTACTCTTTTTGCAGTTTGTTTGAAATCAGAGTTTTTTTAGTGCGCCATTCTAGGAAATCAAAGTTTATTTTGCTTGCTTAAAACTTGGGTTTTTTGTTGGGTACAATGAGCTTTGTTGACTCTGTTTGGAGGTTGAAACTTTACTGTTGGTATGTTTTGTCATATTCAGAGCTTCTTTTTTTTTTTTTTTTTTTTGAGAGAAATATTCAGAGCTATTTTGTTTGGGGATAGACATTGATAGTTGAGTGCACTTGAGTGCTTGGTTGCAGAATTTGTTTTAGTTAAGAGGCTGATGTTTCTCTGTTTATTAGTTCTAATTACTAAGTATTCTTCACTTTAAAATTATTTTTACTAGTACAAGATCCGCGCTTCGCAGCGGATAGATAATATTTTAATTAATTAACATATATATAATTATTAAAATTTTAAAATTTTTTAAAAAATTATAATAAAAAAATTAAAAATATATATAAAATTGGTATAACTTTTACACATTATAAAAAAAAAATTTATTAGTATTTTTTTAACTTTCAGTATTTGTATTATAATAATTTTATTTAAATATTCAATTAAACTTAATAGTTAAATTTTTTTATAAATAAAATTTTTAATTATAAAGTTAAAATTAGAAAACTAATTTTAAATTACCGAATATATAAGGATATCTTTATCTTGTTAAAAGTGAATAAAAAAAATTATTATATGTATCTGTGTATATTAACACACCATATACTACAACGTATATTAGAAAACTAATTTTTTATATCAAAATTTAATTAAATATATTTTATTTATAAAAATTTAATAATTTAAATATATTTACTGAATTAAATTTTAAAATCTCTATTATATATTTTAAGTATATAGTGTATGTATTTATATACATCCCGTATAAAGAATACTTAATAAAATATTCTCATAATTTAAAGAAAGAGAGAAATTTTTTTTGTTTGCACCTAATATATACTAATGTTTCATACACCGCAAAATATATTAGAGAATTAATAGAATATCTGATACTCATACACCGCAAAGTATATTAAAAAATTAATAGAATATATATAATACTTAATATTTTAAAATAAAATAAAATATATAATATAAAATATTTAAATAATTTATTTAAATATTTAATAAATATTTTAGAATTGGTTCATCATGCACCGGGTGCATCCAATTCTCTTTTGGACATATTTGAGTAATCTCATTGGCCCTTTACTTAAAGACCTACGTGGCTCAATATAAACACAATGTAAAACTCTCAAATTATATATCTTACTAGTTAAATACCCGCGCTTCGCTGCGGTAACTAAAAAATAATTAGATATTAAACATAATTTATTAAATTTAAAAATTAAAAATAGTTTATAATTAGTTTTTTAGAAAAATATATAAACAATTATTATATTTAAAAGATAGAAAAAATTAGATATACTATATTTAATTTAAAGTTTCTTTGAAGGATTACAAAGATTTTATACAATCTTACAAAATATGTCAATATATTTTGAAAAGCCAGAAATATAAAATTTCGACAATATTTTTGAGAATTACTAAATATCACTTTATCTAACAAAGTATCCTTCATTGAAATTTAAATACTTTATAGTTTAAAATTATAAAAAAAAATGGAAATACTAAATATTAAACTAAGTATTAAAGATTAAACAGCATATATTATATACAGCACACAAATATTATATTAGTAAATTGTTTGTAGTATATAATGCTTCATCTTGTCTCTCTATCAGAACGTTCTTCTTCATCGAACCTACAATTAATATAAAAAATTTAATATTATAAATAAATTATAATTATATATATATAATCATAAATAAATAATTAAGAAAAGTAATTTAGATTAGATATCTTACGTAAGGCGAAGTTTTTTACGATGATGTATTTCAGATATATCATCGACAAAATGCCTTCAGCTAATCATAAAAATATTTACTAAAGTTAAAAAAGCGAAAAAAATATATTTATACAAATTTATCAAAAATATTACTTAATATAAATGATAGCAAAAATACCTGAAATAAATTTCTACATCTGGTGGTGTTTCTGTAAATAAATCTCTATTAATTTCTTTGTAAGCAGTAGGAGACTGCAGTTGTTTTTCATATTTGATGAGTAAATTTTTTTCTATAGGAAACTTCCCTTTGACATTACAATTAATAGGGAAATCCACTAATAGCTTTAATTACAGGAGGAAAAATATGCTAGGTAAAAGAATCTGGCATATTTTTCAATACATAATTATGAATATACAAACATCACTTTCAAATTTAGTGGTATGATAGAATATCTCCAGAGGTCACATCAGTTAAAAGTAGTAATTATAACCTGGAATGACTAATGAATATATATATAATAGCATGCAAATCTCCAAATAGAATCTACTAATAATTATGATAGTAATCTGCTAATATTATATCATTTTATAAAATAGATATATATTATCTATAGAATTTAATAGGATGATAGTAAATGATAGCAAATCTTATTAGTAGATTTGCATCATGATATAGATCCTAAAAGAATCTGGCACAATCTTCAAAATAATATGATAGGAAATATTCTAATATCACACTAAATCCAAATCTAAAATCCGAAATCTCCAGTAGTTACATCACCCACAAAGTAAATCCTGTAATATTACAAAGAGGATTTAGTAATTATGAAATTCAGGAAAATATTCTAATATCACATCAAACTAAAGTCTAATAATTATGAATAAACAAACATCACTTTCAAAAATCTTCAATGGTCACATCAATCTCAAAGCAAATCTTAGTGACATAATAAAAAATCTTCAATTGTCACATCAATCTAAAAGCAAATCTTGTAGTATTACAAAGAAAATTTAGTAATTATGAAATTGCATAGTTGGAATAATTCCAAAAATTAATAAATATAAGATCAAATCAGTTAATAATAATAATTTAAAAGTTAGCTTAGTATGTTATGTGAAAGAATCTGGCACATTCTTCAATACATAATTTAGAAGATCACTTCCAAATTTTTGGGTTATGATAGGAGATCTTCAGGTGTCACATGAATTTTGGGAAGAGGAAAAGGGTACTTATGATAGCAAAATCTATCATAATGTAACAAAACTATCAAAATCTGTTGTAAATATTTGGAGAATAACTATTTTTAGGAAAATGAAATCGAATCATATATTTAATATGATAGCAAATCTACTGTAATCTAATAAAACTATACAAATCTGTTTAAAATCTTTGAGGAATCATTATTTTTAGAAAAAAAAAGATATCAGTCAAATCAAATCATATATTTAAATATTATATTTAACATAAATTAAATCAAATTATATATATTTAATTTAATAACAAATTTACTATAATCTAACAAAATCAAAATTTTTGGGGAATGATCATTTTTAGAAAAACAGCATTAATCAAATCAAATCATATATTTAAATATTATATTTAAATATTAATGTTACAAAATTTTATCTTATATTATATATAATATATTTATTGCAAAATATTAATTGATAAAACTTAACTGATATAAAATAATACATATTAGATATTTAACTAATTTATTCCTACACCTTAGGTGATATATAATAATATTTTAATGTAACTATTAATTTACTAATTTATTCCTACACCTTAGGTGATATATAATAATATTTTAATGTAACTATTAATTTCACCAAATCTTTTATATACTTATACACTAATATATAATATAATATAACAAAACTGTTCAAATTTATTCAAAATCTTTGGGAAATGATCATTTTTAGAAAAACGACATCAATAGGATCAAATCATATATTTAATTTAAATATTCAATAAAATATTAATCTTACAAAATTTTATCTTATATTACAAAATTTTACATATTTGATATATAATAATAATATTTTAATTACTGATATTTAACTACAAATCACATATTTAACTATTAATTATTATTAACATGTCAATTTGTGGAAATCGATAAATCTTAGGGAAAAAAAGAGAGAGTAAATATAATAGAAAATCTTGTAAAATATACAAATATCTGGTACAGAAAAAAAGAGTATTTATGATATAATTTGTCAAAATCAAAAAATTTGTCATAATTTGAGAAAATAAATGAATTAATCAAATTAAATATTTAAATATTATCTTTATAAAAAATCTGCCATAATTAATTATAACTATAATAAAAAATTTCATTGATTTGATGTTCCCAAAAATTTTCTATTGGGAACATCACATAATTTAAACCATAATTATAATATATATTTTTATTTGATGCAGTAATTCTAAAAAAAAAATTATCGATGTTTAAAATATATTATACTATATATTATACTATATGTAATATTTTTTATTGGGAACATCACATTAATGTGATGTTTTCAAGAAATTTCTATTACATATATTATGCTATATATGTATATATATTAAACCATAATTTAATATAAAATCTGCTAAAAATTTATAGTAAATTATAATTTTTTTGGGAACATGAATGAAATGAAATATTTAAATAAATCTGCTCAAAATTTTTTAAAAATTATTATTTTTTTGAGAACATCACAACAATAAAATGATATATTTAAATACGTAAATCTAATTTGATATAAAATAATTATCTAATCTTATATGTATAATAATATTTGTATATTTTTTTAAAAATAATTATATAATCTTAATTGAAATTTCCATAATTAATTTTATTTGACAAAGATATAAATCTTGACTAATATAAAATATTTATAATCTTATGTATAATATTGTATATTTTTATTTTTAAATTATAATCGAAATTTCTATAATTAACTTCATCTTAAAAAATATATATATATATATATATATATATATATATATATATATATATATATATATATATATATATATTAGAAACAGAGAGTAGTTATTATAGCAAATTCGTTATAATCTAATAAATAACTTGATACAATCTAAAACATTTAAAATAGCTGTAACCATAAAAATAACAAATAATTTCTTACCATACTCAGTGTTAGTAGGAAATCGTGAAAGTGAAACATCACATACATATGCAAGGCGGGAGGAGGAGGAGGGCGGAGAAGGGGACGTTGTCGCTGCTGGAGGCGGTGGAGCGGTCGGCGAAGTGCTGCAGATATTCTGATTCATCAGTTTAATCAAAAATATTAAAAAAAAAAAACAAAAAAAGAATTAATCCCAAATGGAGCTGCATTTAATTGAACCGTGTTTTTTTTTTAAAAAAAAAATAAAAAAAAAATAAATAAATAAATAAAAAGTGAGTGAGTACCGATGCATGGGGGTGATCAATAATTAGAAGATTAATTAAAAAGGGGGAGTTGGCTAATTAATAAGAAAAGTACTCATGCATTGGGCGAAATCGGAGCGGGAGAGGAACCCGTTGCGCGCGAGCTTCTCGAAGCTTCCCTCGACATCGCCCCACGCGTCGGCGCGGCTCCGGCTGATGAACCGGAGCCCTCGGATCGCGCCGCGTGTAGCCCCTGGGCGATCCACCCCCCGCGCCCGCGCTGCCATCGCCCGCTCCCGCCGCGCCGCCATCGCCCGCTCCCACCGTTTGATTGGACCGGTGTTTTTTTTTTAAAAAAAAATAAAATAAAAATAAAATAAAAAGTGAGTGAGTACCGATGCATGGGGATGATCAATAATTAGAAGATTAATTAAAAAGGAGGAGTTGGCTAATTAATAAGAAAAGTACCCATGCATTGGGCGAAATCGGAGCGGGAGAGGAACCCGTTGCGCGCGAGCTTCTCGAAGCTTCCCTCGACATCGCCCCACGCGTCGACGCGGCTCCGGCTGATGAACCGGAGCCCTCGGATCGCGCCGCGCGCCGCCCCCGGGCGATCCAGCCCCCGCGCCCGCGCCCGCGCTGCCATCGCCCGCTCCCGCCGCGCCGCCATCGCCCGCTCCCGCCGCGCCGCCAGGGCATCCTTCACCGCCGCCTCGCCGCTGCCGCCGCCGCGGAGGTGGAGGCAGAGGCCAAGGTTTCGGGAGAAGCGGAGCAGCTCCGCCTTGAGGTCGAGCGGGATCTGCCTCGCGCGCAGCTCTTGCGAGAAGCGGCGGAGGAGGAGCTTCGCCGCATCGGAAAAATCGGCGGCGTAACGCGGCGGGGGCGATGCCTTCGGAG
Organism: Tillandsia fasciculata; assembly: GCA_029168755.2. NCBI lineage: Eukaryota > Viridiplantae > Streptophyta > Magnoliopsida > Poales > Bromeliaceae > Tillandsia > Tillandsia fasciculata. The sequence goes on from CM054950.1 coordinate 12,984,226, forward strand.
AGCGGGAGAAAGAGACGGGGGAGGTTCCGCGGTAGGTTAGGAAGAACAGGAACAGAGAGAGAGAAAGAGAGAGAGAGAGAGAGAGAGAGGGGGGGGGGGGGGGGGGGGGGGGGGAGGGGGGAGGGGGAGGAGGGGAGGGAGGGAGGAGGAGGGAGGGGGAGGGGGAGAACCGAGGAGTGAGGGGGGGGCGGAGAAACCGAGACGTTAAAACGCACAGGAGGTTCGGAGCTAGCATAGGAGCATCCGAAGCACAGGAGGTTCGGAGCTAGCATAGGAGCACCCGAAGCATAAAACGATGCCACATCAACCAAATCAACGGCAGCACGACACGTCACCCTAACAAAACTGAGAAATAGTTATTGTATAGATTATAGATTTCTTTTGACTCTATAGATATGTAAAATAAGTGTCTTTAATCAACACACCGATATTCTATATATTACCCTCCATCTTGATCCCTAGCAAAATGGAAAGGAAAATGTTTAAAATAATAACTGGGTTTAAGCATTTTAGGTTGTGGTTTGAGCCCAACGAGTTATTATTGCTAGTGGGTCGGGTCATTACATTTGGTATCACAGCCAATCACCAGCCGAAAGTGTATAACGAGTATCACCTGAGTCTGGAACTAGATAGCAGGGCTAGCGAGATAAGCCTGGTGATCTTGAGTTGTGTGTGTGTTTAGGCTGACGAGGACGTCAGGCCTAAACAGGTATGGGTCTAGATGGCAGGGCTAGCGAGACAAGCCTGGTGATTTTGGGTTGTGTGTGTGTTTTGAGCTGATGAGGATGCCAGGTCTAAACGGGGAGAGTCAGTGACACCCCAATAATCTCATATCGGATGGGAATGGAATTGTGCTGACGTCCTCAGCCCAATAGTCCCACATCGAATGTGAATGAAATTGTGCCGACGAGGACGTCAGGCCACATCGGATGGGAATGGAATTGTCCTGACGAGGACGTCAGGCCTAACGGGAGGAGTCTGTGACACCCCAATAGTCTTACATCGGATGGATTGGAATGGAATTGTGCTGGCGAGGATGTCAGGCCTAAATGGGAGGAGTCTGTGACACCCCAATAATCCCACATCGGATGGGAATGAAATTATGATTAGGTATATAAGAGATAATAGATACTAGTAATAATAATTGAGCTTAAATGGGAGAAGTCTGTGACACCCCAATAGTCCCACATCGGATGAGAATGAGATTTAGTCCCACATCGGATGAGAATGAGATTTAGTCCCACATCGGAGGAGAATAGGATTGTGATTAGGTATATAAGAGGTAATGGACACTAGTAATAATAATTGGGCTTAAGCATTTTAGGTTGTGGTTTGGGCCCAACGAATTATTATTGCTAGTGAGCTAGGTCATTACAGGTTTGTATTGCCAGATGTCTATAGTTGAACTTGTTATATGTGATGCTTGTCCTATTAAATATGCTTTTATGGATTATGGATAAATTTTTTATGTAATAATTTACTATTTTATATTTTACAAGCTCATAAAATATAAGTTTTGTAGTAGTTATTTATATAGAAATATTTGTATATATATATTTTTACCTATTATCTTTTTTTCCTCTTATATATTAGTTTTTTTTGTTATGTTAAAATTACTTATTTTTACATTTATCTATTATTGATAAAAAATTTTAATTTGAAAACTAATGGTAAATATATATATAAATAAAATTTTAAATATATATGTAATTCTTCAATAAAGTGGCCCTCCCTCACTCCCTCCGAGGTCGAACTCCAAACGTCCCACGTCTTGGAGCGTTCTACGCGAATCAGCTCGCAGCTCGGCTTCGCTTCTCCACCTCGAAATGTCATAATAACACAGGGTTTCGCACCATGGAACTTCCTATACACAACCAAACGGTAGGGTTAGATCAACATCCAACCCTATCTAAGATCCATGAGTACTTATGCCTAGGGATGTCAGAGGGTCGGATACGGGGCGGATTTTCAAAAACCCAAATCCAAACCCGAACCCGACTACCGAACCCGAATTCGACGGATTTTAAAAATTCATATTCAAATCCAAACCTGATCAAAAATCTAAAACCCGAATCCGAACCCGAACCCGAACCCGAACCCAAAAATCCAAACCCGAAACAAATTTTTTTTTTTCTCTTTACAATATTTCAAAATATATTATATTAAATTTAAAATTTTAAAATATAAATTTAAATATAATATTAAATATTTATATACACATATATTATATAATGTAAAATCAATTCGGGTTCGGGTCGGATTCGGGTTCGGGTCGGGTACTATCAAAATCTATATCCAAATCCAAATCCGTCGGATTTTTATTTTTTATATTCATATGCGAATCCATATCCGTTTAATATCAGGTAAATCCATTCCGCTCGGATTCGAGTTCGGATAAAATTTCAGGTATTCGTACCTATTGACATTCCTACTTATGCCTGCCTTGTGCCCCTATCGCACACAACTTTTTCCTCACAAATGCCCCCGCAATCACATAACGTTAAGCCATCACCATGGTCTCTACGAGTTTTCGAGTCTTTCGTCAAGGTAAGCTTGTCCTTGGCTACTTCGTACATCTACTTACTCCACCACTAACTCTTGTCATGCCTTCTGACTGCTCTGCACTTTCGCTACTCGTTGCTGCTCAGCACCTTTGGCTTCTGTACTCCCAGTCGCTCAAGCCCACTCCCTTTAGGCTTTCGCTGAACCCAACTTCGGTTCCCCCCAAAGTCCTCGGCCAAGTTTGAGACTAACGACACCTCGTTCCCTTTTCTCGAAACTTGCCGTCCTTCATACCTCTAGCAATCACCTTCGCGATAGCCGCTGAAAGGAACCCAAGCTTAACCTATATGCTGGCCTTCTCGCAACTGCTGATAATGGTGATGTTGCCATCCAACGTCTACCCCCTCACAAATTGCAATACCTAGATCCTTTGAGTTGACAACTGGGTCTTTCCCATCCCAGCAACATGTCTCTAGGTGACCCTGGACCAAGGTCCACTCGAGTGTCATGACTTGTATCCTCGTCCACACTCAAGTCCACTCACTTCCCACTCTCTTTCTGCCTCAGAAGCTCAGGCCCTTGCACAACCTTTGCTATTCGCCAGCAGAGTCCATACAACCGTTGTACTTTAAAAACTTAAACTGTTAAAAAATAATATTTTTAATATTTCAACAAATTGCTTTAATTACTTTTAGGTAAAATTAGAATAATGTAACAACAAACAATTTAGCAATATCTCTAATTTAACATGCACGAATAACTTAAAAAAAAAAGAAGTTGAGTAATGTCAACCAAAACAATAAAAGATTTCAAAACTAAATGTGAGGTTTCACCATTACTAAAACTAAATCACAAAAACAACAAAAAATTCTTATTTCGCACAAATTATTATTAAATTACTCCTTAAATTATCTAAATGGGCCCAAACAAATCAATATTATACCAATTAACAACCATTCCGTCATAGCCAAAACCAGCTCACGAAAAATTGTGATAAACTATTTTTCAGGAAAAAAAAAGGGTTTTTTATAGAAAACATTAATTCTTTCCATAGTTTTTATTTTTCGAATAAAATTTTTGAAAAACGAAAACACTACTCTTTCATAAAATATGAAAAGAACTTCTTATTTTTTTCAGAAAAACTACTTTTCTGGAAAATAAATGGACAAAAAAAAATAGCTGGAAAATTACTTTTTGAAGTATTTTTGGAGGGACCAAATACCCCTTATTTTTCTCTTAATTTCAAGTTGTTGGTTCTAAATTTCAATCTAATCTTGATGGAAACAAAAAAAAAAAAAAAAAAGAAAAAAAAAACATTTATAAGTTTCTTTTCCAAAAAGGAAAAGGAAACTATTATAAATATAACTTGTTTAATAAAGGATAACGAAAAACATAAAAGATCCACTATCATCATATATTTTTATGTTTTCACTCTAATGTTTTCAATTTTTATTTCCTTTTTTTTTAAATGTTTTGTCACCTTGAAGAGTTCTTTATAAAATAAAAATTACTTAAAATTTCCTTTTTAAATATGTTTAAATAATCATTTTTTTTGTTTTATTTTCAATTTTTATTTCCCTTTTTTAAAATGTTTTGTCGCCTTAAAGAATATTTTATAAATAAAATACTATTTAGATTTTAAATGAAATGGGGATGTAGCTCAGATGGTAGAGCGCTCGCTTAGCATGCGAGAGGTACGGGGATCGATACCCCGCATCTCCATTATTTATTTATTTTTTTATTTTTTTTGCTTCACGAAAAATGGGAAGCTTTTTTTTTGTTCACAAGTGTGAAGTTATTTTCAGCTAAAAATGTAAGTTTTGTTATTTGATTTGCTGAACGTTAAATTCGCCTTTAAATTCAGTTTTAACAACGTAATTAACTTCATTCTAAGTAGTGGCAAAGTCACATACAAAAATAATAATAATAAATGAATAAAATAAAAAATTAGGTGTTGCAACCATTTTTTTCTCCCTTTTATATATTATTAGTCTGAAAAAAAAATTAATAAAATAAATAAAAATAAAAAAGATAACTACAGTTCCAAAACTATTGATGAAAAAAAAAATAATAATAATAAAATAAATTTAAAAAAATATAAGATAACTACAGTTTCGAACTATTCAAAAAAAAAATTTCCCATAAATTTTAGCCTGACAGAAAGTAATTGTCAGCCTAAAAATAAGTTAAAGCAAAAGCAGAAGTAGAACCAACCAGACATACAGGAGGAGTCATTGGTGCTAGACAAGTAGTGTGGATTTTTCCCATTTGTGAAAACACTTTGGAATCTGGTTTTCAAACCAAAAGAACCACAAACAGCAAATAATCCAGACAGCTTTTCAACAAAGTAACACCACAAATTCAACATCATCAAATGCATGATGGGAGTCTTCAACTTTTTGCTCATTTGTTGCATTAAACAGAAAAATCTCAAAGCATCAGATTTACAAATACATGTAGAAGTACAACATCTATCAACAATCAATTCTTGCAACAAGTTAATGCTACACTTTTGAACAAGTGGCTGCAATCAAACCCCTATACAACCGAACCAATCCTAAGAAACCTGCATCCTTTTTTTAAAAAAAAAATTAATTTGGGTTCAGGGTACAGTTTTAAATTAACTAGATTTTCGGAAGCATCTCTATTTAATTAATTTGGGTTACTACTCTCGCGGCCGAGCAAGCCATAGAGAGCTCAAGGCGCGGAGCCGCGAGAAGTAATCATGTATGGTGAGGACGGCGCGAGCGGATTGACGGGTAGTTAATCTCTGATGCATTTGTTGCAGAGTCTGCTGGCGCAGGTTGTCTGCCTGGAAGAGACAAGGAAAGAAAGGAAAATAGAAAAGAATAATATATATTTTACAAAAAAGAGAAAAAAAAAAAAAAAAAAAAGTCTTGCAGTGAAAATCTAAAGCCGGCCGCCATCTTAGAAAACCCAAGCAGAGATGAAAAAGTAGGAAAGCAGAATATCTAGGGCAACATGTGGAGGTACTCCCCTTACTATTATGATTTTGTAACTTAATCTTTGTAATTTTTCCTTAAACACTTTAATTCCTGGACTTTCACATATATTGCACTTCGATCTCTGAATTTTCACATGTAAAAAGACTCGTTTGAGTTTTGCTTTAACCAGGATTATAACGCCATTTTACAAAACAAGTCACATATTTCCACTATTAGGGACTAAAGTACTACGCATTTTAAATTTCAACAGCGAAAGTGTTTAGGTCAAAACTAAAGGGACCAAAATGCAATATCGGGATAGTACATAGACCGTCCATACATTTTGCCCTAATAGCTAAGACGCAAGCTTAAGGGATCCCAGACATGTTATTTCTGTGATCATAGCATTTGCACAAGTATTGCTTTAGTAGAATTTTTCAAAAGAAGCCCTAGCGAGAACTCTCCCAATAAAATTCAAACCATAGGATTAAAATCGGAGCTTCTGCTTTTGAAGCCCAAAATCTTATTTCGGCCTCCTGACCCAGCAGGAAGCTTCCAGCTTTTTGCTACCCCAATACGGCTGTTGATTCTCAAGTAGATAAACTATTCTAGAAGCCAGCCAAGCCAAGTTGCACATTGGATTGTTTGGCCCAGCTTGGCCCAAGAACGGTGGTAACCAACAATGAACCATACTACTACGTGACTAAAATATATCTGCAACTTTAAAAAATAAAAAATAAAACTGTTGGTTCACAGATTCGAAGAAGAGGAATTACCTGCCGAAGGAACTTTTCTAGTGTCCCGAGTTTGCCCATGGCCATGGCCATCTGGCCCATGTAATTCGCCACATTCCCTGAGGATCCTGAGGGGCCAAGAGAGCCAGCCAGTGTTTCCGCTAAGGACTGCTGCAATGCCTCCATCCCTTGCGAGAGAGCATCCTCGGCTTGCTGAGAAGATTGCTGAAGATCGCATAATCCCATCAGCTGCTGCTCTGTTAGAGGCTCCAGCTGATTTGAGAGAAGCTGCATATATTGTGTGTAGCATAGTGAGAAACATAGTTTCAACATGAAGGCACGGAAGAAAGTCTCAAGTATCTTAGTATGGTTTCAGTCTGGTCCTGGATCCTTCAATCTATTACAATTTGGTTCCTAGACTTTGCATTCCATTTCAATCGATCATGCAATTGGACAGAAATATTGACCTAGCCATCATCTATTCACGGTTATCCCTTGTAAAATCTGAATTGCACATAGCCCATTTGAAAGATGAGTTTCTTATTGAAGATACTTCTAAGTTGGGAGTCGATCCAATACACGGGAAGGGAGTCGGTTTTGAAAAATAAGAAAGTATTTCAAAGAGGGGCACTTTTGCAAACATTATATGTTAGAATTTAAGTTTTTGAGGGTACACATGCAACTTCAGAATTTGCATGGATGTACATAATACAATAGATAAATTTGCAACATATGTAAATATCCCTATGATAAATAGAAATATTCACCTTTAAAATTTCAGATGGGCGGAAGCCGCCAAGCCACATGAAACACCTCTCTGCAGGAGTCTTCCACATGCCTGATAAGATATGAAAGACGTCTGCCTTAGCAGCGACACCTTTGATCTTGAAAATCTCATCAAACTGCGTCGTGATGCCATCAACAATAGCACGGAGATCTGTGTCACTAGCATGAGCATTCACCGCAGTCCTTAGCTCGTTCACCTGCCGGTTATGCTCTTCCAGCCACCGTCCGTACTCAATGTCGAATGATTTAGCTCCTGTAGAAACAATTTTCACTTCTTCCCTGAGATAACTAGTGCAGCGTGAGATATTTAATTTTACAACATGTTTTGTCCAGCTGGAGCTTCTGCTAAAGTGTTGCTTAAATAAAGCTGTTAAAGAAATAATAGCAATTTTTTTACGTTAAAATTCCCTCAGTAGCTTCCTGCTACAGGAGAAGTAAAGGCTGCGGAGTGGAGCTTCAACTTTTGGGACTATGAAACTCCATGCTTTTTGTTTGCCAAATGCTCGGCTGCTTCTTTTCACAGCAGACAAGCAACACTTAGCTCCATACTAAAGATTCTTAGGGCAACCTTCTTATCAAAGTCCTTAGGGAAAAAAGGAATGTCATAAATCAACAAATTGTGGAATTACCATTCGCACTTATAGTATGAGATTGGTCTCCTGTGCTTGAAATAAAGATGCCCTGCAACAGAAATTCTACCTAAATAAACCCTGACTATAATATTAACAAAAAAACTCTCAAATGATTCAGTGCCCTTAACATAGATGATTGACAATAAATACCAAAAAAAAAATGTAATACAAAGAAACCTGTTGGCGGGCCCTCTGGAGCTCCTGCTCTAGTGTTGTAAGTTTCAGTCTACTACTCTCCAATTGTTGAACATATGCCTTTGGAAATATAAGGAGAACAATTAGTAACGGTACCTTAAAAAACCAACATATCAAGGTTCAAAAATCAATAGCTATGAATAAGAGACTCTTTCATAAACAGCATTTATAAACCATTTCACTATAAATATTGCAAGATTCACTTAGTCCCCTGAAATTTCATCAGTTACATTTTACTCCATCAATCTTCTGTCAGGCTATTTTTTTCACCTGTCCTCAATAAATAAGGTAAAATGTGGGTCTTGAAACTTAGAGCAGAAATGTAGTAATATAGGGTTTCCTGCATTTTAGGCTCTTATCTAATTTATCTTATCAAGGCGAGTCTAATAGTGTAGTTTAGCATTTGATCTTACAGATGATGAAGTTGATTTTGAGTTATTACATCATTTTCTTTTCATCAGAAATAAATACGTGTTCTCTCATCATATCTTGCTAACAACTGCAATTCATCTTATGTCCGTAATTTTCAACAAAAGAAAAGTAAAGCGGCGAGCCTAAAGTAACCTATCCATGTAAATTATGCAATATTAACAACAACTTTGGAAGATAATACATTCTTTTCCAAAAAACCAAAGATTATTAGGTACGATGAGTGAAAAAAAAGAACCAAACATGGATCTGCAGACCTTTTTCCTCAAACGGCTTTTTCTTGCTGCTTCACGGTTTTGTGCAAGGCGACGAAGAGTCTGTGGAAAGGAAAGTTATAAAAGATGACCACTTATACAAATGCTCCTTAAAAAAAAAAAAAAAAAAAAAAAAAAAAAAAAAACAGCTACTTGGGAGTTAAGGATAAGAGCAAATTTATTACTTTTTGGTCCCCAGTTTTATCCTTTGACCTATCGCTAGAATCAGAAGCCGCTACAACAGCAGTTTGTCCTCGTTCTAACTGCACATTAGCAACAATAAGCATATACAATCAACAAACTGATAAATAACTCAATTAACCTTCATCAACGAGCAAAATCAATCATAATAAGTATCCATAAAGTAACAGCTAACCATCATGCAATCAGATCAACAAAAACAAATAATCATCACTAAGTTTATGTTTAACTTCAATTATTGTTTGCCATTCATGAAACAGCCGATGAGATTTAGGATCATATTAGAAAATTAAAGAGATGATGAATTATGGTACACTCTGATGCCTATAGAGTGTGCTCAGAAAATCTGTTTGCAACTACAGCATCCAAGAGAAAAAAAAATGACCTTTTTCTGAATATACATATTCAATACATACACCTGCAAAATTATCTATTTACATATGAAACCCTGCAAAAATCTGAGTTTTCATATAGGCCCATTAAAATTCAAAATATTGCACATAAAATATTTACAAAAGAACCCATTCTTAAATATATGTAAAATTTCATTCGACGAATTTGTAGGGATATATGAAAAAAAAAAAAACCTCAAGAATATTTAAGAAAAAAAGTAAATAGGAGAAAAGAGAGTTACCCTGTGGTTTCTCTCATCGGCATCAACGTCTGTTGAGGTATCAGTTCTTTCACCAGCATCTGCCATTGTGGACTTCTCAAGATCTTAAAGTGGCGACTACAAAGTACTTACCAGATTTGGATGCTGATCTTTATGTTAAGAGAATGTCACAAATCCAGCTCTAGATATGGGATGAAGAAAAAAGCTGATAAAGAATAAAAAGGTCAGAAAAGGAACTGCCATCAGCAGAACAACCAGCGTGCTCATTATAAGAACATACAGCACATTAAGTGAGCAAGCGCTCACTTTACTAAAAGCACCAAGTTAAATGAGTGAAAGTATAGCACTAGACCCTGAGAGAGTTAAAAACAAATATTAATCCCACAGACTTTGAAGCCCAAAAAGATCGAATTTTGCAGGTCTGTTTGACTTTGCATTTGCCACTCACTCCACACAACAAACAATATTCTGCAAGTTAACCTTGTTTAAACTTAGAATTTGACCTAGTTGGCTGCTGTCATAAGGATTTCAAAATCAGCTCGGAATAGTTAAGATGCAAAAGACCGAATTACCATGTTGGATCATATTAAAAATACAACACTAGCTATACTCAGTTTATGTAATTAATATATTACGTATTGCGCCAATGAGTTAGTGTCGGATCGTTAGCGCTAACCATTAATCCCAAAAGCTCGAGCTGTTAGAAGTACGCAACCAATTCACTTAAAGTGTACAGACACAACACCCACAAGTCTCAATTGTAACTCGATCCTACTAACCTCACGCCACTTTGAACATTACTCGGCCCAATCTGGCCTCCCGCCACTGGCCAGGATACTGGCCCCTTTAAACCAATAATCCACCCCACCCCACCCCACCCCCACACACATTCGGGGCATGCAGGAACCGAACCCGTAACCTCTAGCTCTGATACCACCTGTCGGATCGTTGGCGCTAACCATTAATCCAAAAAACACGAGTCGTTAGAAATATACAACTAATTCACTTAAAGCGTATAGACATAGCGCCCACAAGTCTCAATTATAGCTGGCCCTACTAGCCTCAACCACTCCGAATATGATTCGGCCCAATCCAGCCTCCCGCGACAAAGCAAGATGCTGGCACCTTTAAGCCAATAGTTAGTTCATCTCACACCTTCTAAAGATGTATTGAAAAAGAATTTCTCCATCACATAATAAAATGACAAATGATGATAGAAATTCCTTTCCACAATAGCATTCATAAATAAAACTTCATTAGTTTTAATCAAATAAAGCAATTAACATTAGAACCATAAGACATTTTAGCAGCCCCACTAATTCAAATATAACTTAAACAGCTTCAAACTAACAAAAAACATATAACTACATAATCACACAAAAGGTGCCCCAGGTGCCGCGTAACATCAACTACTTACACTGCAAACCTTATGTCAAAATCCATAAAAGAGTAGGAGACCTTCTCAATTCCAGCCCAGCTTAGAATAGAACCCCAAATTCTAATAGTTTCTATTGGCAACCCCTCAACTTTTGCTTGCTTCGATTTTTAGTCATTTCTATTACTTGAACTGGAGATTTCGTTCATACTAATCACCCCAGTAAAGGAAACCACTATTCCCTCACCTAAAATCGGTATAGAGCCATTAAATGCAAAAAAAATCGACATTAAATGCGACAACATCCACAATTCTACTGATTATGCTAAGAGTACGATCCACATACACTGATTGAGCAAATCCAAGAGAAGAAGCGAAGCTCCGCACGCGCCAACACAATAAAACCCTAATCATTTCCCCCTACTGCTCCCCTCCAACCTCCACCATTATCGTCACCACCAAATCCCAGCTCGATTTCACAGCCCAAAAGGGAGCAAAACCGTAAACTCGGAAACAGATTCCGGAGCCTCAGAAGATCAAACCTCGCATCGATCTCCAAAAGTTCGACGAGAACGGCGAATCAAACTGAGTAGGGGGGGAAGGGGCAGCGAAAACCCTTGGATCGAGCGGTGAAAGGAGGAAGCTTGGTGGGAGTTTTGGGGGCGTGAAGCGCCCGCGATTGGGGCGCTCGGAAACCCTAGATTTTAGGGGGAGGTCTCCGTGACGAAGCTCGAAAAGGATTTTCGAAGACGTCCGTGGCGCACCAATTTGAATTTAAGTCCCTAACTTTTCAGGTTTTTTCCAAAAGGTCCCAAGCTTTTTATTGCTGTCTTTTTTAAAAAAAAATATAAGGCTCCTCGTATTCAATAGAAATATAAACTAAATATTTTTTTGGAAAAAAGATATCGCTTTATTCAATAAAAAGATAAACTAAGCAACAAAAGTGAGGCAATAAAATTTTAGAGAAAAAAAAAAAAAAAATTGCTATCTTTTTCGGATAACAGGCGTGACCTCTGTTCTATCCTCCCAACTCTTTCTACAGTTTTACACTTCTTCTGACCCAACTAACGACGAGTTGGGGATCAGTGTTTACTAGTCAAAAGATCATCTTATTTCTAATTATCAAGAGCATCCACTAGATTGCCGACACAAAGGTTAGTTTCTTACTCGTTACTGGAGGCCCATCATGTGTCATCCACTTTTTCTAGACACGACTAACGTCATTGTCCAAAACACATAAGGTGTTCCCGGTCCATCCTTTTTGACAAGATTGTCCGTCGTAAAAATCTTTTTTTCAGGACGAACTAAACAAAAAATCTTTTTTTTAGGACGAACCAAACAAAGATTTATACTTTAATCGGTATGCAAAGTTTTCAAATTATTTTGATGCTAAAATTCATTAATCCCCCATCGCTAAGTATCCAGTAAGTAAAACTTAATAGTAAAAACTTTCTTACCGTCCTATCACCACACCACCCCATAATTCCCAAGCCTCAGTGTGATACCCACCAGTAAATCCTTAAGCCGTCGCACATATAACACTCTCCCTTTGAAGTTATCTCCCAAATTTTTTTTTATTATGTGTAAGCTTCAATTTTTGAATTTTTTTGTCATACAAAGCTAAATTATAAAAATCTCCCTTATATTTTAACTCATATCTTAGTTATTTCCTCACATTAAAAATTGCTTTAATTTTCACTTCACATTTCACCTCCAAAGTCAAATAAAGACCAATTTTGTAGATAATATTGATTTACTTATTTAAATAAAATTTACCTCTATTAACTCATTTTAGTGAAATTTAGTAATTAAATTCTATAATTATCTTACGTTTTTTAGGCTTATTTGACCAATAATATAGTGCAAGATAAAAATTAATATAATTTTTACGACAAAATATAATTGAGATACTCGGACGAAATTAATTTTGTAATTTAGTCTTTAAAAAATTTTATGTCAAATAATTTAAGTAAAATTTGATGTCTTATTTTGATATTGGATTATGTTATTCAATGATAATTTATCCGCTATAAGAATTGTCTTGGATGATTATGAGTTAATAATTTTATTTTAACTTTTTAAAAAATCTTGATAACTATAATTTAATAAGATAATTTATTTTATTTCAAAAAATATGGCATGAGAAATCATAGGTGGATCCATGCCTATACACAATGCAAATATATAGATTTGCATCAGGTGTAGGAAATAGCTCTTTCTCTAACAATAAATAATTAAAAGGACCAAATTAAAACAACTTAAAAATTTCTGTATCTTGAAGTTCAAAGTTAAAAATTCATGGACCAAAGGAAAACTAGTTAAAAATGTATATAACTTATATAAACTATAGATTATTTTAATTCGACAGCCCGATCTTCCAAGTTTTTAATTTTAGTATTTATTTTTTAAATTTATTTAATTTAAATAATTTGATAGTTTTTCAGTTGCAAAATTAAGCAAATTTATAATTATGTGAATTGTATAAAAATATATTAACTAAGTACAAAAAGATAAACTTGGTTCAAATTTTGAAATTCAAGGATCAAAAATGGATTCAAATCAAATAATTTAAAAGATTAGTTCGTACAATCAATATTTTTAATGGTCAACGGTTAGATAAATCAAAATTGGTGATAATTGGGAGAAGTTTTATATATTTGTACATCTTATGAGTAGAAACCTAACTTTTTGTTTTGATAAAATTATTTAATATAAAGAAAAATAAAACAAAACAAAAGGAAAGATACCCTATGTACACGGGTCATTAGTTAAATGTAACACTCCTAGAATTTAGATTAATTCTATATATAAAGTATAAATATGATTAAATTTTTTAGTCCGGTTATAGTATTTTAGATAGTAGTAAGATTCAAAAAATTAAGAGAGTTAAGCGTGCTAGAGATTCTGAAAAGTTGGGGCGTCACAATTAGTATTAGAGTCAATCACCAGTCGAAAATGTGAAATGAATCTCGGCTGAGTCTGAGTTATATAGCGAGTAGAATGTGACTATTCGGCTAATGACCATTGTGGGTGGAGTGTAGCTCCTCACAAAGTCGTCTAAGACTAGTGAGATGAGTCTCACATCGTTTGGTACTTGTGAGTCTCACATCGTCTAGTATTTGCAAGTATGTCTGAGCCTGACGGGAACATCAAGACTTAAAAGAAGGAAAAATATAACACCAATAGAATTTGAATTAGTTCTATATATATAAGATATAAATAAAACTAAACTTCTTAACCCAGCTATAATATTTTGAGTGATAGCAAAGCCCAAAAGATTAATAGAGTTAAGCATTGCAGAGTTAGAGCAGTTACATAATTATCTCAATAGATATTATTATAATTCTTTTATATTGATAGTGATGTAGCTTAAAATATAGCTTGCAGTACTATTATCTTAAAAGATAAAAATTTTACTATTACAGTTTAAATTGATGTAGCATGTGAATTACACAGGCTACACACTTAGTTTAAATCTATAAACATAAACATATATTAATCCATATATTCTTTCTTTCTTCGCCGCGCAGCTTACAAATTTAAAAGATTAAAATAACATGAAATATTTTTTTATCCTATATATAGATTATCAATTTAAAAAATCAAATGAATGCGAAATATTATGATTTATCTACGCCTACTCAAATTTTAAAAAATAAATAATAATACTTTATCTGTCAAAAAAGATTGTAATAAAGATATTATGATTTATCTGTCAAAAAAATTTACATACATTTTTATTTTATTAATAAAATAATTTATATTTTAGTAAACTAAAATAATAATGCTACTATTTTAGTTTTAACATTAATACAATTTTAGTTGTGGTAATAAAGATAAATGTGCAAATGCTATTAGTAAATGATTGGTAAAGGACGCTAAGGCCTAAGTAGGATCTCAACGGAACGGGTTCGGGGCGAATTTTTAAAAATTTGAGCTCGAATCCGAGTTCGACGGATTTTAAAAATTCATATTCAAATTCGAACCTGATCAAAAATTTAAAATTCGAATCCGAATCCGAACCCGAAAATTTAAACCCGAAAAATTATTTTTTTTTTCTCTTACAATATTTCAAAATATATTATATTAAATTTAAAATTTTAAAATATAAATTTAAATATAATATCAAATATTTATATACATATATATTATATAATGTAAAATTAATTCGGGTTCAGATTCGGGTTCGGATTCGGGTTCGGATCGGATACAATCAAAATTCATATCCAAATTCAAATCCGTCGGATTTTTATTTTTTATATCTATATTCGAATCCATATCCGTTTAACATCGGATAAATTCATTCCGTTCGAATTCGGATTCGAATAAAATTTCGGGTATTCGTGCCCATTGACATCCCTAAGTCTAAGGCCCTCGAATCTTTGATTTACTCGATAAGTCGTAATATTTTATAGATAATAAAAAAATATTAACAAATGTCTATAATAAAATAACATATTTTATTTTAAATTATTTTTTAACATAAAATATAAATTATATTATAGCGAATTATATTATTTTTTTAAATTATGAATCGCAAGTTTTTTTAAAAAGCAAAATTTGAACTTTTTATTCTCAATTGCAAAAAAAAATCATCTGTTCCATTATCCAAACTGTGCTCAAATCTTAGTATTACTGTACTGTATATCTTTACACTATAATAAAATAAGATTATAAGAATATATTTTTGTGATCTATATTTAAAATTAAATTATAAAAATATATTTTTTAAACACATTATAATAATGTATTGCCATACATTGTAACGAATCCACATATAGTGACACTAATAATAAGTATCGATATTTTTGTCAGCGATATTTTAGATTTTAAAAATACTTAAAAATGTAGCTATAATATAATTTTATTGTAGTGTTGAGAGTTAATTGAGATTCAAATATAAACTTATAAGTATTATTTGAATGCATGAATATTTTATTTCGTAGATATGCTTGATTTATTCAGAAAATTTTGGTTTTTGTTAAATGATAATACAGTTAAATATCAAATAATATATTTTACTTTCTAATTTATTTTTAAAAATAATAAATTATATTATTCTTCCAAATTATGAAAATAATTTATTCTAACATTTAAATAGAGCGTAGCGTTAAATAAACTTTGAATGGGAAAAATTCATTTTCAAAAAAAATTTAAAAATAAAATTCAACTTGGCACTGCAAAGGAGAGTGGATTCTGAAACTGCTTTAATGCTTCAAAATTAATTAATAATTTTTAACGCTTAATATGTGTCGTTTACATATTTAGCGGTATAAAAATATTTAAATTAAATACAATTTTGATAAAAAAAAGTATTATACTATCTACAAACAAGATCAATATATTTGATCGAAAATTTTAATACTATATTATAATTTTTTATAAAATTTTTACTTTTACCTATTCATTTTTAATCATTTCGAGATCACTAGATAAAGAATAATAAAAAATTTAAAATATAGTTTTTAAATACTTCAAATATGCTAAATCAAGTCTAACGGAATCGATCACTTATTTAGAAATCATATCATCAAAAATGACTTACCAGCACGGAACCATTCGTGCTCCTAATAACACACCAGTTCTAATATATATATATATATATATATATATATATATATATATATATATATATATATATATATATATATATATATATATAGCGTCCGAAAACTCGACTCAATAATATCAAATGCTTAATATTATTGATAGTATAGTAGCCTCCTTATTTATATATATATCAATTGCTTAGGTACTGTTTGGATTGGGGATAAGAGAGAATGAGTTATACCAGGGATAAGTATAAAGTTAGGTATAAATTAGGTATAATGTGAAATTATGTTTGGTTGGGAAATAGGATTATACCAGGTATAAGAAAAAAAATGTTTGATAGTGATTGAAGAATAAAAGGAATAGAGAGTTGACTTTTGTGTTAAAAGATTAAAATATCCTTTTCTTTTTAATAATTTTTTCAAAATTAAAATTTCAAAATTTATTCAAATTTAAATATTTATTAATTTTAATTTTTATAAAAATTTTAAGTGGGAGCAAAAAAAAAAAAAAGTTAATTTTGAAATTTTAAGTAAGAGTAAAAATTTTAATTTTTAAATTTATATAAATTTTAAAAAAATTATAAAAAAATTATATAAATTTTAAAATTAATATTTTTTAAAAACAAAATAAAATTTTTAGATTTATTAAAATATAAAATTAAAAAAATTAAAATTTATAAAATTAAAAATTTAAAATTTAAATATTTTTTAAAATTTAAAAATTTTAATAAAAAAAAATCAAAAGAAGCATAAAAGGGAGAAAAAAAAAAAAAAGAAAAAAAAAAAAAAAAAAAAAAAAGAAATGCCCCTTCTGCAAGGCAGAGCTCTGCCTTGGAAAGGGGCGGGTAGTTCAGGGGGTGTGGAATGGGATATCCCCCATATCTGGGGGATATCCCATCCCCCTATCCCAAAAGGGTTTGGGTACAAAGGGGGATATCCCTTTTGTACCTAATCCAACGGGGGCTTAGTGCGCAATTGATATATATATATATGCGTAGGGTTAATATACTCTGATGAAGGAATATGCGGTTAGGATGATAGTGGTCCTCCTAGGGACTACTATAATCCTAACCGCACATTTCTTCATCCAATGGATGAAAATTTATAAGTACAAAAAAATTTTACTCATAAGAGTATAGTTGCCGGGCCCATTTTATATATATATATATATATATATATATATATATATATATATATATATATATATATATATATATATATATATATATATATATTATATATATATATATATATTTATATTTTAAAATTTTAAATTTAATATAATATATTTTGAAAAATGATAAAGAGAAATAATTGTTTTAAGTTCCCGCTTTTGAGTTCGGATTTTAAATTTTTGACCGGATTCAAATTTAAATATAAAATTTTAAAATTTGTTGGATTCGAATTTTTGATTTGTAGTTGGGTTCGAATATTCATTTTTAACGATCCATCCCAAATCGGACCGTTGATATCTCTACTTGATTGTCACAACAATTTATTTTGATCATTTTAGGCCCAAACGTTCAAATTCAAATAGTCCATTATTTTGGTATAACTACAACTCACTCGATGATAGAGTCAAAATATCTACATGTACACCTACTAAAGTTTAGGTTAATAGCTTACACCCTTATATAAAACTATCCAAATACTCAAAATTTTATAACTGATCCGGCCCTATTCGAATCCGAATTTAAACTCGATAAAAAATAAATAGTACATATATATATATATATATATATATATATATATATATATATATATATATATATATATATATATATATATATATATATTAAAGTTTCGACTGACTATTGATCCGAATATTTTATATTCATATCTGATTTGGATTTGATCTGAATTCGATTTTTTAATAGATAAAATCCGAAATAGTTTTCAAATCCGGATCCGGATATGATAAAATACCGGATAGTAATATCCGATGAAGTATTATAGTTTTTCCATAATTTTTGTGCTCAGAAAAAGTGATATGTTTTTTTTTTTTTGTATTGAGATATTTTATTTCATTTTTTAACAAATTTTTTATACTGGGTACAACTAATAAGAACGCGAGTTTTCTACAGTAAGAAATTTATAGTTTTTTATATTTAATAGTCTATAAAAAATATGTGTATACATATATTTGGATCCATTTATATTCTATCAATACTCGAAACGTATTCGGTTTTTAGCGGGTAGTATACAGATAATCACTATTCAGATCCGCTCAAATAGACAAGATGAATATGTTAGTAACTTAAGTATTCTGATCCGGACCCAATCTGAAATTAAATGAATAGAATATTATAGATGATAGTACCAAGTCATTGGTGCTATCAATTTTTTAGCCATTGGATTAAGAAATGTACGGTTATGATGATAGTGGTCCCCTAGAATTTTGTGGGTGGTTGGTTGAATAGTAAAAATTTTAGAGGACCACTATAATCCCAACCGCACATCGTTTCATCCAACGGCTGGAAACTTGATAGCACCAATTACTTGATACTATCGATAGTATTCAAGTCGACCACCTAGAGGGGGGTAAATAGGTGTAAATAATAAACACACCAAATCGTTGCGTAAAAAATAACCCAATGCGGAAAATAAATAAGTACGGAAAATTTTACGTGGAAAACTCCGTCACGGGAGTAAAAAACCGCGGGACCGATAACACGGCGAAATCCGCTAAGATTAAATACGTACAAGGTGATTTACCATAACCCTACGACTCAACCTTTTTCATATGCTCCTAGTTGATATTCTCCGCTCGCTCCACAACGCGCCTCAAATCCACAATTTGCGTCCAACTTTGAATCCACGAAGTCCAACGTCGAATCCACGACGTCCAACCGAATCCACGGTCTTCACCAATGTAGTACGTATCGATCACACGAACGTACCTCGCTCCGAATCCACGAGAGCGGTAACACATTGAATCCACAAGACCACGCGAATCCACACGCAGATTTTTGAAAAAATCGTTGTTTTGTTGGTGATGATAATCCGCCGAATACTTAGGTCAAAGATAGATAAGAAAACATCATCTAAGTATTCTTCAATTTGATTTTACAAGAAATAGGAGTTTGAAAACCCTAGAATCAAATTGAACAATATAAATGAAGAAACATGAAATTAATCGTGTTTTCCTTTCTTCTCTATATATGTGGATTTTTTATTTTGATCCTTTTTCGGATCCTTTTTCGGTTACCATGTGAAATTAAGATTTATTTATAAGTTAGAAACCTTTGGAAAGAGATAATAATCAAAAACTACCTTATCTGAAATTTTCCCTCTCGGCGGTCCGGACTGGATTAAATCTGATCCGGACTGTGGTCTTTAGACAGAACTTTTCCAGAAAAACAAGTTTGGGGTCCAGACTAGAATTCTCTGATCCGGGCTGTTCATGCGATTTCAGCAAACACATAGTTTGGGGTCCGGACTGAGCGAAGGCTGTTCCGAACTGAAATTCCGCATGAACTAAACTATGTTCGGGGTCCAGACTGGAATGGTCTGATCCGGATCCTGAACATCCACCTTGTCCAGTTTTTAATTCCGCATGAACTAAACTATGTTCGGGGTCCGGACTGGAATGGTCTGATCCGGATCCTGAACATCCACCTTGTCCAGTTTTTAATTTTTAAGCAATGAAAAATCTTCCAAGTGTTTCTAAATTACAAGAATGTATTCGGATCACAAAAAATATTTAGTTAAACATACCTGATTCTTTTGAATTCATTCTTCTTTAGATTGATGTATATGATCCACAATTCTTCATTTTCAATTTTCAAGACTTAAAACACTTCACGAAATACGACAATACAAATTCCTTAACACACACACACACACACACACACACACATATATATATATATATATATAGTAGGGCTTATAAACTTTCAAAAGCACAAGTCCAAATATATTTGTGAACTTTTTACCATTGGATTTGCATTGAGATTTGTGATATTTACTTTTTATTTCTTTCTCTTTAGTTGAGTTTACAATAGTACAAATCTCAAAGTAAATCCAATGGCAGTGGTCCCCTAGGTTTTAGTGGGTAGTTGGTTGATTAGTAAAAATCTGAGGAGACCACTATAATCTCAACCTCACATTCTTTCATCCAAGGGCTAGAAAGTTGATAGCACTAATTGCTTGATGTTATCGATAGTATTCGAGCCGAACACTAATTGCTTGATGTTATCGATAGTATTCGAGCCGAACTCATATATATATATATATATATATATATATATATATATATATATATATATATATATATATATATATATATATATATATATATAGTGTAGGGCTACTAGCTACTATACTCTTATGAGTATAAACCTCTTTATACTCATAACTTTTTCGCCATTGGATGAAAAGAAGTGCGGTTAGGATAATAGTGGTCCCCCTAAGGTTTACTAGGTTGTTGGTGAAATAGTATAAATAATAGGGGACCACTATAATTCTAACTGCACATTCTTTCATCTAAGAGCCGAAAACTTATGAGTACAAAAAAATTTTACTCATAAAAGTATAGTAGTCGGATATATATATATATATATATATATATATATATATATATATATATATATATATATATATATATATATATATATATATATATATATGAATTGAGCTCCTACGCTTGTAAAAGTACAAAGTTATTTGTACTTGTGAGTTTTTTACCCTTGTATGTAGGAATGTGCGGTTAGGATGATGGTGGGCGCCTCGGGTTTAGTGGGTGGTTGGTGAAATAATATGATCTAAGTAGTAGAATTAATTAAAAGGTTATATCTAACTGTAGAAAACTTACAAGCACCAATTGCTTGGTGCTTGTACAAGTACAGTAGCCGAACTATATATATATATATATATATATATATATATATATATATATATATATATATATACTGGAATACTATTAATAGTACCAAGTTATTGGTGCTATTAAGTTTTTAACCGTTGATTTATTGGGTGGTTGGGAAAATAGTAAAATCTAATGGGTGAAAATAATCAAAGAAATTGATCTAAAGATAGAAAACTTCATAGCACAAAATGCTTAGTACTATCGATAGTATAATAGCCGGACTCTCTCTCTCTCTCTCTCTCTCTCTCTCTCTCTCTCTCTCTCTCTATATATATATATATATATATATATATATATATATATATATTAACCCTTTTCTTTTTCGGGTACATGTATAATATATCAATTATCAAGACCCAACTTAGTCCACAATATTTTTACCCCAATATAAAGTGTACATATTTTAAATATAAAAATATAAGTTTTAAAGAATAATAATTATTTTATATATTGTATTTTAACATAAAATTAGAATGCTAAAAGATTCTAAGCTCGAATCTCGTTAAATCATAATTAATTAATTTTTTCTACTTAATTTAAGTCTACGTTAAAAATTTAGAGATGTTTGGTTAAGAGAAAAAATGCAACTTTTTTTTTTAAAAAAAATAGAGTTTTATGTAGAAAAATTCTTTTTTAGTTTTTTTTTTTTCGTTTGGTTTGAAAGAAAACTATTATTTTAAAAAAATAGAAACTATTATTTTTAAAAAAATATTTTTCAAATTTTATGAAAAACTAATATTCTTATTTAAAAAAAATGGAACATAAAAATACTATTTTTTAAAAAATCAAACAACCCTGCAAGAAATTTTTTTTTTTAGAAAACTTGTTTTTCAATTTTTTCATCAATAAGTATTTTTGGAATTTTTTTTTCTATATTTCATAAAAAAATTTCTAATTTTATTTTTAGAAAAATAAAACATTATTTTTTTCATAAAATATGGAAAAAAAATCCATAAAAAATTATTTTCTTTATCCCCAATATATAAAAAATGTTTAAAAAATACTTTTTTATAAAAATATATATTTTTTTATTTTTTTTTTGGGCTTTTCGAAAAAACCAAACCCCTTCTTCTCAGAGTCTCTGCCGTCAAACTAAATGATTCTGACTTCTGAGTGCCGTATTGAAGTGTGACTGGAAATTCCAGAAGACTCTGGCCTCAAACTAAATGATTCTGAGTACCGTATTACGAAAATGACTGACAATTCGACATGTGGTGCAATTTACTCAGAAAACTTTAGCCACAAACTAGCTGCCTGGCTAGTAGCAGACAAAAAGGCTTATAATCTTTTTAATATATTTGTGTACTTAATTAAATAAAAAAAATTTAAATAATGCTTAAATGTATGATGCAATTTAAAATTTTTAATAGATTTAAAAATTAAATTTAATTAAATAAAAAAAATTAAATAACGCTTAGACGAATGAGTTTGAATTCTAAAATTTTTAATAGATTTGAGATGTCCACTCAATTGAATGGAAAAAAAATTAAATAACGCTTAGAAGTTTGACAGAATTCGAACTCGAAAAGTTTTAATAGATTCAAGATGTTGACTCAATTAAGTAGGAGAAAATTAAATAACGTTTAGGAGCCTAACAGAACTCGAACTCGAACATTTTTAATAGATTCAAGACCTTGACTCAATTAAATGGGAGTGGGAGGAAATTAAAACTCGAACTCAAGAATTTTTAATAGATTTTGACTCAATTAAATATAAGGAAATTAAATAATGCTTAGAAGCCTCACAAAACTCGAATTTTTAATAGATTCAAGACGTGGACTAAATTAAATGGGAGAAAACTAAATAACACTTAGTACTCAATTAAATAGAAAAAATTAAATAAACAAAACATAGGACTCAATTAATTAGGAGAAAATTAAATAATACTGTTAGGGCCGAAAATGCGCTGCTGATCGTTGACCGGGTGCTGTCCGCGATCGGCCTCCGAATTGACCCTCTGAGTGTGATGCATCGTGTGCCAAACGATTGGGTCGAGGAGGGATCTGTTCGGCGGGGTTATTCTCACTCAAATTCTTGACAAAGCTCGGCCTAGATGAGCCGAACCAGGATTTGGAGACAAGAATTAACACGGCTGGAATAACTGATTGGAAATTATATTGCTCAGGAAAGGATTAGAAGGGAACGGTTGCAAGTACGGCTACTACTAGAAAAAGTTGTAGATGTGGGTATGAAAATCTATCTAGGAAAGCGATAAGGAAAGCTATAAATTTACCCTAGGAAAGTTATAAATAAGAAAGTAGTAGATGCAGGTATTAGGTATTGAAGGTATTGAAAAGCATGGATGGTCACTGGCTTACGAGGTTTCAAGACCCATTTTTTTTCGATTGTTCGATTATTTATACTCGCTCGGTATGATCGCCGCTTTGGATAATCGGCGTAACTTAATGAAAATCATCACGTATTTCTTAACTACTTCCTTTTAAGTTGATTTTTCTCGGCTGGATAGTAGCTCTTTCCCTGTCACGCCCCGGATTTTGAAAATCAGTCTAATTTTTTTTTTCTTTTTTCTTTTAAATCAAAGCTTCAACAGGAATCCCAGGACGTGAACAGATCACCACGTGTATAGAAAATTCTCTATCCACTCAGACAAAGTCTTCCCTATACACGCACGGCTAGGCAGAAACAATGAACATTCAATTGCAATCAGAGTAGAACACTTAACATTCTAAACAATTTAAACAACTTACATAATAATCTGATAATGAAAACATCACAACAGAGTCCACATATGGTGTCCCGATTTGCCGTGCGACTTGACTGGGTGGTCGGCGGTGAGAAAATACCTATTATTGGTGTATCGAGCCCATTGTGCGTCAAACGGATGCCAAAAACGGACTCATCGCGTGAAAACATTGAAAATCGGCTATTTTCGGGCAAAATGGGCCGAATTTTGGGTGGGCCGGTCCACGGCCCACTTGGCGTGCATTGGGACCAGCGGGCGGCGCGACATGGACACGTGGCGGGCTGTGATTGGCCGGGCGGGGGGTGTGAGTCACGACGCAATCCACGCCGGGCGCGATGCGCCGTGGACCGCGCCAGGCCACGTGGCGACCACCCATTGGCGGGCGCATAACCCGGAAGCCCCAGAGCAGTCCGCGCCTCGTGCCCCGTGCACCCCGGCGTAGACCCCGCAGGGGACATGTCAATCCGGGCGCTGCGCGGTGGCGGCCTGAATGGCCGCCACGTGTCTTTCGGGCGACGCCTGTAGCTTTCGGGCGCCCAAAAGTTAGGCCCGAATCCGAAAATCCATTTTTTTTGGATTTCGGCTATAAATAGCCCGTTCTAGTCTCCTTTTGAGGACTTTTCCGAAGCCTTCTTGAGTGCTTCTTTGTCAGGGAACTTCGTCTTTGAGTCTTCTTCGATATTTGGGATCCCAGAGATTTTTTGGAAGACGTTTCATCAGCTTCCTCCTTGACATCGTGAGCTTCGACGTGCCTTTGATACCGAGCTTTTCCGTCCATGTTTCGTCCGCAGGCTCACCTGGGCTGACCCGAGGGATTTTTTGGCCGATTTTTGCAACATCATTTCCACGAGAGGTAGATCTTGGATTTCCGTATTTACCACTTCTCTCAGTTTTGGGTTTTTATTGGGATTTTCGGAGCATCTTTGAACCCCTTTCTTGCTGCTGGTTTTTCTGGATAGCGGAGCTTGTTTGAGTTTTATCTCGGTGCTCAGTTATTGAATTTTAGCCTGTGCGGACTCAATTGACATCTACGCTTCGCAAGGATTGCAGCCATATTTTTATTGAAATTTTTGGAGATCATCTCAAAGGTGATATTTTGACTTCTTCTGGACTGATTTTTCGTAGAGTTGGAATTTTGGGGATTTTTGCTTACCGCGGTGTTTGGTCTGTATCTCAGCGATCGGGGGGAGTTTTATGGTGTTTTTGGGCTCGTTGGGATCGTGGGAATCTGAGGAGTATCTTTGTTCAGTTTCGGCTTATTTGGACTTCGGATCGACATGTGCATTTAGGTGGGTTGCTCTCGTCTCCAAAACCGGTGGACGATTCTCTAATTCTATATATTAGTGAGCATGCATGTTGTGAGATGTGATAAAAAGCATGTGGTGAGAGATAATATTTCCTTCTGTGGATATTGAGATCATGTTGGTTAATTTCCCTATTTAAATTCAGTTAAATTTAATGTTATTATTGGAACCTTGACCTAGCACCCTGTCATATGTTTCATATTTCAACCAGACTAGTAGAAAACCCCAACTTGGGCTAGTTTATTTATGCTTTAGACACTCCCACACTTTTATTCATTTTCCTGGACTTAGAGTGTTCCTCGCCCGGGTAGTGGGCCGAGTGGTCGGGTTATTGGGAGATGCATGCTACACTCGTGTCTGGGGGCCGAGTGGAGTCTGGTAGCTGTGGATAGATCAGTACTAGTCTTGGGAGCCGTCTGAGTCGACAGTGGGTCTCAGCTGTTGAGTATTTCCAGCTAGTGGGTCAGAGATGTGATTTGAGTATTGTCGATCTTATTGATGGTGGATTTGGATTATAGCCTGCATGAGCCATATTGAGCTCGACAGAAATGCGCGGATACTTTCCTCGGTGGGGTCGCGCCCGTGGAGTGCCGCTCCGGAGCTCGGCCTTTTACTTTGCTATCGCGACTTGTCGACGCAGTCCTTCCGGCTGGGCCTTTTTTAGGCAGTCACGGACACCCTACGTAAGTCCAGTCCTCCGTGGATATAATGGCAGTAGGTGGGCGCAGGTTTGACTAGACCCTTTGTGGCAGTCAGTGTAGATTGGGTGATTGTTCTATCGAGAGGTTGTAGATGTATCATGTTTCATCTGTATCACCCTTTGAGCATTTAGATAGAGGCATAATAGCTGTAGAGTTATTTCCAGTATTTTCTTTATAGTACTACATATGTTACTTGATGCCTCTAGTAGACTTAGTGGGCAGACCGTCGGGCTTAGTGGCGGTACCCATTGAGAACTACTGTTGGTTGTAGTTCTCACACCCTCTGTCGGTGACAGTTTTGCAGAGGCATCTTCGCCAGTTCCTACCTCTGCTGTTGTTGCTTCTTTTGATCGAGGCGAGGGAGTCGCGAGCTAGCTCCCTACCTGTCTTTGGAGAGTAGCTGTACCCCCTTATTGGAGATTTATAGTATTGTCAGTTGGATTAGTATATTTACTCTTTTGAGAGTTTCCTTTATTCTGAGAGACTGATTTATTGTGAGGATCTGACTTGTACTGTGAGCCTGTACACTGATGTATTATTATTTTAGTTTACCTCCCCGTTTGGGTTCTTAGATGTTGTATCAGAGGATGATGTATGATGATTATTTTTTTTTTTGGGAGATGGATATTGTATTTTTATTTCTAGTTGTACAGTGGTCGGATTTTAGTTTTACAGCAATTTACTTTCCAGCTCTGATATCTGTTTAACTGTAGTTTTATCCTTACAGGTTGGACGCTTCGCCTATGCGGGGTTTTCCGTATAGGTGGCGGATCTGTTGGCGAGCCCGGGTCGCAGTTTCGACCCCGGGGCATGACACCACAGCTAACAATAATCGAGAGCTACTGAATCTTGAACATAGTAAAAGAACACTGACAATAAATGGTACTGGCCAGCTATCAAGCTAGCATCAAGGGACAGCTCTATCACGGAATCCTCACATCACCATCCCGACATCCTACCACCCGACGAACCTGAAACTGGTGTCACCAGAGGGTGTGAGATACAACTGAATGTATCCCAGTGGGTACAACGAACCGGAGACGAGCAAGTCGTACCTACTGGTATACAATAATCAAGGCAGTAATAATCAGTAGGAAAAACTAATAAGGAAGCAATAATTGTAAGGCATGAATAGAGCGATAACTGTGAATCAAGTATGGATCAATAACTGTAAAACAAGTATGGAAGCAGTAAAGGTAAATATGCATCAACATAACTGATAAGCAAAGATACCCAATCATGTGCCACTGTTGGTCACGAGGACCTCAGGCTAATGCCGAACCGATTCTGACATGTATCTCACACCTGCTGACTAATAACAAAAAGGGGCTCAATATCGCCCGGTCCCACAGGTGCAGCCATGTAAACGATTTCACGGGTCTCATAGACCACTCTACAGGTAAAGAACACCAAAACGGGGGCCAGTCCGCTGGTGTACGTGAAAATATATAGTTGGTGCATAGCGATCTCAATGCAGATGCTCAAGCTCGCGGTCAGAAGACCGGAAACACGGCGAATAGCCGAGAACTCCCAAACGGGATCCAGAGTCAAACATAGTGCCAGTAAATGCCATGATAACAACATATCCTCCTACTCTATCATGCAATAATAAATCAAAATTAAAAGTAATAACAAGAAGGTAGCAGTAGGAGATATCAAACATACAAAGACTGGGAGTGTCAACTACACTGAGGGAATCATGGCATATAAATGTAAGGTAGAGAAAAATCACAGTGTCAATGAATATCATAATGATAATCATGTCCTCATACTCTATCATGCATGGTAATTCAGGAATAATGAGAAGATACAAATGTAGCAGTAGGAGATATATCACTAAGCGACTAGTAAGTCATAATCAACTCATGAAACTGAAACGAGTCAAGATCTAGAAAATCGTAGACTACCAACTAGATCATTTATATTCTTGGTGCCAAGCAATGTCATGACGACAATGATATCCTCCTACTCTATATGTATAGAAATCGAAACATATGACAGATGACCGAATGTAGCAGTAGGAGATATCTAGCAAGAGCGAATAGGAGTGTCTACTAACACTAATCATGGCATCTATATGCAAAACAGGTATGAATCGCAAGGATACTAAAAGTGTCGACTACACTGAATATCATGATATGTCACAATAAGCAAGATAGATCATAGAGCAGAAAAAATGAAGAATGGCTAGCAAAATAACCAAAGGGTCCAATCAACCACGGTACCCAAAAGGTTACACTATGTCATTGCCCGGATCGGAGTACCCACCTCAATGTAGGCGGTCCGGGAATCCGCTGCTAGGCCCACGTACAGGCTCCTGACTGCTCGAGCCTGAATCAAAAATACCTATCAGTGACTATCTCACTCACAACCACCCCACAGACTCACAATGCAAAGAGAGGCAAAACAGTGGACTTCACTGAAGTCCCAGGATCCGTCGAAATTTTCGGTAATCCGCCGATTGACCACTATTGGTCACTAAAGTCAAATGACAATCCCCGGCGAATAAGTGGTCCCAACCACTTCGCCACAATCCTCCGTGTTCCAATTAACCGGAACGTTTTTCAAAATCTCGAACTGTCGCACCCGATCGATCTCTTACTCGAATAAGAGGCTAGAACGACATCATCATCGTTCAAATGAGGGAAAATAGTCCAAGGGTCCAAACTGCGACGTTCGCACTGTCCGGGGATGCCAACGCGTGCAATTTGCACCACTAAACACTACCGATAAAATTATTTGCATTAAATAATAATCTACAAAAAAAATGGATCATACCTCTCATCCCGCGATTAAAATCAATATCACACCGATTTAAAGCACTATGCGGTATCTCGTAAGACGCGTCGCTGTCCGGGGTCCGTTCGGTGTCAAAAAGCTTGTATTCGGGTCAACCGGAGCCGCAAACAATAAATATCGGTGATAAATACTAATGCTGCGATTTAATACAACTTAAGTAAAATAAGCACAAAGAAGGCGTTTAGGGTGTACCGTGTTCGTCTGTCGAAGAAACGATGGCCGCAGGAATTTTCGGGATGCAAAACGGTGCAAGAGTTGTGCACAGGCATAGCGGCGTGCAAGAGCTAGGTAGTGTGCGGGCACAAATAGTCCGTAGGCCATGCACGGGCAGCGCGCAGACGACGCGGGCACGGGTTGCACGCGGTGGCGTGCGATGCAAGCAGGTCGCGGGCTGCATGCATGCGGCATGCGACTGCGCTCAGCCAAGCAACGCGGTAATGCGCGGCGCGGTGCGGGCTGCGCGCGGGCGTGGTGCGGGATGCGCACGGGCGCGGCGTGGGCTGCGTACATGCGGTGCGACGCAGCGAGGCGCAAGCAGCGCGACGCAACGCATGGCGACGTGGTGCAGGACGGCGTTGCGCAGGCTACGCTGGACTGCACAGGCGACGCGCTGCACGGGCTGGGTGCAAGGCAGGGGATGGCCAGGGCAGGGGCGCGCGCAGGCAAGGGGCGGCCAGGGCAAGGGCACACGCGGGCGGCGCGCGAGGCAGCAAGCGCGCGGCACGCACGCAGGGCGGGTGCAGCTGCAGGGCAGCGGGCTCTGGGTGCTGGGTGCGCGGCAGGAGCAGCGCGGACGCAGGGGATCGCGCAGCAGCAGGGCGGCGCGTTGTGCGCTTGGTGCTGGGCGCGCGGCAGCAAGGTGTGGAGCACAAGCGGCAACAACGAGCAGGCGGCGGCCCGCGCATGTGGCACGCGCGCAAGGCGCATGCAACAGCGGCGGCGGCGGCTAGCAGAGCGGCGGCGATGGCTAGGGCATCTGAATCTAGAGGGGAAGATTCCACCGTCTTCGCCTCTTCAGCTTTGACGGCAACGGCGACGGCGGGGAGGTGTACGGATGAGAGGAAGGGAAAGTCTTGTGATGACGGCTCAGGAAAGGAAAATAAGAAGGGATTAGGGTTTTAATTAAGTTAGGGATTTAGTTTAGAGAATCCCAAATCCTAATTGTCTCGCCCCGGGGTCGAAACTGCGACCCGAGCTCGCCAACAAATCCGCCGCCCATACGGGAAGCCCCGTATAGACGTAGCGACTAACCTGCAAAAGAATCATCTACACTAACAGATATCAGAGCTGAAAATGTAAAATGCTGAAAAGTAAAGTAGATAAATACAACTACAACTCCAAATAATACAAACCATCCTCACCCTCAATACAAAGTCTCTCTCAGCAGTAAAGGAAAGGTACAACTCGATACCTCACTATAATGATCGCTCAACAAAACACTCACAGAAACTGGTAAGGGGTACATCTACTCTCTCTCAGAGGATGACTGGAAGGAATCTATCTCGCGACTCCCTTACATCGGTCTGAAGGAGCAGGATCAGCAACTGGAGCGGAGCAGAAGTCCTTGGGGAAAAGACACCACGACGGGTGTGAGAACTACATTCCACAGTAGTTCTCAGTGGGTGCCGCCAACAAGCCCGACGGTCTGCCCACTAAGTCTACTAGAGGCATAAAGTAACATATGCAGTGCCGTAAAAAAAAATTGGAAAAATAAAGTCTACAGCTACTATGCCTCTAGCTAGATGCTCAAACAGTGAAACAGGAAGAACATGATGCCACAACTAACCCTCAACTCAGATCACCCAATCTAAACTGACTGCCACATCGGGTCCAGTCAAACCTGCGCCTACCTACTGCCGTTACATCCCGGAGGACCGGACTTACGTAGGGCGTCCGTGACTGCCAAAACTGGCCCAGCCAGAGGGACGGTGTCTGTGACTGCCAAAACTAGCCCAGCCAGAGGGACAATGCATCGACAAGTCGCGATAGAAGTATCAGGCCCAACTCCGGAGTGGCACTCGAGGGGCGCGACCCCACCGAGTAAAGTATCCGCGCATCTCTGTCGAGCTCAAATGTGGCTCATGCAGGCTATGATCCAAATTCTCGATCAACAAGATCGGCTGTAACCAACAAAACACTGTCTCACTCACAGGCTGGAGAACCACACAGCCGAGACCCACTGTCACTCTGACGGCTCCCAAAGTGTTACGGAATTTGAGTTGGTGTATTTCGTGAAAGTACTGAGTCTTGAAGATTGAAGATGAAAGAACTTTGGATCATATACCTCAATCTCAAGAAAGAAGAATTCAAAAGGATCAGGTATGTTTAACTAAAGATCTTTTGGTGATCCGAATACTTCTTGTAGTGTAGAAACACCTGGAAGAAAGTTTTATTGCATAATCATCAAAAACTGGACATGGGACATGTTCAGGATCCGGATCGTGCTCGGCAATCCGGATCCCGAAGGGTGTTCGTTCAGGCAATGTTTCAATCCGGATCGCAGCATTTCATGATCCGGATCCCGAACACTGGTTTTACCTTTTCACTTGCATGATCCGGATCAGGATTTGCAATCCGGATCCCGAACGTGATGTTTGGTGAAACTGTATGAACGATCCGGATCGGGGACTTCGATCCGGATCCCGAACTTGCATTTTTCTGGAAATCGTCTTTCTTGCTTCTGCGATCCGGATCGTGCAATTCCAATTCGGATCGCCGTGCGTAAAATTTCCAGAAAAGGCAGTTTTTGATCCTTATCTTCTTCCAATGGTTTCTAACCTATAAATAGGCCCTGTATTCATTTTCTAGGGCATCCACATTCATCGGCAAAATAGAAAAAGATAGCCGAAAAGAAAAAATCCACATATAGAGAAGAAAGGAAATCAATAGAATTTATTCTATATTTCTTCATCTATATTGATTGATTTGATTCTAGGTTTTCCTTACTCATATTTTGAATAGAATCAAATCAATGAATACTTAGATGGTATTTCCGATCTATTTCTAATCTAAGTATTCGGCGGATCATCACCACCCAAAACAAAACAACGATTTACCCCAAGTGGCAACTACGTTCGTGGACTCGCGTGGCCTTGGGACTCAAGGTGCAACTACGTTCGTGGATTCGAAGCGTGGTACTGGGTGAAGACCGTGGATTCGGTCGGACGTCGTGGACTCGACGTTGGACGCTGTGGATTCAGCGTTGGGCGCGGATCGTGGATTCGAGAAGCATCGTGGAGCGAGCGGGAAGATCTACTAGGAGCGTATGGTAAGAGGTTGAGTCGTCTGTGAGTACGTTATATCACCTTGTACGTGTGTTAATTCTAGTGGATTTCGCCGTGTTATCGGTCCCGTGGTTTTTTACTCCGGTTTGGAGTTTTTCCACGTAAAAATCTTGCGTGTTATTTTATTTTTCCGCATTGGGTTTATTTGCGCAACGATTTTTGAGTGTTTATTGTTTACACCTATTCACCCCCCTCTAGGTGTTTTTTCCCCTATTTAGATCCAATTACTTATAACCCAACAAGTGGTATCAGAGCGGGAATAGGGTTGTAAACAATGGTTGAAGGTGGAAACATCAATCGACCCCCTTTCTTTGATGGAACAAATTATGCGTACTGGAAAGTACGGATGAAAGCCTTTTTAATTTCCATCGACGAAAGGGTGTGGCAATCAATTGAATTAGGATGGTCTAATCCAACTGAACTTATTGATGATGTTCGCACCTTAAAACCTAGGTCGAAATGGACCAAGGAAGAGATAGATTCTTCTTCTTACAATGGCAAAGGAATTAATGCTCTATTTAATGCTTTGTCACAAACAGAGTTCTCTCGCGTCTCGGCATGTGAGACTGCGAAAGAAATCTGGGATGTTCTTCAAGTTACGCATGAGGGAACTAACCTTGTGAAGATTCAGAAACTGCAAATGCTTACGAGCAAATTTGACTCTATCTCTATGGCAGAGAATGAATCTTTCACTGACTATTACACACGATTGCAAGACATCGTGAACTCATGTGCTAACTTGGGAGAGAAGATTCCAGAATTTAAAGTTGTAAGAAAAATTCCTTAAGAACTCTTCCTGAACGATTTCGCCCGAAGGTCGCAGCCATTGAAACAATTAAACACCCGGACGAAATGCGTGTAGAAGAATTAGTAGGTGCTTTGCAAACTTATGAAATGACATTTCCTACTAACTATTCTTCTGGAAAAGCATCGTCTTCTAAGTCTTCAGGTTACGCATTGAAATCAATCAAAGAAGAAGACGCGGATTCATCCTCCTCGGACGACGACGAGAACCTATCTATGGAGGACTTTGAGAAGCAGCTCGCTCTCTTGACAAGGAAGTTTCGCTGCAACTTTCGAAGGGGTAATCCAAGCAAAACTCCATCCTTCGAAAAGTCGAAGAAAGGCAAGGGTTCTTCAACTTACAAGTCAAGGAAGCAAGAGAACTTCTCAAAGGATAAGAAAAGTTCAGAGGGACAAGTACAGTGCTTCAAATGTCGAGGCTACGGCCACATTTCAACGGAGTGTCCCAACAAGAATCCGGCAAAGAAGAAGGCGATGCAAGTCGTCACTTGGGATGACAACTCAACGTCAAATGAGTCATCGTCAAGTGATGAAGAAGACAACGCAACGGCATTCCACGCGTCCACCTCTTCACCCTTCATGTGCTTAATGGCAAGTACATCCGACTCACTGTCCAACTCCACTGTTGAAAAGATTGCAACGGACGATGAATCAGATGATTCGGAAGGTGAAGATTTTGCTCTAGCCTATCACAGACTTTTGAGGGATTCAAAGAAACTGGCTAAGCAAAACAAGGGGTTGAAAGGGAGATTGCAGGATCTCGAAGAAGAAGTAAAAAGGGTAACCTCTCTCTCAACCGATCTTGAAGTGGAAAGGGATAATCTGATTAAAACAAATGTTTCCCTTCAAGAGTCCAATGAGCAACTCGAGAAGAATTATATGGATATGGTGAACAAAGCGAATTACTTCTTGAAGCTCAACGGCGAGGCTCAACAGGAAAAATTGGAAATGACGAAGACCATTCTCCAACTAAAGGATGACTTACACCGATTCTCTTCAGGAAGGAGTAAGTTGGATAGGCTTCTTGGTCTTGGTCAAACAAATAAGTTCGGCCTCGGGTACACTCAAACTGGAGATATTCCAAGTTCGAGTGGACAGTTTTGTGCCTGTGCCTCGTCGGTACCTCCTCCTCCGACACTGGATTTCAAGACATACAACGACAACAACCTACTACTTCATCCTCCTCGGGATCGTCAAGACCTAAGGTATGTTTTCGTTGTGGCATTTCAGGGCACATAAGGAGAAATTGCAAGACGGGAGAAAAACGCACATCTCAAGCATCTCTTGCAATGACTACCAAAAGGACGATTCCTCAGAAATCAAGTGCAAATCATTCAAAGGAAAAGAGCCTTGGTAGTATACCGCACAAGACAACATCATCAAGGAGCAGCAATTCTTAACAAGACGCTTTCACCTACCTAGGAGATTAACTTCGCGACCATTACCGACGCATTCCAAAAGGTTTGGGTGCGC
Organism: Tillandsia fasciculata; assembly: GCA_029168755.2. Classification (NCBI taxonomy): domain Eukaryota; kingdom Viridiplantae; phylum Streptophyta; class Magnoliopsida; order Poales; family Bromeliaceae; genus Tillandsia; species Tillandsia fasciculata. The sequence goes on from CM054950.1 coordinate 13,018,380, forward strand.
AAAGGTGAGATTTTCCCTTGTCTTGTTACTAATGTTTCTTTGCATGCATATGATAGTTCGTCTTGGTATCTGGATAGCGGTTGTTCCCGTCACATGACCGGTGACAAAAACTGTTTTCAAAACTTGAGATAAACTCCGGAGGATTGTGTGTTTTTTCGGAGATGGTCGGTCTTCCAAAATTGTTGGGAAGGGAACCGTAGCTATTCCGGATGGCCCAATTTGAAAAATTGTGTTATTTGTTGATGGCCTTAGGACTAACCTCATAAGTATTAGCCAACTTTGTGACAATGGTTATTCAGTTAACTTTCATCTGTTGAATGTACTGTAACTGATAAGGACCAGTTGTTCTTTCTTTAAAAGGGGTTAGATCTGAAAACAATTGTTATGTATTCCTACTAAATTTTTTGAAAAATGTAACCTAGCATCTTTGAAAAATAAACACTTTGGCATGAAAGGCTAGGTCACATAAACTTTAAGGAACTTGCTAGAATTTCAAACAAGATGTGGTCAAGGGGGTTCCTAAACTTTTCTTTTGAACGAAACAATTGTGTGTGGCGGTTGCCAAAAGGGAAAACAGTCTAGGACTGCACACAAGAACTTGAACCACATAGGTACAAATCGGCCCTTGGAACTTTTACACATGGATTTAATGGGGCCAACTCGTCAACCATCTCTGGGAGGTAAATGGTATATTTTTCTTATTGTGGATGATTTTTTCTAGATATACTTGGGTAGCATTTTTAAAAGAAAAAGCTGATACCTTTGATTCTTTTCTCGAAATCTTGCCATCGTATTATGACTGAAAAGAATGATAGGATTACTCGAGTTAGAAGTGATAGAGGTGGGGAATTCATAAATTCCAAATTCATTGATTTTTGCACTTCTAACGGCATTAAACATGAATTCTCTGCACCTTATACACCTCAACAAAATGGTGTAGTCGAGCGCAAAAATAGGGTCGTACAGGAAATGGCACGTGTTATGCTTCACAGCCGGAACTACCTTCTTATTTTATTTTTTGGCTGAAGCGGTGAACACTGCTGTTTATGTTATTAATCGCGTGTATTTGCGCCCGGGGACATTGAATACACCATATGAACTTTGGTTTTGTAGAAAACCTAACATCAAGTATTTTCGTATCTTTGGGAGTCGGTGTTTTATTTTGCGTGATCGCAAAAATCTTAGAAAATTTGACTCTCGAAGTGACGAAGGGATTTTCTTAGGTTATTCTACAAACAGCAGAGCATATCGAGTTTTTAACTTAGAATCTAAGACGATCGAAATCGATAAATGTTAAGGTAGATGAAGCATTTCATTTTGAATCTGAAAAATCTACCCTCGATATCTCTCTTGATGATGATACACCTGCTAATGCATCTTCTTCTAACAATTCTTTCGATAATGATGTTGATGCACCTAACGGTTCTTCAAGTTCAACTGATGTGCAGGAATCATCTCGTGTGCCTCCGTCTACTCCTCTACCTCAAACATTACGTATCTCCAAGGATCATCCTGAATCGAACATCATTGGAGACCCACAAGAAGGAGTCAGAACACGGAGACAATTGGTTTGCGGATTTGCTTGCTACGTATCTCAAATCGAACCAAAGAACATCGATGAAGCTCTTCAAGATGACTACTGGATTAAAGCAATGCAGGAAGAGTCCATCAATTCGAGCGAGCGCAAATTCAAGTTTGGGAATTAACGAAGCCTCCGAAGCAACACAATGTGATAGGGACCAAATGGATTTTTTCAAGAACAAGAAAAAATGAAGATGGTACTATTATCAGGAACAAAGCAAGGTTAGTTGCTCAAGGCTACTCTCAAGTAGAAGGTATAGACTTTGATGAAACTTTCGCCCCTGTAGCTAGACTCGAGTCCATTCGTATCTTATTTGCGATAGCTTGTCATTTTAAAATCAAATTATTTCAAATGGACGTTAAGAGCGCCTTTTTAAATGGGTTTTTAAATGAGGAAGTTTATGTGGCTCAACCGAAAGGTTTTGTGGATCATAAAACTACCTAACCATGTTTTTCGTCTGAAAAAAGGAACAGGGCTCTTTAACGGTCTGAAACAAGCACCGCGAGCATGGTACGAAAGGTTGACAAAGCACCTTTTGGAAAGGGCTACACTCGAGGGGGAGCTGACAGGACTCTCTTGTGTGAAACATTATCAAAACAATTTCATTGTAGCACAAATCTATGTCGATGACATTGTATTTGGTGCAACGACGGATAATGATGCTTCCAAATTCGCGGATACCATGGAAAGCGAATTTGAGATGTCATGATGGGCGAATTAACTTATTTTCTTGGATTACAAGTTAAACAAAACGATGAAGGTATTCACTTGTGTCAATCCAAGTATGCAATGGAGTTGGTCAGGAAATTTGATCTAGAAAATTCGAAGGATTTTCCAACTCCAATGGGAACTAGCCATAAGGGACTTGGAAGTGAATCACATAGTGAGAATGTAGACGAGAAACTGTATCGCAGTATGATTGGAAGTCTACTGTATCTCACGGCTAGTCGCCCTTATATATCTTTCAGTGTTGGGATTTGCGCGAGATATCAATCAGCACCGAAGGAGGTTCACCTGAAAGCGGTTTAAGCGGATCATTGCCGTATATCAAAGGTACAATCAGTTTTGGAATTTGGTATCCTATTGGAACAAGTTTGGATATTGTTGGATACTCAGATGCCGATTGGGCTGGATCAGTGGATGACCGGAAAAGCACGAGTGGTGCATGCTTCTATCTTGGCCATTGCCTTGTCGCATGGCATAGTAAAAAGCAGAATTGCATAGCACTCTCGACTGCCGAAGCGGAGTACATTTCTGTAGGAAGTTGTTCAACCCAATTGATTTGGATGAAAAGCGTGTTGAGCGATTTCCGGATTTCAGCAACTTCGGTAACCATTTTATGTGACAACACTAGTGCTATTAACATTTCAAAAAACCCTGTGTTGCACTCTAGAACAAAACATATTGAACTTAGATATCATTTTCTTAGAGAGCTAGTTGAATCAAATATTCTTCAATTGTCATACATTTCAACTGAGGATCAATTAGCTGATATCTTAACAAAACCTTTGGATCAAAAACGTTTTATATTTTCACTTGCGTAAAGCAATTGGCATGCTTTCCTTGAAATAATCCACTTTTTGAAACCTTTGCTTAGGTTAGGTTTTGTTTTTGTTTTTGTTTTGTTCTCTATCTATGTTTTTATACATAGTACATTAATTGAGCATAAACCCATAATTGACTTTAATTGCATCCTTTTGTGCATTTAGAAATTTATTATGCTTTTGATAACATAATATGTCAATGTTGCAATGATCATTTACGTTCATTAAACCATCTTTTAAGTGATCAAAGTCAATTTCTCTCTCAATGATCTCTTGGTTTAGTCATTATCATATTTGATTGCTTAGT
>CM054950.1:13021912-13058009 GCA_029168755.2 Tillandsia fasciculata
TGACCAGGGTAGCTGCGAGGTGGTCTGAAATTCCAGGGGTTCACCCGGCGCCATCAATATTGATCGCATCCCGTCTAAGCAGTGTACAGCCATAATGTACCCTTGTACTTCGGGTCAATGAAGAAGTCTCGAAATAACTTCTCCATTGAGGAAAGCCAAGTCCCGATCTCCCAAGCTGAGGTATCCCGCCTTGAAAACCTGGGCGGTCCCCGCTTACAGAACTGAGTAATTTTGTCAGCAAAACTCCTGCTCCTCTGCAGGAGTCAATGGCCGGATTGCTCCCTGAGCCAGGGGATGCCAGGGTCACTGGTACAACTGGGGGATGTCACGGCAGGGGAAGAAGGTACGGAGAATTCTCCGAGGGTGCTACAACAGGCTGCGCCCTCTGTTCTAACATCTGCGTCAGCCGGCTCATGGCCTCCTCCTGGCGCCGAACAGCTTCAGATATCTGAGCCATCTGAGCCTGCAGCTCTTGCACCTCACTCTGCTGGCCCTGCTCGGACGCCTCCTGATCAGGTTCAGGGGTGGGGAATCAGGTTTGGACGACCATCAACATTCTCCGTCGCGGAGGCATCCTACCACAAGAAAATATACTCAGTATCATCACCCTACACGACCCACTCTTAACGAAAGTCAAAGACATTCTCCTATTTCTGTGACTTTATATTGTCTGCAGCCAACATAACTGTCTACCAGAAGTAGGCTAAGTCGATCCTTCTTTCTTTACTAGAAGAGTTAAATAAATAACCCAACGACTTCCGCAAAATTATCACGTCTCTCATACCCTATTATCCTAGGGTCTGCCAAAAGCCTAGGGTTTCCTAAGTCCCAACTGACCTATCCCTAAGCTCTGATACCAACTTTAATCTGTCACGCCCCGGAACCCGGGCTCGCCAACAGATCCGCCGTGCACACGGAATTTCCCGCGAACACGAAGCGTTGGTAACCTGTTCTGAGATAATATGAACAGTTCAAGAGTGGAGGGTACGACATCTATCTACAGCTCTCAGTCTCCCAGGAGATCCATCTATTCAGCGATCCCCTTACCTTTATCAGCTGCTGATGGCCTAGCAGCTCCCGCAGATGACTCTGCAAAAATAAAGAAGAAGAAGAAATGGAAACAATAATGGGGGTGAGAACTACCAGATAAACCAGCAGCCTCCCCTAGTGGGTAAAAACCTCAACTCTGACGCACCCACTAGGACTACTAGAGGCAGCAGGGAAGAACAGTTGTAAGCTATAAAGACTGCTGATAAAAAGGAAACTACCATCACCATGCCTCTAAATGCCAAGCAATGGAATAACTAAATGTATGAATTAGTGTATAAATGCCTGTCTGAATGAACTCAATCTGGTGTCACTAGCAAAACTGGTACTTCCTGCTGTGCCTTGCCAAATCGGGTATAACGCCGATGGGGGATAGTATTTGCCAAATCGGGTATGCCGATAGGGGATAATGTTGGCCAAATCGGGGTGCCGATAGGGGATAATGTTGTAACACACTCCGGAGTGGCACTCGAGGGGAGCGACCCACACGAGTAAAGTATCTCAGTAATAAGTATCAGAGGTGTCATAAATCAGCAGGACTGGATCATGATTATGATCAAAGTGGGAAAACCATCCACTAGGAAAACCAGATCCCTAACTGACGCAATAAACCAAACTCAACCCCAATCTGATGCAAGGATAATCCTCTGGTCGACCGCCTACTGTCCACGGTCACCGCAATACCCCACAAGTCCACAATCTAGCACAACCTTGGCTACACTATCCCGAACCCCTGCTCACACTTGAGCAACAACATCTGAATGCAAAGGACAACAATAAAACATGTTCAAATCCCAATATGATAGTGTAGCAATGAATAGTGGCCTTACCTGATGTCCGGGCATGCATGCAACTGTCTTTATTTTTAAAAGTTGTAAAATAGTGTCAAAGGTTTAAAACAATTGATTTACTGAATAAAAGTCATTTGCATGCGAGATCATAGCCTTTGTCTCAATCACAGTGTCCCAATATAAGTCATCATATCATTTGTGGGGTTATATTAAATTTTAGGGGAGTTGTAGTTTGTCCTGTTAGTAGTCCTGTTAGTAGTCCTGTCATAGTCCTGTCATAGTCCTGTTAGTAGTTGTGTAGTAGTCCCAATGGTTCTCATTAATTGTCCTGTTAGTTTGTCCCAATGTTCTCATCAATTAAATTTTAGAGTTCGTCCCAGCGGTCCTTGTCATTTGTCATATTAATTTGTCCCAATGGTTCTCATTAATTGTCATAATTTTAGGGGATTTCTAGTAATCCCAGTGAGCTTGTCAAAAATGAGGTAAGCAACAACCGCCCACCTTGAACAGCTCAAACAACACCCCAGGTAGTCTCCTGGTTGTCCACAGTCCTTAATCCTGCAAACCAATGCTCCCGGTATAAATACAAAACCCAAAAAGCACAATATTTACTGTTTTTCAGACAGCACGGGAAAAGAGGAATTTTTCACCTCTAAAATGAGCTCCTAAAATCCCAGAAAAATCACGGTTGCGTTCCTCGCGAAGAGTAGATCAAAATCGACTCCTTAAACGCCTCGATCTGACGCTCCTACGTCAAGATAAAAATCGGAGAAGTCGGTGCTGTCCAAAAATCATCACAGTAAAAAGGGGGTCAAAGAGGACCTAAAAACTATGCCAAAAGTACGAAATGGAGCAAAATGATCAATACGGAAATCGAAGCCCTACCTCTTACGGTCGCGCTGTCGCAAAAATCGTCCAAAAATTCCACCTGGTTAGCCCGCAGTGAATTTTCGACGGAACTGCGACGGGAAATGGGCCTAAAAGAAAAATCGTCGCAGTGCGCCGCGTCGCAGATATCTCACTATCTGTAACTCCTAAATTCCTGAGATTGTAGAGAGAGAAAGAAGAGAGAGAGAGGAACAACTTTTGTATTTGGCACTTTTCCTGATTCTCTCTCTAAAGCTCGCAAAACGAGGTGCAAATGAGAGGGGGTGGGGAATCTCTTATATATGGGCCAAAAGGGAATATTCCCACAAAGGATCGGATCCGAACACGAAACACCAAAACGGGCCAACCAAAACGCGCCACGCGTTGCCCAAACAGGAAACAGCCGGTGCAAGGGCCACTGGGAGGCTGCCACGTGTCCCACGTGGTGCACATGGCCGGTCCGCGCGCCGGGTCTTCCGGATCCTGTCAGCCAACGGGTGCCGCCACGTGTCATCCATCTAGACGCTTCTAGAAGCCGGCCAGCCAATGGGGAAGCGACACGTGGCAAGGAAAATGTTCGGTGCTCCCGGTGCACGCCAGGCCCATGGACCGCGCACCCGAGCCCTGCCCGCGCCTGCCCGCGCCTGCCCGGCGCTGCGCGCCTCCGCGCTCCGCCGCTGCGCCGCTGCCCGCCGCCGTGCGCCGCCGCCCGCCGCCGCTCGCCGGCGGCCGCCGCCGGCCGGAACAGTAATTCCGGCCGGCCGGAACAGTAATTCCGGTGAACAGTAATTTTTGGCCGAAAATAAAGTGAATATACCATTTTGACCGTTTTCGCGCGCTGAGTCCGATTCCGCCGTCCGTTTCGCCAAATTCTCATCCAAAATTTTGCCGAAAGCTCCCGGAAATTTCCGTTTGCTCCGATTTTTGCGCAGAGTCTCTTAAAAATATCCAATTTCGCTTCTACAAGCTCCGATGCACAGTACAAGCCTTCTACAGTCACTATTAATGTTGCGGAGGTTCTGCGGGGGTCCGGATCATCACAGTATGAATGCGAGATCAATTTTTGGTTGAATACCTTATATATTAAATAATTGATAGCCAATTGAGGGGGAGTCAATGAAATGTAAATTTGCTCAAAAGATGTGGAAAGAGTTACATTCCAATGAGGAGTGTGAAAACTACCACCACATGGAGAAAATGAAAGAAAGAAAAAGATACTCCATGAATGCAAAGCAAATTTTTGTTTTAAAAATATTGATGAAATGCATATTGAAATACATGACTCAGTCGTATTTCATGGTTGGTATAAGGTGGAATTTTTGATAAAAGATGCTCAAAGAGCCACTCCTTCAACAGATTGTCTAGATATATTATCTAACTTATCTGGGATTTCAAACATCTATTGATCTTGGTATTTCATTTTCTTTACCAAAATTGATGATTTGATAAAGGCATTACACATAAGATCAGGATAGATGTGATTGAAGTTGTTCAACTTTAAGAGTTTTAATTTTCGTAAATTTTCGTTTCATTTTTGAGTATTTTTGATAGATTTTGTATAATCTATTTCTTGTTGTATGAAACGATGATTTTTGTTTAAAGTTGACATGGTAAAGTGCTTACATACTTTTTCTGGATTTTATGGAATTTTTCTAAATTTTTCTGGAGAAAAAGTTGAAGCCGATCCGGATCGGGGTAAGTGATCCGGATCCCGAACGCAGGATTCTTCCTGCGGGTAGCCGATCCGGATCACATTCTTGATCCGATCCGGATCACGGCTAGGGTTTATAACAGAACAAAGAGATTTCAATTTCTTTTACCCTAATCTTTTGTTCCCAAGCCTCTAGAGTTTCTCTCTCTAGATTTCTTGCATCTTGGAGCTTCCAAACTCAAAGTTCTTCAATTACAAGTAAGTTTTGTTGATCAAATCTCGGTTTTTCACAGTTTTTATATTTTTTCATCAAACGTGAGTAAAAATCATGGATCTTTTTCGTTTATGAATGGTTTTTGATCAAATTTCTTTTGAAATAAGAACTCTGGGTCGTTTAGTTTTGCTTTTATGCTGGGTTTTTACCTGATTAACGAGTTTTTAGGCTTCGATTTCTAAAAATTCAGTTTTAGGGCATAAAAGAGGAATTTTTGTAAATCATGCGATTGATCTATTTTTAAATTCTTTTTGCAAAACTAATTTGATTCTTAGCTTCTCTACATGATTATGATTGTTTGGGTACAATTTTTCCAATCTTTCAAAATTGACGATTTTTCATGTATTCTTGAGTTGCTCTTCACAGGACTTCAACTTCTTAACGCACTGTGTTCAATGGGATTCTCGTGGTTCTTTCTTTTGTTAATCACGATGGTGCACACGAGTACATCTGTTAAAAAGGAACAGGATGATTCCACTCAAGAAAAGACTAAAGAAGCTGGGGAGGACAGCTCAGACTATGATGAGGAGGAATGGGATGAATTTTTCAAAGATGTTCAACGAAAAATTGATGAGGAGAACAGGAAATTTGTCAAAGGAAAAAGGCTTATGAAGTCTGCCTCAACAACTAAGCAATATACAAGACGGAAGAATGTCCAAAGAAGTGAAAGTCAGCGTAGTGGGCCTCTTACCAGAGCACGCTCACTTTCTGGAATTCTACAAACTGAATCTCCATGGGTTCAGGGACTGGATGCACCATCTGCTTCTACACAGCATCCATCACGCTCGAAGACACGGACTACAGACACAGATATATTGGAATCAGTTCTCCAGGAACAACAAGAATCTCTGCTGAACAAGAAAGAATCTCGAAAGAACTTCAGCAAATTTCCTCTCAGCACAAGAAGATCAAGAAAAAGTATTCCAATTTTCAAAAATGCTTAAAGGATTTTGAACAAGCTGAGCTGTACCAGTTTAGACTCCTCAGACTGAACAGCACCTTCTGACGTTACTCTCTTGCAGGCTTTCGATTTTTAGGACTTAGTTTTTGTTCTAATTTTTAGTTTAGTTCTCAGGTTTTTCATGTTAATGGAACTTTTAACTCTCCTTACATTTTGTAGTTTTAACTACATTTTTGGCTTGTTTGTGACAAAAAGGGGGAGAGAGTTAGAGAGAACTTTGAACAATGATTGACAATGAAATGATGTGAACATTGTGAATATCAATATCAAGGTAAGTATGACTTCAACTCAACTTTGGTTTGGTTTTTTCTTTCATTGATTGGTTGCATGTCCCTACTAACTATTTGACTAACTATTTGGGCATGTAATATGACTAACAAGTTGATGTTGGACTAACAGTTTGTGACATTTGGTTTTTTTGAATGCCTAGAAGATATGTTGGTTTTTAACTATGATTCTCTTACATATCTGAATTCTTCAAATGTCATGATGAGAATAAACTCTAACTCTGTACTTGGTTTTGTATGTTTCAATTCTTGAGGTATCTAACGATTTTGTTTGTCAAGAATGTTTTCTGTGTGCAGAGAGTACAGATGTCTAAGTCTAGAGTCTGTTTTAGGAGTTTATCTCATGTATTTTAATTTTCTGGATCTCCATTGTAAATTTTTGTTGTATGGTGATAGCAACAAAAATATCTTTTTGAATTTTCTTTTGTGGATTTGTGTTTTGTCACGAAACCGCCAAAGGGGGAGATTGTTACGGAATTTGAGTTGGCGTATTTCGTGAAAGTATTAAGTCTTGAAGATTGAAGATGAAGAAACTTTGGATCATATACCTCAATCTCAAGAAAGAAGAATTCAAAAGGATCAGGTATGTTTAACTAAAGATTTTTGGTGATCCGAATACTTCTTATAGTGTAGAAACACCTGGAAGAAGTTTTATTGCATAAACATCAAAAACTGGACATGGGACATGTTCAGGATCCGGATCGTGCTCGGCAATCCGGATCCCGAAGGGTGTTCGTTCATACACTGTTTCAATCCGGATCGCAGCATTTCATGATCCGGATCCCGAACACTAGTTTTACCTTTTGCTTGCACGATCCGGATCAGGATTTGCAATCCGGATCCCGAACGTGATGTTTGGTGAAACTGTATGAACGATCCGGATCGGGGACTTCGATCCGGATCCCGAACTTGCATTTTTCTGGAAATCGTCTTTCTTGCTTCTGCGATCCGGATCGTGCAATTCCAATCCGGATCGCCGTCGTAAAATTTCCAGAAAAGGCAGTTTTTGATCCTTATCTTCTTCCAATGGTTTCTAACCTATAAATAGGCCCTGTATTCATTTTCTAGGGCATCCACATTCATCGGCAAAATAGAAAAAGATAGCCGAAAAGAAAAAATCCACATATAGAGAAGAAAGGAAATCAATAGATTTATTCTATGTTTCTTCATCTATATTGATTGATTTGATTCTAGGTTTTCCATACTCACATTTTGAGTAGAATCAAATCAATGAATACTTAGATGGTATTTCCGATCTATTTCTAATCTAAGTATTCGGCGGATCATCACCACCCAAAACAAACAACGATTTACCCCAAATCGGCGCGTGGACTCGCGTGGCCTTGTGGACTCAAGGTGCAACTACGTTCGTGGATTCGAAGCGTGGTACTGGGTGAAGACCGTGGATTCGGTCGGACGTCGTGGACTCGACGTTGGACGCTGTGGATTCAGCGTTGGGCGCGGATCGTGGATTCGAGAAGCGTCGTGGAGCGAGCGGGAAGATCTACTAGGAGCGTATGGTAAGAGGTTGAGTCGTCTGTGAGTACGTTATATCACCTTGTACGTGTGTTAATTCTAGTGGATTTCGCCGTGTTATCGGTCCCGTGGTTTTTTACTCCGGTTTGGAGTTTTTCCACGTAAAAATCTTGCGTGTTATTTTATTTTTCCGCATTGGGTTTATTTGCGCAATGATTTTTTGAGTGTTTATTGTTTACACCTATTCACCCCCCTCTAGGTGTTTTTTTCCCCTATTTAGATCCAATTACTTATAACCCAACACAAAGAACCATGATCTACAGACTGCTATCAAACTCCACTCGGTCTCCAGACACGAGTGTAAATGCATCCCACAACAACCCGACCTCTCGGCCCACAACCCGGGCGAGGAAAAAGCTAAGTCCAGAATGAAATATAGAGTAGTGATGTGGGAATGTCTAGAGCAATAAAAACCTAACCCAAGTTGAAGTTTTCTACAGTCTGGCTGAAATGCTGCATATGGCGGGGGTGCTAGGTCAAGTTCCAAGATATCAATAATTAACAAGTTGTAGGAAATAAAGCATCACAAGATCATCAGAATTTAGCAGGAATAACAACTTTCACAGACTATCATGCTAACAATACACTATTCCTATCATGCTTGTTCCTACACATATAGAATTAATGTGCAATCCGAGGATCTTGGAAACGGGCCACCCACCTGAAGAGCTGAACTGTCCAAGTCCCACAGCTGAAAATATCAGGAAATCCAAATCTCCAACTCCAACGGGTCCAGCAATACCCGCAAACTCTCCTGGGTACATCACAAAGTTCATAATTACACTTAAATCCCAAAGATTAACCACGCACACACATACTGAAAATCAGTCCAAAAGATGCACTTATTTCACCTGCTGAAAGTGCTCTAAAAATTTCAATAAAAATATCACAGCGATCGTCGCGTCGAGACCTTCGAAACGGGTATCTGCATGTCCAAAACCGAGACCCGTAGGCCGAGTTACAAATTCCACAGTACAGGTGCGCAAACAATCACAACCACACAACTGTAAACTCTTGCACAGATAAAAAAGGAATAGTATACCTCCGGAAAGGTCTCGAAAAAATCCACGAAAAATACGGTGATACTCCTCGCGACGAGTAAATGAAAAATGAGTGCAGGCTCGTCTCGATCCGATGCTCGAGCGCGGAGAATAAAATCCGGCAAGGTGCTGCTGTCAGGAGAGAAATCCTATAGCAATAGGGGTTAAAAATGTACCAGGAACCCCTAGAAGAGCTCGGATCTGAAGAAGGTGGTCAATACGAAAAACATAGGCCTACCTCTCGAGAATCCAACGCCGTGAAAATCGTCCAAAAATACAGCCGGGGTAGCTCTGTAGACCTCCCAGACTGAAGTACGATGAAAACGGGCCTCCAATAGTAAATCGTCGCTCTGCGCTACGATGCCGAAGTCGTCGACGCCGCGGCCTCCAAAAATTCCAAAACTTTTTCAGCAGATGCACAAGAAGATAAGCTAAAACTTTGCTAAAGGGTACAAAGGCAAAAGAAGTTAGGAAAAGCCCCAAAAAGAAGAAGAAAGGCCCTATTTATAGGCCCTCCCACGAAAAGCCCATGAAAATAAAGTCATTGGGCTTTTCGGGCTCAATTTCCGGGCGCCCGAATTAATCGGGCCGCTACAGTGTTGGGCCCGGCCCAACACTGTGCGCGCCCGGTTTACCCTGGAGCCTCCACGTGGCCGCGCGGCTCCCCCCGCGCCCGGCGCACTCGCGCCCGCGAATCGCGGAGCGCCGCATGTCCCGACAGCGGGGCGTGGGGCGGCTGCGCCCGGCCAACCGTGGGCGCCACGTGGCTCCCACGTCGCGGGCTACCTGCCCCACCTGCCCCGACCTGCTCCCCTGGCGCGTGGACCGCGCGCGCGTGAGCCGGCCGCTCGCAGGCCGCCACGTGGTGCGCCCTGGTCCATGCGCCAGGCCGCAAGCCCCCGTGGACCGCGCACACAGCGCCCGCCAATCACGAGCCGCCATGTGTCCCTCGCGCCGGCCCATGCACCAGCGCCAAGTTCCGTGGACCGCGCCGCGTGCGCCGGCCAATCCGGTGCTGCCACATGGCACCAGGCCGGTCCACAGCCTCCCCCATGCACCAAAATACGCGAAAAACTTTCGGGGGTCCCTTTTTGGGCATCCGGACTCCGAAAAAGGCAAGTAAATAGTCGATTTTCGACGTTTTTTCGCGTTGAATCCAAATATGACCTCGGATTAGCCTAAAGCCCTTTCTAAATTTCGACAAAAATAGCCGGAAGGCAGGCTCAATCCCGAGGCCTCACAAAGTCCGTCCAACGCATCCATTTGACGCGTTGCGGGTCCCACACACCAATAATAGGTGATCTACATCACGGGTCATGGGAGAAGCAACACGGGGGTCAGGGTCACTACACTAATTCCCTTATCAAATAATTACAAAAATTACCTTTACGTCCCTATATCCAAGTCTCTTGAATTCATGTCCAAATTTCAAAATTTCGAATTTCTAAATTCTTGAGAAATGTGCCAAAAGCCAAAACGTCCCAAAACAACTAATTTTACCAATTTTCACATGCAATAGCGGTAATAGATACCGAATTCTCCGAAAATCAATTTTTTAGTCCGATTTACGTGCGAAACCTACATTTCTGGGCGATCCGAAAATCAAATTTAAGATCCGATCGCACCACCGTCTTCAGCTCGACGACTCCATCAGAGTGACGATTTTACTTTTCCAAAAATCTCACAGATTAAATTTTCAGTCAGATCTATCACATAAAATATGCATTTTTCGGGAGATCCGGATATCAGATTCAAGATCTGACTGCACAGTCTTCAACTCGATGAAACTGGTCAAGTAGTGTCTATACTTCGTCGAGACTGGGTCAGATTAGGCCAATCAATTAACAGTTCTCCAATACACCGAAAATCCAAAATTTGAATTTCAGAAAACTCAGAAAATGATTTAAATTAAATTTTCAGATTTTAAAAAAATCTCGAGTATTACATTCCCGTTTACGTTCATCCCCAAGATTGGCGCGCCGAGGAATGATCTCGGGCACTTTCTGATGCTGGGCGCTGCTTGCTATTCCGGAATCAGTTACGCGATTCGGGTCCCAGATCTCGTGCTTTCTCCTTCCAGAATTTTTTCTTTTGCGGCTTAAGCAGCTGATAGCTAATCCTGGCCTTACATTCTCTTACCATTCATTTGAGGCAGTTCGATGGCTTGCCTTGTGCCGAGATTGGTTGTGGTTAAGTCGCGAATATTTTTTTTTGTACGCCATTTCTTCTATCGGCAGATATTCTTTGGCCGATGGTGGGCGCCACGTGTTGCTTCCTATCGTGGCGATATTTTTGACATCAACAAATAGTTAGGAGCCTGATAGAACTTCCTACTCTAATATCTTGTAAAATTATATAAAATAATCGTCGTATTTCAAAAGCTTAAACCCATAAATAATAATGTTTATATATTTTATATTCAACCGAATCGAAATTGGAATAAATAATTTTATCTGCGAGTATTTGATATGCGAGAGTTTCATTTTAATTTTAAATTTTGGGTGGAATGTGAATTTCTCTTTCACCTATTTTTTTTTTTTTTTCAATTCGGCTTATGATGCCGGATTGGAATTTGAATCTAAACAGAATGCAACTTTTAACTTTAACTTTTAATTAAAATATAAGTTTAAATTTAAAAATTATTATTTTAATTTTAAATTTTGATTTGAACTTAAAATAGAATTTAAATTCAATCAAACATTCTGAATATGATCTACTAATTTAAGTTCAAGGTTAAATTTAAAGTTTTATTCATTTAAATTTAAATTATAATGTTTATGTTTGAATTTTAATTTAAATCATAAATTAGTTTTATGCTTTAACTTGTCAGCTCAATTTTAAATTTTATTTTTTTAAAAAAAATTAATTTAAATTTTGGCTTATTATTTTAAAATTTTGATTTAAATTTTTAATATTTAAGTTTAAGTATAAAATTTAAATTATAAATTTAATTCTATGTTTTGACTTGTGAGACTCAATTCTAAATTTTATTTTATATTTTAATTTTAATTTATTTTCATTATTTCTTCATAAACAAAATTTGTTTCTATCACAAGTTCACAATAAAAAAATTGTTATTTTAAATTAAATATATTAAAAAAATTACTAGCTTGCATTTTATTTTGAACCTAGATTATGTCATCTCAGATTTTCGATTCAAATCACATTTCAAGTGTGAACATGAATATATTCATTTACCATGTGGATTTGACAAACAAAAATTAAAATAATTTTTTTAAAAAAATAAATAAAAACAAAAGTGCCAGTTATGTCAAGCTTAAAGTCCCAACTAAGTACCAGCTAAAGATTGGAAACTGGAAAGTGGTAGTCCATTGACTAAGAGTAGAAAAATGTTGACAATGAAGTGAGAGGTCATGACCTTACTTGGTCTTTTCTTACATGACTTGATCCATGTGACAGGTATTTTTTTTTTTTTATTGAGAAAAAATATGCATAGATACAGAATTTAACAAGATAATAATGTTGGGGTCCATCTTTGCCCAATCTTTAGAAAAAATCTTCTTTAAAAAAAAAAAAAAAAAGCATTATATTTTTCAATTTGAAGCATTTTATTGTAATATAAGGTTAGGGAAATGCTTTTTGTATATTCCTAAAGGGGTGTACATCTTACACCTCAAAATGAGATGTATGCGCAGCATCTCTCATAAGGTTAAGGGCTTCTGCTTATATTAAATATTATTTCTAAAGTTAAAATATGTTTCTCATGGAAGAGTGTCGTGACGTAAAATTTCACTTGCGTTTTATGAAGAATAATGTAGGTCATTTCGAGGAAAGACCGTAACTATTATTATTGTCGGCTTCGAGTAGGGAACCGGTTAAGGGGTAGTCCAGCACGCCTCAAATTCTTACGGTATAAAAAAACAGTGAAAAACCAAAGGCTTATTTAGAGAAAGTTAGACGAGATCGATCAAGAAGATAATTAAGAATGAGAAAAACAAAGAACTAAGAGAACAACAACATAAGAAATTTATGTTGTTCGACCAATAATGTATCAATCTACGTCCACTGATAAAACATTCTCAATGTTTTGTTCAATTAATCACCGTCACATAGCACAAGAAGTAGATTGGATACCAGGATTCGGCGTTGGACGCAAATCGTGGATTTGAGGCGCGTTGCGGAGCGAGCGGAGAAGATCTACTAGGAGCGTATGGTAAAAGGTTGAGTCGTGTGTGAGTACGTTATATCACCTTTGTACGTATTTGATTCTAGTGGATTTCACCGTGTGATCGGTCCCGTGGTTTTTTACTTCTGGTTTTGGAGTTTTCCACGTAAAATTTCTGCGTGTTATTTACTTTTTCGCATTGGGTTATTTTTACGCAAAGATTTTGGAGTGTTTATTGTTTACACCTATTCACCCCCCCTCTATGTATTTTTTTTTCCTATTTAGATCCATATTAGTAATAACCCACAAAAGCTTCAAGGACTTGGTGCCCTATGCTTCATCCCAATCCGAGAGCAAATGATAACTTGCTTGGGACCTAGTTTCCCGGCGGCCCAGGACTAGGGAGATGGTGGCGACGCTTGGGGAAAAGAGGAGGAAGTTGGAAGAGTCGTGGTGGAGCTCTGGTTCGAGTTAAATGCTAAGGCACAAGCTCCCATGGTCAAATGACCATTAATGGAGTTTTGAAAGCAAAATTGCAAAGTAGTCACCGCACTTGTTGTTCCCAGCCACGAGCTCCCTACTATAGCTTCAAAACGTAGAGAAGTCCCTCCCCAAAGAGCCTTAATCTCTTTGGTCCATAAAATATTTGCATTTATGTGAAAATACCCCTCTTTTTATCATTTTTTCACATTTCGAGACTCTAGGGTAGCCAAACTGAAAAACGGACTTCGCCACGACGTCCGACTCGGCGAAACTTATCGAGTAGCGATTTTGATTTGTTGAGTTTAAGCCTCGATAGCTTCTCGATCCATCTTTAACAGTGCATTTCACTGTTTGGCACGCTTTTTAATGACCTAGGCTCGTCGAATATAAAAACGGACTGTGCCATTGCGCTCAGAATGACGAGACCGATCAAATCGAGTATTTGGATTGTCAGATTCGGATTCTGAACAATCGATTGGCCAATGTTGGTCGGAAATCTAAAACACTTACAGGGTTACTATTCACAGCTTAAGTTATGACCTATAGTCCGTTTTGCACCATTTTCGAGGCGATAGGCTCATCAAACTGAAAATCGGATCGCGCCATCTCATTCAGTTTGACGAGACAGATTAAGTGGCAATTTTATTTTGCTGAGTTCGGGCCCGGATACGTAAACTAGGAGATAGTTTTGCAAAAACTTCGAAAATTCAAAATTTTAACTCATAGAAATTCTAAGAAAATAAATTTAAATTTAAATTTTAAATTTTAAATTCTTAGTTACTACATCATAGGACTAACTTCTTTATCTACTAAGATTGATAGATTTCATATAGGTGCACATCCTATTTCTACAACGAACCTACTGCAGCCAACATGCACCGCAATGGCCCAAATGTCTAGGAATCAAGTGCATGTATAGTCAAACTACAGTAACCCCATTGTGAATAGTCGAGCCACCGCAGGTCAAAGGACCAGTCACACTACTGCAACATCGAGTAAGTCATTGACGAGTGAGTAGACATCCAAGTGACTTCTCGTAATGGTCACGTTCGGTACCCTTGTTTTCCAACAACCACCTGTACATTCACTCCAATATCTCACACTATTGATTCGAGACTCATCTACCCTAAAAGGGAAGCGAGCTGTGCACCAATCTCACCGGATCGATCACTGTTCCTGTGATGATCCATTGATTGGGAGCATTTAGGAATTAATCACTAATGATACATGTCTCAAATTCTCAACTCTTGAGAATATGTATCATCAACTTAATTATTCCTTAGACAATTTATGAACACATATACAACATGAATGAAAATAATTAAAAATTCAATAATATTCATAATGTAAAATGTCAAATACAAATTTATATTCTATAAAGAATACATGTGTCGGCCAGATTGGCTTCTAGGGCATACATCTAACAGCGAAAACTTCCATCATAATCGAAATGGTGTACAAAATATGTTTCTCACAACTAATTCTAAAAATACATCCATACATCTTTTTATCCGCCGCCTCAAATTAATAGATTTATAATAGTGGTTAAATCCTAAATACAGCGTCTTATAATACAAATTCACTAAGATTAGAAATAATCGATCTCAATCAGATTAGACATAATTTAAATTTAACTTAATGAATAACCAAAAAAGATTAGAGTTAGAAAATCTTACAGTATTAAAATTTGAGACATATGTAACAATTAATAATCTTAAAGCACAAGATTATGGGTATATATTAAGTTGGAGCTGGATCCAACTAAAAATTACTGCTTGTCACGGACTCTAATTCCAAAACCAAATCAGGCGTTTTGAAACCTAACGCTTTGCATAGTGTCATGTTCCGAGACCAACTTTCAGCCCAACCAACCAACACCTCCTTTGGATTCTGCAGAATGTTGCCACCAGTTCTGGAGTCAATGTGTGATTCCAAACTACGCATCCAGAAACCTTCAAATCTCGACACTCAGAACGTAAAATCGACTCGAAATTAAACGTGACTTTATCTCGATCCAACACAAACAAAATTAAAGTCTTCTTTTAGCATATTTGGCTGTGATAATTACGACTGATCATTGAAACTTACAACAACCAATTTCTTTTTTCCTGCTTGAAGGTAAGAAATAAGTTTATTCTCTATATGTGCATGACTCATTAGATGAGAGTGAAAAAAATTAACTAACTTGTGTTGGCAAAATTTAGGATCTTGGGCTATTATTATACAAACCACACATAATCAAAATCAATAAGATCATCATACTTTGAACCATGGATCGAAATAAATTATATATATAGGATCGAAGTGTATGCTTCCTCTCCGATTCTTTCTTAATTTTTCTTCATTTGCTGCTTCCTATCACTGAACTTCAAATAGATGGAGTCGCGAACTACTGCGCGAATGCTTGAGAGGGGAGATGCATGTACCAAGAGTGCCTTATTTGTAGTTTCTTTTGGAACTCCTTCCATGCATCAAGGAGAATTGGTAAGAACATTTCTCCTATGTAAACCATTACAATCTTTAATTTTTCATCTTTGAGTTATATCAACCTATCATGAAGAATGTCACATTCATTTAGACTTTAGATCTTTCATTTCATAACTCACACATTAAATGTGCATATTCTCTGGTGACTTTGATTTTTCACTATGTGTTGAATGTGTCTAAACCTTATTTATGATGATAATTAACACATTTAATGCGTCTTTTCAAATCAACTTATTCGTTAGTAATTAAGTGGGTAAATTATTTTGGTTATTTTGTCCTTTCAAATCTAAGTATTATGTTATATTATATTATATTATATTTATTTACAAGATCATGAGAAAGCAATAGTAATAAAGCAAAATCTAGCTAAAAACTGACACCTAACACAACCACTGCTGAAGCAGTGATCACCAAATGAAAAATTCAAAAAAAATCAGGCTCAGTTAATTAAAATCATTCACAGGTGACTACCACACTACTGTTAGCGACGAGCGCACAAATTTGACGAAATAAAAAGCGATCACCACACAAAAACAGATCTTAAATGCACGATAAAATAATAAATATATAGATTTACGTGAAAAACTCTTTGCAATAAAAAATTACGGGCGAAGAAGAAAGATTTCACTAAGTGAAAAAGTAATATAAGAAAGTTCTGAATTATACAATCGCTTAATCTCTCTAGGATAAAAGAAAAGAGAATAAAGAATTCTTAACGGATTTTTTTTATCGAATTCGATCCGTACCGCGGGAGGCGGAGCCTTCTTCCCCCACCCTCCGTCCGATGCCAGTGGTGGGCTTCGGGCTCGGGCCAATTTTTTTTTTTTTTTTTAAAATTTATCAATTTTTATCGTCACACCGCGAAGCCGTAGGCGAACCGAAAATATAAAATCGAAGCGATTTCTAATTCCACATCTAACAACTAGTATATAAGATAGATAAAGAAAATGTTAATTATTTGGTGTGGCATTACACATACACAAGTAAAATGTTAAGCTCCTCATGAGAATGTTTAATACTTTTATTAGAAAAATCCTGTTTTTATTTGTGATAATAATAGAAAGTGCTTTCCCTCTCAGTTATCTGACCCACAAACATGGATTGTAGTAGAAATGTAAACATGCTTGGAAGGAGCCAGAGCATTTCTCTCCAGGTTGCAAGTGGAGGGAATCAACATGTACATTTTTTCTTTCTCACCCCCATCTCTTGAGAGGGTTTTTGATTGAAAGAATATTGAAAGGGAGAGTTTAGCCCCAGTAAAAGGACAGGTCAATTTATTGTCCTTTGGCAACTTGCAAGCCATTAAATCTGCCCAAATCAGATGACAGTAATGCTATATCCGCAGCCGTTGACGTGAGCATCGATGGTTGCGAGTCGGATGCGGTGTGTGGTGGACCTGACGAGTCACAACAAATAACCTCGCACCAAATTATATGTGCCCCACAACGGTCGACACCTTCGTCGTGGGTACAGTACTACAGTACTACTCACGGCGATCGATATAAATTAAGAGCAGATTTTTACACTTTACTGTTCGTGAATTTCGGGTTGAGATTTTCTCCGTCACACCTTTTACATTAATGTTTGTTTTGTAACGCTGTGGTAAGTAATTAATCCTGAGAAACAGTCAATTTACGTACGTCGTCGAGCGTTCGTTCACCAAAATAAGAATTAATTGGGCGCTTATTATATAATTTGGCATGGTAATTTCTCGAATAATTTCCACTTTGAGAAATAAAATTCAAATGTTTGATAACCAAAGATTTAATATCTTAATTTTCTTATGACACACGTATAAAATGAGCTTCTGAAATCTCACCCCGGGTAATTAATTAAGCAACAATAAAACAAACAACTCAACAAAGAATTTAAAGCAAACAACAGACCGAAAATGAAACTTGACCTACGCTTTCGCTTCTGCTCTTCTGTTCGTAGAAAATATTTATTTATTGTCGGAATTCAAAACTTATCAATAATTAAAAAAGCTATTGATTTTTTTTTTTTTTTTTTTTTTTTTTTTTTTGGTCGATCCAGATATATAGTTCTACTTAAAAAAAGTACTTTTGCAGCATAAGATCTATTTCCTGAGGAAGTATGGCAGATTCAAATAATTCAACCTAAAACACATGTTGATGCAGCTCCCTTGCATATGTTGCTGGATCAGCTGACACAAATGGGACCACTTGGAGGCAAATAGGCCAAAATTTAGAGAGACAAAATTATATTATTACGAGTTACACAATTAATTTCACAATTATTTATTAATTTATTTTTGTCCTTTCTTTAATAAAGTGGTCATGTCTTCATTATATATCTGTTACATTTTTTTTTTTAAAAAAAAAAAAAAAAAAAAAAAAAAAAAAGAAGCTAAAGCAACATTTATTTGGGCATTTAACATAAAGAAAAATTCTTTATTTTTGATATCATAAACAAACGTAGAGACACGAATGAGCTTCATTTAAAAAACATGCGGTGCTCAAATTGCCGACCTTTTCACTCGCTCCTGAGCCTGAGTACGCAGCCGTTGGGGGAATTAATGGTTTGGTACGGTTTTCGACTGAGATGGCTCAATTTTAGGCGCAATGAATTAAATTTCATGTGAAAATTATATGAAAACCGCTCAATTCGCACAATTTTAACTTTCTTGATCTGCATATAACAACAATAATTTGATTTTTGGCCAACCATTTAATGAATTTTGTGTCACTCATAATCAAGTGCATTAATAGATAATCAAATTATCAATTTCTTTTTTTTCGTGTTTTGTAATTACAATGTTAATTGCTGGATTATTACACATCAACTCACTAGCTCAACTAACAATTAGTGACCAAGTAATTTAATGCTTTAGAGGGTGACATAGAAACCTCTTGAGTGATAAACACACCTTGTGTTAATATTGGGAGGGTGACTTGGAAACCACCACCCAATTAAGGAAAAATACTATAGATACACCCCTTTGGGTGTATATCCTGTACCCCATCCATCTAAGAATGAAGGTGTTTTTTATGAATCACTTCAACTGAAGTGATACCTCACCATACCCCCACCCTTAGATGGTGGGGGTGTGAAACGTACACCCCTTTGGGATGTACATATAGTATTGCTCCCCAATTAAGTGCTAAACTCACGTTGTGATTGTTGTTCTTTATCAAAACGGATCAAAATTAGATCAAAATATAACTTAATGATGATTATGTATTAATGCACAATTGTAAAAACTAAAAAAAAAATGCAAATTAATATTCTCTTTATAAATTATTAATGTGTTAGTAAATTTATATAATGCATTTGTACTGCATCCATTAATCAATCAAAATTTTTTGAATCACAAGTATCATGGTACAAGAAAATCAACATTGAAGGATGCCTTTTTTATATTTAATAATGCTTAAAAAAGTTTTAATATAATTTAGCGTCATATTTAAAAGCGCCGGTAAATGAAGAGTCATCATGTATATACCGATATTTATACTAAATGTTGGTAAAATATATTTTGACATTTTAAAGTATCAAGATTTTCTTAAAATTCTAATTCTTTAAAGTGTCGAAAATTTTCAAAAAATAATAAAATTTATTATTTAATAAATTGGTTTGATATAATAAATAGAGGGTTCATACAATGACGCTTTTTGAAGCGTCTATATTTATTATATTATAGGAACGCTTGAGAATGCTTTTTCTAGGCCCGTCTAAAAATATTCTTATGTTAAGATTTTTATATAGTGGATCAATATATTAATAATACATAAAAGTAATATTTTAGATATTACCAAGCAATGCTTAAAATAAAATATAAAATAAAAATAGAAATTCTTGCAAAAGTATTGCAGTCGATCAGTCGGCTTTGGATTGGTTTTTGCAAACTAATCCTGTTAGGATTTGGTTAGATTTATAGTTGAATTCTAGTTGGATTAAGTTAATATTTAAATCGATTAGAAATAAATTTGTTAATATTTAAATATGAATAAAAATATATTTAGATTAGAATTTAAATAGTTTTTAATATAAACTATAAATTTATTAATATTTAAATATTAATTAGAATAAAAATATATTTAGATTAGGATTTGGATACCTTTTAATATAAATTATAAATTTAACATAGGTGCTATTATTTTGATGGGGGTGGTAGAATTTTACCACACACATATAATATGATAATACGATGGGGGCTAGGATTTAGCCACACTCATATGGTATGGTCAAGATATTTATAATTTTGGATGCACGTACGGGTGCGTTCAAAGAACGAAATCTTTAAGGTTTATAGAAGATGAGAGAAGAATGAAAGTGATTCAGGAGAAGGGTTCGGATTGAAGATGTAATTCTTCTCTTAGTTAATAAATCTTATTTCACCTGCATTTTTTTTTCTTTTTTTTTTTTTTTTTTTTTTTTTGGTTGTGTTGATTATAATTTCTGTTGAGGGAACGAATTTATGGTAAAAATCTGATTTTATATTTTCATGGAATTCCAATATTATGTGGTACTGGAGTGGATTGCAATATCGGAGCGAATTGCGGATTCACAAAATCTGGTACCGAACTAAGTACTAGATTTCCAACATAACCCATTAATAAAAACAGAAAACTAAACAGGTTGAATTACAATGCTTAACCAAAAATATAACGAGCACAATTGATCTAAACTATCGGAACTTCTTAGATCTGAATTTTGTGATTTTATAACATCATATATTTAGTGATCAACTAATCTCAAATACACTTATAACTAGTATGTTTTTAAGTCGCAAGAATTTTTAGTCCTATTTTAGTTCGGTCAACCCAAAAAGTTAAGTTAGCATTATGCCTAATTTTATTAGGATTAGTCCTAATCTTATTGGGTTATAGCTACCAATATAAATATTTTTCTTATTTTATGTATTAATGCAGCGGATAAGAAAGAGTATGGATGTATTTTGGAGTCAAAATTGTGTCAGAGATGCATCTTTTGTACACTACTTTGGTAATAAATAAAATATTCCGACGTAATGACTGAACCACGTAAATATTTATATATTTTAATTTTTTTTCTATTTTTATTTCTCGATTCCCTTTTGCTATTTTCATACATGATGAAATAAATTTTTTTCGCATTTGTCGTAATAACACTTTATATTAGTCATTGGAAATTATTAATTTTGAGAGTATTCAAATACTAGGACAATGTTGTCGTAAAATCAAGAAATTCATAATATAGGAGGTTCATATAGCTTAAATCAAATTTAACAGTGTTGATCATCAATTTGGATGTTCTATCACCGAAAACAAAATAGAGATAAACATCGATCCTAATTTTCTTCTAGAAGTAATCTAATTATATATATAGTCCGACTACAATGCTATCGATAGCATCAAGAACTTAGTGCTACCAAGTTTTTCGCCATTAGATCAACTCCTTTGATCATTTTCAACCATTAGATCATACTATTCAACCAACCACCCACTAAACTCTAGGGGACCACCATCATCCTAACAACATATTTTTTCATCTAATGGATAAAAACTTAATAGCACCAATGACTTAGTGCTATTATATTTATCGGAGCTCCGGTACTATACTCGTTTTCAATTTTAGGATATTCAAATTATTGATCCACTCCATTAAAAATGATCTAAGATATTTAAAATTTTTAGAAAAAATAATTTATATTTTTTCAGCATAATTTATTTTATAATCTAACAATTTCAAAATTATTAATTTTCAATGGCTACTATGGCGAGTTTGTAGTTTAACGGTATAGAAGAATCTAAATTTATTCAAATTTTGATAGAAAATATTTTAAACTATTTAAATCAAGATCAGCATTCTTAATTTTGAATTCAAAAGTTTTATCCTCAAATTTTAAAGATTATTCAATTTTCACCATTCATGTAACGATCTGGCCCACTAACAATAATAACTCGTTAGGTCCAAACCACCGACCTAAACATACACACACACAGTCCAAAATCACCAGGCAATGTGAGACTTGTCTCACTACCCTGTCATTTAGCCCTAAGCTCTGCCGAGACTCGTCACACACTTCCGGTTAGTGATTAGCTCTGATACCAAATGTAACGACCCGACCTGCTAGTAGTAATAATTCGTTGGGCCTAAACCACCGACCTAAAATGCTTAAAACTAGTTATTATTATTATTAGTGTTCATGTCTCTTATATACCCAATCACAACTCCATTCCTATCCGATGTCGGAGTATTGGAGTGTTACAATTCTTTTTGACATAATTTATTTACTAAGTAAACGATATCGAAAAGAATTAAAATTTTATTCCTAAGAACTTCATAAACCCTAGGACATATTTAACAGAGTGGATCGTTGATTTGAATACCCTAAGATAAAAAATGAGACTATAGTACGGGAGCTCCGATACTGTCGAAGGTATAGGAACCTAGCGCGCTCTCTCTCTCTCTCTTTCTATATTATATATATATATATATATATATATATATATATATATATATATATATATATATATATATATATATATATATATATATATAGCGTAGGGCTATTATACTCTTACGAGTATAAACCCCTTTATACTCATAACTTTTTTACTCTTGGATGAAGGAATGTGCGGTTAGGATGATAGTGGTCGTCCTAGGATTTACTAGGTTGTTGGAGAAATAGTATAAGCTCTAAAGACTACTATAATCCTAACCGCACATTCCTTCATCCAATGGATGAAAATTTATGAGTACAAAAAAATTTTACTCATAAAAGTATAGTAGCCGGACCATATATATATATATATATATATATATATATATATATATATATATATATATATATATATATATATATATATATATATATTTGGTAAGTTTCAATTTGCTTCCGTATAGTATAACACTTTTTTATTGTACTTAACTGTTCTATGATTTTATTTTTTTTCAATAAAAAAATTTATCGTTATATAGGGTAGTTAATAAAATATTTTAAAGATCACATAATATATAGGATACCATTTAATAAGAGCTTTGTAGAGAGAAACAAAAATAAAGTTATAAAATAGTTATGTATAAATTTTTAAATCATAGAATGATAAAATAAAAACATACTACAGAATAGCCAAGTGCAATTTTTCAAATAACAAAGTGTCAAAGTAATAATGCACTATACCAAATAGGGAAAATTGAAATTTACCTTATCAGATTTGGTTAAAGATGTTCGTGGATCGGGTCAGATCTGAATAGTTATACTGTATTTGTACTCTAAAAAAAAAAAAAATGGATAGGAAAAAAAAAATATCCTACCTATCTAACTTTGGGTCGGGTACGAATCTGCATACTTAAGTAACTGCTAATATGCCTATTTGGTCTATTTGGGCAGCTCTAAATAGTAACTATTCATATACTGTCAGTTTAAAACAGAGTATAGGTCGGATTTAGATCGGATACAAATATCCGTACAAATATATTTTTTATAGATTTTATTAAACAGGTTATGAACAAATTATAAATCTCTGATTATAGAAAACTGCGTTCTAATAAACTGCACCCAGTTCAATAAAATTTGTTTAAAAAAAAAATAAAATATTTTAAAATAAAAAAAAAATACATCACTTTTTATAAACAAAACAGTCATGAAAAAACTATCATATTCCATCTGATATTGCTATCACGTAGTTTATCTGGTCCCAATTCGAATTTGAAAATTATTTCGAATCTTATCCATCAGAGATCCACACACTCGTAATTTTTAGGGATAAATTTTTTTATCCTAATACTATTCATTTTTTTTATGGAATTCCGATGAGATCCGGAGATCCGGATGAGGAATGGGAGATCTGGTATTTTGGGATCAAAGTTGAGTGATGAAGAGTAACTCTTGTAATTATCTTTGCTTTTTATTTTTTTTTTTTTATTTTTTTTCCCTTAATCCTCACTCACCACAACGTCAGGGCGGGCCCCAACGATGACGTCATCAACCAGCCCCATCTTCCCGGAAGGCAACGTAAGTAAAATAATTGTAATAATGATTGTTGGCCATTTTAGATCCCACTATCTCTTTTTTTTTGGATGCTCGTGCCCACTCTTTTGACGTTAACTAAATCCAACAACTTCCCCAAAAGGTGCACCAGTATTGTATATATAAATGGGGCTAGTATGAAGGAAGTTCAAAATGACGTGAAATTGAATTTGGGAGAATCACAATCTATATTCGTAGATATTATATTATACGTTTTAAAAAAAAAAATCAAAATTATGCTCGATGTTCTTTTAAGTCACGAAATTTTTTGATAATTGAATGAATTACTAGATAATTTTTTGGTTTTTTTTTTTCGATATGTATGATTATAAATAACTTTTCCGGCCACAAGTTTTATAAAAAGAAATTTCAAAAAAAAAATGAAAAATTTTATAAAAAATAAATTATTTTGGCCTCCTAAAGATTAGAATTTATAATATTTTAATATTTACTATGTTTAATTACCAGAGTGATATGCAAAAAAAAAAAAAAAAAAAAAAAAAAAAAAATCAGAGAAGGGCCATGGGTACTATGGGCCTCTATATAATTTGTCCCCAGCGGTAAAGAAATTGATTGCGTATTTTTAATAACGTGAGCATTTGAGATTAATAGATAGCGTCAATAATATGACAATTTCAACAAATTATTATTACTCATTAAACATGCATGTATAAAATATTCTGAATTATGAATCATTTTGAATCAACTATCCTACCTACTTATTCAAAAATTAACCTAATTATTATTTTTAGTAAATTTATAATGGTAAGAGTTGCATGAAATATACGAACTAACTAAATCTGTAAAGATAAACGACGCATTCAAATGTTGAAGTCAAGATGATGCTGGCAGACTCTAAAACAGATCGAAAGATTGGACAATAAATTAAAATTTTGAATAATTAAATAACCAAATCAAAATGTACTCATAACTTTTCTACCCTTAGATGAAGGGATGTGTGGTTAGGATGATAGTGGGCCCCCTAGGGTTTAGTAGGTTGTTGGTGAAATAGTATAAATCCTAGGGGATCACTATAATCCTAAACGCACATTCCTTTATCTAATGGTCGAAAATTTATGAATACAAAAGAATTTTATTCATACAAGTATAGTAGTCGGACTATATATATATATATATATATATATATATATATATATATATATATATATATATATATATATATATATAGTCCGGCTAGAATACTATCGATAGCACCAAACAATTGGTGCTATCAAGTTTTCAGCCGTTGGATGAAAAGATATGCGGTTGGGATTATAGTGGTCCCCTAAGATTTTTACTATTCAACCAACCACCTAGTAAACCCTAGCGGACCACTATCATCTTAACCACACATCCTTTAATCCAACGGCTAAAAATTTGATAGCACCAATGACTTGGTGCTATCGATAATATTCCAGCCTAATTCTATATATATATATATATATATATATATATATATATATATATATATATATATATATATATCGGCTAGAATACTATCGATAGCACCAAACAATTGGTGCTATCAAGTTTTCAGCCGTTGGATGAAAAGATATGCGGTTGGGATTATAGTGGTCCCCTAAGATTTTTACTATTCAACCAACCACCTAGTAAACCCTAGGGGACCACTATCATTTTAACCACACATCTTTTAATCCAACGGCTAAAAACTTGATAGCACCAATGACTTGGTGCTATCGATAATATTCCAGCCTAATTATATATATATATATATATATATATATATATATATATATATATATATATATATATATATGATATATATATATAGAGAGAGAGAGAGAGAGAGAGAGAGAGAGAGAGAGAGAGAGAGTAGGTTTATATACTTTCAAAAGCACAAGTCCAAATATACTTATAAATTTTTTACCATTAGATTTGCATTGAAATTTGTGCTATTTACTTTTTCTTTCTCTCTATTTAGTTGAATTTATAACAGCACAAATTTCAATGCAAATCCAATGATAAAAAAATCACAAGCATAGTTGGGCTTGTATTTTTGAAAGTATATATATATATATATATATATATATATATATATATATATATATATATATATATATATATATATATATATAATTGATTTTTAATATTTTTAAAAGTATCAAGTTATTGATACTTATGGGTTTTTAACCCTTGAATGAAAGGATGTACGGTTGGATCATAGTGGGTTCCTTGCGTTCAGTGGGTGGTTGGAGGAAAAGCATGATCAAAGGGTTGGAATTAGTTAAAGGGATAGATCTAATGGTAGAAAATTTATAAGTACCAATTGCTTGGTGATTTTACAAGTATAGTAGTCGGACTCTCTCTCTCTCTCTCTCTCTCTCTCTCTCTCTCTCTATATATATATATATATATATATATATAGAGAGAGAGAGAGAGAGAGAGAGAGAGCTAGGCTGAAATGCTATTAATAGCACCAAGTCATTGGTGCTATTAAGTTTTTAACCGTTGAATTAAAAGATGTGTGGTTGAGGTGATAGTGGGCCCCTTAGGTTTAATGAGTGGTTGGGGAAATAGTAAAATCTAACGGATGAAAATAATCAAATGGGTTGATGTAAGGGTAGAAAACTTGATAGCACCAAATGTTTGGTGCTATCGATAGCATAGTAGTCAGACTATATATATATATATATATATATATATAATTGATCTTCTATACTTTTAAAAGTATCGAGTCATTGGTGTGCTTATAGGCTTTTAGCCATTGGATGAAAGGATGTGCAGTTAGATGATAGAGGACCCTTTGGGTTTAGTGGGTGGTTGGTGGAATAAATGATATGATGGGTGAAATTAATCAAAAAATGATTAAGCGTGATAGAACAAGAGTAGCTCTAGGATTGATGAGCAATCTCGAGAAATGGGACGTCATAGTTGATATCAGAGTCAATTGTCAACCGGAATAGTGAGATGCATCTTGATTTAGTTAGAATTATATCAGCTAATGGTCATTGTAGGTGGAATGCGGCTCCCCACAATGTGGATTAAAGACTAACGAGATGAGTCTTACATCGCCTAATACTTGTAAATGTATTTGAGCTTGATGAGGATGTCAAGATTTAAAGAGAAAGAAATATGACACCCCAAGATCTGAAATAGTCATATGTATATGATATAATAATGCTAAGCCTCTTAATCCGTCTATACCATGTTAGGCAGTGGTTAGGCCCACGAAATTAAAAGGGTAAAGCGTACGGTTAGAACGAGAATAGTTCTAAGATGAGTGACCCCCACGAGAAGTGTGGTTGTTTTACAGCTAAAGATCATTGTGTGTAACACCCCGATAGTCCCATATCGGATAGGAGTA
The DNA here is from genome assembly GCA_029168755.2 of Tillandsia fasciculata. NCBI lineage: Eukaryota > Viridiplantae > Streptophyta > Magnoliopsida > Poales > Bromeliaceae > Tillandsia > Tillandsia fasciculata. The sequence goes on from CM054950.1 coordinate 13,048,763, forward strand.
TAGATGTGTTTGGGTATATATAAGACATGGACACTAGTGATAATAACTTGGTTTAAGCATTTTGGGTTGTGGTTTGGGCCTAACGAGTTATTATTGCTAGTGGGTCAGGTCGTTACATTTGGTATCAGAGCCAATAACCAGCCGAAAGTGTGTGGCAAGTCTCGGTTGAGTCTTGGTCTATATGACAGGGCTAGCGAGATAAGCCTCATATCGCCTGGTGATCTTGGGTTGCTGTGTGTGTGTTTGGGCAGACGAGGACGGGAGAAGTCTGTGACACCCCAATAGTCCCACATCGGATGGGAATGTGGATGTGTTTGGGTATATATAAGACATGGACACTAGTTTTAATAACCCGACTTACGTATTTTGAGTTGTAGTTTGGATCCGACGAATTATTATTACTAGTGGGCCGGATTGTTACATTGTGGGTGAAAACTATGGGTGGAAAGTGGCTCTCCACAAAATCAGTTAAGGTTAATAAAATGAATCTCACGTTGGCAGATGATTGTGAGTTTTTAAATCCGATTATAATATTTGTTTTTACATATTTTTTAGGTTAAGAATTTGAAATTTGGAATAGCTGTATTATAAAATATAGTTAATGAATTGGGTTTCATGAATGTGATAATTTCATATTGTTTTAAGTTTATTCAAACTCAACATCCAGCTTAAATGTTGTGTCCAAAATCTAGAAGGCAAAAGTACAGAGTACCTATTTTATCAACTGCATCGTTAGATACATTGAAATCGAAGTACTACACTGAATACTTACTATATTAACGAAAATATTTTTAAAAAATTATTGATATGCTGATCATGTAGGTATATCTCGGATCAGTATATCTCGACTAAATTAGCTTATACAATATAAATCAATACATTAACAAATCCAATAATAATATTAATCATATCCACCATTGTTGATTAAGAATTTAATAATTAATACTTTTGATCACAAGTTTGAAATATAATTAATTTATATTTCTAGCTGAGTTAATTTCTAAAAAAACTTAATAAAGTGATCTAAAAATTTATTATCTTTCTCTCTAAAAGAAAAGAAAGAAAAATCAACAATATTTGAAAGTCAATATCCAGGTTTGATACTGTGTCTGAAATCCAAAAACAATATGTTAGATATGTCTCGAATTCTAGAACCGAAAAGTTTTCTAACCCTATTCTGTTTAGCTTATCTAATTAAGATAAGTTTGGATTATGCCTAATCTTATTAAGAATATTCTTAATCTTAGTGGATTTGTATTCCTAATTGTATTAGGATTTAGCCACTATTATAAATATACCATTATTTTATTTATTTAGTGCGGCGGATGAGAAGGAGTATGAGTGTATTTTGGGATTAGGGTTTTGTGAGAGAGGCATATTTTGTACACCATTTTGATTATAATGGAAGTCTCCGCTCCGTCTTCGCCCGTGGACGTAGGCCAGTGGCCGAACCACGTAAATATTATGTGCTTTATTTTTCTTCTCTCTTTCTCGATTCTCTTTTGGTATTTTCGCACCCAACGAACTAGATATTTTCGGCTTTTGTCATAACAAACTGGTATCGGAGCCGGATTGTTTGTTTGGGTATTTAAGACGTCGACGAAATTTGAGATCGAGAAGTTTGATTGCTCCAGCAGTTTCACTTTACGACAAGTTGTCGTTTTGATGCAGCAGAAGTTGCAAAAGGCGTATCTGGAGAATGAGAAGATTAGCACTCCAGAGAACCCACGATTTTGCTCATTAAGTCAGGCGACCAAATTCAAGAATTCCCGTATATTTGGTTTGCATGTGCCGCAGCACTTTCAGGAGCTTTTAGGGTTTTGGTGTAGAAGACAGAGAATTCAAGCCAAGGTGGAGATTGTTAGATATGTCTCGAATTCTAGAACCGAAAAGTTTTCTAACCCTATTCTGTTTAGCTTATCTAATTAAGATAAGTTTGGATTATGCCTAATCTTATTAAGAATATTCTTAATCTTAGTGGATTTGTATTCCTAGTTGTATTAGGATTTAACCACTATTATAAATATACCATTATTTCATTTATTTAGTGCGGCGGATGAGAAGGAGTATGAGTGTATTTTGAGATTAGGATTTTGTGAGAGAGGCATATTTTGTACATCACTTTGATTATAATGGAAGTCTCCGCTTCGTCTTCGCCCGTGGACGTAGGCCAGTGGCCGAACCACATAAATATTGTGTGCTTTATTTTTCTTCTCTCTTTCTCGATTCTCTTTGGTATTTTCGTACCCAACGAACTAGATCCTTTCGGTTTTTGTTATAACACAATAGAATGCATGCAACAAAATTAAATTATCAACTACGTTATTGTGACGCCTCAATAGTCTTACATCAGATGTGAATAAAATTGTGATTGGGTATATAAGAGATATGGACACTAATAATAATAACTGTACTTAAGTATTTTAGACTGTGGTTTGAGTCCAACGAATTATTATTGCTAGTGAGCCGGATCGTTTCATCTGGTATCAGAGCCAGTAACCAACCGGAAGTGTGTGATGAGTCTCAGCTGAGCCGGGTCTAAATGACAGGGCTGGCGAAACAAGTCTTACATTGCCGGGTGATCTTGAGCTGTGTGTGTGTTTGGGCTGACGAGAACGTCAGATCTAAACGGGGGGGTGTGTGTGTGTTTGGGCATACGAGAACATCAGATCTAAACGGGGGGTGTCTGACGAGGACGTCAGTTCTAAACGGGGGGTGTGTGTTTGGGCTGACGAGGACGTCAGATCTAAATGGGAGGTGTCTGACGAAGACGTCAGATCTAAACGGGAGGTGTGTGTTTGGGCTGATGAGGACGTTAGATCTAAACGGGAGAATATGTGACATCCCTAATAGTCCCACATCAGATGATAATAAAATTATGATTGGGTATATAAGAGATATGGACACTAATAATAATAACTTGGCGGCCCAACAAATTATTATTGCTAGTGTACCAAATCGTTTCAATCATTTAGAGTATTATTCTGACGAGGTACTCATTGCATTACTTACCTTAGCATCAACATTTTTTCAAAGTTGCTAATATACATGTCATGCTGATTTGTCGTATATAAACTAATTAAATTTATTTTTGAGTAAAAACTAATTAACTTATGGAGTTTTTGATTTTCTAAAAAATATATATTTTCAATTGTTGTCTAATTTGAAAAGAATTTTTGTCTGTTTGGTTTCTAAAAAAAATATTTATTTTTTTCAGGTCTTAGGAAAAAAACAGTATTTTTATTTTTTGACTTTTATCTCCAAAAAGCAAAAACTGTAAGTAAAATATATTTTTTTATAAAATATTGTTATCAAAAAGTAATTTTTCGTATTTTTACAAAAATCAATTCCTCCCTTAGATAATACAAATTAGGTAAAAATGTCTAAAACTTTCATGACCTTTAGTCCATTTTGATTCAACTATTTAATTTTTTAAAATTTTGATTTTAATATCTAACTTCAATGAATTAATAGTTATATATGATTTGTACATAATATGCCAACTAAATTTATAAAAATCAACATCATATTCAAAATTTAAAATTAAAAAATTACTAAATAGTTCAACTCAAAGAAATTAAAAAAGTATGCTAGTAAAATTAAAAAAAATTTAAAATTAAATAATTAGATCAAAATAAATAATAATTAAGATAAATTTTATATTTTTATATCTATAAATTGGACACCCCCATTAAGGATCCAAAACATATCCCTCTCTTATTTTCTTTTATTAGGAACCTTCTCTTCTCCCTCTCACTCTCCACCCAAATCTCTCTCTCTCTCTCTCTCTCTTCTCTCTAACACACATGATTTTTTTTTTTTATTTTTTTTTTCCACACACATCTTTTCCAAGAAGCCACACCCATAAAAAGAAGTGCCACACACACTAGTATAAAAGGTCTCCAACAACAAAAAAGGATCCCCCTCCCATAGCTACTACGGGCAAAAACCTCTTCTTATTCCCCCTATAATTTTTTTTTTTTTTTTTTTTTTTTTTTTTTTTTTTTTTTTCCGCGCAATCGTATATTATAGTATACTATATTATACTGTAGTTTACTATAGTACAATATCGATGGAGAAGGCGATGATGAATCGGCACACAAAGGCCACAAGATCACAAACCAAGGCCAAGAAGAAGCCCATCAAGGTTGTGTACATCGCCAACCCGGTGCGGCTCACGGCGACCGCCGGGGAGTTCCGGGCCGTGGTGCAGCGGTTCACGGGCCGCGACTCCTGCACCTCGGGAGCCGATGCTGATGCCGACGCCGATGCGCCCATCGATCACAACAGGTTCGGGTGCCGGACGGCGGACAACTCCGAACACGGCATCGCCCGGCCCGGCCCGGATTCGGCCTACTCGGATCCGGGCTTGTTGGATCCCTTTAAGAGTATTGATGAGGCTTTCTCCTCACAGTTGCTCGAGGAGTTCTCAGCTTTGTACAACTGTGGAAGTGGCTTATCCGGGTACATGTGAAGTGCATGTTTGTGTGGGTATATATATATATAGAGAGAGAGAGAGAGAGAGAGAGGTTTGGGTTGTTAAGGATTGAGAGGCTTAAATCTCATGGTATGCAATATTTATTTTGGCCTAAATCTCATGGTATGCATATTTATTTTTTCTCAATTATTTTATGCACCAAGTAGTAATCAAGTAGAATGGTACATCATGATTTGAGTATAAGAAACAGTAGGGATCTAGCACTTGGAGATGAAGGGAATAGGGTGGATAGTAAAATTACTTTCTATTATATATATATATATATATATATATATATATATATTCCGACTATTATACTATCAATCAAATTTTCTTCGGTCAGATCTATCTGTTTAATTATTTTTATTTTTTAGATTATAATATTTTATCAACCATCTATTAAATTTTAGAAAATTACTATCATCTTATCCGTACTTAGATATAATATTATATATATATATATATATATATATATATATATATATATATATATATATATATAGTAGTCTATATACACACACACACACACAAGATGTTCTTAATTAGTTCTTAAAAAAATTTCAAGATAGAAATGTATTCTCGCTGTTAAGGGTCCAGATAAGCTATCTCTTATCGATATTTTGAATAATATAATATCAAGATAAGCCAAAAGGAGCTTAAACTTATGCATATTGTAGAATTCACACAAATCTTGTCATAAGCACGATATTAAGGCTATTGGTGAGTCATTTTTTTTATCATATCATATAGAAACTAATTTCTTCATACTAATCTTATCACCTTTATATTTATATACTAAAATTTCCAAAAGGGTTGGCTAAATCCTAGGATGCTCCATTGTAAGTTTTCAAATCTTTTTGGCTTGTAGAGTTAGCATTTTTTTTTTCCGTCCATTGTACTGTCCAAAGTTGTCCCTATGCTTATTTGTGCATTTGTCGATTAGAAATTATTGTTTGTAATCTGCGTATTCTATTTTCATAAGCTCGCTGTATCATCTTATATTTCAATCTCAATCTATTATTTTGCAAGATACCATAAATTCTTGATTTAGGAAATGCTTTTGTATCCTTATGGTATCCTTGTTTAATTTCCGTATTATTTCAGTCTGTACTCTGTAACAAGTTTGATATTCATAAAAAAATTTAAAAGATCAGCACATCAGCAGCCAACAAGAACAGACGGGGGATAATTGATTCTAGCAATACTTTTTGAAAAGTATAATTTTAAATATTGGGTTAATAAAGTATATTTTTCACAAGTATATATATATATATATATATATATATATATATATATATTTCAGGTGCACATGATAATCGATCAATATGTGTATGTAGAAGGCGCAAGATGGCATTAAATTTAAGGGCTTGCATAATTTACAGATTTTATATATAGTTTTATTTGATAAGTTAGAAAAATATTATATATAGTGCCTTTTCACCAAACTCTTTGAGCAACCGAATCAGAAGAATTAAATTTAAACTACTAGCTAGCTAGTTTTTAGGTCTCAAATTTTTATTTTTATTATTATTGTTATTATTTTTTGGCTATTTGGTTATATGTAAAACCTTAAAAAATAGTTTTTCATAATTTTACATCTTACAGCATTTGGTTTATAGAAAAGAAAATAAGTTTTTAATTATTAATATTTGTTTGATTGAAAGGAAAAAAAAATTCATATTTGTTTGCTTCGATAAAAAAAAAATGAACAATTTAAACAAGTTTTTTGTAGTTTTCATTTTTCGTCAAAAATTATTAAAAAAAAAAATTACGACTAAACAAACATACAAAAAATAATATATATTTTAAATCAAAAAATAATTTTTAATATATTTTACGATCATCCAAAAACACCCTGAATGTACCAATATTGGAAGTAACAAGCTCAAATTTAATTAGTAGTCCAAAGATCCATGGAATATATACTAAATTAAAATGAATGAGCTCAAAAAAAAAAAGAAAAAAAGAAAGGTACACACAATTAATAGTTTTTTTGTTTTTTTTTTGTTGGTTAATTTTTGGCTGTACAAGTCCACAAGAAGGAATTTAATATGGTGGTACATCAATATTAAATTGGAAAAAGAAAGAGTGTGCTCTTTTCGACTAGAGAGGAAAATGCTATTGATTAATTAATTAATATGTAGGGATCAACCACAGTGTCAAACACATGTATTAAAGTTGACCACTACAAATAATAATAATAATAATAATAATAATAACAAAAATAATAATATCATCATCATCTATTTTTTTTCAAAGTTAATTAATTGTCTCTTTTTTTTTGACTATTTGTCAAAATAAAACATAACTTGAAAAAGCTGTGCATGATTAATAAATGTCCCACATTATTGGATGCGTAGCTCACCAACTACACTTGAAAAAGAAAAGACCAGGCTATTTCGCAGTCGCGCGCTCGCAACAGTCACGTAAATTGTGACTGCCATTTCATCTGCGCCGAAGTTGCAGTTGTCCATTCAGTCATCAGCAGCGAAGTTGCAGTTTACAGTATAATTTTTATAATTTTTAAAATATTATAAAAAATTTGTTTGGATAATTTTTTGTATTAAAAAATAAATGAAATATTGAGTTTAAAATAAAGTTTTTTTTTTTTGAGAATTTTTTTTTTTTTTTTTTTTTTTATCTCTTTTTCTTTCTATCTTATCTCTCTCCGCTGGCCCCACCATGGGACCTTCTACTCTTCTTCTCCTACTTCCCCTCTTTGAGATTGCAACATTTTTTTTTTCGGTTTTTTTTTTTAACATTATTTATTTTTAGATTTGAAAAAAATATTAAAAAACAGAATAAAAAATTATAGAGCTAGCTTAATGTTTGGATATTACAGTAAAATATGAAATTACTTTTTTTAATTCCTACCGTTGCCACACAGACCTAAACATGAAGTCTCATGTGGAGAATTAATTCCTCTCAGCAAATTAATTAGCAGGATATTTGATTTATGATAAGCAAATTAACCAAATGTTCCAAAATAAAACTGCTCCATTCAACCTAATTAGGGTTTGAGCTAAGGGTGTGTTTTTGTTGACCGTAAAATATATCAAAAAAATAATTTTAGATTTAAAATTTTATTTTTCATGTCTTTGTTTAGTCATAAAAAAAAAATTTGAAAAATTATTTTCATGGATTCGAGAAAAAAAGGGTGTTTTTGTTTTTGGCCGATTTTTCAGCAAAAAAATAAAAACTGCATAAAATCTTATTTATTTTCGTCAAACTAAATAAATATTGATAGAAATTTATTTATTTTTTTTCGCCTACAAACAAAACACTATAAAACATAAAATTTTTTTACTAACTTTTTTATTTTCACAAAAAAAATATTTTTTTTAAATTTTACTTACAACCAAAAATACCCTAACTCAAATAATAAGGGAAAATTTTCACTTTCATATTTATTATATGTCTCGAATTTGGTTATCAAGTTCGATTTTATGCCTCTAGCCTATTCGCCAAGAGCTTTCATGATGTGATAAATTTTGAAAACATAATTTGTGAAGAAAAAAAAAATATCAGTGGAAGACACGACAAACTCAGGTCTGATTGTGGGGGTTGGGGGGCACTGATCATTTCTTTCTTTCGTCTGCACTAGAAGAGTATTATATTCTCCATAATACTGTACCTTTTTTTTTATACAGTGAAATTCTCTTCTCTTTTTTACAATCGTATTTATTTTTTACAATTTTTTTTATATATAAATTATTGTGATCTATTTTTTTTTTTACTTGTAGTTTGTTTACTTTATAATCATCATTTTTTTATTTTTATTTGATAACATGTTTAGATTTGAAGCACTCTGATTTATAACTTGATTAGTAGTATATAGGGGTGGCAATCCAGCTCGCTGTTCGCGAGCCAGCTCGTGTTCGGCTCGAAATGAGCTCGAGATCGAATCGCTCGTTTAGTAAATGAGCCGAATTTTTTAGCTCGTTTAATAAACGAGCCAAACACGAGCTGGGTCAGCTCGCTTGTGTTCGGCGCGATAATAGCTCGATATATATATATATATATAATAATATATATTATATATATATATATATAATATATATATATATTATATATTAGGCTAGAATACTATCGATAGCACCAAGCCATTGGTGCTATCAACTTTTTAACCGTTGGATGAAAAAATATGCGGTTGGATTATAGTGAGCCCCTAGGGTTTACTAGGTTGGTTGAATAGTAAAAATCTTAGGGCCCGCTATAATCCCAATCGTATATTTTTTCATCCAACGGCTGAAACCTTGATATCACCAATTGTTTGTGTGCTATCTATAATATGCTAGCCAAACTCTCTCTCTCTCTCTCTCTCTCTCTCTCTTCTATATATATATATATATACTTTCCCTATTAGATTTTAGTCTATTAATTTTTTGTAAATTTTAATTATTAGATTAAATTTTAATTTTTTAATTTTTCTTCAACTTTACACCTATAGTAGGAATGAAAATCAAATTTTGTTGTTCGCGAGCCAGCTCGTGTTCGCTTGTTAATAAACGAGCCGAATATGACCGAATTTTTCAGCTCGATATTTAAACGAGCCAGCTCGTGTTCGCTCGTTTATTTAAACCAGCCAGCTCGTGTTCGGCTCGTTTATTAAACGAGCCGAATACGAGCCGACTCCAGCTCGCTTGTGTTCGGCTCGTTGACACCCCTAGTAATATATAACTATCCAAAGAAATTAAAAAGAGTAATTATTAAATAGGAAAAAAAAACCAAATGTTCCTCTCAAATTTTGTAGGGATTAAAAAATATATA
>CM054950.1:13058109-13236733 GCA_029168755.2 Tillandsia fasciculata
GTCCGGGCTCCGAAAAATTCAAGTAAATAGTCCATTTCGCTCGTTTTCGCGCGCTGAATCCAATCCGAGGTCCGTTCGGCCAATTTCCAGCTTCTAATTTTTCCCAAAAATTCCCGGAAGAGTAGAATTGAGATTGATCAAAGTTCGTTTTTGCCGGGTCACATTCTTGGCTCCGATAAGCGCGCAAACACCTCACACGCCCAAAATGGACTTCTAGAAAATAAAACAAGCTCCAATTTTACCAGAAACTCAAATCTGGGGCCCGACACGCACACACGCACTCCCCGAAGCCACCAAACCAACAGTAAACCCTAAAGTGGGGATTCGGGTCCTCACACGGGGACCTCAGGCTCATACCACTATCTTGCACCTATCATACTGACATAACCCCGCACCCATCAGTGCTATCTGGGGCTCACGGGTCCTTCCTCTAGACTACTTTACCGGTAAAGAACATCGCTGCGGTCATGACTCCGCTGATGTACGTGAAGTGCAGCGGTGCGTGGCGATCATAGTGCTATGCTCAAACTCGCGGTCCGACGACCGGGTAGTCGGCAACAAGCCGAGGATCCCAATAGGGAATCATCAGTCAACATCTATCGATCAAGATCAATCAATCATGCATAACGGGATGTAAAGCAGTATCTCAAGTGACAAGTATCAACAAGTATCATCTAATCATGTAGATCTATGTACTGAAAAAGCTGATGAACAGATATATGCATATGATGTGTCTCATGTAGATCAAGGTCTATCAAAAATGATCATCTAGCATATAGATCCAGTCATCGGGACTAATTGTAACAGATAATGTCAAGCACAGGTGTATATGACAATCCGGAGGAATCAATGTCTATCGGAATGATCATGGGATATATAGATGAAGTCATCATGGGTCATATAGATCAAATCAATAAGCTAATCCAAAAACAGGTGTCCGACTGGACTAAAGCAACCAGAGGGCCAAAAAGCTAAAGCCCGGATCGAAAGTAACCCACCTGAGTGTAGGCAGATCCTCGAACTGACGCTCGGCTACTGGGAGGCTGGTGCTGAACAACTGGACCCTGAATAGAAAGCTATGATCAGTAACAAACTCACACAAACCCATCCCGACGACACTACAATAACGGAAAGCTCAAACGGAATAATATCGCCGATTTACTGGATAAAATCCGATTCCCGATCAACGAGAATCCACGGGCCTCTAACAAAATGCCCAGCGGGTGTAAAAACACTATCTCAGGGCAGCTAGTGAGTCCAATTTGAAATTTGGTCCATAATATGTTTTAATTTGCATAATAACCTTTAGTTAATTACTGTTTTGTCTCGTTCTTGAAATCCGGGGGTCCAACGACGACGCCGTAAGTTTCAGCGCGTTCATTACGTCGAGACGAAGCTCGTGCTCACAAGATTGGGCCGAGACCAGGCCCGTTTACAAATTTGGCCCATAAACATTAGGGTTCCCCTTTTACAACTATGCACCAACTTTACTTTTAGTTGATCAAACAGCAAACTAGCTAGAGCATGGAGTTAAGCAAAGGTTAAGGACTATGGTGCTCACCTGAGGCGCGCCGGAGGTGGCCGGAGGAGTCGCCGGAGCAACACCCAAAACCGCAAGGAGCTCGGGTTGGGTTTCCTTGGAGCAACTCGGGCTCAGATCTGCACCAGAGGTGAGCATCAGTAATAAGGGGGTCCCAGATGGTGATCGATCCATGTTGGGTCGAGCCCCGGCGGCCGGAGGCGGCGGCGGCCGGAAGGCAAGCCCGAGAACCCATTTCGGGTGCATAGATTTGAAGCAAGATGCAGGGGGTGTCCTGGGTCAAAACAAATTCATGGGGGTACTCAACCGGGTATTTGGAGCTTACCTGGGTGGTTGCCGGAGTCTCGGAGCGGCGGGGATCGCCGGAGACCGAGTCGAAGCTGATCTCGGGTGCAACCCTACAAGTAAAAATCCCGACGTCAAGATCTCCATGCAAAGCGATGGGAGGATTCCTAGGGATTATACGAGCCTACCTGGACAGTTCCCCAGCGACGGGGAGCGCCGGCACGGCACGGCGGAGGAGCTCGGTGGAGCTTTTAATGACCTCTAATGGCGGAATCCGGCGCGGCGGCTCCGGGCCGGAGCAAGTTGGAGACCAGGGGCTTCGTCTCCACGCCACGAAGCTCGGTGCAGTGGTGGCCGGCGTCGGGAGGCCGCGGCGGCGCCGGACGGCCGAGGTCGGCCGAGCTTGAAGAAACCGGCTTCCTAGGGCACGTCCGTTTGGCCCCGATCCTCAACCGATGGCCCTCCGATTTTGTGGAGGCGCTGCAGTCGACGAGAGGAACGGTCCTAACGGTGCTGATCTCCGGTTGGTCGGCCGGATTACGGCGTCGCGCGAGATCGGCTGAAGACGATACTTCCGGTAGCAGAGTTCCCCGGCCGGTTAACCGGAGCACCGGGGGCCCAGGGACTGCGTGAGGGTGATCCTTAGAATGTTAGCATGTGACTGCACAGGGTCTTGGGCCAACTTAATACAAAAATTTCCAAAAAACCTACCTCGCCGGAAAGGTTGGAGGAGAAGAATCTCCTGCGGCGGCGCGCGGCGGCGGTCGACGTCGGATCCACCTCAGCTCGGTTGCAACACCACGAGGGACTCCTCAGGGAGGGATTGATCAACTTGAGTCCCTCCCAACACCTTCCTTTCCAAGAACCCGAGAGAAGGAGGCTATTCTTGAAGCTTTTCTTCTCCGGTGAGGGGAGGCGGCAGCCGGTGCGGGGTAGCTCCGAGGGAAGCGGCAGAGGAGGAGGTCGTTGAGGGGTCTGCGCTAGGGGAGGCTAAGCTACGGCTTTAAAGAGGAGCCCTTCGGATTCAAATTTTGAAGTGCATAGTTGCACATTTTGCGATTTAGTCCTTCATTGGTTAATATTTCGAGCCTAGTCACTCACAGCACCTTTCTTTCACATCTAGGTCCCTCCCCCAGAAGCGGCACGCCAAACGACACATAAAATATAGGGGGTTTTGTGTAAAATGTTGTATTTTCCACTATTTTTCACGCTTTTCGAGGCCTTCTGGTTGTCAGATCGAGAAACGGACTTCGCCACGACGTCCGGCTCGACGAATCCTATCAGGTAGCGATCTTTGTTTTTCGAGAAACTGCCCGGATAAAATCTCGATCCATAATTACTGTTCAAAAATACAGTTTTTGCGTTTTTCGAGGCTCTAGGGTCGTCAAACAGAAATTCCGTCAGCGCTGTTGCGTCCAGAACGATGAAACCGTTCAAATCCACTATTTGAAGTGCTATGATCGGTTTCCGAATGGCAAATTGGCCAAAGTTGGCACTTAGGGGATTTGAAACATAGGGTTACTATTCATCTACTGTTCCAGCACTGCGCAACTTAAGTCGCGGGTCCCGCCCGCTTCATCGCTGATTTCTGGAAGATCCGACCGTCGGATCTGAATATGTTTAATATGGTTTTCGATCAGTTCGTCGTGACGGTCGCACTCGTGGTCTCGGATCTTCGAGATCAGGCTCGGATTGAAATGCGATATTTCTGACCCTATTTCTGTGCAAATTACACTGCAGAAAAGGGGCACCTTAGCTATTCGTGCATTTATGATCCAACATTCAATTTGACTTTATTTATTTTCATTTATTTATTTATTTACAAAAATTTAAATTCTTACAGCTCGAGTTGAAGTTACTCTTCTGCAAGGATAAGAGAGATTCATGAGGAGGGCTCGAGTTGAAGTTACTCTATTGCAGAAAAAAAATCGGTGTAATTTTTTTCTTAGTTAATGAATCTTATTTTACCTGCATATTTTGATTTTTTTTTTTCTTTATGGTTGTGTGGTTCCAGTTATATTGAGAGGACGAATTTATGGTAAAACTTGATTTGACTTTTTTACTGTAAAATCTCAACATTATGTGGTATCTTGCGAATTCACAGAATTTGATACCAGAACGACTACCAGATTTTTCAAATCTGATACCAGAGCGACTACCAGATTTTCCAACAACGAATTCGAGAAAAAAAAATATTTTTATTTTCCACCAAAAATCGATAGAAGACGAAAATTCAAGCTCTGAATTTTTTACTTTCATTTGTTTTTTTTAGTCGAAATAAAAAATATATTTTTCTTTTCTTTCAACCGAACACATGTTGATGAATTTTTTTTTTTTTTCTATAAACCAAAAACTATAAACGAAAGTTACTTTCTTCCAAAATTACTTTTTACAATTTACGTGCAACCAAACACATCCTAAGCTGTTAATTGGTACGGTTCACAGACACGTGGCAGACCCGGTCCACACAATCATTACTCATCTTCCCGACCGAACCTCGACCTTTTTCCCGACCCAAACGTAGCTTCGGAGAAGGGCATCGTCGGAGCTCCAACGGTCGACAAGAGCTAGGGTTTCCTCTCTCTCTCTCTCTCTCTCTCTCTCTCTCTCTCTCTCTGATTAGGGTTTCGGATCCCTTCACTCAAGGAGGAGGAAACCACCAAGATTAGTTGTTTATGCCCTAATCAAAGTATTTTGCAATATCCCTCTATCTATTTGTCCATTTGATTCCTAGAGAATTGTTCCCAAAGTTTCCCCCCCTTTTTTTTTGTTTCCTGGAGCTTTTAATTAGGCATTTTGTTTGAATAAGCTGGATTAAGCCATGTTTTTTGCTTGTAGGTGTAATAGTGGGGTAGTTATTTGAGTTTTTTCTGTGTTAATTGTGTTTCTTTATTGTGTTAAGTAAGGCTAATTGGTAATTGATGCTCTCATTGAGTGTGATTATATATAGATGGAGTAATTAAATGCCAATGTGCAAAAAAATATCTACTTTTTTTTTTTAGTTCTATTATAATGTACCAAAATCATCCATTTTATTGTGTATTAAAAGAACTACAAATTTTAATGTATAGGCCTTATGGATCAGATTACATTACTTACAACCTGTCTTTAATCATCTTATTTTTTTGTTTTTTTGTTTTTTTGTTTTCCTTCAAAATGTGGAGTCATTTCCTGTTTTCACCAAAATTTTTGTTAATTGGTCATCAGGGACACAAATCTAATGTTGCTGTTTGCTGATATCTGCCGCTGAATGATGCTGACGCCGAAATTTCTCCCTAAATGTGCATTGACTAGTTGTGCGTCGATAACATTTTCCCCGGCTTCGTCTATGATTCTAAGTTCTGTAATCCCAAGCTTAGAAGAACCAGTTGGTCTTGATGACTTAACAAGTTTGAATCTAGAAAGTATTCGACGATTCACCTCCAAAGCTTGCATGCCGAGACTCGATCATAGTGACATGAGAGACTGTGCAATTGAAGAATTGCTATCCAGTACTTCCAACAGTCACAAGTATGCGTTAAGGTCTTTGAGCATTAGTTTGCTCTCAGTAGTCTTCTGAACCTTTTGCTATTGTGGGAATTCATATAACATCATATTTTGTAATTACTATGTAGTTGAGCTTAAAAATTACTTATAGAATTTTATAGCTAATCTATTGGCAAATAGAAATCTCTCATTGAAAAGGGGGTGATGTTTGGCTAGCAAGGCATTGATCAATCAAGAACTTTATTTTGCAAGAAGATTTTGTCTTTCTTGTAAGGTCATTGTACAATCAAGTGTTAACAACGAGGAATTTAGAATGGAACAGGGCATACTTGCTGTACTTTTTGGTCGTCGCAGGGAAGAATATGCATGGAGAAGACCACTGGATGAGAAGTATCAGCAGGAGCAGTTTAGAAAGAGTTTATCCCTTGATAGAAATCAAAGGGTTCTTAATAGAGTTTATGATCCATGGAAGCTACAAAGAAGTAGCTATAGTACATCTTGCAGAGAACAAGAAACAAGTGGTCTATCGAATAAGGTGCTAAAATGATTTTTCAATTCTTTTTGTCTTATTTTCTCTCATTTTCCATGGCGGGGAGCATTTGTCGAATGCACTAATGAGAATTATTATATTTAGAAATAAAACTTGAATAGTCCCTTGAGCTTGATGAATCTCTATAATTTGAACTTGGCTGAAAATACTGTCTTATATATTCTTCTAGATTTTAACTTGAGTTCGTTAATGGAAGGTGTATTCTCTACTCTCTTCATGCGTTCTGTGTCCTCTTTTCATACTCATGGTCTATGTGAGCACGCTTTGTGACTAAGATTAAAGTGTTTTATTTGTTATTTCTGTTTTGCTGTAAACTCCTTGTAGAAAGTTGTAAAATATATTCTCTTTCCACCCAATTTTCTCGAAACTCATACACGGAAGTTTGTTCTACATAATAGGGAAATAGCTATGAAGTTACTGAAGTTATGGAGTTAAGGGTCTAGTAGTTATAACCAGGGTTTGAAGTTTTACTTTTAGCTAGGGCATATCAGTTCATTTTTTTCAAGATTTGTACAATTTTGATAGTTTCGAATGGATTTTGAAGTTAATAAAGTAGATAAAGTTAGAGATATATAAAAATTTAATACCAGGAATCAAATACCCTCACATTTGAGATATGTGTACATTGATTTAACTAACCTTATTGAGTAGAATATGCATAAGTCATACATATATGTGTCGCACTTGCAGTTTTTGAGGGTCCTACCGAAGTTCGTGAAGATAGTGGAAGTTGGACCGAGAGATGGGTTACAAAATGAAAGAGATATTGTACCGGCAGCAGTAAAGATTGAATTAATACAGAGGTTGGTTTCTGCTGGATTGCCTGTTATTGAGGCAACAAGTTTCGTCTCTCCAAAATGGGTACCACAGGTGTGATTACTTTGTTGATAATATTAATCTTTGGTGCCTTTCTTTTCATCTGATGCTGTAATCTTATTAGAAGATTATCCTGTAATTAGGTTTCTACAACAACCTGCAATTTTCATGTGCTTCCTAAGATCAAAGTATCAAACTACTGTTATTTCTGTTTTTATCGGTTTAAGTTCACCGTGTTTATGTGGAATATTTTGAAGAACTGTAAAACCAAACTTTTAGAATACGAAGTCATTTTATTGTGGCACTAATTTTCCTTCATCATGACAATCCGAAGTTGATCACACTCTAATTTCATAATTAAATGTAATTTTGAGCCACTTTACGATCAATTTGTTGTAACATTTTAGCTAGCGGATGCCAAGGATGTTATGGAAGGAATTGGAAGGGTGGAAGGGGTGAAATTTCCAGTATTAACTCCTAATCTGAAAGTAAGTTAACATGATTAAAAACTGACGTACCTGTCTAATTGGCTTATCATTTGGTAGTTGAATGTTTAATCGGTTGTGCATGTTATTTAGGGATTTGAAGCAGCTGTTGCAGCTGGCGCAAAAGAAGTTGCAGTATTTGCATCAGCTTCAGAATCATTTTCAAAATCCAACATAAATTGCAGCGTGAAAGAGAGCCTTGCACGTTATAATGATGTTGCTCTTGCTGCTAAGAAGCTCGCAATCCCTGTTCGTGGGTGAGTTGTGCTTATTTTATTTCAATTATTTGCTACATTGCACCTGGGGGGGTCCTTACCATTCGTAACGTTTCATTTTGGCCCTCAACCATCCAATTGTTAGAATTGGTCCCCTAGCCTTTGCATTCCGTTGCAATTCTACCCTATCTATTGAATTTTTCCTTTGAATTGATCGAAAATGTCCAAACAATCATTATAAGAGGAGTACAAAAGTTGCAATTAAATGTCAATCATGTGGATATTTATGTCCAATTTGATGAAGGAATTTAAACGAAAGGGTATTGATTACCGTGGAATGCAATGGTTAGGGACGGAGTCAATTCTAGCAAATAAAAGGCTGAAGGGCAAATTTAAATTATTGTAAAAGGTCCATCACCCTTGGTGCAATTTACTGTTGTAAACCCATTTCTATGTCAAATTATAAAACACAAAAGGTCTCTAGACAAATTTATACAAGATGAATGCAAAAATTTAAGTTTATAGCTTGCTGATGAATATGATTATTATGTATCAATTAAAGAAGTGTTTTCTGTTGGATGGAAGCCTTCTTTTTTTTTTTGCCCTTCTCATCACTGAGCTGATATTTGCTGCTGTAGACCCATTGAGTAACACGTCATTGGCTGTATGGTTCATTTATCTTGTTGTCTCATTATTTAGGTATGTTCTCTAAAGTAGACCTTTTGAGTGCGATATTTCACAAAATTATTGTTACCCAACTTTTACAGATATGTCTCGTGTGTTGTTGGGTGCCCAGTGGAAGGAGCAGTGCCTCCTTCAAGTGTGGCATATGTCGCAAAAGAGCTTTACGATATGGGATGCTCTGAAATTTCACTTGGTGATACAATTGGAGTTGGCACTCCAGGTATGTTTGATGTCATTTGTGCTTCTTCTTTTTTCACTTTTGTATATTTTCATGCTTCTTAGAGGAAACTCCACTTCGGGTGCTTTTCCAATGTTAGATTAGTATTAAGTCTACCATTGTAAAATGACATGACTATATTGAACTTGCTGCCATTCCTTTTCATTAGCAGCAGCCAGCTGTTGATCTCAATCCTATGCGTACTCACTTCAAATATTATCATCTCAAGCTAGATAGTGAAAAATTCAAATTAGATTTTAGATCTTCTCCAGACCCATTTGACATTAATTACTAATATTCTGTTGTCACAGAGTTGAACATAATTTTTGCCTCAACCTCTATGATATATTTTAATTTTACTCTATTATCTGGTAATAGGCACTGTTGTTCCGATGCTTGAAGCTGTTATGTCTGTTGTTCCAGTGGAGAAACTCGCAGTCCATTTTCATGATACTTACGGTCAAGCTCTCTCAAATATCCTCATCTCTCTTCATGTAAGCTACCATCTAAAAAGCACTCAAACAAAGGGGTTAAAATCTTAAAAGAAGAAAATCAGTAATTTTCTTTCTTTTTTTTTTTTTGCTTGTTGCAATTTGACCCGGAAACTTCTAAGAAAAATGCACAAACTAATTTTGAATTGCAATTTGGCTCATACAGTTTGTTTTGATCCAAAAATACTCGCCAACTATCAAATTGTTATAGCGAGGTTTTGCACCAAATCAAATTTTGCCGGCCAAATTTAACTGTTTTCCACTAAAGAAAGCCTAATGAAAGTTAGATAATTGGAGTTAATTCTTGCATCAGATCATTGTTTCGAGGGGTTTTCGTAAAATTTGACATTGCATAAGAAGCTTTTAAGCTGATTAGAAACAGCTGATAACATGAAAATCTATCTCCCTTTTTAACAGATGGGAATAAGCGTGGTCGACTCATCGGTCGCTGGCCTCGGAGGGTGCCCGTACGCAAAGGGCGCCTCAGGGAATGTGGCGACTGAGGATGTCGTGTACATGCTTAATGGGCTCGGCATAACGACCGGTGTGGATCTTGCGAAGCTCATCGCGGCTGGAGAGTTCATCAGCCAGCGTTTGGGGCGGCGGTCGGGATCGAAGGTGGCGGTCGCCTTGAGTAGAGTAACTGCGGGAGCCTCCAAACTGTAAGGACCAGATAAACAATATTCGTAATAAATGCAATCGGCGGTGATCATCGTCGGAGGCATACGATGCCTAATACAGTGTACATTTGGATGAATAAGGTCAATTGTAGTGACCCAAAGAATCACCTGTACTTCAAATAATAATAATAATGTTGGTCCTGTTATTGTGGAAACTACTTGGCAAAGTTCAAGCTAAACTTTCCTGCAACATTTCCGCCTTTGGGGCCTGTTTGGTTTGCGGCAATTTCTATTCAGTTTGAGCTGAGTCGATTTATTCTTTAGCTTTGTGATTCGTACATGAACTACTATACTATAGATAGTAGATGAATAATATTTATTATAGAATTATGGATCTTTGAATTTATACTGGTATAAACATTAAATAGTAAATCTTAAGGCCCTGTTTGGAAACGGGCTGGAACAAGGAATAAGGGGATATCCTCCTTATTCTACCAAACGCATCTGGAATCAATCAGTATTGCTTATTCCAGTACAACTAGAATAAGCTGGTATAGTAGTTCTTACTTATTATTTTAATTTTTTTTTTTTTACAATTTTACTCTTCTCCCCTCCCTTTTCCTCTTCCCGAGACCTCCTCCATCAATGCTCTTCTCCTCTCTCTCTTTTTCTTCTCCCTGATATCAGCTCTCTCTCTCTCTCTCTCTCTCTCTCTTCCTCTCCCCCCCTTTTTTCCTTCTTCCCGAGTAATCTCCCATCAATGCTCCTCTCATCTCTCTCTCTTTCTTCTCCCTGATAATCAGCTCTCTCCTCTCTCTCTCTTTCTTCTTCCCGGGCGCGGCCATTGTTGCCTGTTCAAGAAGCTCGCAAGCATCAACCCCCCTCCTCGCCCGGCCGACCTTGCGCTCCTCTCGCGGCAAACGTCCCGAGGCTATAATGGATCCGCAATTGTTGCATGGCCGAAGCTCCTCTCGCCGTGCCTCCCCTGCCTCCCATAGTGCTCCGTCTCTCCTCCCCCACCCCCCCGCGGCCGATCATGCACGCCTCTCGCGGCACGCGTCCTGAGGCAAGCTCTGGGTTTTCGAATTTTTCCTTGGCTGAAGCTCCTCTCGCCGTGCCTCCCCTGCCTCTCACACTGTTCCATCTCTCCTCCCCCAACCCCCCGCGGCCGATCCTGCGCGCCTCTCGCGGCACGCATCTCGAGGCAAGCTCTGGGTTTCCGGTTCTTTGCTTGGCTGAAGCTTGACTCGCCGTGCCTCCCTTGCCTCCCATAGCGCTCCCCCTCTCCTCCCCCACCCCCCCGCGGCCGATCTTGCGTGCCTCTCGCGGCACGCGTCCCGAGGCAAGCTCTGGGTTCCCGAAATTTTTTGTTGGCTGAACATTGACTCGCCGTGCCTCCCCTGCCTCCCACAGCGCTCCCCCTTTCCTCCCCCACCCCCCCGCGGCCGATCTCGCGCGCCTCTCGCGGCACGCGTCCCGAGGCAAGCTCTGGGTTTCCGGAATTTTTGGTTGGCTGAACATTGACTCGCCATACCTCCCCTGCCTCCCACACTGCTCCCCCTCTCCTCCCCCACTCCCCCGCGGCCGATCCTGCGCTCCACTCGCGGCTACAGTGGTTCCGCTATTGTTACTTGGCTGACGCTCTTCTCGCGGCACGCGTCCCGAGGCAACCGCGCTTGCGTCCATCCCTCCTCCAGCGGCACATGTTCCGTGGCATCCGCGGGAGCGGCCATTGTTCTCTGGTTGAGCCTCTCTGTTGTGTTGTGCTAAAGCCAATTGTGGTGTGCTCTCTGTTGTGTTACCAGGCTCCTGTGCTTCTTACTGAGACTCTGCCTACGGCTCAGGGGTCTGATTTCTCGGTCCCTGTCGGCAACTAGGCTCGTGCGTTTGCATCCGCGGACTGACCGTGCTTGTCCCAAACTTTGCCGTGAGTAGTCGTCCTGCTGACTGTCGGTGCCGATCTGTTGGGGTGATTTCATTATCTGACTTCCAACATCAAGGAATTTAATACTCACGCAAAGTAAGTCCGGTCCATTCATCTCACTCCCATATGATTGCTATATATGATTGCTCTTCCATATGATTGCTATAAGTGAGTGTTCATCATATATATGATTGCAAACTATAATTAGAATTGCAAGTTGCCGCGTGAAATGACCCAGGAAGGATGAAATCACCCAACCTTTTGCAATGATGATTGTTTCCATATTCATCAGTTGGATGGCAAAGATTTGTAATCCATTGCAACCCCATGTGTAGTTGGAAACCAATTGAGCAAATTTTAAAAAATAAAACACTATCCCTTGACAAAAACCAAGGTTGAAGATCATCCTCTTTGGGCCAACATTTCCTATTCCATATCAATATTTATATTAGTTTAGTTCATTAACAGCAATGGCAAGTGTTGCATGATCTTTACCAATAAAATATATTTTTATCAGATGCGTCCATGGAAGAGATTTTCTAAGTCTACTCATAACATCGAATAAACCCAAAACTATCCTCAAAATAAAAATATGCGGACAGAAGATGGAAGCAGTTCGCGTGCACAAACGTGGTCGCGAACACCTAACTGGACAGAATTTATGAATAGCACCCTATTATCTTTGTTAACAGAGGAGCACGCGCTAGGAAACAATATAAATCGTTCTTTCACGAATCTTGCGTGGAACCAAGTCGTTAAAGAGGTCAATTCTAAAAATAATACGGACCTAACGAAGGACCAAATAAAGAACCGTCTTAAAGTTCTGAAGAGAACTTTTGCATTATATAACTATTTAGCAAACAAGAGCGGCTGGGGATGGGATTACATGAACAACATTCCTACCGCTGGTAATAATGAAGACTGGCAAGCTGTAATTACGGTAAAATTTTTATTATTTGCGTTAAGATTGTAAGTTAGTAGATATTTAAATTGGTCAAGCTATCCTAATCCTCATGTCTTTGTTCAGGAGAATCCAGCCTACTCAAAATGTAGGGATAAACCATTCCCTCCTTATAAGGACATTGAGTTCCTTACACAAAAAAATACGGCAACAGATAGATACGGGTTCTCCTCCGTTATGGAACTTCCCGAAACTGTTGATAGTTCATCTTCATCTTCTCCTCATGAGGATGATCCAGCTATACCACCCAGCTTTGAAAACATAAGGCCGGGTTATACATCACGATCGCCAAATCCTGCTCCTCTAGGACCAAATTTCGGTGCTAGTGGCAGTGGATCGGGGCATAGCTCTGCGGGGAAAAGGCCTCGATCTCCACGCCGATCAGCTACCCAGCGTAGAAATGTTGGGAAGCAAAAGGATCAAGGCACAAGTAACCCCTTCGAGAAATGATGGAAATTGGGAAGCAAAAGCTTGATCTAGTCCGCTAAATGTACCAAGTTGAAATTACCAAACGAGGCAATATCGCGACAATCGAGGAGTGTATGGGCCGAGTATACTCTTTACATGGAATCACAAATGAGCGGGTATTGGCAGCCGCAGAGGCATTAAAAGATGACAAGAATAGGCAAGTATTCATGACAATGAACGACGAGCTTGTCATATTGTGGCTGGATCGGCAAGTTGCGAAAGAAAGTATTTTGTTTCGACAGTTCTTCCCTGGAATATAATATTCCAGTAACTTTGTGGTACATCCAATTACGTTGATAACTAGTATTCGGGATTGTAATATTTCAGTTAATTTGTGCTGATTGCTTTTATGTTGCAAACTAGTGGCAAGAACTGTAATATTGTAGGAACATTGTGATGCTTAATTTCATGTTTAAATTAGGTAGCTGGGAATGTAATATTGTAGGAACATTGTGATGCTTAATTTCATGTTTAAATTAAGTAGCTGGGAATGTAATATTGTAGGAACATTGTGATGCTTTATTTCATGTTTAAATTAGGTATCTAGGAATGTAATATTGTACTACTTTTCGGTGCTTTATTTGAGGATGAATACTACTATGATTTATATTCGAGAGTTGTTATGTTGTATGTTGTATTATTATAGTGTTGTATTATTTTACGATGCAAATAATTAGATGTTGTTAGTTCTACTATTAAATTGCTCGTAGTAGTTTGAAATAAGATTAAGTATTGTAGACAGATGATGAATGTTAATATATCGTTAATGTCAGTATATGTATGTTTACCAATGTTCTGTGCAGTTTATATTCAAATCGCTTAAACGATACAGTCAATTTAATTTACATCAATCTGCATTACACACTTGACGTATTTGTTTGTACTGTTTAGACAATATCTATATACTGCGACATATTGCTTGAATACAATGATATCTTTGCAGAAAAAATGGATGCTTCGTTTAATCGCACCATATTTTCGTCCGCAATCGTTGCAAATATACTAATGATATTAGATGAGGATGACGATTATTGGGAAGAAGTCTGTGCGATGCAATATGATCAAGGTTATCTGACTGATGATAATCCAATCCCGAGACAACCATGTCGAACCAGACCATTTACTGGGCATCAATTTATTGGTGATATATTGAATTGTCATCCAGCCCGTGGGTACCAGCATTTCAGAATGACGACTACCACATTCATTGCTTTACGAGATGAGCTCGTTGGAAAGGGACTTATACGTGGCTCAAGAAATATCACAGTTGATGAACAGCTTGGAATATTTCTTTTTTGTATTGGCCACGGCGTTGCGAATAGGGTGCTCGCCGAAACATTCCAACATTCAGGGGGGGCAATTAGTAGATATTTTAATAAGGTACTGCGGGGCATCGTTATGTTAAAAGACGAATATATCACTCAATCGACAAGCAACACTCAAGTTCATCCGCGGATCTCAGATAGTATAAATTTCCATCATTTCAAGGTGATGTATTAAATTTAAATCATTGGTATTTTATACGATTAATATTGAGTATTACCAAGGACGGCTTAAAAATAGAGATATTGAATGTTCAATGTACATTTGCAGAATGCAATCGGTGCGGTTGATGGGACCCATATTCCGGCGATTGTCAAGTTGAGCGAGCAAGCACGTTTTCGGTGTCGGAAAGGATTTACATCACAAAATGTGATGGCTGCGGTCAATTTTGATCAAGAATTTCTTTTTGTTTACACTGGGTGGGAAGGATCCGCCGCTGATATGCGAGTCCTCAGATGGGCGTGTGAAAGTGGCGGTTTCACAGTACCCGAAGGTATAAAGAAAATCTGACAATTCACTATATTATAGTTATCATTTTTAATATATATAAAATTACAGTATAACTTCTTATTATATTGTGTCGTTAACAGAAAAATTTTACTTGGTTGATTCTGGTTAAGCAAACATCGACAGATTTCTGGCGCCGTACAGAGGCGAGCGCTATCATATCAGCCAATTTAATAGTAACGCACGTAGTCGGATAAATCGGAGTCCGCGGGATCTTTATAATCATCGTCATGCCCAATTATGAAATATGGTGGAGAAAATATTCGGGATATTGAAAAGGCGATTTAAGATTTTAAATATTGCAACACCGTTCCCGTTTATGGTGCAATGTCTTATTGCTATGGCTTGCCGTGTCATACATAATTTTATTCTTAGAAATCAAGGTAGTGATCGATATTTCAACGATTCAGTTGACCAACCTGCTACCGTTGTGGAAGAGGATGACGAAGTTATTCAATTTCCTGGTGCTTCATTGCCCAGTGCATCAGACTCACGGCGGGGCGACGCCATTCGAACGGATATTACAGATCAATTGTGGAATAATAGAAGTTAGTCCGGCGATAATTACGTAGATAAAAAAATTATTGTTATAAACAGATGTGTGTTTATCACTGATGTATAAACATGTAAGTCTCTTAAATTCGGTACTGAAATTAAATATAAATTGTATATATTAGTAAGAAAGTAATATGAAATTTATAGCAAACAAATAGCATATGCTTTTTTCTATTAAACAAAATCTTTTTCGAAAAATATGATGAAATATTTTTTTAATTAAAAAATTAGAGTAAATGAAATTTTAAATTAAATATTATTTTCATAAAATTTAATTTAATTTTGATTATGATTTTATCTTAATTTTTGTAAGGCTTTAATCCATTAATTAAAACGAGAAAAATAATTTTACCAAATTTTTATCACATAATAAAGCTTGAGGGCAAAAATTACCAAATTTTTACCAAATAAACGATTTTACCAAATTTTTAAAAAATTTTATATTTAAAATTTATAATTTAAAATTAATATTATAAAATTTTAAATTTTAAAATTTAAATGTTGAAATTTTATATTTAAAATTTTAATTTTAAATTTAATTTGAGAAAATAAAATGTTAAATTAAATATTATTTTAAAAAAATATAATTTAATTATGATTTTGATTTTATCTTAATTTTTTTAAAGCTTTAATCCATTAATTAAAACGAACTAATTAAATTTTAACCACTTTTATCACATATTAAATTTTGAGGGCAAAAAAGGTAATTTATCCAACTTAACTTTTTTTATTTCTCTTATTCCTCATTATCATACCAAACACAAAATCTCTCATCCCTGGAACCATCCTAAACGCTTTTTTACCCTAGCTCTGTACTTTATACTTATCTCAGGATTAACTAGTTCTACCTTAACCCGTTTCCAAACGGGCCCTAAGTATCCAAGAGCTAAAAAATTTATAGTAATTACTATTCTTTGTGGACAGAGTATACTTATAGAATAGTATTGTTGGCTTTCTTGGTTATTCAGAATTTTTATTTTTGTGTTCTTAAGTTGGCAAGAGAACATATGTTTCCAGTATGTAGAGTTTACTGGAGTGTCCTCAAGTTACTGATAACTTTCTGGAGAACACCAAAAGTTGGAAGAAAAAAAATTTTAATGTGTTAGAATATAAATATCTAAAATAGATTTTATTTTTTATATTGCAAAGCTTTATGAGATTGTATGTAATATAAAAAATAATTTATTAAAATAGTTGTATAATTAGTAAGGTACACCGGGTTCACGCAATAATTCCTCTCCCCCGCCCCGGAACCTTCCGAACCTTCTAGACTCAACGAGACAAGTCGCCTCCTCTCACATGGCCCGCCGCATCCTCGACATCACAATCCCTTTCCTACCCCTCCGCGCAAAGCGGGATCAGAGCAATAACGGTGGCATTTCCGTCATTTCATCACCACCCCACCCTCCTTAAACCCTCTCCTCTCCTTCCTCCTCTCAAAACCCTAGCGCGTGCGCTTCCTCTCTCTCTCTCTCTCTCTCTCTCTCTATTTAAAAATGGCGAGTCGTTTGGTTCCTCTGCTGAACCGGGTCCTGGTGCAGAAGATCGTCCCTCCCTCCAAGACCAGCGCCGGGATCCTGCTCCCTGAGAAGACCACCAAGGTTTCGTTTCGTCACTAGATTGCGCCGCTCTCGTCATTGATCTTGTCACTTGATTCAATCACTTGTTCTTTTGGGGGTTAATAATTGCGCTATAAGTTTCGTCTAGATCGTAGAACTTTAGTTTTTGTTTCAATCGGATCATTCTGTCGAATTTTATTTATATTTATACAGTTGATTTAGCTCTCATGCCATCTCTACAAGATGATGCGGTGATAACACATTAAAGATGTCTCATGAGATTATGTTGCAACAACTAATCGATTGTCTCGTTATTATTACATCATCATTTGAAGATGACATGGTAGTTGAATCAGCTGTCATGTTATCTTTCGTATGTAAAAAAATAGGAGCTTGACAGACTAACCCGATTGAAACAAAAATTGAAAGGCATATATTCCGAGTAGTGGATTTAGTGAAGTCAGTGGGTAATTTTTGAGAGTCAAATGTCGGATTTCTATTGATATTGGACACCGTGTTGGATGTCAATTGTTGTTGTGCGCTAAAGTTGGTAAATCATTCGCCGTTTGTAGTAAACGTGGTGGATCACTCGCCGATTCCAGTAGCTCTACCCCTTCCTATATCAAACACAGTGTATTATTTACTGTGTTTGGTGTGATTCTGCTCTCTCCCATGCCAAAACGGCAGTAGCGTGGCAAAGAGAGGTGGTCAGTTCTGCAATTAAAATTAGGCTTTGATGATTCTGAGAAGACGATACTCGTATTCTAGTATCTAGTTTGTTTGGATCTTGTAAAAGGGAGAATGGCCTTCAAATTGGTTATGATGGGCCTAGGATTTTAAGATATTATGCGTCATTGTGTTTTCTTGGAGGTTTTATTGCAAGTATTCGGCAGAGTTAATTTTCATGTCGTAGACACATATTATGATGCGAGGATAATCCTCCGAGGACATGTAGCCTGTATAGCGATCCGTTGAGCTTCAGAGACCTAAATAGTTTGTTTGTAGGGATTCTAATGCGCATGATTGTTTATATATGTTACCAAGAATTTAGTTGACATATTTGGATTTAGAATGACAACATAGAGCTTAACCACATTGAAGGTTGAGATCTTGATATGTGTTGTTATTCAAGTGGAATATCTCTTTATAGATCATACATTTGGGGGAGATAATGCAGTAAAGTTCAACGTTGATAGAATTTGCAAGCTTGCACAAGAAATAATGCTGGTCCAATCTATTATTGGGACTTATATTACAATTTTTGCATTAGGTAGCTCTGAGGCTCATAATATTTTGTAGGCCTATTTAGATAAAAGAAAGGCTGGAAATTTGTGTATGGAAATTGATTATTAGTAATGTTGGAATTACTTGAGCCATCTTACGATTGAGTGCTATGTTTCACTGCAGGAGGTATTTCATAAGTTAGTAGGGAATATTGCGGTGAAATTACTCATTAATTTTGGGTTTGACTTATTGATGCAGGAGAAAGGGTCCGCATCACTTATTATATCCTACATCCTATTAGTATAGGAGCTTGCACTAGGGGTGTCCGATACTTCATCTTCTTTCCACCACCTTATGTTCGGTAATGGGAGATGCATCTTTTCCAATTTTGTAGTACCTCTTTCGTCGAGAAGTCATAATGGTCATTTCTACGATCATCTTATATTTTCTTCCTAATATTTAGCAAGCAAAGCTTGTACTGTTGTAACAACTTGACCCACTAGTAATAATAACTCATTGTGCCCAAACCATCGGCCAAAAATGCTTAAGTCCAATTATTATTCTAGTGTCCATGGTCTCTTATATACCCAATCACAATCTCATTTTCATCCGATGTGGGACTATTGGGTTGTCATAGACTCCCTCCGTTTAGGTCCGATGAGGACTCCTCGTCAGCCCAATCACACAGAGTCCAAAATCACCAGGTGATGTGAGACTTGCAAAATAGAGTTGTTATAGTTTGAGATATGTTATTTTCTCGAGTTATTGTCTGTAGCTTGTTTAATGATATCCACAAAAATGATTTACTGTTGAATGAAACAAGATCCTAGTAGGTGCTTCTTCTTCTTTTTTTCTTAGCTGGGAGATTATTTTCTTTTTTTTTCTTTATGTGATAGCTGAACTCTGGCAAAGTCATTGCTGTGGGTCCTGGTGCACGCGATAGAGATGGAAAGCTAATCCCTGTTTCTGTGAAGGAAGGGGACGTCGTCCTATTACCTGAATATGGAGGGACTGAAGTGAAGCTCGGAGACAAAGAGTAAGATTGGATAACCACCCTGTGGCATAACCTGATTTCACTTTGTGGATTTGGATGGTAGACTTCATTACAACTTGATAGATTAGGATTTTGGTGCTTAATAATCAGATGGCTTATTGAATCGATATAGATGAGTCATATTTATAAGAATAAGCAATTAAATTTTTATTGTGATATGTAAGTGTATGTTTCCCTGCGAAAATAATCTATTTATTAGGTTACCCAGACATGAATATCAGAAACAGAGCACGGCACCACTCAGACACGACCAACATTGCAGGAACACATACAACGAATATCATAATTTGTAGAGAAGAGTTGGAAACACAGGCAGTTTTATTGTTTGTAGAAAGAAATGACAGTTTCATTATTTTTTCCTCAACTAATAGAAGGAATTTGATTATCTTTACGTAAATGCACAAAACTAAACCAAGAAGTTAAGTGCAAGTCAAAACAGTTAGAATAGAATAAAAAACCATGCTTAATATCTGACTCAGGTGAATACATTGTATTTTTGTAATTATAAGGTTTCATCAATTGATAGATCGTGTATGCCTAGTGATTAATTTCATTAAGAAGGGGGAAAAAGGAAATCCTGTAGAGAGGGTACAGCCCATAGTGATAAACTTAAAAGACGGAAATTAAATGTAGAAATCTTAAAATACAACAGTAATATTCTCAACGTCTTCAGTTGAATCATAAGTTTCTTTATATGCTAGTTTTATGTGAGATTTCTGTTATGAAAAATTACTTGTTCTTCATCATAAATTCGGTGTGCTGATGCGCCTTTATTTTGTTGTAATTGCTCAGGTATCACCTGTTCCGGGATGACGACATATTGGGCACTCTTCATGAATGATTTATGATTTATGATATGATATTAAACATACAACTGGACCTTACTGTACTTCTTTCTGTTAGATGTTTTCCAGGCCACATGTGAGAGCTTAAAAAAAATTCCTTTTCGTTCTAGAACTGGTTAAAGAAAACCAGATTGATTGAGGTGTTTTTTGAGGGGTGAAACTTAGCACCAAAATTTTCCTATCAATAATCAATTTGGATGATCAATATGTAATTTTGAAATTTTAAAATTGTGGACCCACCGAAACTAGCACAGTTACTTAATGGCTTGATGTTTGGTATCTAAATTTATATTTCTAGTTATATTTTATTTTTGAGTTCACGCAAGAAAAAAAAAAAGAAGAAAAAAATTGTGCGTTTCAATGTCTTAACTTTCTTTTCTTTTATTGTGTTTTAATCCTTATCTTTTATCGTATTTTAATGGTTTAAAACATTGTGCTTGGTTCTTCTAAATTTAGTTTCTATTTTAAAAACAATGGAGTGATTAAGTGCATATGATCCATTAATGCATTACAGAATAACAAGGTACTATATTTTGGCTGGTGGAAATGTGCTTTGTTTGAACTTCATTGAAGGGTAGATACATACAACTCAACAAAAAGTGACAAGATATTAATGCATAACATATAAACCACGTCAGGTAAGAGTAGAAGATATGTTGAACTATTAAGACTGCAAATTGAAATTTGCCGTAAATTTTGAAGTCTGCAAATTTAGGTCCCGGGAACCAAAAACATACAACCATCTCAAAAGAGAGAGAGAGATCAATTACAGTTCCTAGTCAAAGAAATAATTACATCCTAGACAAACTTGTACCGGACAGCAGCAATTAAGTCGTTCACTAATTTACCATCTGAAAAAAGATGCCAACTCGGATTCATCGTTAGAAGAGTAAACCATCGGGGATGAACAATAAAATAGACCAAATTCAGGGACTCAATTTGCTAGAACTGAAACTTCAATGACGAAGCCGAAGCCAAAACCGGTACTGCACTCCAGCAGCTAAGGGTGACACAGCTAGCATGCAAATGTGTTCAATGTGAAATATTTGTTCATATTTGTTCGAGACAGTTTCTTACAGCTCCGAAGATATCAGTTTCCCTCTGCACTGATGAACTTTTGCGCTGCATCTACACTCAGTTCCTTGTGCACCTGCAGATAAAAGCAAAGTTTCTATCGATGAAAAAGAAAAAAGGAGACGAAAGAAGAACATAGACAGAAAAAGAAAATGCATGCTGATTCGTACAAGAGTTTCATGAGCCTTTCTAAATGCCTCACAGAACTGCTCTGCTTTCGCTGGCCCAACCTGAAAAACAAATAAGGGGTTTTCTCATAATAATTTGAAGGAGTGATAATGCTTCTTACCTCTTAATGTATCTGAAGGGAGACAAAATAATAAATGAAATTCACAAACAGTTGGGGTAAAAATGTGAGTACATTTCAGATCTAGGACGCCTCCTAACTAACGTCGTACAGCAGAATTATAAAACGGTGAATGCTACAAACTAGTTAAACTCAAATTAACAATACTAAGTTAGGAAAAGAATAGTAGTTATGAGGAAAGGTGGTATTTTTCATTAGCACTGTCTCTGGCTACAGTAACCATCAGCCATCAACAAAGTCCACAATTTCGTCAGCAAAAAAGCGAGTAGAGTGGTTAAATCTAATGTAATCGCCGTTCAACTTAACAGAATCCCTAATGCAACTGATGGAAATAAGTCAAACCAAAACATGCAAAAGTAAACTAGGTGTCAATTAAAAAAATAGTGTTGGAGGCCTCCATTTAGAAGATCGTAACCATCTGGATTCGAGAAAATAGTGTTTTTAGATCTAGATAATTACAATATATAAAACATACCTTTTTCTCAGCAGCCGCCATTAATTTCTGCCAAAACTTATCTGCTAGAAAGCAAAAAAAAAAAAAAAAAAAAAAAAAAAAAAAAAAAGTAATGAGAATTTTCTTTACTGGAAATAAGCAACCAAATGTTACTGCAATTTAGATAGCTTACTAAATGTTTTAAGTGCATGTACATAAGCCATCCAGAAATATTAGAAGTGTTATTAGACGTTTCAAGTTCTGATGTTATGCAGAGTAGTTGTAAAATTTGCATCAAGCAGCAAGAATTAATAACTTTGTTTGGATATAAAGGTGTTGTCATGCGATTAAATTCTCCAGCTTTGCTGCACTAGACGACAGTAAGGAAATTTTTTTTTTTCTAACATAATAACTTTTACCACAATAGAGGAACTAAATGTGAAAGGCAGAATGGAAGCAAAAGCCCTACCCATATAGAGTGAGATATAATGATACTTGTATATTACCACACAATATTATCTACATTATTTGAAGTTTCAAACATTATGATAATAGCATGAATGCCTTTATAAAACCTATTCTAGAGACTAGACGACTGTTAATGGTATAGAGAAAATGATCAAGATGATGATGATGGTTGAGATACATATTATTGAGCAGCTTTTGATGGAAAGAGGAACCACGAGTACGAATGAAGTGGATAGAGGGAAACTTGGAATTAGGAGGGGTGACTTCAATTTCAATGCAGATGTTGTAGCAGGACCAGATAACTAATATCATGGACTTCTCATTCCTATTATGGACTTCATAGCAAGAAGTGCAAATTTTCATGGTTAGATATTGTGCTTTCCACGACTAGAACTAGTTATGAAAATGCAATATGTAACAACATATAGCAAGAATCAGTAAGTAGATAGACATGAAATAAAATTCTTGGCTCGTCATATAGTTGCACCATGTATGGCCAAATGCTCTGATAAATAAGAAATGTGAACACCGTTACATTACAAACATGGATATACCTTCGCTTTTGATTTCCTTAAGATCTTTCTCTTCTGACTCATCCCGAGAATTATTCCACTCTGATATCTGCCGCAATTCATTTTATTAATCTTCGTAATGATTTACATGGCTTTAGCAACAAGCAGTAGAGTTAGTGACAATACCTTGTCTTGTGCCGGCCTTGAAGTAGAAGCACTTGTTGACCCCAATTCTACCTGCAATGTGACATTAGAAGTTCTGCTACAGTTAAAAGATCGATAAATGAATAGCAACTCATTAAAGTAGCTCTACAAAGCAAAATTGATCGGTTCAGATTAGATAAGTTGTAAAGTCGCATGTATATATGATGAGACTCAAAGGCAAAGGGGAACCCTAAAAATTAGCACCGAAGATGAACTAATAGGAAACACACTTTGAATAATATGAACTCATTTAGTTACAATTTCGGTACATCTCAAACTCATCTTCTCAATAACAAACACATTTCCGTCAAATCACAAATAATGCCTTAGGTTTGCCATGGCGATCTGGCATCTAACGAACAAGAATAAAAATCACAAAATGACAATGGAGGGAGAAAAGTTGATGAAAAGAAAAACCAACTGTATAACATCCTCAAAATCTGACAAGAAGAAGTCAATCACAGCAGCTGATATCTGCCGCAATTCATTTTATTAATCTTCGTAATGATTTACATGGCTTTAGCAACAAGCAGTAGATTTAGTGACAATACCTTGTCTTGTGCCGGCCTTGAAGTAGAAGCACTTGTTGATCCCGATTCTACCTGCAATGTGACATTAGAAGTTCTGCTACAGTTAAAAGATCGATAAATGAATAGCAACTCATTAAAGTAGCTCTACAAAGCAAAATTGATCGGTTCAGATTAGATAAGTTGTAAAGTCGCATGTATATATGATGAGACTCAAAGGCAAAGGGGAAACCTAAAAATTAGCACCGAAGATGAACTAATAGGAAACACACTTTGAATAATATGAACTCATTTAGTTACAATTTCGGTACATCTCAAACTCATCTTCTCAATAACAAACACATTTCCATCAAATCACAAATAATGCCTTAGGTTTGCCATGGCGATCTGGCATCTAACGAACAAGAATAAAAATCACAAAATGACAATGGAGGGAGAAAAGTTGATGAAAAGAAAAACCAACTGTATAACATCCTCAAAATCTGACAAGAAGAAGTCAATCACAGCAGCTGATATCTGCCGCAATTCATTTTATTAATCTTCGTAATGATTTACATGGCTTTAGCAACAAGCAGTAGATTTAGTGACAATACCTTGTCTTGTGCCGGCCTTGAAGTAGAAGCACTTGTTGATCCCGATTCTACCTGCAATGTGACATTAGAAGTTCTGCTACAGTTAAAAGATCGATAAATGAATAGCAACTCATTAAAGTAGCTCTACAAAGCAAAATTGATCGGTTCAGATTAGATAAGTTGTAAAGTCGCATGTATATATGATGAGACTCAAAGGCAAAGGGGAACCCTAAAAATTAGCACCGAAGATGAACTAATAGGAAACACACTTTGAATAATATGAACTCATTTAGTTACAATTTCGGTACATCTCAAACTCATCTTCTCAATAACAAACACATTTCCGTCAAATCACAAATAATGCCTTAGGTTTGCCATGGCGATCTGGCATCTAACGAACAAGAATAAAAATCACAAAATGACAATGGAGGGAGAAAAGTTGATGAAAAGAAAAACCAACTGTATAACATCCTCAAAATCTGACAAGAAGAAGTCAATCACAGCAGCTGAATACAGTAAGGACAATGTTAAAATCCCCATAACAGCTTCTTTACAAAGCAGAATCAGAAGCGCCGACTTGGAGATTCTGCTTTTGAGGCTCAAAACCTCATTTTTGCTTCTGCAACAGCAAAAGTTCCAAATTTCTGTTCTTTATAAAACACTTTATTGCCGCTGCTGAAATCAAAGAGCAATAGCAAGGCAAACAAGCACTAGAAATAGACAGGAGCATCTAATTTCTTTCTCCATCTAAGGCTTCCTCTCCTAAGAAGCTGCAAACAAACTGCTAAACTATAATTCCTTTCTCGCATATAAAGTAGAAATTGGGTACCTTTTTCTCCAACACACCATGCACTACTAGTAATCAGGATTAAAATCCCCAAAAAAGATTCTCTCCAAAGCAGAATCAAAAGCACCAAGGGCTCAAAAATCTCATTTTTGTTTCCACCCCAGCAAAAGCTTCAAATTCTTTTCTCCTTATTCAACACTCTCTAGGTTTTGCTGCTGCTGCTGCTGAAAGCAGAAGTAGAAGCACTCCATCCAAGGGTTTACCTCCTAATTACTCTCCAATTACAACTCCTCTCAAGCATTTAAGCTACGAATTAGGTTTCTTTTCCTTCTCCGATACACCAATCGCAATAAATAGCAATCAAAGATGATGAATAGTTCAATTGATGAACAAAGCACAACAAAAATAGAGAAAAATTAGGCGAAATTGCTGGATCCAGAGATCGACACAAAACGATTACCCCAGGAACCAAATCGAAATCATATCAAATCAAAATTTAATCAAAATCAATGCAAATTGGAGAGATTTATACGCAGTAATCGCGGGATCGAACGACAGGGAAGAGATCAAGGAGGCGTCGGAACTCGCGGTCCTCCATTTTTAGCCCTCGAGGGTTTTTCTCCGCGCGTACACGCACAGCCGCACGGGGGGAATTGGGGTTCTTAGTTGGTAAAAATTGTAAGGAGACCCCTACAACTATGTGCCTTTCCCTTTTGAAAGAGCAAAAATGTATGGAGACCCCATGAACTATATGATATTTTGAAATTGACTCTCAACTTCTATTGTTTTTAGTTCATATTTCTCAACTCCTAATTTTCTTTAAATATTAATTTTATACAGCTCCTTGTAAATATACCAAATAGTAAATATATCTAATTTTTTTATATTTATTTTTTCAAAAGTCTCAAGTTGATACAGATTAAATATTCAATCTTAGTTAGGGAGTAAGATAAATTTATTTTTTTATTCTTTCACATATTATATTATTATATTTAACTATAGGTATATTTTTTAATAATTAAAATTTTTGAAGTATATTTATAAGAGCTGACATTTCACTTATATCTTATAAAAACATAATAATAAGCTAACAGTAATAAATCAGAAGTATATATATAAACAACTTAGTACTTTTGAAGAGATAAATATGAAAACTCAAACTTTGCAAGAATATTTTTATTATTTGGATATGTTTATAAGAAGTTTAATGAAATTAATCATTTTTAAAATAAAAAATATTTTTGGCACACCCCATTTGGAATGTATATCTTAATTTTACTACTAACTTCGAAGTAATCAGTGAAAAAAAAATTATTTTTAAATGAATGGGATGTATATCTCACACTTTTTTTGACACGTACAAGTAACCTTGCTCTTTTAAAATTATCTGATTTTAGTCCAAAAAATTAAATTTTGATTTTATCTTTTTTTTTTTAACAAATAAATCTAGACTAATTAATGATCAATCATTCGGAGAGTTATTAAATTTGATAAAATGTTTAAGTTGTAACCTTAGTATAAAATCTCAAATAAAAAAAATTAGAAGTTGAAAAGTCTCAATGATAAAGTAAAAGGTTAAGGATCTAATTCAAAATGCTCTATTTTTGTTGGAGCTATGCTACTTGTACATTTATTTTTAGATGTACATTTTATACTCATCTATTCAAGGGTACGGTGTAGCTTAATGGTCACTTTGAACTGGCTAGTGAAATTCCACTGGTCATTTCGAAGTGATGAGCAATGCTACCCATACATTCCATTTGGGGTGTACGATGTACGCCCTGCACATTCTAGGATAGGGACTCTTCCACTCGTCATTTTGAAATGATGAATAAAATTTATTCCGTTTTAGAATAAGTGGGGTGTAAGATATACACTATATTTGGAGTGTACAAAAAATATTTTTTATTTTTGTTTTGAGTTTGTTTATATTTTTGGATTTTTGGATTTTTTATTATGAATTTCTATTTTAAAAAAGAGATGGGCCTAGGCCCATGCTATTCCGACAACTCAGCCCATACCAATTAGGACGCTCTCTAATGTTGGCCCAAAAGAGTTTCATTGAGAGCACGTTATCTTTTACCACTTTATAGACTATTTGGTTGGATGCAATTCTAAATAAGGTGAAACTAAATAAGTATATAGTTAAGAATACATAGAATTAAAATATTTTATATTGTTAACGTATTGTCACTGTAATAATTTATTCGTTTGTTTGTGGTTGAAAAATGCATTTATACAGTTTTGTTAGTTTATATATAGGGTGAGAGATTACTCCTAGGTTGGAAAAAAATATAATTTTTTTTTATTTTAAAGATGATTAGTGAAGTAAGCTTATATTTTGTTCTCACTTGCCCTTTTTTCAACAGTTACAATTACAATTGTAGCCAATTTGGATGCATGTTGCGGTTGAGCCTTTTCGTACAGTTTCAATTACAATAGCTAAATTCAAATGAATCAAATTAAATATTAAATTAAAATCAGCATGCAATTACGACTGCAAAACAGTTACAACTACGTGTAACTAAACAACTCTCTAATAAAAAAGTATACAAAAATATATCATAACGGAACATTTTATATTATAATTGAATCATTTAATACCCTATACAACATCATACTTGAACTCCAAACTATTTTGAGTCGGGGTTATCTAATTTTTTAAAATTTTAATTTTATAATTAAATTTTTTAATTTATTTGATTTAAGTCATTCAACGATAATTTAATTTTAAAATTTAAACTAATTACTTACTTTAATAAATTTATAATTACGAGAATTATACCAAATATGTATTAACCAAACTTATAAAGATAAACGAATATTTAAATTTTAAAATCAAAATATCGTTGACAGACTCAAATTAAATAAATTAAAAAAATTAATAATAAAAATTATTTTTTAAAAAATTAAATAATCTACATCTATATATTTTAAATTATTTTACATAAACGATTCGTAGTGACAGTATCCGAAGAAAATGATGGTTGCCCCTACCAGAAACTTCCAAACTGCAATTGGTATATGGCAATAGCCAACAGGCAGGTGTTTCTGTCACCCCCAGATTTCGTATCAACAACAGATA
This sequence comes from Tillandsia fasciculata, assembly GCA_029168755.2. Taxonomy (NCBI): domain Eukaryota; kingdom Viridiplantae; phylum Streptophyta; class Magnoliopsida; order Poales; family Bromeliaceae; genus Tillandsia; species Tillandsia fasciculata. The sequence goes on from CM054950.1 coordinate 13,085,888, forward strand.
GGTTTGCCGCATCACCAACCGTCCATTTCAATCATGTAGAAAACCAATAATGAATTTTTTTCTTAAAAAAAAATGAAATTAAGATATAAATTATAAATAAAAATTGCCAAACACTTATTTGCTATATATATATATATATATACTTATTTAATTTTTTAAATTATTTATATATATATTTTTGATTTATTATTGTTAACTTACGATTTATTTTTTAAAGTAGAATATAAGTAAAATATCAATTTTGCCCATTCAATTATGATTAAATATAATATCTGAAGGAGTAAAAACATAAATTTATCACACTCACTAATCAAAATTAAGTATTTACTCTATAATTAACTATATTTTTTTAACGGATATTAATGGTAGAGACATATACGAACTTTTTAAGTGATAAATACGAAAATTTGAACTACTTTAGAAATATATTTACTTTTCGATATATTAATAGTGAGTTGTATAAAATTAAACTATGATAAAAAAATTTATTTGAAAAAAAGTTATTTGTACCCTCCAAAAGATATATATATCTTACATGACACTGATTCAATAAATAGAATGTTTTTAGTAGTTTTTTTAGAGTAATTCTCATCCATTGGATGAATGTAAAGTATATCAGACACTCTTTTTGAGGCGTAGGTATAGTATTTTTTTGAGCAATGCTATTCATATATTCCAAATCGGGTGTACGATATATTCCCCACCTATTCTGGGGTGAATTTTTTTAAATGACAAGTAAAATTCATCTCATTCCAGAATAGATGAGATGTAGATGTACACCCGATTTCGAATATACATAAATCATTTTTCTTATTTTTGGGGGTAAAATGTATGGAGATTCTCTCAACGAGCTATGCTACCTGTACATCTATTTTTTGGTGTACATCTTACATCTCATCCATTCAAGAATAGAGTGTAGTTATTCCGAAGTGACTAGTAAAATTCATCCCATTCTTGGATGAATAAAATGTCAGATATAAGTAATGCTACATATACACCAATTTTGGATGTTCATCTAGTATTTACCTTCTCTCAACTATATGGTATTTTGAAGTGGCCCCTTTGGCTTTTATATTTCCACCCCTTTGGATTTTATATTTCCATTGAGGCTCTACTGCCTTTTCGATTTTATAGAATTAAGTAGAATTTTATGAAAAGTTTTAGAGATTTTGTCAAATTAGTTAATAATTCAATCAAATTTAAAAATTTTAATCACTTTTTAGTTAATAAAACGTTAATAAAACTAAACTAATTAATAACTAATAATTAATTAATATAGTCATTAAATTTGATAAAATTATTAACTTAGGTGTGTTTGGTTGGCTGTAAAATGTACCAAAAATTATTTTTCGACTTAAATTTTTTTTTTAAAATATAATTTTTACGGATTTGAGAAAAATAGCATGTTTTAGTTTGGTGCTAATTTTCGACGAAAAACGAAAAGGCATAAAATTTTCATCAAACCAAACAAATATGATTTTTTTTTTTCTTCTTTGGATCAATGATGAAAAACTACTTTTTTTCCTACAAATCAAACACTACAAAATGTAAAAAAAAAAATTCACCATTTTTTTTTCCACATAAAATTATTTGTCACGATTTTATGTCCAACCAAACACCCCTTAGGTGTAGAAATTAAATAAAAATACAAAGTTTAAAAGGTCCTGATTCAAAAAAAGAAAAATTAAGAATTTTATTTAAAATTAGCTTTTATATATATATATATATATATATATATAGGGTATATATACACCCCTGACGGGGTGTACATCTTATCCTAGGGTGGGGTGAATTCCACTGGTCACATCGAAGTGACCAGTACCCTTGGATGCATCATATATGGATATATATATATATATATATATATATAAAGAATACTACTTATGCATCTAAGACTAGGTGTAAATCTTATACTTATTCAAAGACGGATTTTTTTTCAAAATAATTCTTAAAAATTTATAATTTGCGAAATGATCCTATGAAACTTTTATTTAGTGAAATAATCCTACTTTCGCCAACTCAGTGCTAAGCGGGATGAGTCTTCAAAAGACAGTGAACGATTTACCGCCTTCATGAAGGTGGTAAATCATTTGCCGCCTCTATTAAAACCCTATAAAGACGATGAATCGTTTACTACCTTCTAAAGACGGTAAATGATTCACCGTCTTTAAGTGTATATTCCACCACTTACGCAATTCAAGGCTGGATTTTTTGATAAGTCTTTTAAATGCGGTAAATGATTCACCGTCTTAAACACAAAGCAGAAGCAACAAACGATTCACTGCCTTTAAGATAAAACAGAAGGCGGTAAATGGTTCACCGCCTTTAAAACAAAGCGGAAGGCGGTGAATGATTCACCGCATTTCTTATTATCCTATTGCCCACAGCCACCCCGCACTGCACAGTCACTCTCTCTCACTCTCTCCCCAATCACCACAGTCGCCCCCATACAGTCGCTGCCCCTGCACAATCCTCTCTATCGCCGTCGCCATCGCCGAAGGCCTTTGACCCACTGAATCGCTCTCTCTCTCTCTCTCTCTCTCTCTCTCTCTCTCATTCCTGAAACAATCGTCGTTGCCGTCCACCATCCATTACTGTCCAAGGTCTCTCACATTTCCTCCCTACATTCCTGCATAGTCGCCGTCCTCCCTCCTCGCCGTTGCCCTCGCACATATAGGTATATATCTCAAATTTTTTTTTTCAGAGATGTGGGATGGAGGGGTGGGGTGGGGTTGGGTCTAGTGGGGTCGGGTGGGGGTCACGACTTTGGGCCGGTGGGGAAGGTTGGTGGTGTGACGGGTTGTGGCGGCGGCAGTGGGGTGGCGCTGCTACTGGCAAAGTCCGCAAGGCCACGATGGAGTTGCGCTGCAACTCTCCACGGGGCCGCTGTGGGTCGGCGGGGTGATACTGCGGCTAGCAGGTTCGTTTCAAACTCCACGGGGCCGAGAATGGTGAGAATTGCAGTAAGAGGATTAAGATTAGGGCATTGGTCGGGGGGATGATTAAGATTGCCGAGGGGATTAAGATGGGGGTTTTAAGATGGGGTGAGCTGTGGCATTATTGGCAACGGGATGAGAATTTTTGTTGATTAGTTGATAAAGATCGGTCATGACCCTCTTTAATTATTGTTCAAACAATAGGGACCATTCCTGTGTTGAGCCAAAAGGCCAGTCCTGCCCATTCTCTTTGTTGAATTATTGTGTGGGACAATGATACCTTGGAGTGGTTTTTTTCTTTCTCATTTTTTTTTTTCTTTATTATTTCATGACTTAACTATTTTATATTATTTTGAGAAAACAGTAATTGTAGTTTAGATATCTTATTTAGAAATATTTTTTTTGTATAGTTAAAATGACTAATCGTCGTATGTCACTAACTGCTCATTGGGATGGACAATTAATTATGGATGAAAGTGGTCCAAAATATGTCGGCGGTCGAAAGAAATTAATTGTGATTTGTTCGATTCTACATATAATAATTTCGAGACGAGAATGTATCGATTAGCAAATTTTGCAAGAGAAGAACTTCGTCTCAAATTTACAATTCGTTGACCCACAGTGTCTAATGAATATGTAGCTTAAGAAATAATAGATGATGAATCATTGGAAGGAATAATTGGGTTATTTGAACATTATGGATGTGTGACGGTATACATTGAGAAAGATTTACATCCGTCAAAGAATTATGAATTACAAAATTTTTATTGAAAGAAATAATTGGGTTATTTGAACATTATGGATGTGTAACGGTATACATTGAGAAAGATTTATATCCGTCAGAGAATTATGAATAGTCAGACGGCTTATCTAACTATTTAATGGGTGCTCAAAATATTGGTAGCGATGGTGGCGTGAAAATGACAAGATTAGCAAAATTTTCATAATTTGTTGAATATTTTACTTATTTATTAATTTTTGGTAAAAATTAATAATTATATATACTGCAGAGAAAATGAGTCTTCGCCTGTTGAGACTATTGTTCCTTTATCGGTTAATAATGTGCCATCCACGACCACTTGTGCGCAACCCACAACCTCACTAGACAATGCACGACTTCCTGTCTAGAACCCACGATGTCACGCCCCGGCGTCGAAATTGCGACCCGAGCCCGCCAACAGATCCGCCGCCCATACGAAAAGCCCTGTATAGACGAAGCGACTAACCTGCAAAAGATCAAACTACACTATACAGATATCAGAGCGGAAAATTAAACTGCTAAAATAAATATATACAACTACTCAAATAGTACATGTCTGGTCCTACAACACAAGTCTCTCCAAAATAATAAAGCTCTCAAAATGTAAAAAGTATATGATACATCCCAAAATCACTGACAGTACTAATACATCACCAAAATAGGGTACAACTATTCTCTCTCGAAGAAGACTGGTAGGGATCTAGCTCGCGACTCCCTTACCTCGGTCAGCAGGATCAGCAACAGGAGCAGCAGGAACAGGAGAAGAGGTCCTTGGAAAAAAGTCACCACAGCGGCTGTGACAACTACATCCCACAGTAGTTCTCAGTAGGTATCGCCAATAAGCCCGACGGTCTACCCACTAAGTCTACTAGAGCCATAAAGTAACAAATACAGTACTGAAAGTAAAAGGGCTGGAAAATAACTCTACAGCTACTGTGTCTCTATCTAAATGCTCAAGGAGTGATACAGATGGAAACATGATGCATCTACTAATTCTCAAAATACAGTCACCCAATCTACACTGACTGCCACATGGGGTTCAGTCAAACCTGCGCCTACCTACTGTCATTATATCCACGGAGGACTGAACTTACGTAGGGCGTCCGTGACTGCCAAAACTGGTCCAGCCAGAGGGACTGCGTCGACAAGTCGCGATAACAAAGTAACAGGCCTAGCTCCGGAGTGGCACTCGAGGGGCGCGACCCCACCGAGAAAAGTATCCGCGCATCTCTGTCGAGCTCAATGCGGCTCATGCAGGCTATAGTCCAAATCCACGATCAATAAGATCGACAGTAACCAACAATATCATCTCTCACTCACAGGCTGGAAAACCACACAGCCGGGACCCACCGTCGACTCAGACAGCTCCCAGAATAAAATACTGATCTAAACACTGCTACCAGACTTCACTCGGCCCTCAGGCGCGAGTGTAACATACATCCCACAACAACCCGACCACTCGGCTCACTACCCGGGCGAGGAAACTCTAAGTCTAGGTGAAAGAATATATAAAAATATGGGAGTGTCTAAAGCATAAATAACTAGCCCATGTTGGAGTTTTCTACTAGTCTGGTTGACATGCATCATATGATAGGGTGCTAGGTCAAGTTCCAACAATAGCAGTTTACTAACATAATTAGGAAGCAATAATCAAATACAATCATAATAACAACATAAAGGGATCACCATCTCCTTTTCTAACATGCATCCTAACCACATCTCGCAATCATGCATGAGTATAATCAAATAAAGTTAATGAACCGTCCACCGATTTTGAAGACGAAGCAACCCACCTGGAAGTGCAAATCGATCCAAAGTCCAAAAAGGCTGAAACTGCACGGGAATAATCCTCGGATTCCTACGATTCCAACGGGCCTAAAAACACCCAAAAACTCCTCCTGGGTACATAGATATGGTCCAAACATTGCAATAAGTCAAAAACTCCCACAAACACATGCTGCTGCACAAACAGTCCAAAAAATGCTTAAATACCACCTACGAGATAAACTCTAAAAATTCCAATAAAAATACGACGGTGATCCTCGCGAAGCGTAGATGTCGATCGAGTCATCACATGTTGAAATCCGATACTCGAGCACAGAGATAAAAATTCGACAAGGCTCTGCTATCCAAGAAAACCACCAGCAAAATAGGGGCTTAAAGATGTACCAGGAACCCCTAAAAAAACACAAATCTGGGAGGAGTGGAAACGTGGAAATCATAGATTTACCTCTCATGAAACCAACACCGTGAAAATCGTCCAAAAATTCCTTCGGAGTAGCTCTGTGGACCTCGTGGACCGAAACGCGACGGAAATGGGCCACCGAAGAAAGAACGTCGCACTGCGCTAACTCAACGAAGACGTAGATGCTGCGGCCTCCAAAAATTCTGAGACTCCTTCGCAAGATGCAGCACAAGATGATCAACAAGGTTGCTTCAGGGCTCAGTCGCAAAAGTGCTCGAGAAAAAGCCCAAAAGGAGTGAAGGGGCCTATTTATAGACTTTTCCCAAAAAAAAAGCCAATTGGGCTTTTGGGCCCAACTTCCGAGCTCCCGGAGGGATTCGAGCGCAAACAGTGCCCGAATCCCACGCTCGGCCCGGCCCGCAACCCACGCCCGGAACGCCCCGGTGCCGACACGTGGCCGCTCCGAGCCGAGCGCGCCCGTCGCACGCGCGCTCGGCGCACGCGCGCCCGACAATCACGGCGTGCCGCGTGGCAGCGCGGTCCACGGCGGGGACCGTGGGCCGCAGTTCACGGCGGCCCAGTCGGGTCGCTGCGCCCGCCAATAGGCGGGCGACACGTGGCCCGGCGGGGTCCACCGTGCGCCGCGCCCGGCGCGAGACGCGTGTGGTCGCGCGTGCGTTGACCCGCCAATCCGCACGCGCCACGTGGCAGCGCCCTCCGTTGGCTGCTCCCAGTGCACGCCAAGTGGGGCGTGGACCGGTCCACCCGAGAAATCGGCCCGTTTGGCCCGTTTCGTCCAAAAATAGCCGATTTTCAAAGTTTTCGCCCGCTGAGTCCGTTTTTGGCATCCGTTTGACGCACAACGGGCTTGATATACTAATAATAGGTGTTTTCTCACCGCCGACCATCCAGACAGGTCGTACGAAAAAATCGGGACACCACACACGACCTTACGTAGACAATGCATGGCATCCTATCTAGAACCCAAGATGTCTCATCTACAACTAGAATCTTAAAAGTATGGGTAAAGACAATTCAATTTTTTTTTAATTAATGTTACGTGGAATTGTACCTAATATAATAAAATCTTGACAAATGTGCAGGTTATCTGTAATCTATGAACATTGGAATGAACCTGCTATTAATGAATTTGCTACTAATGTTGTTGACGAAAGAGGTGATATATAATGTTGACGGGGGATGTGATAATGTTGACAGGAGAGATGATAATGATAGTAATTATGAGGATGCACTCATTAATGATGATCATTATAGCAGTGAGGATGACAATTGGAATGATCCAGCTCCAGATATAGATTATGATCGCGATGGTGGGTTGAATTCTCTTGCAAATGTGGTTTACAATAAAAACGACAACTCACAAGTAGACAACGAACATGTAGACAATTCTGATGAGGAAGTTGAATTTGTTGACCATTCGGAGTACTTTCCTACATATAATAATTGGATAAATCAATATATCATAAATTCTACTGAGTTTGATATTCGACAAATCAATATTGGTCTACCTAGTATTGATGGAACTTAGGTTGGACAAATCTTTCATGATAAGATATCTTTATTGGACGCTCTAAATCGGCGGCATATTACCCATAATGTTCAAATGAAAGTTTTAAAATCCACTAAAATGACTTATATTGTAAAATGCACGATAAAGGGATGTTCTTGGAGATTACATGCCACGCCCCGGGGTCGAAACTGCGACCCGGGCTCGCCAACAGATCCGCCGCCCATATGGGAAGCCCTGCATAGGCGAAGCGTCTAACCTGCAAAAGATAATACTATACAGATATCAAAGCGAGGAAAGTAAGCTACTAAAATAAAATATACAACTCCAAATAGTACATGTTAGGTCCTCACAATACATAAGTCGCTCAAAATAAACTCTCAAAAGTAAATATAAAATAATCCACTAACAGTACTGGAATTTCCAAAAAGGGTACCGCTACTATCCAAGAAGGGGCAAAGATCTACCTCGCGACTCCCTTACCTCGGTCAGTAGAAGCAGCAACAGTAGGGATAGGAATTGGAGTAGATGCCTCTGAAAAAAGTCACCACAGAGGATGTGAGAACTACATCAAACAATAGTTCTCAGTAGGTACCGTCTCCAAGACTATGGTCTGCCCACTAAGTCTACTAGAGGCATAAGATAACAATACAGTAAGATGGTGATAAAAAGCTGAAAATAACTCTATAGCTATCATGCCTCTATCTATCATGCTCAAAGAATGATACAGATGAAAAAAATACATCTACCCGATATGCTCAATCAACCCAATCACATTGACTGCCACATAGGGTCCAGTCAAACCTGCGCCAGCCTACTACCACACATCCCCACAGGGACGGAATTTACGTAGGGGGTCCCACTCCGACTACGTCGACAAGTCGCGATAGCAAAGTAACAGGCCCAGCTCCGGAGCGGCACTCGAGGGGAGCGACCCCACCGAGGAAGTATTCGCGTATCTCTGTCGAGCTTCATACGGCTTATGCAGGCTATAATCCAAATCCACGACCAATCAGATCAGAAATAATAACCCAACACTAACAACATCAGTCGGAAACATTCAACGGCTCAGGACCACCGTCTGCCAGGATGGCTCCCAACTCTAGTACTGGTCTAATCTCAGCTACCAGACTCCACTCGGCCCCCAGGCACGAGTGTAACATGCATGCCACACTATCCCGACCACTCGACCTACTACCTATGTGGTGTCCCGGTTTTTCCGTACGACCTGTCTAGGTGGTCGGCGGTGAGAAAACACCTATTATTGGTGTATCGAGCCCGTTGTGCGTCAAACAGATGCGAAAAACGGACTCAGCGCGCGAAAATATTGAAAATCGGCTATTTTCGAGCTAAACGGGACAAACGGGCCGATTTCTCGGATGGGCCGATACACGGCCCACTTGGCATGCACCCGGAGCAGCCAACGGAGGGCGCTGCCACGTGGCGCGCGAGGATTGGCGGGTCAACGCACGCGCGATAGCGGGCGTCTCGCGCCGGGCGCGGCGCACAGTGGACCCCGCTGGGCCATGTGTCGCCCGCCCATTGGCTGGCACAGCGACCCGGCTCACGGTCCCCGCCGTGAACCGCGGCCCACGGTCCCCGCCGTGAACCGCGGCCCACGGTCCCCGCCGTGGACCGCGCTGCCACGCGGCGCGCCGCGATTGGCGGGCGCGCGGGGCGCGGAAGGGCCACGTGTCGGCACCGGGGCATTCCGGGCGCGGGTTGTGGGCCGGGCCGGGGGGCTTTTTCGGGCTACTGTTGGCGCCCGAAAGCCCCGGGCGCCCGAAAAATGGGCCCGAAAGCCCATTAAGCCCTTTTTCTTTGGTTTCTTTGGTGGAGGCCTATAAATAGCCCTCTTCTTTGGGTTCTTGGACTCTTTTCCCGAGCCCATTTGCGAAAGAGCCCTATTACAAGTTTGTTCCTCATCTTGTTCTGCATCTTGTTAAGGAGGCTCGCATTTTTTGGAGGCCGCGACATCGACGTCTTCGGCGAGTTAGCGTAGTGCGACGTTCTTTCTTCGGTGGCCCATTTCCGTCGTGTTTCGGTCCACGAGGTCCACAGAGCTACTCCAAAGGAATGTTCGGACGATTTTCACGACGTCGGATTCACGACAGGTAAATCTACGACTTTTGTATTTTTCACTCCTCCCAGATTTGAGTTTTTATTGGGGTTTTTGGTACATTTTCATTCCCCTATTTGCTAGTGGTTTTCCTGGACAGCAGAGCCTTGTCGATTTTTTATCTCTGCACTCAATTATCGGATTTCAATGTATGAGGACTCGATCGATATCTACGCTTTGCGAGGATCGCCGTTGTATTTTTATTGGAATTTTTGGAGTTTATCTTGTAGTTAGTATTTTCGCATTTCCTGGACTGATTTTCAGCAGCAAGTGATCTTGGAAATTTTTATTGATTGTAATGTTTGGACCATATCTTTGTAACCAGGAGGAGTTTTTGGGTATTTTTGGGCCCGTTGGAATCGTGGGAATCCGAGGATTATCCCCGTGCAGTTTCAGCCTTTTTGGACTTTGGATCGATTTGCACTTCTAGGTGGGTTGCTTCGTCTTCAAAACCGGTGGACGGTTCATTAACTCTATTTGATTATACTCATGGATGATTGCGAGATGTAGTTAGGATGCATGTTAGAAAAGGAGATGGTCATCCCTTTATGCTGTTATTATGATTGTATTTTATTATTGCTTCCTAATTATGTTAGTAAACTGCTATTGTTGGAACTTGACCTAGCACCCTGTCATATGATGCATGTCAACCAGACTAGTAGAAAACTCCAACATGGGCTAGTTATTTATGCTTTAGACACTCCCACACTTTTATCTATTCTTTCACCTGGACTTAGAGTTTCCTCGCCCGGGTAGTGGGTCGAGTGGTCGGGTTGTTGTGGGATACATGTTACACTCGCGCCTGGGGGCCGAGTGGAGTCTGGTAGCAGTGTTTAGATCAGTATTTTATTCTGGGAGCCGTCTGAGTCACCTGTGGGTCCCGGCTGTGTGGTTTTCCAGCCTGTGAGTAAGAGATGGTATTGTTGGTTACTGTTGATCTTGTTGATCGTAGATTTGGACTATAGCCTGCATGAGCCGCATTGAGTTCGACAGAGATGCGCGGATACTTTTCTCGGTGGCGTCGCGCCCCTCGAGTGTCACTCCGGAGCTAGGCCTGTTACTTTGTTATCGCGACTTGTCGACACAGTCCCTCTGGCTGGGCCAGTTTTGGAAGTCACGGACGCCCTACGTAAATCCAGTCCTCCGTAGATGTAATGGCAGTAGGTAGGCGCAGGTTTGACTGGACCCCATGTGACAGTCAGTATAGATTGGGTGACTGTATTTAGAGAGTTAGTAGATGCATCATGTTTCCATCTGTATCACTCCTTGAGCATTTAGATAGAGGCATAGTAGTTGTAGAGTTATTTTCCAGTCATTTTCCTTTCAGTATTGCATTTGTTATTTTATGTCTCTAGTAGACTTAGTAGGCAGACCGTCGAGCTTGTTGGCGGTACCCACTGAGAACTACTATGGGATGTAGTTCTCACACCCGCCGTGGTGAATTTTTTCCAGGGACCTTTTCTCCAGTTCTTGCTGCTCCTGTTGCTGATCCTGCTGACCGAGGTAAGGGAGTCGCGAGCTAGTTCCCTACCAGTCTTCTTCGAGAGAGAGTAGTTGTACCCCCTTTTGGTGATGTATTAGTACTGTCAGTGATTTTGGGATATATCATGTACTTTTTACATTTTGAGAGTTTTATTATTTTAGAGAGACTTATGTATTTGTGAGGACCTGGCATGTACTATTTGAGGAGTTGTATATATTTATTTTAGTAGTTTACTTTTTCGCTCTGATATCTGTATAGTGTAGTTTGATCTTTTGCAGGTTAGTCGCTTTGTCTATACGGGGCTTCCCGTATGGGCGGCGGATCTGTTGGCGGGCCCGGATTGCAGTTTTGACGCCGGAGCGTGACAACCCGGGCGAGGAAATATCCTAAGTCCAGGGAAATAGAAATAAACAATGTAGGAAGTCGAAAATGACAAAAATATCCAAGTTGAAGGCTTTCTAAAGTCTGGCCAAATATCATACAACATATGACAGAGTGCTAGTCAAAGTCCAATAGCTCGAATAATGTCATATATACATCAATAATAGCACCTATTCTAGCATGCTAAGATCTACGATACTAGCATTAGAAGGAACTCCGCATACTTGGAGGAAAATCCAACCCATCTGGATGCGCGCATCGGTCCGGAGTCCAAATGAGCCGAAACTTGACGTGCACGATCCTCAGGTTCCCACGGTTCCAACGAACCAAAAATCACCAAAAAACTCTTTCCGGTCACTGAGATACAAGACAAACACCGCGGTAAGCCTAACTCGCCCAAAACAGTAATTCCGCAGTAGTTCAGTCCACAAAATAGGAAAATACCACCTTTGAGATGCCCTCAAAAAATTCTAAGAAAAATACGGCTGCGATCCTCGCGAAGTGTAGATAGAAATCGAGTCCTCAAACCCCCCAATTCCACCAACAAACGGCCGAAAGAAAAGCATAAAAACTTTCCTGCTGTCTAGAAAAACCACAGCACAAAATAGGGTCTAAAGATGCTGCGAGAACTCCTATAAAAACTCAAAACAGAGAAGAGCAATGGGTACCAAAATAGAAGGCCTACATGTCGTGAAGATCTAGAACTAAAAATCGGCCAAAAACTCCAAGAATTTAGCTCGGGGGAGCTCGTGGATGAAAAATCGATGGAAAAGATCGGTGTCAAAGAAGCGTCGAAGCTCGCAAAGTCGCGGAGGAAAAATATGAAACGACTTTTAAAAATCCTCCGGGATGCCAAATCGCAAAGAAGAGTCGAAGAAGAAAATCCTTATCAAAGATGGCCCCAAAATCGGATCCGAAAATCCCTCAAAATAAGCCCAAGAGGGGCTATTTATAGCCAAAATCTCCAAAAATCCATTTTCGAATTCGGGGTGGAAATCGGGCGCCCGAAATGCACAGTGCCGCGCCCGGATCCACATGGCGCCCATCCGCAGCGCCAGCGTGCAGGGCCCGAAATCTCCAGATCGCGCCATGTGTCCCGTGAGGTCTACGGCGGGGTGCACGCGACGTGGACCGCGCCGGATCTACCGCGTACGCGCGTCTGCCAATCGCTGGACGCCACGTGTCCTAGCGCGGTCTACGGCGGGGTGCACGCGGCGCAATTTGCACCTCGACTCCCACACTGCCGCCCGACCAACCAGAGAGCGCCACGCGTCCCTCCCCGCTCCTTCGCTGGTCCCGGTGCACGCGCAAGTGGGCCATGAACCGGCCCACTTCAAAATAAGCCCGTTAAGCCTATTTTGCCCGAAAATAGCCGTTTTTCACCATTTTCGCGCGATGAGTCCGTTTTTTGCCTTCGTTTGATGCATAACGCACTCGATACACCAAAAATAGGTGTTTTCTCACCACCAACCACACAGACAAAGCATACGGGGCTTCGAGACACCACATTACATGCTTCAGTTTCTAAAGATACGACATACTTTAAAGTTAAAACATATGTTGGTCCACACGCATGTGTTATTCTAATGCTAAATGCAATGCACCGTAATTGTAATTCGAGCCTTATATATCAAATGATTCTCCCAACATTAAAGGCAAAAGAAATTCAAGAAACTGTGTAATCCAGTTTGCATGTTGATATAATGTATTGGAAGACATGGCTAGCAAGAAGTAAAGCATTACAGATTATTTACGGGAGCTGGGAGGAGTCATATACAGACTTGCCTCGTTACCTTACTATGATGAAAGAAAGTAATCCTAATATTTTATGGCGTATGGATCATAGGTGGCCCTCATATGGGATTTGTCGCTTTGGTCATATTTTTTTGTCATTTAGACATTCTATTCGTGGATTCGCACACTGTCGGTCGATAGTGAGTATTGATGCCACTCACATGTACGACAAATACGAAGGTCATGCATTGATAGCGATGGCTACAGATACAAATAATGGTATATATCCTTTAACATTTACAATTTGTGAACGAGAGAATGGGGGGAGTTGGCGGTGGTTTATGCATAACTTGTGTCATTATATTACACGCAATAGAGCAGTTTGTTTTATATCTGATTGACTTTTTGAATTGAGGAAAATAGTAGTTGATATATATCCTTCACGACAGGGTCACTCGTATCGTTGGTGTATTCGATACATGAAAGCAAATATGAATAAGTGTTTCAAAAATGAGACTTTGTTAGATAAATTCTATTTTATCGAAAGTGCTTCAATATCAACAGAATATTATATTCTGAAGAAAGAATTAGATACGTTGGATCACGATGCTTGGAAGTGGGTAGATGATCTTGAAAAATATAAAGAGTATTGGGCAAGGGCATTTGATAGAGGGTGACAATTTGGGTTGATCTTTTTGAAAGCTTAAATGGGGTACTTAAGGGAGTTCGTGCTTTACCTATCACGACTTTTGTTGTGGCGACGTTTTATAAACTTAATAATTATTTCTTACATCATCGTGAATATGGTGAAAGTATGATGGGCACGTTAGCTCCTAAAATGCAAAGTATACTTACGGCAAGTATGGAGACGGCACGAGGACACATTGTCCAACGATTTGACCGAATGAAATTTGAAGTATTTATTGGAGATTTATCATACAAAGTGATTGTGAATGGAACATATACGAAATGTTCATATGGTGAATTCCATCTAACGGGAATACTTTGCTCGCATCTCCTAGCAGTTTGTAGTACTTCACAAAAAATAATATGCTATCATATTTTTTGGTTCACGTTGGTGTAGTATTGATTGCTATCGCGAGACATACGCACTACACTTTCATCATGTTCTTATAGACGACACTGGCTACAGCCCCAATGTGGTGACCCGGATCTCTGTAGGGCTTCTACAGTGTGACCGGCAGCTTCTAGAGGCCTATGTGGCATGTCGGCGGTGTTTGTGCGCCAATTTAGACACAAGTGATGGATTTCGGGCTTAAAATGGATCACGTGGGTAATCGGAGGACCCCGTCGGATGTTTAGAGGTGGTTTCGCGTAAAACGGATATCAAATTTAGACTCAGCGCGAAATTCGGATTAAAAACACTTTTCTGGATGCCTTCGGCATTTTTTTGGAATGGAATTTGGCAAATCGGACACCAAATTTGGACTCAGCGCGCGAAAACGGTGAAAATAGACTATTTATTTGTATTTTTCGGAGCCCGGATGAGAAAACACGGTTTTCGAGGCATTTTGGGCACTGTTTTGGCCGGCGGGCAGCGCCGGCGGCAGCGGAGCGCGCCGGCGCGGCCGCGGGCAGTGCGTAGGGCAGGGGCGCGGGCCGCCCGGTGCACGGGCCGGGCGTGCATCGGGGCGGGGGCCGCACGTGGAGCCTTCCGGTTGGACGGCGCAGGGGCCGCGGTCCACGGGGGGCACGGCTGGGTGCGTGGACCGGGGTGGGGCCACGTGGCGGCCGGTGGTTGGCCGGTCTACGTGCGCTCGGTCCACGTGGGCGAGCGAGGCTGGCGGCCGTACGCGGCAGGTGGAGCGGCAGGCACGCGCACCGCACGTGGGCGCGGTTCCGGAGGCGTTGACGCGCTGGGGTTGGAGCGCGGGAGGCGCCACGTGTCGCGCTGCGGGTGGCTGGGGTGGTTGTCAGCTGTTTGCAGGCAGCTGATGGTACACGCGGCAGCTTCTGGGTGGACTTCTACGGGTGTTTCCTGTTCCGGGGACACAGGTGGCATTTTCTCAAATGTTTATTTGGTTTTGGCTCTATAAGGCATCCGAGAGGGATTCCATGGAGGTTTTGGACCCCTTCGAGCCCTCTGCTCGAAGGGGGATGAATTGGAGAAATCTTCTCCAAGAAGAGAGGGATACACTTGTCAAGTTTCGGATTTTTCGGCGGCACGCATTTCGAGATTTCTATTTTTCTGGCGCGGCGCGATGTTTCTTCTTCGGTGTTCTTCTCCGTCGCATTTCGGTGTACGAGCTCCCTCGGCCTACCCCGAGCTCCTTTTTCTGTGATTTTTACGCCGTTGGCTTCAAGACAGGTAGGGCTTCATCTTTCGTGTTGATTGCGCACTCCCGTTTCGCACTTCTGGCATAGTTCCCGAGGCACCTTTTGACCCCTATTTTCTGCTGTGAGTTTTGGACAGCATGGGCTTGTCGATTTTCTATCTTGATCTACGAGCATCGGAATGAGGTGTTTAAGGAGTCGATTGACATCTACGCTTCGAGAGAAACGCACTCATATTTTTATTAGATTTTTCTGAGGTCATTTTGAAGGTGAGAATTAAGCTTCTCTGTGGCTGTTTTTACGGATGTGTGAGTTGTTGATGGTTTGGCTTACCGCGATGTCCGATTTGTTTCTTGGCCTACAGGTATCGGATTAAAGTGTATAAATACTCGATTTGGGGCTACTCGTCGTGAGGATCGCAATCGTGATTTTTCTGAGATTTTTAGAGGACTGTATATTGGTGAAAATCCCCCTCTTCTCCGCTGGTTGGTAAAAACAGCATGTGCTATTTTTAGGGATTTAGTTGTATGCTGAATGTGACTCTTTTTGCAGTTGTTCTCAGATCTGGGGTGTTTTGCAAGGAATTGAAGGACGGACAGCAAGGAGAATTGTGCAGCTGTGGTTTGCGCTTTTCGAGGTGGGTGGTTGTTGCATGCATCTACTTCTGACTTGCTCACTAAGTTTATTAGAGAAGCCCACTATTGAACATATTGATTGAGTACCATGCATAATTGACTGATCTAAATGTGAGCCTATCATTTGAGACTAATTATGTGGATATAGCATGTTGGGAATCTTATTGGGATAATAGTATTGTGGAAATATGATTGCGGGGACATATTTAATAGTGATAATTAATATGCCGTATTAGTGCATAGATCTGCTGAAAGATGGTTAAATGGACTAATTAATGGGACATGATGACATACCTATGTGCGGATACCACTTTGGATTTATTATGGATCAGGGATTATATACATGTGTAGTTGACTGATGATTTTAGCATGATTGTTATATTTATGTGGATTTATTATTTGTTACACATGTAGGACTGTTATTTGATATTCTCCCTTTCACATTGTATGACTTTTGCATGCTTGTTTGGACATCTAGATAGGCCACTATTTTATTGCTACACTATCATATTGGGATTTGACTTAGGAGAAACTATGATTGTTTCCTCTTCCATCTTATTTCGACTTTCGAGTCATGTTGCTCGGGTTCGAGCGGGGGTTTGGGATAGTGTAGCCGGGACTTTGGTGTCGGAGACAGGGTGTACTTGATGTTGGATTTGTGGGTTATTGCGGTAACCGCGGATATTAGGCGGTTGACCGGATATTGATTGTTTTACCCGATCGTGGATTTATGGGTTATTGTGGTAACCGCGAACATTAGGCGGTTAGCCAGATATTGATTACTTTATCAGATTTGGGGTCTTGTGGGGTGTCGCGGCGACCGCGGACATTGGGCGGTTGACCGGATGTTTACTATTGCATCAGATTGGGTATCAGATTTCTCTAGTGGATGGTGTTTCCCACTTATTGAGTACTATTGCATCAGATCGGGGTTTCATTAGTGGACGGAGTTTCCCACTTTGATCATAGTCATGATCCAGTCCTGCTATTGTGAGACATTGGTTACTGAGATGCTTGATACAGTGATACTTTACTCGTGTGGGTCGCTCCCCTCGAGTGCCACTCCGGATATCAAAATTGAATATGTTCAAATTTCAAAATTGAACGGTTATGTTCAAATTTAAGGAAGTATGGTTTTATTTAAATTTCAAATTTAAATTTCAAAATTGAATATGTTCAAATTTCAAAATTGAACGGTTATGTTCAAATTTGAGAAAGTATAGTTGTATTTAAATTTTAATTTTTAAATTTTGAAATTGAATATATTCAAATTTTAAAATTGAACGGTCAAGGAACGAGGGAATTTGCTCGGATTCAAAAGTTCAAAAGAAAGTTTGGGTAAATAAATTGAGAGATATTTTAAAATGTGGTTGAAGATTTGGATAAGTACGTTTGAGATGATTGACGCATGGGGAATTTCGGTTGGATTCAAAATTTAAATTGAAGTATGAGTTTGGATAAGCCTGTTGAGAGATGTTTTAAAATTTGGTTAAAAATTCAAAATTCAAAATTAAAAATTTAATTTGAACATAATTTTTGAAATTGAATCTTTAAACAATAAGTTGACTATAATGCAAGGGCCGCTGGCAGAAAAATAGGATCCGACTGATTTGGTAGACAAAAAAAAATTGACGAGACTTTGATGAGACCCATAAACTTGTGTTCACAAATGGCCTATTAATATGTTAAAAATTTTGAGCTTAGAAATATACGGGCCAACCATAATCTTTCCTTTTTTTTTACCCAAACAGCTGGGTGTATGTCAAGTTAAAGGCGGTAAACCATTACCCGCCTTCTGTTTTGTCTTAAAGGCGATAAATCGTTCACCGCCTTCTGCTTTGTCTTAAAGACGATTCATCGCCTTTAAGAGACTCAACAAAAAAATCCAGCCTTGAATTGCGTAAGTGGTGGAGTATACACTTAAAGGCGGTAAATTGTTCACCACTTTTTGAAGGCTGATCCCATCTGGCGCTGAGTTGGCGAAAGTAGAGTTATTTCGCCAAATAAAAATTTGGCAGGATCATTTCACAAATTATAATTTTTTAAAAAATTATTTTAAAAAAAATCCTTCAAAAATTGTTATTTTTTCATTAGTAATAGCATTTCTTTTTTAGAGACGCTAAAACCACAATCCAATGAGTTGTAATTGGAAAAAAGAAAAAAAAAAAAGAGAGAGAGAATAATAAGACTAACTTGTTAATTATAGTATTTAGATGGTCAAAATTAAAAAAATACAGTCTAGCATATATATATATATATATATATATATATATATATATATATATATATATATATATATATATATATATATATATTGTGATATGAATCTCTTTGTTTCACCAATATAAAATTTAATTTTAATAATTATAATGAATCGAATATTTACGGTTGAAAACCACTTTATTTTTTTTCCACTTGGTAGAACAAATTTAGCAAACAAAAAAAAAAAAAAAAAAAAAAAAAAAACAGTTAAGAGGTCAATCTAAAATTACATTATAGTTTATAGATTTTCGTACAATTTTTTTTTAAAAAAAATATTATTTATATATTTTAAATAAAACGTACATTTAAATTTAATTAATTAATTCAAAATAATTAATAAAAATGTCTAAAATGAATAGATGTGTGATGATCCAGAACCTCCGCAACATTAATAATGACTGTAGAAGGCTTGTACTGAGCATCGGAGCTTGTAGAAACGAAATTGGATATTTTTAAGAGACTCTGCACGAAAATCGGAGCAAACGGGAATTTCCGGGAGCTTTCGGCAAAATTTCGGATGAGAATTTGGCGAAACGGACGTCGTATTTGGACTCAGCGCGCGAAAACGATCGAAACGGTATATTTACTTTATTTTTTCGGCTTTCGGGTACTGTTCACGCCGGAACAGTAACCGCCGGCCGGAATTACTGTTCCGGCAGGCGGCGGCCGCCGGCGAGCGGCGGCGGGCGGCGGCGCACGGCGGCGGGCAGCGGCGCAGCGGCAGGGCAGCGGCGGAGCGCGGCGCGGGCAGCGCGGGCAGGCGCGGGCAGCAGGCGCGGGGCGCGGTCCACAGGCCTGGCGTGCACCAGGAGCACCGAAGAACCCCTCCATGCCACGTGGCAGCCCCTGATTGGCTGGCCTTTTCTAGAAGGGTGACACGTGGCGTGCTCCTATTGGCTGACAGGATCCGGAAAACCCGGAGCACGGGGCAAACACACGCCCCACGTGGACACGTGGCGCTTTTTCATTGGCCCTGCACAGGCTGTTTCCTGTTTGGTTGACACGTGGCGCTCCCTGGTTGGCTCGTTTCGGTGTTTCGTGTTTGGATCTGGATTCCGTGAGGGAATATTCCCTTTTGGCCCACTATATAAGAGTTCCCCCACCCCCTCTCTTTGCACCTTGGATTCCGAGCCTTTAGAGAGAGAAACAGAAAAACTTCCCTCTACGAAAGTTGTTCCTCTCTCTCTCTTCTTTCTCTCTCTACAATCTCAGAATTTAGGAGTTACAGATAGTGAGTTATCTGCGACGCGGCGCACTGCGACGAATTTTCTTTTAGGCCCATTTCCCGTCGCAGTTCCGTCGAAAATTCACTGCGGGCTAACCGGGTGGAATTTTTGGACGATTTTTGCGGCAGCGCGACCGTAAGAGGTAGGGCTTCGATTTCCGTGTTGATTATTTTGCTCCGTTTCGTACTTTTGGCACAGTTTTCAAGTCCTCTTTGACCCCCCTTTTTACTGTGATGGTTTTTTGGACAGCACCGACTTCTCCGATTTTTATCTTGACGTAGGAGCGTCAGATCGAGGCGTTTAAAGAGTCGATTTTGATCTACTCTTCGCGAGGAACGCAACCGTGATTTTTCTGGGATTTTAGGAGCTCATTTTAGAGGTGAAAAATTCCTCTTTTCCCGTGCTGTCTGAAAAACAGCAAATATTGTGCTTTTTGGGGTTTGTATTTATACCGGGAGCATTGATTTGCAGGAATTGAGGACTGCGGACAACCAGGAGACTACCTGGGGTGTTGTTTGAGCTGTTCAAGGTGGGCGGTTGTTGCTTACCTCATTTTTGACAAGCTCACTGGGATTACTAGAAATCCCCTAAAATATGACAATTAACAAGAACAATTGGGACAAAGTAGCATAATGAGAACCATTGGGACAACTAACAGGACTACTAACAGGACTACTAACAGGACTACTAACAGGACAATTAATGAGAACCATTGGGACAAATTAATATGACAAATGACAAGGACCGCTGGGACAAACTCCCCTAAAAATTAATATAACCCACAAATAATATGATGACTTATATTGGGACACTGTGATTGAGACAAAGGCTATGATCTCGCATGCAAATGACTTTTATTCAGTAAATCAATTGTTTTTAAACCTTTGACACTATTTTACAACTTTTAAAAATAAAGACAGTTGCATGCATGCCCGGACATCAGGTAAGGCCACTATTCATTGCTACACTATCATATTGGGATTTGAACATGTTTCATTGTTGTCCTTTGCATTCAGATGTTGTTGCTCAAGTGTGAGCAGGGGTTTGGGATAGTGTAGCCAAGGTTGTGCTAGATTGTGGACTTGTGGGGTATTGCGGTGACCGCGGACAGTAGGCGGTTGACCAGATGCTTATCCTTGCATCAGATTGGGGTTGAGTTTGTTTATTGCATCAGTTGGGGATTGGGTTTCTATAGTGGATGGAGTTTCCCACTTTGATCATGGTTATGATCCAGTCCTGCTATATTGAGACATGTGCTACAGAGATACTTGTGATACTGATGACAGAGATATTTTACTCGTGTGGGTCGCTCCCCTCGAGTGCCACTCCGGAGGTGTGCTTTCTCGGACCCAGCCGTGTGTGCCGGTCTGATACTTATGTTGGGATGCGAGCCGTGTGAGCCGATCCCGCGGTTTCGAGCCGTGTGTGCAGATTCCGCTGAGCAGGCAGTACCAGTGTTACTGGTGACTAGATTGGGTTTATTCGGACAGATACTATTTCTGATGCATACATACAGTTTTGAACAGCATAGTTTTCTGTTTCAGCATCTTTTGTATCTACCACTTCCCCTTTTCCCTTTTGCCTCTAGTAGTCCTAGTGGGTGCGTCAGAGTTGAGGTTTTTACCCACTAGGGGAGGCTGCTGGTTTATCTGGTAGTTCTCACCCCCATTATTGTTTTTCTGTTTCTTTCTTCTCCTTTATTTTGCAGAGTCATCTGCGGGAGCTGCTAGGCCATCGGCAGCTGATCGAGGTAAGGGGATCGCTGAATAGATAGATCTCCTGGGAGACTGAGAGCTGTAGATAGACGTTGTACCCCACTCAGACTGTGATATTCTCCTTTTATTTTGGGTCTGGCTTCCGCCAGCTGGATGTACTATTTTGATGAGCTGGGAGATTATTGTACATATTACAGCTTATTTGTAGTTCCAGTCTGAGATACTATGTGGTTCTTCTATTTCAGCTCTGTATTATGCTCTTGAATATCTGAGCAGGTTACCAGCGCTTCGTGTACGCGGGAAATTCCGTGTGCACGGCGGATCTGTAGACGGGCCCGGGTCTGGTTGCACCCCGGGGCGTGACAGATTAAGTTGGTATCAGAGCTTAGGGATAGTTCAGTTGGGACTTAGGAAACCCTAGGCTTTTGGCAGACCCTAGGATAATAGGGCATGAGAGACGTGGCATTTTGCGAAAGTCGTCGATTTATTTTGTTTGACTCTTCCAGTGAGAGAAGATGGACCGACATAGCCTATTTCTGGTGGACAGTTATGTTGGCTGCAGACAACATAAAGTCACAGGAATAGGGGAATGTCTTTGACTTTCGCTAAATTGGGTCGTGTGGGGTCCCGATACTGAGTATGGTTTCTTGTGGTAGGATGCCTCCGCGACGTAGGATGTTGACGCGTTCTCAGCCTGATTCCCCTGAATCCGATCAGGAGGAGTCCGGGCAGGGCCAGCAGAGTGAGGTGCAAGAGCTGCAGGCCCAGATGGCCCAGATGTCAGAGGCTGTTCGGCGTCAGGAGGAGGCTATGGGACGGCTGACGCAAATGTTAGAGCAGAGGGCTCAGCCTGTTGTAGCACCTTCAGAGAATTCTCCCGTACCTTCTTCCCCTGCTGTGAATCCTCCAGTTGTACCGGTGACCCCGGCATCCCCTGTTACTCGGGGTACTGGTGGACAGCCGACTGGGCTGACAGGATCTCTGACCCCGGCAGAGCAGCGGGGAGTGGTGGACCTGTTGATGAAGTTCCGCCAGTTTGACCCACCCCATTTTTCGGGGCAAAGTACTGAGCCGTGGGAGGCAGAGTCGTGGATCACGGCGATGGAGCGACGTTTTGAGACGTTGTTTATCGAGGATCGATATCAGGTAATTTTGGCAACGAACTTTTTGGAACACAACGCCGAAGCTTGGTGGCGGCGTGTTCGACCGGCTGGTCCGCCTGGGGCTCAGCTCCTGACCTGGGCGGAATTCCGCAATCTCCTTCTTGGGGCTTTCTTTCCGGAAAGCGTCCGGCAGAGGTTGGAGGAACAGTTGAGAAACCTCCGACAAGGAGATCGGCCCGTACACGAGTACATTGCCAATTTCAATCAATTGTTGGCATGTGTACCGAACGTGGCCAGGGACGAGGCGCACCGGATCTACATGTTCGAGCGAGGATTGCGCCGGGACCTTTTTCAATTGGTTCGCTCGCGTAGGTTGCAGACCTTGGAGGCCTCGATGGAGCAGGCACTCTACGTTGAGTGCGGGGAGGTAGTAATGGGGGAGGTAGCTCCAGCTCCCGTTGTGATCCCGGGGGCGAAGCGACCGGCACCGGAGGTTGGGGGACAATCTAGTTCGTGGAGGCCGCCACGACCGCCGCAGTCACAGTTCCCCGGCCAAGGACGGTCCGAGCAACGAGGACCTGGTGGATCCCAGAAGTCCCAGAAGCGACAGCAGCAGCAAAGATCACAGCCGTCGCAACGTGGGTCGCAGCGGCAGCCTCAGCGACAGCGGCAGTCTCAACAGCAACCCCGACAACCACGAACCCCCGGCAATTGTATCTTCTGCGGAGGTCAGCATTTTTCCAACACCTGCGACCAACGGTGGGGTCGCTGCTATAGATGTGGACAGCCCGGGCACATTCAAGCTTCGTGCCCCTTTTCGGCCCCCACCACCCCTGCTTCAGCATCTGCTCCATCTTCATCGCAGCAGCGGTCGACGGCTCAGCGCCCTATGCTCCAGCAAGCAGACCATCTTCTTCCCATCCCACGGATTATCGCCCTCCAGCTCAGAGTGGGCGAGTGTATGCTGCGCAAGTAGAGGACGCTTCGGCAGCAGATCATGTGGTGGCAGGTATCACCTTACTTTCTGGCATTAGGACTCGTACTTTATTTGATACTGGAGCATCACATTCTTTTATTAGTAGATCATTTGCATCATTACATGGGTTAGAGGTAGGACTTTTGCCACGTGCATTAGAGGTTAAGATCCCGATCACACCTTGCACGTGGAAGAGTGTTGTTGGTCCTGCCCGATGCAAATCGAGTCCTGGATTATGCCAGTAGACCTGTTGGTCTTGAGACAGCTGAAGGACTTCGATGTGATCCTCGGAATGGACTGGCTGGCTCGGTACTTTGCGACTATTGATTGTGCCGCAAGAACCGT
Organism: Tillandsia fasciculata; assembly: GCA_029168755.2. Lineage (NCBI taxonomy): Eukaryota > Viridiplantae > Streptophyta > Magnoliopsida > Poales > Bromeliaceae > Tillandsia > Tillandsia fasciculata. The sequence continues at coordinate 13,109,571 of CM054950.1, forward strand.
CACTTTTAGAGAGCCAGGCCAGGAGATGTTGGTATACCGGGGATGTCAGAGTGCTTTCTTTGCCTCTATGATTTCGACTTCCCGAGCGAGGCAGATGATCCATCGAGGATGTGTAGCCTTTTTGGCTAGTGTTGTTGAGGGGCCTACGGCGGCGCCGGGACTCGGGGATATCCCTATTGTCCGCGAGTTTCCGGATGTTTTTCCACCTGAGCTGACTAGCATGCCGCCAGATAGGGAGATTGAGTTTGTGATTGACGTAGTTCCAGGAACTGCGCCAATCTCAAAGGCTCCTTACCGGATGGCACCGGCTGAGTTACGAGAGCTTAAGGCGCAACTCCAAGATTTAATGGATAAGGGCTTTATTAGGCCGAGTGTATCGCCTTGGGGAGCGCCGGTGCTATTCGTGAAGAAGAAAGATGGGTCACTTCGACTTTGTGTGGATTATAGGGAATTAAATAAAGTGACCATCAAGAACAAGTACCCTTTGCCGCGCATCGATGATCTTTTTGATCAGCTGCAAGGGTCTTGTGTCTTCTCTAAGATAGATCTGCAATCCGGTTACCACCAGTTGAAGGTGAAGGCCGAGGATATTCCGAAAACGGCATTTAGATCACGGTACGGGCATTATGAATTTACAGTTATGCCTTTTGGGCTAACTAATGCCCCTGCCGCATTCATGGATTTAATGAACCGGATCTTCAAACCATACTTAGACCGATTCGTGGTAGTGTTCATTGATGATATCCTGGTCTACTCCCGAAGTGATGCGGAGCATGAGGAGCACTTAAGGATCGTGCTGCAACTTCTGCGAGAGAAGAAGTTGTTTGCCAAACTGGCAAATGCGAGTTTTGGCTTCGGGAGGTAGTTTTCTTGGGCCATGTGATTTCCGCCGCAGGTGTGGCGGTAGACCCGGCGAAGATTGAGGCAGTCCGGATTGGCCCCGACCGACGACGGTTTCTGAGGTACGTAGCTTTATGGGTTTAGCTGGGTATTACCGTCGGTTTGTGGAAGGCTTTGCGAAGCTTTCCACACCCCTCACTCGCTTGACGCGTAAAGGAGTGAAGTTTATCTGGAGTGAGGATTGTCAGAGGAGTTTTGAGGAGCTAAAGAATAGATTAATGACCGCTCCTATCCTTTCCCTCCCTGTTATGGGGAAAGGATATGTGATCTACAGCGACGCATCACACAGTGGACTTGGTTGTGTGTTGATGCAAGAAGGGAGGGTAATTGCCTATGCATCAAGGCAACTCAAAGATTACGAGAAGAATTACCCTACCCATGACTTGGAGCTTGCTGCTGTAGTGTTTGCACTGAAACTTTGGCGTCATTACCTATATGGGGAACACTGTGAAATCTACACCGACCACAAGAGCCTAAAATACCTGTTCACGCAAAAGGAGCTAAATTTAAGGCAGCGTAGGTGGTTAGAGCTATTAAAAGATTATGATGTAGATATTCTCTACCACCCAGGCAAAGCTAATGTGGTCGCTGATGCCTTGAGTAGGAGGGCGGTGCAAAGTTTGTCTATGTTGATCACAGACCAGGCACCGCTATTAGAAGAGATGAGACGGCTCGAGTAGAGGTTGTGTCCCCTGGGGTCTCTGCTAGACTGACATCTTTAGTCGTGCAGCCCACTCTGCTAGAAAGGATCAAGGAAAAACAGAGTGAGGACCCCCACTTGATCAAGATTAGAGATCAAATTCCGAGTAATCAGTCTGGGGACTTTACGGTAGATGCCTCGGGAGTACTAAGGTACAGGAACCGAGCATGTGTGCCAGCGGATGCGGAGATCCGAGAGCAGATATTGCGAGAGGCCCATTATACACCTTATACCCTACATCCTGGTGGGACTAAGATGTATAAGGACCTCAAGGCACACTTCTGGTGGAATGGCATGAAAAGGGATGTCGGGAGATTTGTGGCTCAATGTTTAACTTGTCAGCAGGTGAAAGCTGAGCATCGAGTGCCAGCTGGCAAGTTACAGAGTCTCCCAATTCCCCAGTGGAAATGGGACCACATTACGATGGATTTTGTGGTCGGACTGCCAAGGGCACAGGGAGGAGCAGACGCTATCTGGGTAGTCGTGGATCGACTTACCAAGTCGGCGCACTTTCTGCCCATGCAGACTACGTGGCCACTTGACCGACTAGCCCAGTTATATCTGGATGAGATAGTGAGATTACATGGAGTACCAGCCTCCATTGTATCAGATAGAGACCCGAGGTTTGTTTCGCATTTCTGGAAAAGTTTGCAAACAGCCTTGGGGACTGAACTCAGGTTCAGTACGGCCTTTCATCCGCAGACAGATGGGCAGTCAGAGCGGACGATACAAATCCTGGAGGACATGCTGAGGGCTTGCGTCTTGGATTTCGGCGGAGGGTGGATTCGACACTTATCTTTAGCTGAGTTCGCGTACAACAATAGCTTTCAAGCGAGCATTCAGATGGCTCCGTTTGAAGCATTGTATGGACGCAAGTGTCGATCACCGCTTTATTGGAGTGACGTGGGCGAAAGGCGAACCTTGGGACCAGATGTCTTGATAGAGGCAGAAGAGAAGGTCCGAGTAATTCGACAGCATCTTCAGACTGCCCAGAGCCGACAAAGGAGTTATGCCGATGTTCGGCGACGAGACTTAGAGTTTCAGGTTGGTGATCATGTATTCCTGAAAGTCTCGCCGTCCAAAGGAATCAGGAGGTTCGGCATTCGTGGAAAACTCAGCCCCCGATATATTGGACCCTTTGAGATATTGGAGCGTATCGGGCCAGTTGCCTACCGACTTGCACTTCCTCCGAAGCTTGCTGGTGTCCATAATGTATTCCATGTCTCTACTTTGAGGAAATATGTCTTCGACCCATCGCACGTCATCGACTTCACACCGCTGGAGATCAGCAAGGATTTGAGGTATGAGGAGCGCCCACTGCGAATTCTGGATCGAGAGGTGAAAGAATTGCGCAATCGGGCTATTCCCTATGTAAAGATCCAATGGAGCAATCATGACGAGCGCGAGGCTACATGGGAGCTCGAGTCGGAGATGAGGGATGCTCACCCCTACTTATTTGAGACTTCGGACTGAGGATTACTGTTTAGTCTCGTTTCGAGGACGAAACTCTTTTTAGTGGGGGAGGATGTGATGATCCAGAACCTCCGCAACATTAATAGTGACTGTAGAAGCTTGTACTGTGCATCGGAGCTTGTAGAAACGAAATTGGATATTTTTAAGAGACTCTGCGCGAAAATCGGAGCAAACGGGAATTTCCGGGAGCTTTCGGCAAAATTTCGGATGAGAATTTGGCGAAACGGACGTCGTATTTGGACTCAGCGCGCGAAAACGGTCGAAACGGTATATTTACTTTATTTTTTCGGCTTTCGGGTACTGTTCACCGGAACAGTAACCGCCGGCCGGAATTACTGTTCCGGCCGGCGGCGGCCGCCGGCGAGCGGCGGCGGGCGGCGGCGCACGGCGGCGGGCAGCGGCGCAGCGGCAGGGCAGCGGCGGCGCGCGGCGCGGGCAGCGCGGGCAGGCGCGGGCAGCAGGCGCGGGTGCGCGGTCCACAGGCCTGGCGTGCACCGGGAGCACCGAAGAACCCCTTGCCACGTGGCAGCCCCTGATTGGCTGGCCGGCTTCTAGAAGGGTGACACGTGGCGTGCTCCTATTGGCCGACAGGATCCGGAAAACCCGGAGCACGGGGCAAACACACGCCCCACGTGGACACGTGGCGATTTTTCATTGGCCCTGCACAGGCTGTTTCCTGTTTGGTTGACACGTGGCGCTCCTGGTTGGCTCGTTTCGGTGTTTCGTGTTTGGATCTGGATCCCGTGAGGGAATATTCCCTTTTGGCCCACTATATAAGAGTTCCCCCACCCCCTCTCTTTGCACCTTGGATTCCGAGCCTTTAGAGAGAGAAACAGAAAAACTTCCCTCTACGAAAGTTGTTCCTCTCTCTCTCTTCTTTCTCTCTCTACAATCTCAGAATTTAGGAGTTACAGATAGTGAGATATCTGCGACGCGGCGCACTGCGACGATTTTCTTTTAGGCCCATTTCCCGTCGCAGTTCCGTCGAAAATTCACTGCGGGCTAACCGGGTGGAATTTTTGGACGATTTTTGCGGCAGCGCGACCGTAAGAGGTAGGGCTTCGATTTCCGTGTTGATCATTTTGCTCCGTTTCGTACTTTTGGCACAGTTTTCAAGTCCTCTTTGACCCCCCTTTTTACTGTGATGGTTTTTGGACAGCACCGACTTCTCCGATTTTTATCTTGACGTAGGAGCATCAGATCGAGGCGTTTAAAGAGTCGATTTTGATCTACTCTTCGCGAGGAACGCAACCGTGATTTTTCTGGGATTTTAGGAGCTCATTTTAGAGGTGAAAAATTCCTCTTTTCCCGTGCTGTTTGAAAAACAGCAAATATTGTGCTTTTGGGGTTTGTATTTATACCGGGAGCATTGATTTGCAGGAATTGAGGACTGCGGACAACCAGGAGACTACCTGGGGTGTTGTTTGAGCTGTTCGAGGTGGGCGGTTGTTGCTTACCTCATTTTTGACAAGCTCACTGGGATTACTAGAAATCCCCTAAAATATGACAATTAAAGAACAATTGGGACAAAGTACATAATGAGAACCATTGGGACAACTAACAGGACTACTAACAGGACTACTAACAGGACTACTAACAGGACAATTAATGAGAACCATTGGGACAAATTAATATGACAAATGACAAGGACCGCTGGGACAAACTCCCCTAAAAATTAATATAACCCCACAAATAATATGATGACTTATATTGGGACACTGTGATTGAGACAAAGGCTATGATCTCGCATGCAAATGACTTTTATTCAGTAAATCAATTGTTTTTAAACCTTTGACACTATTTTACAACTTTTAAAAATAAAGACAGTTGCATGCATGCCCGGACATCAGGTAAGGCCACTATTCATTGCTACACTATCATATTGGGATTTGAACATGTTTCATTGTTGTCCTTTGCATTCAGATGTTGTTGCTCAAGTGTGAGCAGGGGTTTGGGATAGTGTAGCCAAGGTTGTGCTAGATTGTGGACTTGTGGGGTATTGCGGTGACCGCGGACAGTAGGCGGTTGACCAGATGTTTATCCTTGCATCAGATTGGGGTTGAGTTTGGTTTATTGCATCAGTTGGGGATTGGGTTTCTATAGTGGATGGAGTTTCCCACTTTGATCATGGTTATGATCCAGTCCTGCTATATTGAGACATGTGCTACAGAGATACTTGTGATACTGATGACAGAGATATTTTACTCGTGTGGGTCGCTCCCCTCGAGTGCCACTCCGGAGGTGTGCTTTCTCGGACCCAGCCGTGTGTGCCGGTCTGATACTTATGTTGGGATGCGAGCCGTGTGAGCCGATCCCGCGGTTTCGAGCCGTGTGTGCAGATTCCGCTGAGCAGGCAGTACCAGTGATTACTGGTGACTAGATTGGGTTTATTCGGACAGATACTATTTCTGATGCATACATACAGTTTTAACAGCATAGTTTTCTGTTTCAGCATCTTTTGTATCTACCACTTCCCCTTTTCCCTTTTGCCTCTAGTAGTCCTAGTGGGTGCGTCAGAGTTGAGGTTTTACCCACTAGGGGAGGCTGCTGGTTTATCTGGTAGTTCTCACCCCCATTATTATTTTCTGTTTCTTTCTTCTCCTTTATTTTGCAGAGTCATCTGCGGGAGCTGCTAGGCCATCGGCAGCTGATCGAGGTAAGGGGATCGCCGAATAAATAGATCTCCTGGGAGACTGAGAGCTGTAGATAGACGTTGTACCCCACTCAGACTATGATATTCTCCTTTTATTTTGGGTCTGGCTTCCGCCAGCTGGATGTACTATTTTGGTGAGCTGGGAGATTATTGTACATATTACAGCTTATTTGTAGTTCCAGTCTGAGATACTATGTGGTTCTTCTATTTCAGCTCTGTATTATGCTCTTGAAATCCGAGCAGGTTACCAGCGCTTCGTGTACACGGGAAGTTCCGTGTGCACGGCGGATCTGTAGACGGGCCCGGGGTCTGGTTGCACCCCGGGGCGTGACAAGATGTATACTGTATATACTTTATTTTTGATGTAAGATAGTATTATTATTATTTTTATTATTTTTTACATAGTGGGCAAATAAATAATAATAATAATAATAATAATAATAATAATAATAATAAAAAGAAAATCGGTGGATTGCGACTCGGGTTGGGTTGGGTGTGCTCGGATTCGCTATTTTGTGGATTAGACGGTTTCGTCTCCATTCGTCCCTTCTCATCTCTCTCTCATTCATCCCCTTTCTCTTTCATTCAAACAAGAGAGAGAATTAATTATCACACACAACATCAAAAAAAAAAAAAAAAAAAAGAAAAAAAAAAAGAAAACGAAAATATATGAGGGAGAGAATTTCTTCTTCTCTCTCATAAAAATGGATCATCGTTCTTGAAAAAAATAAAAAATTAAGTAAAAAATAAATTTTAAAAAAATAGAAATTCAATCTTTAATTAATTTTTATAATTCTTTGGATCCGGTATGACGGCAGCGGCGGCAGCGCCTGCGCCGGCATCGGATTCGTTGGATTACTGGCGGAAGTTCTTCCGCAGCGCGGCGGACGCCGACATCTTCCGAGTGATCGAGAAGGCGATCGCCGTCGCGGCCGCAGACTCTCCGGAGGAGCTCCGCGCCCGGCGGGACCGCATTGCCGAGGCGCTCTACGTTTGCCTCGCGTGCAGGTGTAGCCGCATCCTACACAGTCATAATCAAGAAGCCGATCAAAAGGAGGAGGAGGAGGAGAATGATGATGATCGCCGTGTGGCGAGCAATTTGAGCTACGACGAGGCGGAGGCGCTCACGGAGGAGATCGAGGAGGAGAGCCACATGGTCGGAGAGGTTTTGAGAATCAAGGGCGTTCTCAACACCGGCCAGGAGCAGGTTCGTGCGAGAATTCGATGTCGAATTGCTCCGCCCGGAAAGTGTTCGATGAATTGCCTGAATGAATATTTTTTTTTTTTTTTTTTTGTGTGCGTGTGTGTGCGATGTTGCAGTCGGATGGGGTGCTGTTCGAGTCGCTGAGAAGGCTGCAGCTGATGGAGCTCTCGGTGCAGACGCTGAAGGTGCGGATCGAATACCAGTCTTCTCGAAATCCTTTTGTGTTATTTATTCCCGAAACGAAATTTCTTTGTTTAGGCTACTGAAATCGGGAGGGCGGTTAATGGTCTGAAGAGACATAGCTCGAAGCGAATTCGACACCTCGTGCGCACGCTCATAGAGTACGTAGATTTCTCAGTAGTTTGTAGGAGAGCAATCCACTTTTTGATATGTCATTCTGAACCGATCACGCCATGCGGAAGATACTCCTGGTTATAATGCTTACTAGTGGTGTTATTTATATTGTTATTGCCTTCTCTTTCGCATAGTATGAACTTCGATTCTCCACTCTTCGAACTCAACGAAATTTCTTCTACTTTTTGGCGTATCTCGTTCTCTTTCGTGTCTTTGTTGCATATTCTGTTCATAAAACTGAGAAGCCGATGTATTTTCCTTTCTGGAGTTTGACATGATTTTTGCCCATTAATCACCCCCAAGTATTGTTTATTTTCTTTTTCAAACTATTTTTCTATCCATTGTGTTCAAGATGGATGGATCAACTTTCAATCCGGTTTCATGTTGCAGGGAATGGAAAGTTTTGGTCGATGAATGGATCAGTGCTACGGCCGCCATTGCGGGTGCCAATAATCTCCTTATGTTGTTTAAATTTGGTTAATCCGTTAATCTTGCAAAACGGTAGCTAATTATATATTTTTGCAATTGATAGATAACTCTCCCGACTCGATGAATCCTTCGACTCTCGACGAAGAAGAAGGGCTCCCTTTTCCTCCTTTGGATGAGGGGGCTTTATTGGCTACGCAAACTACTACTACTATCCAGCTTTCGAAGGTATATAAAACAAAACACTTGCATCATATTCTATAAGAACCTTCGGATAAAAAAGAAAGTGCCTTATTGTGTGCTGACTCGAATTTTTTGGGTGTGCATTCTCAAAATTGCTCGATTTTGAAGTTCTTCGATGAAATGGATGATGATGGAAGTGAGTATCTACGAACTTCTTTATCTTTTTTTGTAGTTTTTGTGTTAGCTTCAAAAACCTATAACTTTCTTCTTGTTCTTTTTTTGTAGATTTTAAAAATCATGTTGAGGCTAATGATAAGAGGGAAAATGAAAGTCGGCCTCAAGTAATGAGGCAAACAAAGAAACAAGAAACCTCTAATGGACAAGCGAAGTCTCAGTGCATTGCAAACAAGCCAATAATGCCCAGAAAAGCTGAATTTGAGCCGAGGAGAGCACCGAAAGTAGCTTCTGAGCAGAAAGCACTGAAACTGGCTTCTGAGCAGAAAGCGGCTTTTGGTGAGAGCAGATTTAAAAAGCCGCAAGATCCTTCTGCCATTCCAAGAAGGCAGCCGACGGTTCCAACGGATGTAAGTATTTTATGCTATTGAGGAATATGAAAATGATGGTAGTAGCTCAGTAAAAAGACCTTGATTGAGTCTGATTATCCGCCTTGGGTCTAGAAATCAAAGCTATCTGAGGAAGCTTCGGTTCGAGCCAAGCTAGAGTTGGCCAAGCGGAAGCTTCACGAAGGTTACCAACAAGCAGAAAATGGTTTGTTTCTCCTCTTAGTATTCTTATACGATTCTTTTTAGGGCTTGTTTGGCCTATTGGCATTTGGAGCAACTTCTTTATTCTAACAAGTAGCAGTTTGGAGCCTTTATAGTATACCAAAAGCAAATTCTGTGAAAGCTTCAGTTGCTTCTTCAGTGCTAAGTTGTTGGAAGAACTTTTAATAAAAAAACTGTTAGTGTTTCTATAAGCAGTCTAACTCAAACAACACTTTTGCATAAGCTCCATCTTGGTTAGATTGGCCCTTAATTCATTAGGTAGGTAGTACTGACAACTCTCATCAATGCAGCAAAGAAACAACGAACGGTACAAGTAATGGAGCTTCAAGATATCCCGAAACAAGCGCACCAAAATCGAGCGCACCCAAATCGACAACCTAATGTGAAACCAAAGAATCACATTAGGAGTTGGGCGAACGGACGGCGCTGATGATACCGATGTTCTATCCGAGGGTTCCAGTTGTTTCATATAGTGCCTACACTCTCTGTCTGCGCGGCAAAAGAAGGTGCATGCCCGAAATAACTTCATCTACCAGCTTAAGCTAGCTCGTCGATAGAAAGAAAAAAAAAAAGAAGTTTTTCTGAGACATACTTTGATCATAGAGTACCATAAAGGATGAGAGTATAATAAGAGGCGAATTGCATCGAGGCATTTTAAGCTGCGGAATATAATCGGACCGATCAAAATGGTTGGCCAATTTTTCTCATAAACTTCGTGGAAAATAACACTATAAAATTAATGGAGCATCGTCATATCTCTATGAGGCATTTTTGTTGCGCAAAACTGATAAAGTCATTGTGGTAAAAATGCTTCTTTTGAGAGAGAGAAAGAGAGGGAGAGAGAGATATTATGTCGGTGGTTTGGATAGTTTCCTTTATTACCTACCTACTTTGTTCAACTCCATGTAATCAACCTTTACTACTGTGTGTGTGGTCACTGTTTGCTTTATTAGGTCTCTTCTTAGTGCATTTAGGGCATGTTTGGTTGCGAGTCTTGCGAACGAATTCATTGGTGATGGCCTTCTTTTTCATGCTTTGATTGTTCCACCACTATTTCAGGCTGAAGTAAGTGAGAATAATATTAGTTTGCTTTTAGGGTTTATATGATAGGTATTATCCTAACTATTGTATGAATGCATGTATAATTGTCACGGGGATAACTAGAGCACAACACTGAATAAATAGTGTGAAATAATCGTCGACATCTAAAAGCTTAAGCTACTGAGAGGAAATCAAAACCAGTCGTAAGTAAAAACAAACTTACTCCTGGACTGATACTGAGTGGAACAACAACTTGTAGAGATTGAACTACAAATATATGCTGTTGTGATCATAATATATACTTGATGAAGAGCATCTGTAATTTTGCTGCTTTTCTTTTTATACTATAGTGTTTTAGAAACTGGTTGGACTAGTTTTTGTCGAATTGCTTGTACTGTGAACTAGTAATCTTTAAACTGATTCAGTGGAGAATTAACTGAGCCATTCGAATCAGTAGCCTAACCAACAACCTTAACCAAGTAATATTTTCGGTCCATTGTTGATTCTGAATCTCTGATTTTTAAAACACTGCAAACAGAAGGAAAAGAAAAAAAAAAAGAAAAAAAAGATATTTGGATATTTGAACTAGATATTGATTTTATTTATTGCCTTATTTATTGCTAGACATTAGATTGATAGTGACAATATTATTTGCTGCTCTGTACATTTTTCATTTTAGGCCATTAGGTGCATGAACTTAGTCATTGTGGAAGAGAGAATTTTTTAATGCATCATAGGACTATGTCATGAATGAATTAATTGCTTTGGACCCAAATGATAGAAACTTAAGAACAACTAAATTTTATGATACATTAAGAAAATGAAAAAAAAAAAAAAAAAAAAAAAAACTCAATTTGCCTAATTTTTTTTTTTTTTTTTCACACCTTATTAGCTATTTGAAGTAAAACATATTAACAAATTATTCACACCTTAGATCTAAATATGGTTGATGCAGTATTCCATATAAATTAACCAGTTGATCGCTAAGGAGCTGTTTGGTTTCAGAAAAAAAGGGTAGAATTACTTTTTTTGGAAAACTCCTTTTCTAATATTTCGTCCCTTTGGTTTATAGGAAGATAAGTATTTTTGAAAAAAGAAAATTGATATTTCATGGTAAACAAATATTTTTGTTTTCTCGATATTATTATGAAAAATGAAAACACTAATTTTTTATAAAACATGGAAAAAAATTTTCATAAAAACTTTTTTTTGTTAGAACTGAACGGACGGAAACTGAAAAATTAATATTTTATGAAAGAAAATTTTCTTAATTTTTTTTTTCCACTCTCTCGAGAAACCAAAGAGCTCCTAACTGAGGATTGAGCGAATTTCAAAAAAAATAATGATCGCATGTTATCTCTCTCTCTCTCTCTCTCTCTCTCTCTCTCTAAAAAAAATAATAATAATTAAAAAAAAATAAAAACCCTCTTGTAGTCTTTATTAATCCATGTCTAATAAATTTTTTTATTTTACTAAATCCAAAAAAAATTATGGACCCTTGAATCTTTAGAGGTGAAAGGGGTAGTATTGTTTTTTTTTTTTTTTTTTTTTTTTTTTTTTTTTTTTTTTTTGAGAGAGAGAGAGGAGAAAGGCAGCATGTTGCCGCTTTATTTATGGCGAAAAAAAAAAGGGCACTGGGCAGCCGAATTCCGCAACTGGGCAGCCGAATTCCGCAGAAGAGCAGTCGGGCCTAAAAAAAAAAAAAAAAAAAAAAAAAAAAAAAAAAAAAAAAAAAGCACTGGACCTAGGCGCAGAACCTGGTCCAATATGAACGGAGCAGTCTAATTTCGGCAATAATCGCGGCGAGGCAGCGTTTCTTGTTTTCGAATGTCCTTCTGTTTCTTTCCAACCATATGATCCACCAGGTGGTTACAATGGTGGTTAGCTCTCTTTTCCAAAAGCACCCTTCTTGCGAGCGCTCGCTTCCCAGAGTCTGTCAACGGTAGAACAGTTGCGGATCTCCAATTTGTTCAACAGCAAGGCCTCCAGCACGGAGAGACAGGATACAAAAAGGTGATCCGCAGTTTCGTCAGGGCCAAGGCAGATAATACAGCAGCTGGGTCCAGACCAATTCCTTTTATGTAAGATATCCCTGGTCAGGACCCTCCTTCCCGCTATCTTGTAAGAAGCAATACATAGACTTGACCGAGAATATTCTTGATTCGGTCCAGCGCCAGAGGAACTCGTCTTTGCTATTCGTAAGGGACAGACTAGAGGTGATTGACTTCAGTTCCCTGATTGAGTCCTCAAGGCCAGACGAACCAATCCCTAATCCCACCAGAATTTTCACCCAGTTTCCAGCCGTTCCGTCCGATACAATCTTTCACACGAAGGTTTTTGTTGCAAGCCAAATCGAAGATGCATGAAATTGGGTCGATAGGGGAGAATTCCCTGCCCAAATATCTGACCAGAAGCCAGTCAATTCTCCATCGCCCACAGAATGGGTCGTGCCGCATTTGAAGAGCTCCCTCGTGCCTAGTACACTCCTCCACCACTGAGAAAAGGGTTTGAACGAGGTCCCTTCGTTCAGCGGTCGTCTACGTCGATAGTAGAGTCCCTTGAGTACTGGTCCCCAAGGGGTCGCTTCTGCTGCGAACCACTTCACTAGTAGAGCGGTGTTCAAGCTCTCCAAGTTCAAGACGCTTAATCCCCCGTCCCTTCTATTTCTACAAACCGTTTTCCAGCTAACCAGGCAGTTGCCCCCAGACACGGAGCTTTGACCTTTCCAAAAGAAGGCTCTCCGAAGCGAGTCAATCCTTCTGATAACCCAAACAGGTGCTCTGAATACAGAGAAGTAGTAGAGGGGAAGGTTCGAGAGCACTGAGTTAACTAGGGTGAGCCTCCCGCCTTGTGAGAGTAGTTTTGCTTGCCACCCTGCGATTCTTTGTTCAATCTTGGTGATGATGAGTTGCTAGTCTTCCTTCGGGATATTGCCCTTCTTCAGCAGTAGTCCTAGATACTTGATCGGCAAAGTGCCCAGCTTGCAATCTAGAACAGCCGCGAGCCTCTCTCCTTTATTGATTCTGTTTTCCATATAGAACAGTTCAGACTTCGCCCTGTTGATTTTGAGTCCAGAAGCCCACTCAAAAATCTGCCACATAAAGCGAAGGTTGCGAATTTGCCTTCTTTTTGCCTCGCAAAAGAAGATTGTGTCGTCCGCGAATTGGATGAGGGAGGTTTTCGCCTCCCCCGATGGTCCTACTCCTTTAATTAGGTTGTTTTGGACAACTCTGCTGGTCAATCGCTCCAGACCTTTCGCCACCAACAAGTATAGGAAAGGAGACAGGGGATCCCCTTGACGGAGGCCCCTCCTCATTTTGAACCATTTTGTGGGGGTGCCGTTGACTAGAATGGCGACCTTGCCATTTGTGATACACTGGTCAATCCACCCACACCATTTTTGGTTGGCGCCTAGACATCTAAGAATGTGTTTAAGAAAGCCCCAGTTCACTTTGTCAAAAGCTTTTTCAAAGTCCGCCTTGACACCAACACAGTTGATGTGGTCGCTCACACCCCAACTGATTAGCTCGCTAGCTGTGACAAAGGAGTCAAGGATAAATCTACCTTTAACAAAGGCAGACTGTACGGGGAGATGATCTTATGCATTTCGTTGACTAGCCTGTTCGCGAGTACTTTGGAGATAATTTTCTGAACACAGTTGATAAGAGAGATCGGACCGAGTTGGCACCTTCTGATTTAGGTATCAGGCATATATGCGAATAGTCAATGGGGCCAGTGTTCAGAGTACCCTCGAACAGATCGTCGAAGATTTTCGCTAGATCGTCTTTGATCACTTCCCAGAACTTCTGATAGAAGACCATACTGAATCCGTCCGGTCCGGGTGCCTTGTCCCCGCTCATCTGGAAAGTTGCTTTCTTAATTTCTTCAATTGAGAATGGGGAGGTGAGATATTCCGGACTCAGCGAGGAGTTGTCGTGGAAGAGATCGCTCCAGTCTCCGAAAGAGGATGAAGGGAGGTTTCCTGGCGCAAATCGGTCCTTGAACTTGTGATAGAAGTAGTCGGACTTATCCTTTTCCCTTTCGAGTCTGGTGCCCTCGTCCTCGATAATCCCGATCCGGTTAGTTCTGTGTCGCCCATTTGCCATGGCGTGGAAGAATTTTGTGTTGCCATCCCCTTCTTTGAGCCAATATTGTTTGGCTCTGGTCCTCCAAAGGATCTCCTCTTCACCAATGATTCCTTTCAGGTGTGTCTTGAGTCTTTGTCTCGACTCTTGCTCGCGGGGGGTCAAGCTGCGGTGTTCCTCCAATGAATCAAACCTTTGGATCTCCTCCGCCGTGGCCCGCTTTGCGTTTGAAATGCTATGAAAATTGGAGGATCGACATTCCTTGATCCTCCTGCGGCAGTGTCGTAGTTTGGCAGTAAAGGTGAGTATACTCCCTTGCCTCCCTTGCTTGTCTTCAATTTTCTGCCACCAGATCGGTACCATCATATTGAAGTCATTCCTGGTGAGCCAAACCTTCTCGAATCTGAATAAGGTGGGGACCTGACGCCTAAGCGTTTTAAGAAGGAGAGGGGAGTGATCCGAGGTTATTCTGGGGAGCGCCGAGACCGAAGAGAGGGGGAAGGATAGATCCCAGTCGGTTGAGATCAGAAAGCGGTCAAGTTTAGCTAAAGTGGGGTGCTTTGCATATTTGACCACGTGAAGCTTTGGTTGGCCATAGGAAGATCCATCAATTCCAGCTCATTAATCATGTCAGTAAACATGTTCATAAGTTGATTGCACCATGAACGACCACGTCTCTCGGACGGTGAACGCGTGAGATTGAAGTCCCCGCACATAACCCAAGGGCCTGAGCAGGCCGTTTTAAGAGCGACCAGTTCACAACAAAAATCGGCCTTTCCATCCCAGGTAGAGGGTCCGTACACGTTCGTTAAGTAAAAGGAGATGCCACTCAAAGTGTTTTTCAAACGCAATGTAAGCGAGTGTTCGCGCACTAAAACTTTCGAGCAGCTGAAGTTCTTGGAGTTCCAACAGGTGACAAGGCCGCCCGAAGCCCCAGACGAGGGGATGAAGATACATTTGTCGAAGCCCGACCCAGCAAAAGAGGTAAGAAAAGAGCGTGAGAACAAGCTCACCTTAGTTTCTTGAAAACATAAAACGGACTCCCTAAGACCTCCTACCACCGATTTAACAAGCCCGTGCTTTGTTAAATCATTCAGACCTCGCACATTCCAGGAGCAAATTTGTAACATAGATAAAGGGAAACAACCAACGAACGAAACTACGACCCATAGTCCCGACCCTTCAGGTCACAGGACTGGCAAAGTCCAGAAACATGCAGGCGTCCACGTCGCTCGTCTTGATGCCAAACTGGGCGCACTTGTGCACTATTTTCCTTTGCGCCGAAGAAGAGCCGCCGACACTTGTACTGCCCGAGTCTACAAACGACGGATCAGAGATGGGGATGGAAACGCCTCCGCCCAAACGAGCTGATTTGCGCGCCATTGCAAGATCCATAGCTTGTTTGCCCGCTTTCTTCGCTAGCCTCGGGCTTCTCCTGGTGAGCCGAGCTAGGCTAGATGGGTTGTCCGGTGAAACTGGTGGCGACCCAACGTGGGCAACGTGGCATCAGCTCTCTTCCAGGTCCCCAGTCCCAGCCAGGCACCGGGTAGAGAGGCCTTCACGAGGCCTGGGGGAATTAAGGAGAGTAACTGTGAGGTTGATCACTCCAAAATGACAATGGGTGAGGCCTGGCCCAGCTGGCCAGGTGAGACCATGGAAACGGAAAAGGATGGGTTGATCCCCTGTTGCAGTTGAAAGGGCACACAAAGGCCCGGCAAGATTCGGGGCCCGCCAAGCCCACCCCGCGGTGCTGTCCCAGAATTGAAGAGCAAGGCCCGCGGGCGTCGAATGGGGCCCAGCCCAGGCCCGAGGCCCTGTCCAGGCCCGATGCCCATCCGTGGGCAGTGAGTGGTCTACGGGGGTGATTTCGCTCGAGTCCGAGGCGGGGAACGTGGGGCTCGTCGCACGAGGGATAGTGCCCTGCCCGAGGCTCGCGTCATCCCCTCGGGAGGGCAGGGTACCTCCCACTCCCCCAAATCCAGAAAAAAATTTGAAAAGTTGCCGGAGAAAGGCAAAGTTCGACTCCCAAGATCGCTCGGCCGCCTGGCTCTTCCTTCGCGCTCCAATCCGCGGGCACCTCGGGGGGGAGCGGCGACTTCTCGAGAAGTCCCCCTGGGTAAAGCGGTGGACTCGCAGGGGTAGCAACCAGCGGTCCAAAGGGAGCATCCACGCCGGATTCCGCCGCCCCTCTCAACGTCGGGTGGGTATGAACCAACACCAGATGGCCGGCCACCGGCTCCGCGGTTCTGCGTCTTCGATCTCTGATCTCGGAGGAGTCCCAGGACGCGCTCTGTCCGGCGTGAGTGGCATCCCTGGAATCACTGTTGTTGTCGCCGCGAAGTCCAAACAAGGAGACTCTTCTTGCCAAACGCATGCCATGAGGGTCCGTTTGGTCCCCCCCCTCGCTCGGGCCCCCTCTCTCCACAAATGGAGTGCCGCGATCTTTCCCTCCAAAAGGCGAGTTGCTCTCGATGCGCACCTGAGCAGAGATGACCACATCCCCTATTGAGATAGAAATGCGCTCGAGAATGTCAGCGAGGTCATCCACCGCCACCAAGCACCTAAAACCCGTCATGTCAACGATGTTGATACTATTCTCGTCAGCACGGATAAATCGGCCGAAACCACCAACCATGGCGCTCACACGGTTTGTCGACCAGCATTCAAACGGCAAGTTGGTGATCTTGATCCAGGCTTTGTGGGAGAGTCTGGAGCGGTCGGCGTCTTGATGGGGTTCCCAGGGATAGCATCGAAGTCGACAGTGTTGAAGATGGATAAGTCCGCTGTTGATGGCGTCTTCCGGTCGCACCCATTCCGGCAGCAGGATGACATAGTCTCTTTTTTGGAAACTAGCCACCAGGAAGTCGATGGGGAAGCCGCCAAATCTAGTCGCCAGATCCGAGGCGGTCGTGCCTTGAGGAAAGTGGCCCAAATTGGATCTCCCCACAATGTCAGCGAGAACCGCACTTCTACATTGCAATTGGCGGCTGCGGAAGTCCTCCGTCAACGGAATGAAGACCTTCATGGATTCCGGTCTGAAGCCTCGCCCTCTCTGCATCTTCAGTCGCTGCGGGCATCGAGGGCAAAATCTCGCTCGTTGCCCGATTCGGAAGCACTCCGCACAGCGAACCGGATCCTTGCAATTGCGAATGAGGTGGTCTCCAGCCAGGCACCTGTAGCACCTTTTAGCTCTGAGGGAGAAGAAGGGAGATGGTTGCCTCAGTTGGTGGGATCCCCACAAAGGCTTTCGATGAAGAAGAGAATTTGAGCAGAGCCTCTTTATAGGTGAGGGGACCCAGCAATGTCGGAGTCCCGAAGACCATCTTGGACTGCTGCGCAATGCATTGGTGCTGAGAGAAGCTGTCCTGTCCCCTCGAGGTGGAGTTGGGAGCACGGGAAGAGGACAACACCCCAGGGGGCACAACGTGGCTGGTGCAAAGAGGGTTCCCGTGAAGGTCGGCCCAAGTCACCTTGGGAGACGAACGCAAGTAGACGGGTCCTAAGCGACAGGTGGGATCCTTCAGGGTCCTCGGTTCGGGCCTACTGTAGAGTTATTTAGGATCCACAAGGATCTAAATAGGTACTATCAAACACCTAGAGGGGGGTGAATAGGTGTAATATTATAAAAACCAATCTCAGTGCAAAAATAAAAAATAATGCGGAAAATAAAAATCAACACACCGAGATTTACGTGGAAACTCCAATCCAGGAGAAAAACCACGGGACCAAC
Organism: Tillandsia fasciculata; assembly: GCA_029168755.2. Taxonomy (NCBI): domain Eukaryota; kingdom Viridiplantae; phylum Streptophyta; class Magnoliopsida; order Poales; family Bromeliaceae; genus Tillandsia; species Tillandsia fasciculata. The sequence continues at coordinate 13,127,105 of CM054950.1, forward strand.
ACGCAATAACAATCCACTAAGAAATGAAGAATAACAAGGTGATTACCGACTCCACGGACTCGACCCCTCCTTCAACTTCTTCGGACCTTGCGCTGACCGGTTGGATGTCCACGCAATAACAATCCACTAAGAAACGAAGAATAACAAGGTGATTACCGTCTCCACGGATTCAACCCCTCCTTCAATTTCTTCGGACCTTGCGCTCCACCGTTTGCACGTCCACTGCACACGTTCGAATCCACGAACGCCACTCGAATCCACGAGCACACGTTTCGAATCCACGAAACGCCTTTAGCACACCGAATCCACGATGCCACGTCGAATCCACGACGCAAACTCAGCCGGTAAGAATATTGGCTTCGATGGTGATCCTTTGCTTAGATTATCAATGAAGATCCATGGGAAAAATCTCTAAGCAAAGATTAGATCAATTCGACAAAAGATATGTTCTTGAAAGAACCATCGAATTGACCTAAAAGAGGCTATAAAGAAGAACGATAAAAACCTAGCCTCTAGGGTTGCTCTCAAGTGTTTTATAAATTGATCGGCCGTGCTCCCCACGTTTTTGAGAAACCCTAAATGTCTATTTATAGTTTAGAAACCTTTGGAAAGAGATAAGAATCAAAAACTTACCTTATCTGGAAATTTTCAGGACGGCGATCCGGATCGGATTACTGCGATCCGGATCGTCGTAACGAGATTGACGATTCCAGAAATCCAAGGGTTCGGGATCCGGATCGCAAGGCCCGATCCGGATCGTTCATGAATTTCAGCAACATCCAATGTTCGGGATCCGGATCAGAATAGGCTTGGATCCGGATTGGATTTGCACATGAACTAATACCCTTCGGGATCCGGATTGGATCATCTGATCCGGATCCTGAACATGTCCCATGTCCAGTTTTTGATTTTTATGCAATTAAAAATTCATCCAAGTGTTTCTACACTATAAGAAAGTATTCGGATCACCAAAATTATTTAGTTAAACATACCTGATCCTTTTGAATACTTTCTTCTTGAGATTGATGTAACTGATCCACAATTCTTCATCTTCAATCTTCAAGACTCAAGACACTGAGTGTCAACTTGAGCTCTTGTTGAATCTTCTCTAAGTCTTTGATTGCTGATTGACAATTTGATCCCTTTAAGACTCCGACTCAACTCACTGACTTGACTCACGAAATATGCCAACACCAAAATGCCGTAACAATCTCCCCCTTTGGCAATTTCGTGACAAAACCCAAAAATACATAAAAACGCTCAAGTCACTCATCTTAAACCAAAAAATCGAAATTCAATGTCATCACCAAAACATTGATTTTCTTTGCGTGAAAGATCCAATAAATACAAAATTACATTTGAACCAAACAGTCCTAGAACATACTCTATGACTTAGGACTTGGAGTCTTAAAGTGATGTAATTCCTGCAAAACAAAACTCCAAACAAAATCAAACGTTAGTCGTTAGAAATTAAAATCCTACATTTGATTCGTCTTCTTTTGGTTCTTTTGTTTTTCGGCTCTTTCAATTTTTCTTTATCTCCCCCTATCTTGAGCATCTAACATGTTCTCCATGTTCTCCATGTTCTTGAGCATCTATGTTCTCCCCCTTTGTGATACGATCATCATTTTCCGTTCTCCCCCATTTTTCATTTTCGTTTGTCCTCTCTTGATGATCTCATCTCCGTCATTTCTCTTCTCCCCCTTTTTGTCACAAATTGTCAAACAGTGAACATACTAGACAAAAGGAAATCACTAACAACATTAGTTCATAGAGAAAGAGAGATAAAAGCTCAGTTCCGGTATATAACAAAAATGCAGATTGCGTACCGGTACCAGAAAAAAAATCAAATAATTTCTTGAAACAAATCCAGATTTGGAATCTTTTCAAATACCGATTTGTATTCCATCAAGAAATCAATTTAAGTGCTTTGAAGAACAATGAATTTGCATAGATGTCATTCAATCCAAATTTCTTTCATTAGAATAATTTAGAAAAATAAAAACCAGAAAGAGTATGTAAGCACTTTAGCGCATCAACTTTAAACAAAAGTCATCGTTTCATGCAACAAGAAATAGATTATACCAAATCTATCAAAAATACTCAAAAATGAAACGAAAATTTATGAAAATTAAAACCCTTAAAGTTGAACAACTTCAATCACATCTAACCTGATCTTATGCGTAATGCCTTTATCAAATCATCAATTTTGGTAAAGAAAATGAAATACCAAGATCAATAGATGTTTGAAATCCCAGATAAGTTAGATAATATATCTAGACAATCTGTTGAAGGAGTGGCTCTTTGAGCATCTTTTATCAAAAATCCCACCTTATACCAACCATGAAATATGACTGAGTCAAGTATTTCAATATGCATTTCATCAACAAAAATTTGCTTTGCATACATGGGGTATCTTTTTCTTCTTTTCTTTTCCTCCATGTGGTGGTAGTTTTCACACTCCTCATTGGGATGTAACTCTTTCCACATCTTTTGAGCATTTTACTTTTCTTTGACTCCCCCTCAATTGGCTATCAATTATTTAATATATAAGGTATTCAACCAAAAATTGATCTCGCATTCATACTCGACTAAGCAATCAAATATGATAATGACTATACCAAGAGATCATTGAGAGAGAAATTGACTTTGATCACTTAAAAGATGAATTAATTAACATAAATGATCATTGCAACATTGAAATATTATGATATCAAAAGCATAATAAATTTCTAAATGCGTGAAAGAATGCAATTAAAGTCAATTTAGCCAATGCTCAATTAAACAACTCCTTTAAATGAAGTGTCTTCAAGATTATGAATATGGAGTCAAGTTGATAATCCAAGAAAATTAATTTGGAGTGAATGAACGTGAAGCCCTTTTTATTCAATGCACTTGTTCGTTAAAAACCTTTTGTTCAAAAACAAAACATAAAAACAAAGTGCATTGAAAACCATGTAATGCAAAGATTAAGAAAAATATGAAGGGAAAACCAATCAAAGCATTACATACAGTCATAAGCTATTTAGAACTTAAGACAAGGAAAGATATCACCTTTCCGAATCCAAAATCGCTGGATTTTGGGTTGTCTTGATTCGTTGTGGCCGGGGGTTGGTAGCTTTGACTGTTGATCCACCTTAGGTCTTTGCCTCGCAATGATCCACTTGAATGATTGATGTTGTGGCTCGGACCTTTGGTGGGTTGAGTGAACTCCTTTGACTTGATGTGTCTTTTGATTCCGTTGAGTCCGCTCCGTAGATGAAGTTGCCGAAGGATTTTTCTTTTTCTTTTTCGGGCAATTCTTCACCAAGTGTCCTTCAAGTCCACATAGGTGACAAGTTCTTCCTTTCAATTTCATTGTGGAACTTGAAGCATGCACAGTTTGGTCCTTTTTAAATCCCAAACCAACCTTGCTTGTTTGACCTAATCCGGACATACAATCAAGTTTCTTGGAACCGGTTGAAAGCCTTTGTATGTCGGATTTGAGTTGATGAACTTGCTTGGTCAAAGCTTGGTTGGTGACATGAATTCTTCAAACTGCTTTTCAAGAAAACCAATCTTGTCCATATATGATTTAGCGTTTGTCTCCGATTGGTTTAGCTTTTCTTGGAGGATTTTATTGTTATCCAATAACCGTCCATGTTCCTCCTCGAGATCATGAAGTTTGATCTTTAAAGCTTGATTCTCGTCTTGAACTTCAAGTCGTTGCTTCCTCAACTTCTTGTTAAGTTTGGCCATCTTCTTTGATTCCGCAAGAAGTTGTTGGTATGCCTCAACGAGTTCTTCTTCGTCCGACTCCCCCTCACTTGATGACTCTCCTCCGGATGTTGATGTTTCATGCAAAATCAAAGGAATAGAGTCAGTGACTAAAGATGATAAACACAAATTAGAAGAGGGAATTTGAGAGGCATGAAAAGCAACAATTTTTTCTTTTTCCTCTTCACTTGAGGTCGATTCATCGTAACTAGAATCGTCCCAAGTTTTTGCTTGCAAAGCCTTCTTTTTGTATGATTTCTTAGAAGGACAATCCGTTGAAATATGGCCATAGCCTTTGCATCGATAACATCGGATTTCCCCTTCGAAATCATCTTTTTCTTTAGAAGGTTTTGCAACGCCTTTGAGTTTAGAGGATTTAGAACCCGATGATCCTTTAGATGGTTTCGTGGATGAAGATCCATCGGTTCGATTCTTCCAAAATTTCCGACGAAATTTCTTTGTGATCCGCGCCAATTGTTCTTCAAAATCGGCAAAAGAGATTTCATCGTCGGAACTTGATTCGTCATCTTCTTCCTTCGTTGATTTGAATGCAATACCTGTAAGCTTAGAAGAAGACTTGGAAGAAATTTGATTAGTAGGAAAAGTCATCTCATAAGTTTGTAAAGCACCTACTAATTCCTCTACACTCATCTCATCCGGATGACTAACGGTTTCAATGGCGGTAACCTTTGCCCTAAACCGTTCCGGAAGAGTCCGAAGTATCTTTCTTACAATTTTCGACTCCGGGATCTTTTCTCCTAAATTAGCACATGTATTAATTACATCTTGAAGTCTAGTGTAATAATCTGTAAACAATTCATGCTCTTCCATATGAATAGAGTCAAATTGACTTGTAAGCATCTGGAGCTTTTGAATTTTTACTAGATTAGTACCCTCATGTGTAATTTTGAGAATATCCCAAATTTCCTTCGCGGTTTCACACGCGGAAATTCTTGTAAACTCAGTCGAGGAAAGAGAATTATATAAAGCGTTCATGCCTTTCCCATTGTAAGAAGATCTTTCGATTTCCTCTTTGGACCATCTAGAGCGAGGTTTTGGGGTAGTAGAATTTCCTACTTCCTCAACAGGATGCACCCAACCGTATTCCACGGTTTGCCAAACACGCTCATCAAATGAGATGAGAAAAGCTCTCATCCGCACTTTCCAATATGCATAATTGGTCCCATCAAAAAGAGGAGGTCTAAAAATATTACCACTTTCACCCGACATGATAGATAAATCTAAAACCCGCTCTGATACCAATTGTAGAGTTATTTAGGATCCACAAGGATCTAAATAGGTACTATCAAACACCTAGAGGGGGGTGAATAGGTGTAATATTATAAAAACCAATCTCAGTGCAAAAATAAAAAACAATGCGGAAAATAAAAATCAACACACCGAGATTTACGTGGAAACTCCAATCCAGGAGAAAAACCACGGGACCAACACGCAATAACAATCCACTAAGAATGAAGAATAACAAGGTGATTACCGACTCCACGGACTCGACCCCTCCTTCAACTTCTTCGGACCTTGCGCTGACCGGTTGGATGTCCACGCAATAACAATCCACTAAGAAACGAAGAATAACAAGGTGATTACCGTCTCCACGGATTCAACCCCTCCTTCAATTTCTTCGGACCTTGCGCTCCACCGCTTGCACGTCCACTGCACACGTTCGAATCCACGAACGCCACTCGAATCCACGAGCACACGTTTCGAATCCACGAAACGCCTTTAACACACCGAATCCACGATGCCACGTCGAATCCACGACGCAAACTCAGCCGGAAAGAATATTGGCTTCGATGGTGATCCTTTGCTTAGATTATCAATGAAGATCCATGGGAAAAATCTCTAAGCAAAGATTAGATCAATTCGACAAAAGATATGTTCTTGAAAGAACCATCGAATTGACCTAAAAGAGGCTATAAAGAAGAACGATAAAAACCTAGCCTCTAGGGTTGCTCTCAAGTGTTTTATAAATTGATCGGCCGTGCTCCCACGTTTTTGAGAAACCCTAAATGTCTATTTATAGTTTAGAAACCTTTGGAAAGAGATAAGAATCAAAAACTTACCTTATCTGGAAATTTTCAGGACGGCGATCCGGATCGGGATTACTGCGATCCGGATCGTTCATGAATTTCAGCAACATCCAATGTTCGGGATCCGGATCAGAATAGGCTTGGATCCGGATTGGATTTGCACATGAACTAATACCCTTCGGGATCCGGATTGGATCATCTGATCCGGATCCTGAACATGTCCCATGTCCAGTTTTTGATTTTTATACAATTAAAAATTCTTCCAAGTGTTTCTACACTATAAGAAAGTATTCGGATCACCAAAATTATTTAGTTAAACATACCTGATCCTTTTGAATACATTCTTCTTGAGATTGATGTAACTGATCCACAATTCTTCATCTTCAATCTTCAAGACTCAAGACACTGAGTGTCAACTTGAGCTCTTGTTGAATCTTCTCTAAGTCTTTGATTGCTGATTGACAATTTGATCCCTTTAAGACTCCGACTCAACTTACTGACTTGACTCACGAAATATGCCAACACCAAAATGCCGTAACACCTACCAGACGAGGATGCCCGAATGAAGGAATCCTTCTTGCCGTACGCACTCTCAGAGACGGAGCAGCTTCCCAACCTACTCTGCTGCCCAAGAAGAATATTCCCAGGTAAGTACCCTAATCCTGCATGACTCTTCCTAGCTTCTTTGGTCGAGGAAGCTTTGAAGGTTGATGATGTGAAGGATTCCCTCTTCCCTCCCACTCTGACCCAGCTCGCCACAGCTGTCCGAAGGGGTGCACTTTGATGACCGGCCCTCCCGCTGAAGCGCGGCCCCCCGTTCTCCCTCTTACACTGGCTGGTGGAGGGATCAAGCGCTCGCCCACTCCCGCTCGCCTAGCTTCTCTCCCTCCTTCTTCCTCTCTCATCTCCTCTCTCCCTCTCTCGACCTCTCACTCTCACCCTATCTCTCTCTCGTCCCCTCTCTCTCTCTCCCAATCTCTCTCTCTCACTCTTGCCATCCTAAACCTAGTATTGTTTTTTTTTAGTATTAACATTTATATATGATAGGGTGTAGCATTTTTCTTGAGCATTAAAATTTATTATGGAGTCCATGGATTGGGCTATGAAGTAGAATATAATATCTCTCTCTCTCTCTCTCTCTCTCTCTCTCTCTCTGGATTTTTCACATAAAACTACAAATATGTAAAATTATATAAATAACCCTATATTGTCAGTATTTGCACTATGCTCTGAGAAACTTTGTTAATTCACATGCACGCCCTGCAAAAAAATGTATGTATGTATGTATAAATTTTATTGCACATACACCCTATTTTTTGCAAGGAAGGTCTCAAGGGGACACACACAGGAACTTGTGAAAACATTTACTTTGAAATAGTATTAATGGTATATTAGTGTGGATTCATGTGCAATTGTTGTCACTTTAATTTTTATTTTATTTTTTGGTTTTGACCATTGCAGTTGTTTGAGGATGTGAAAAATGAGCCCCACCTTCATCCACTCCCCAACCTTTTGCTATGCAACCCCTTTTATATATATATATAATTCTCCTCCTATTGGAAGTGTTCCCCATTTTACACTTTGGTGGTGTTTGGTTGTGCATAAAACTAGTGAAAAATAGTTTTTCATGAATAAAAACTTTCAGGAGAATTTTTTTTTTTTTTTTTTTTTTTTTTTTTTTTTTTTTTTTATGATGTGTAGTGATTGATTTGTAGAAAATAAATAAATAAATAAATCATCAATATTTATTTGGCTGAAAGAAAAAAATATTACATTTATTTAGTTTAGTGAAAAAAAAAAATGAAAAAAAATTGTACGCAGCATGGGTTTTCATTTTCTTCTGATGGGCGAAAAATAAAAACACTCTATTTTATTCAAATATCTAAAAATAATTTTTTTAAAAAAAAATTATTTACAGCCAAACAAACACAAACAGATGAGAAATAACTTTTTAAATTAAAAAATAATTTGTGATATATTTTAGTGCCAATCAAACGCATCCTTACCTTATATAAAGAAAGAGACCATATCGATCTCCTCTCTCTTTATGTGCTATTTGTACCTTTCTTTCCCACCAAGATTTGGTCTCAAAAGAGGAGCAAATTCTATGTAGTAATTAGGGGGCATTGCCACTAATGAGGGACTATATATATATACACACACACTCATACACACTTCCCCTAATAAAGCCCACTTCACAAAAAAAAAGAAAAAAAAAAAAAAAACAACAACAACAACTAATTTTGGGACATGTTTAGTGCTTTAATCTTAAAAATTAGGTATAAATTTTTAAGACTCAATTTTATTTCAGGTGTCTTATAACAATTCTTTTATTTTAATACAAAAATCCTGCTCTGGGGTATACATGTAGCATTTTGCCGGTAAGCTATAGTAGTATTGTGAGATAAAATATTAATTAGTATAGTATTTTTGAAAGAGACATGTCACAATATTTTCTATAGAAATAGCAAATTGAAGTTTTTTTAAATTTTTGGTCTTAGAATTTTATTTCTGACTCTGCCGTGCAACAAAATCATCGAATTTTAGATTTCCAAACACTCTCGAAGGCAACTATTGCTAGAAGCAAGAGCAGAAAGACAAACACTCATTCTTTACTTCTTTTGCATTATGTACATAGTATCTTTTACTTCAAAACTTACTGTATATTTATAATCTTTATGTTGGGAAAAAAAGATAGTAATAATATTAGATATTAAATATCTAAATTGATACAGTAAGACAGTAAGGATGCTTGCCATTTGGGATGCTAATAAGATCTAAAGATTGAAAATGATCAAAGAAATTGTTCTGACAACAGAAAATTTGATAGCATCATGTGCTTGGTGCTATCGATAGCATAGTAGCCGAACTTTATATAGAACTAGAGTGCTATGCTATTTGTAGTATCAAGTTCTTGGTGCTATTAGATTTTTGATTCTTAGATCGATGAAGGGATGTACGTTTAGAATGATAATGAGCTTCTTAATTTTAGTGGATTGTTGGGAAAGTAATATGATCTAAGAGATGGAAATGATCAAATAGATTGTTCAAACGGCAGAATATTTGGTAGCATCAAGTGCTGGGTGCTATCGATAGTATAGTAGCTGAATTTTATATATATTTTTTATTTCAAAGCATGGAGACCTCCATACTTATAAATTATTTTGGATGATATGATATATGATTCGGCGATTGGCTTCATTAGACATGATCTATACTATTAGAACTATTTAAATTTTATAATTTTTTGGCATTATTTATTACGTGATCAAATAGTCATAAAAATAATCATTTTAGTGACTGATATGATATGTTTATAAGCTCAACTGTGCAAGACAATCTAAATTAGATAAAATTTTATAAGAAAAATCTGTTATCATGCATTAAGATTAAGATCAATACTTTCGATTTAAAATTTAAGTCTTTTAGTATTGTTTTTTTTTATTTCTAGATAATTTCAACACTGAACATCACGTATAACAGATTCGATTGCCGAATCAAATGTTCCACCATCGAAAATAACTTATAAGTACAAGGCCTCCGTACTTTTGAGATAGAGCTTTGCCAGGCTACTATCAGTAATAAATGACTTGGTTTACTACTGATTTATTTTTTATGATAAACTTTCAAATCGACGATCAACACTATCGAATATGATCTAGATTATTTAAACTATATAGAAATCAAATTTCATGCTTTTTTGACCTCACTAACCAAACGGTCTCGTTTAACGATATAAAAGAGTCCAAATTACTGAATTCTTGTTAAAAAAAATTTAAAACTATTTTAAACAAGACCTATATTCTAGATCTTAAATATAAAAATTATATCATCACTTTTTTATAGATATTTATTTTCAGCAATTCATTTTATGTCTACTTGATGGACAAAAGAATTATATTAAAAAATTATAAAATTTGATTTCAAAATAGTTTAAATTGTCTAGATCATACTAAACGTTACCAATCATCAATTTATAAGCTCTATTATCGAAAAAAAAAAATCAAGCCGTGTACTATCAATAGTATTTTAGTAAAACTCTATATATATATAATTCTCTTGAGTCCGATTATAATGCTTTTAATAGCACAAAGTACTTTATGCTTTCAAATTTTTCACCATTTACTTTATTTTTTTAATTATTTTATTTTTTAGATCATACTAGTTTACCAATCGCTTACTAAATCCTGATAGACCACTATTAACCTAACCGTAGAATTCTTCATCTAGAGAGAGAGAGAGAGAGAGAGAGAGAGAGAGTGGTTGTTGTGCTATTAGAAGCACGTACGGCACCCTTCTGCTCAGCTAGAGGTCATGAAAGATGTGGAGTAGATGTTTTTCCATAGTCAAATTGTCTTTTAAAATATTGATGGGAGAGAGAGGGAGAGAGAGGGAGAGGGAGATCATATCCTATTGATCATGGTAAAAATTCATGATAGAATTTTACTAGAGCATATATATATATATATATATATATATATATATATATATATATAGAGAGAAAGAATTATTTGGTAGAGGCGAAAGAAATGGAGTAGATGTTCTTCCATAGTCAAATTATCATTTAAAATATTGATGGAGGGAGTAAATGCCTTTAGTCCCTCTATGCATTGTCCCATATAATGAACTGATGCCATGTTGACAAAATTATTACTATATAACATTATGACTGAATATAAATACAAAACTATTCTTCTGCACATTATTCCTCTACGTACTCAATTTGCTTTAGGGATAGCATTTAGTAAACCCATCATACTACTCGTGATCTTATTACTTTTTCTTTTTAATTTTCCAAGTATCAATATATATATATATATATATATATATATATATATATATATATATATATATATATATATATATATATATCCTCATCTGATGGTTGGTATGTGGGTACCAAACTACTGAGCTACTAATGATTTGATTTGTAATACAAAGTAGGTCACAAAATTTTTTTTTTAGAGATTGACCTGACCCATGGAGAGCCAAGAGACAAACGCAATCATATTAATGTTCAAGAATATATGCATATCACCTTGGACTATGACCTTAAACACACGAAATCCAAAGTCAATGTTGGATGGGAAATTGGGCCCCAATCACACCCAAAGTGGTCAAAGAATAAGAGGACCTTCTCTTTCTTTCTTTCTTTCTTTTGTTGGTGGTGGTCATCTCTATCTTTAGCATTTGGTTAAGTCAAATGGCTCTATGATTGTTGGATGGTTGGTGAGAGAGTTTACTTACTATGATTGTTGGATGGTAGGTGATTGTTGGATTAATATTAATTATAAAAATAGTTAAATTACACTTTCTGTTCTCTCTTCTTCTGATACTACGATACTTAAATTACAAGGCGCCTGATATTTTTGTTTTCAAATTTTATTTTATTATAATTCGATGTATAGATTATTATAATTAAGTCATATAATATAATTTAATTGATTGTTAATGTGAAAGTGATATAGCAGTATCATGATAGATGATAAGATAATGGATAAGATGTTACATCACTTTCCACATCAATAATATGTTCAATATTTAGTCAATTATGTTCAATATTTAGTCAATTAAATTAAATTGTGAAACTTAATTATAATATTTTAGAAAGCTTAAACCAAGAATTATAGCAAATTAAAATTTAGAGAATCAAAATATCATAGATCACATTTCCCAGATTAGATTATAATTTGGATTATGGTTCGAACTTCGTTTTGTTAATTAGAAGGAAGCAAAAAGGCAAAAATTTATGCAGATCCACTCAATTTGAATACACCCCCCTTTTCTTTTTAATATCTCTTTCTTTCTTTTTTTTTCTCTCTTTTGTTTACTTCGATTTAAGTTATTTTCATCAGATGATTTCAGAATTTCATCTAGTCAAAATAATTTTGCTCAATTTTTTAGGCCAAAAGTATAGTTTTAATTAACAATTAATAGCCCGTAGTTAAGATAAATCAAATCAAAACAAAAAGTTCACGAGGCTCAATTGAAAAAAAATAAATAACAAATTTTACCAGATAAAAACAACTAGTAGAATTCTATTTAATACATTCTATTTGATTAACAGCTCATATTTGCCAAATGTAAAAAGCAAATGTATATCAACCCAAAATTCTGCAGTGTTACAGTTTTTTTTCGCACTGAATCAGTTTTCATTTACATTTGACTTTGCCCAAAATGCAAAAGTGTCGTAAAAAAGTGCAACCCAGTAAAAGAGAATTACAACCTGGTTAACATAATAAGACATTCTTATCCAACTAAAACACATCCATAATAACGCTGCATGAATTGAAACTATCTACTGTTTAGATCTCGTCTCGAGCTACACGGATGCAGTAGAATATGTATGCATAGAAGCCAGCAAGGGAGATGTACCCAAAGTAAGTAGAGGTAAGTTGCGCTGTTCCATTCCCAAAGGAACTCCATCCACTCCCAAAAGTCTCCAATGGATAACTCACCAAATCCCTCGCACAAACCTTTCGCTACGAGAAATGCAACCGGAGGGAAACCCAAAAAGGCGAGAGCTATATTACAAGTCAAAAGTGCTACTCGAAGAAGCACGTTTACGTTCATTTTAGCCCTTAACGGATGTACTAATAAGCTCATAGGAACCAGCAGCATCGCGCCAATCTGAGCGGTCGAGAAATTGATGATAGACATGAGGCCCAAACCGATAGAGATAGTAGCGACCATGACGGCCTTCAGAAGCTCCCATTCAACGTTGAGCGAGAAAGGGGAGCCAAAAAGCGAGTAGAAAAAGGGCAGACTGGAGATGGAGAGAGAAACCCAAGTCAAAGTACTCATTGTCGAGTTCAAGTTGGGCATGTGAGAGATGTAATAAGGTAGCAACGAGACGATCGCGGCCCACAAGTGGATCATTAGAAGCACTTTCGCAGCTTGAAGCCATTTCCACGACCCAGTAGCAATCTCCGACTCCTTGGTGTCAATTGGAGTGCATTTTTCGGCACTATCATCTGTTGTAATTTCATTGGCTTTTGCACTAGCAAAGAGAGCAGCAGCAACTATCGGAAGAGGTGCTACAAGCAGTGCAAATGCAATCATATATACACCAACCGAGACAAATTTGTTGGGAGCAGTTAAGAAGTATAGGAAAAAGGATTGGTGGAACTTCTCAAGGAGATTGTTCACCGAACGCACGACTCCTTCGATTAACCTGCATTAGAAATATATTTCACGGGTGTGAGAAAAGTTAGAATTCTAAGAATGGAATATTGCACCAATACAATTTTTGCAGCAATATCTGGCACTATTACGTACAGAAATTAATCATTACGCTTTTCATCCTACCCCTACAATTTAAATGCATCAGATCATAGCTTGGACAAGTCCAAAACATACAATAAGTTTCACCACAAAAAGTTTTAGAATATAACAGGGTTAGACTAGCCATTTGAAGTCGATGTAGTTAAAGGGAAAGTCCAGTTCTACCTCTTTTAAAACTAACTCGCAGGTAGAGATAAAAGAAGGCATCTATCAATTGGCTTTTTTCTTCTTTTTTTTTTTCTTCAGTAGAGTCCTAGTTAAGATGAGAAAAGGACCTAGTAAATTCAGAAAGAGGATCAACTACTAAATATGCTAAATACATTTTAGTGCTATGTGATGATAGACATCCAATATTTTAAATAGTACTTTATCAGCGAAACTTGAATACCTTATTTCTTTAAAATGTGTTAGATAAGTAGGATATGATTCTAATTCATAAATCCAACTATAAAGCTTTATTGCAGATAAATCATATGAATTTAGAGTTAATATCACCAACCTCCCACTTCTCAAAAGAAATGTAGATTGAGCATTCTCATTTCTCAGATAAAATCTCGGTGAAAATTCTAGAGTAACTGCGTCAATTTGGTAGTCGCGAAAAGAACCATGTGACCCAGTGGGAACTCCGAGTGCCTGCAATCAACAACAACACAAAAAATAAAAAAGAAATAAACTTATCAAAGGAACCAAATAAATTTCACTCGACCCATAGTATTTACCAGATAAAAACCCAATTACCTGATAATACATAGAGCTCGCAAGTGTAGCAGCTCCTTCGACATAATCAGCAGTTGTGACATCAAATTTCCATTGTGGATTTAAGCTTTTAGACAATCTGCTAACTCCATTAAGTATTTCACCAGTAAACTTAACCCATGCAGAGTCTAGTAAAGAACCCATCGTCTCAATTTTCACACGTAAACCTTGTCTATGAACCGCCAAATAATGGACAATATTGAGAAGGTCTAAGTTAGGCATTTGACCATTAGATGCCTCCGAATACATAGTAAGGCAATCTCTGTCTCCCTTTTCCTTCTTTTCCATTACCTTGAATACAAGCGCGGCAGCCATAGTTCCAGCTCGTTTAAAAAAATTAGAATTTGCCCCTTCTATTCTAATTTCATTCCAGTGATGACAATTGTTGCTAATGTTATCTAAATTCCCTGAATCGCGTGAAAAGATAGGATTATGGTAGTCACTTAACCAAGAGGACACTGAAGTGTACTCTCCAAAGCGTGAATCAGCTGCCAGCCACACTATATCCTTTGCAAGCCACGAAACTTTGCTGAGTAGGGAGAAGACAGAGAAAGCAAGGCCAAGTGATAAAGCTTCATTATATTCCATATTTTGTGAATTGTAAGGACTCACCAATACAATTGCCTCTTTTCCATCACCACGAGGAGCTCTAATAATACCAATAGTATTCACACCAAAGGATGTGCAGCTGTTGTTTGTTTTGATTCTCGCAGTATTTGACGTGGAAGAGAAAAAATGCAGCGGATTAAAATGATTGGTGTGAGGCAAGAACTTGTGGTAATAGACTTCAGCTCCCACATCAGCTATACTTTTGCCTATGAATTTCTGCACTTCTCTGTAAATTGACAAAATACATGATTATTATAGGAAACACCTGAAATAGAACCCCCAAAAAAAAAAGTCACGGAACAAACTATAAAAACCAAGTGCCAGAGAAATAGTCACTGCAAAGTTTCACCATGAACCAAATGACCAAATAAGCTCATAAACAAAGGTTGAAATACCGAATTAAAAATCAATATACACAAATGAGTGAAAAGTTATAAGAATATTGCAAGTATCTCACAAGCTAATCTTTCTAGTTCCTTAGCTGAATGTTAATATTAACTTTTTCTTATTATAATCAGTGTCCATATTTCAAGTGTCATTGAATACAACTGTGATTATCTAATATTAACCCTTTTCTGTATTAAGGGTTCCTGCTATGAGTTCTCTGAACAAAAGCTTTTGTTCTTCCGAGCTTGGGACAAGCTCTAAAAAGTTATTTCACTGGAGTACTGGACTAATGCTTTCACGGATAATGATAAAAACATAATTAAACCTTCAGAATTTCATAGCATGAATCTATTGAGACTCACGAGTCAACCACCTTTTTTTCCCCCCTATTTTATATCTTTTAAAGATGCTGTAGCATAAACACGAATCAGCACATAATGAAACAAGCAAACTACCCCAAAAGAATCCAGGAAATGAGGGAAGGAAATAATGCTGATCAGAAAATTGCTATCCCATAATAATATAGGTGAACATGCAAAAGAAAAACAGAGGTACAAGTAACATACATGCCTGCCCCTTCTTTCTCAATTCCCTTGTGAATTATATCCTTAATAAATCTGTTAGCTTCATTGACATCCTGAGAAGAAAACAATGGATTTGCTGAACCTGTTAACAGAAGGTTGTCACTTGATATTAATTCATGCACCACTGCATGTATATAAGATGGCTGTCAAGAAATACTTAGTCCTAAGCCATCATATAAAAGCTTGAAGACTAAAAGACTACAAATTTGTGAAGTAAAAAAAAAATCAAGTCGCCATTCCATTGCATGTTTTACAGAGGGAGAAATGTGTCGACACTTCTATAGCTGCATAATCTTTCTAGAATCATTCTTTATGAGTGCTACATAAGAGTTGCAAGCATATTTCATATTTCTTCTTTTCTAATGTTAGTTTGAGGAATTAATGTTATGCTTGCACTACCAGATTAGGTATAAAGAAACAAATTATTTTGTATAAGGATAAAAAAAAATATGTTCTTTTATTTTCCATCCTTTTCTGTCCAACCAAGAGGCATGCGAGTTTCATAAATTTCCCACAATGTGATTGCTCATAATGCCCTTACCTACACCTAAAGATATGAATTCCAATAGGGGTTATAATTTAGGTAAGGAGAGGTTATATTTTAGGTAAGGAACCAAATATGAGGAATAAGGGTAGTGAACAGATATAGATTCTTTGATAATTGGATAGCTTGATATCATTTCTCACATCCCATACAATGAGTTGGTTCTAACACCAGGAATCAAATAGGACAAAATAACTAACAAGATGCAAGTTCAACATTCAAAAATCATGATGGGCTCGTCTAGCTCCAATCAAAGAACCACTTAGAAAGTAAATCTAATTCACTGTCCAACCTTACCTAAAAAATACCTTCATTTCTCTATTATTGGCAAGCTCAACGATCTTCAGATTTCAATCACTTAGGTCATCCACATAGAGATTGACCATAGAGAGCTCAAGCCAAATAAGGACACATTGTAGAGTTCAAACCATTTGAAGCCCAAAAAGTTCTTTTGCGAAAACTGTTATGAATTTTCTCCAATTTGTTATAATTAGAGATATCAATGAAGCGATTTATTTTGCATGATACAAGTAACCAATGTCCAATTATCAAAGACAAAGTGTGAGTGATTGTGACACCCCCGGAATTTGAAATAGTAAAGGATATAATATGACTAAACCTCTTAATCCGGCTATAGCATTTTGGGCGGTGGCTAGGCGCAAGAGGTTAAGAGGGTTAAGCGTGCTAAGACAAGAATAGTTCTAAAATTGGTGACTCCTTGGAAAGTTAGGGCATCATAGTTGGTATTAGAGCTAATCACCAGCCGGAAATGTGAGATGAGTCTCGGCTAAGCCAGGATACAGTGAGCAGATCACGGCT
Source organism: Tillandsia fasciculata (assembly GCA_029168755.2). Taxonomy (NCBI): domain Eukaryota; kingdom Viridiplantae; phylum Streptophyta; class Magnoliopsida; order Poales; family Bromeliaceae; genus Tillandsia; species Tillandsia fasciculata. Next base: position 13,143,892 of record CM054950.1, read on the forward strand.
CCCCGACTGATGATCGTTGTAGGTGGAGCGTGGCTCCCCACAAGGTCGGTTAAAGCTAGTGAGGCAAATCTCACATCGCCTGATATTTGTGAATGTGCCTGAGCCTAACGAGAACGTCAGGACTTAAAGGGGAGGAATGTGACATCCCTGGAATTTAAAATAGTCCTATATAAAAAATATAATAGGACTAAACCTCTTAACCCGGCTATAACATTTTGGACGGTGACTAAATCCAAGAGGTTAAAAGAGTTAGGCTAGGACTAGAGTAGTCCTAAGATAGGTGACCCTGTGGGAAGTTGGGGCGTCACAGTGATCAAATTGGATTGAAGAGCAAATAATAAGCTAACCTGGCATGAGAGCGTTCTCGGAGATATAAGTATGCTTCGCAAGGACAGGGAGGAGGAGGAGAGTGATAAACCCCGCGACGCAGCACAGCACACTGGTCAGTTAGATCATTATAAGCAACAACAATGCCAAAATAAACCCAAAAAAATAAAAAATAAATACTAAAACTTGCATGGGTAAAATTGTCCCCTTAATAGACACCCCCTCCAAGTTTTGATTTTTTTTTTTTATTTGAGTGATTTTAGTCAATTAAATTAAAGATTTTGCTAAATTCAACAGTATTAACATTACATTTAATGACATAATTACTTTTTTAGCAATGAAACTGCAACAATTAACATCTAACAGCTAACGAAGCCATTAAATTGACCGAAAATCTCAATTTAAACTAAGTACAATAGCTCAAATTAAAAAATAAAATAATAATAATAATAATAATAAAGTAGAATTCGATGAATCTGTTTCAAATCACGCTACATTTTTGCCGCATCTGATTCAAAAGGAGGAGGAAGAGGAAGAGACGATGATGCACCTAACGAGCGCGCTGTGGGAGACGAGGAACGCGCCGAGGCGTACGATGAGGCGAGATCTCGCCGCGTGTGCCCTCCTCTTCTTGAGATTGGGATCGCCCTCCTCCCCGCGCTCCCCCGCCATGGCTCCGCCGCCGCCGCCGGAGGAGGAGAGAGAAGAGGGGTTTGAGATGGCCGAGAGAATCGATTAGGGTTTCGCAACGGAGACGACGAATGAGAAGAAGGAGAAAAGGGCTCGTGACCATGCGTAGCAGTAACGAGTAGAGTGTGAACGAACTCAAACCAAAGAGTAGGGTAAATTGAACTGCTAGTCCTCGAACTTTTAGCGAAATAACAATTAGGCCCTTGCATTTTAAATTTGACATTTTAATTCCTTTGAGCAAAATTTGGTCCTTTGAATTTTAAATTTTAATTCATTCCTTAAATTACTTCTTTCTATCCAAAATAATTATGGACTCACCTCACAGCTGAGATGAGATCATCTGTTCCTCTCTCTTTTTAAACATTTAAATTAATTATTTATCGCAATTCTTTTTTTACTAAGAGATGAACACCGCATAATTTTTATCTAGTAAAATAGACGATAGCTCGGCACGAATCGACAGTTGTACGGCTTGATTCAATCAGAACCATGTTAAGCTCGGGCTCAACCTTGAGAATTAGATTTTTTTTTTTTTTTGAAAAAAAGATAGCACGTTACCCCTTCATTTATTAGTCAAAATGAGCTTGGCTATAAGTGTGAGGCATCTGGCCCTCAATAAAAAAAAAAACTGTAAGTAGAAAGAAAAGAAGAAAAGAACAACAAAAAGAGCTACAAAATATAACCACTTATTGACCAAGAACTATTTCCACTAGTTCACAAAGTATTTAATTTTTCTAGTTGTAGTCAGTGGATCTGGGTTAAGATTTCTAAAAATCACGATATTCCTTTCCACCCAGATCGTCCACCAGCATACTACAAGCAACGTTAGTCCATTTTTCGAGTCTGGAGTATTTCGTAGGTTCATCAAATTTTCCCAGATACTCCTAACCTCGTCAAAAAAAAAAATTCCTAACTCAAAAGTCCATTCAAGGGATACTACTAGTAGAAACCTACTAAAAACACAAGTCAATAAAAGATGATCAACTTATTCTAGTTCATATAAACAAAACATGCATGACTGATCCCCGATCCATCCCATCTTAAGTAGGTTGTCCACCGTAGAAGTTCATTTTTTAAGTACTACTAAGATGAAAATCTTAACTTTCAGTAAAATTCTTATTTTTCATAAATCTTCGAGAAAAAAATATTTTTTATATTCGAGTCAATCAACATTGAATATATGTAACAACCCGGCCCACTAGCAATAATAACTCGTTGGGCCCAGCCCAAACCACAGCCCAAAATGCATAAGCCCAGTTATTATTACTAGTGTCCATGTCTCCTATAAACCCAATGATAATTCCATCCACATCCGATGTGGGACTATTGGGGGCGTCATAGACTCCTCTCGTTTAGGCCTGACGTCCTCGTCAGCCCAAACACACACACAACAGCCCAAGATCACCAGGCGATGTGAGACTTGTCTCGCTAGCCCTGTCATCTAGACCCAGGCTCAGCCGAGACTCGCCGCACACTTCCGGCTGGCTATTGGCTCTGATACCAAATGTAACAACCCGGCCCACTAGCAATAATAACTCGTTGGGCCCAAACCACAGCCCAAAATGCTTAAGCCCAGTTAGTATTACTAGTGTCCATGTCTCCTATAAACCCAATGACAATTTCATCCACATCCGATGTGGGACTATTGGGGCGTCACATATACTTAACCGTAATGAAAAGCTATTAAATAGTCTTTACAAAATATACAAAGATAGATAGGAGGATCGATATACAAGATTAAATCAATAAAAATTATAAAATAATTACAATGGAAGACAAAATACTCAGCTAAAACATTTTTTAACAAAATCAAAGGCATTATTGGGAGCTCTGTATTAAAATTTTATTTACAAATTTGAAATAAAATCAGATTTGATTGAAAAAAATTTCAACTATAATAACATTTATAAGGGTTTAGAAGAAAAAATGCTCTAATAGGTTCTGAGTGAAAGTGAATGAAATCATCTGATTCAACCATTTTTATTTTGATTCATTCCAAATTAAAAACAAGTGTGTTATGGTATGCATGTCACAATTGGATCAAAATGATACAATTAGTGTGATGAGTTATATTCAACACTGATCTTTTCCATTATTAATCTCAGTTATGAAAATGATTTTGTCCACTTAAAGTCCTCGTGGGCATGCTTTTCAAAATAATAATACATTCTGTTTTTATGAGATGCTTTGTACTCATTTTAGAAAAAATAACTAAGGAGCCTACATCCTACATAGTTAATGTAAATATTTTATTATACACTCCTTAAGTCAATCATCTCATGAATCCTATAAAAAAATTTGTTTCCATGTTTTATTCTAAAAAAAAAAAAAAAAAAAAAAAAAAAAAAAAAAAAAATAGAAGAGCATATACGTTCCAACCTTCTTTCTATAATAAACTAGTTAAATACCCGCGTTTCGCTGCGGTAACTAAAAAATAATTAGACATTAGACATAATTTATTATATTTGAAAGTTAGAAATAGAGATTCATACTACATTTAATTTAAATTAGTTTTTCGAGAAAACACATAATAAATTATTATATTTGAAAGTTAGAAATAATTAGGCATACTACATTTAATTTAAACTTTTTTGGAAGGATTACCAAAATCTCATACAATCTTATAAAATATGTCAATATATTTTGGAAGTTAGGAATATCAAAATCTGGCAATATTTTTGAGAATTACTAAATATCACTTCAAATTACTTAGCAATCAAATCACGTAACAATATAAAAATTTACTATTCGAAGTTTTTCCAACAAAGTTTTCCTCCCTCAAAATTAAAATAATTCATAGTTTAAAATTATCAAAAAAGATTGAAAATATTAAATTTTTTTAACCATAATAGTATTTAAAATTCAAAAATTAAAATATTAATTATAAATAGCAATTAAGTATTAGACATTAAACATTAACTAATAAAGTATTAGACATTAAACATTATTAGACATAATGTAGTACATAGAGAAATATATTAACTATCAGACATTAAACATTATATATTAACAGAAATATTCAAAATTAAACTAAGTAAGTATTAAACATTAAACATCATATATTATGTACAGCACACAAATATTATATTAGTAAATTATTTGTAGCATGTAATTCTTCATCTGGTCTCTCTATCGTTCTTCTTCATCAAATCTACAATTAATGTAAATAATTTGATATTATAAATAAATTATAATTATATATATAATCATAAATGATTAAGTAATAAAACTACTTTAGATTAGATATCTTACGTAAGGCGAAGTTTCTTAGGATGATATATTTCAGATATATCATCAATAAAATGCCTTGAGCTGCTCATGAAAATATTTACTAAAGTTAAAAAAAAGGAAAAAAAAATATATTTATACAAATTTATCTAAAATATTACTTCATATAAAATGATAGCAAAACTACCTAGAAAAAATTTCCACATCTGGTGATGTTTCTGTAAATAAATCTTTGTTGATTTCTTTGTTAGTAGTAGGAGACTGCAGTTGTTCTTCACATTTGATGAGCAAATTTTGTAGCATAGGAAACTTTCCTTTGGCATTACAATTAAGAGGAAAAATTTTTAGTACTTTAAAAGACACAGTGCTTGATCTAAATCGTTGTGTGTCGGGTGTAATCTGAAAAATATGCTCTTGTCCACTAATAGCTTTAATTACAGGAGGAAGCGTAAATTGATCTGAACCAGGTGAGGCAGCTAAAATTTGAGATGGGATACGAATGAGATCTTGTGCTGCCTTCCCAAATATAGTGAAATTAGTAAAACCAGTCGAATCTTCAACAACAACATTTAATTTGTACCTTTTCACAACAAATATATCAATAATATCAATTATCAATTAGTAATATAAAATAAGTAACATATAATAATTTAATTTTGATAAAATTATAATTAGGATAATGTTAAAAACAGTTATTACCATGGTATAGGAGTTTGTTCATTTTCAGTACAGTTGGAGCATAAGAAAATATCACCATATATTTTGACAGATGATTTGCAATTGGCACACGCTTTATACCACCAACCGAATAATGTGTCGAATTCAATAATTTTGGCTTGACAGGTGAACTTCGTGTTCTATTAATTATAATAAAGAAAATAAGTAAGAAAATAAAAACAATAGATGTTACATATTCTATAAATAATTTTACCTGTAAGGTAGAAAGATCCAGCTGCAACAATTCAGCAATATTTTTTCGATTTAAAGACATTTCTTCTTGAGGAGTAATAACTTGTTCTTGACTTCTGTCAATTCGCTCAATCGATTTATTCACTTGTAAACTTATAGGTAAGCAAATACTACTAATTGTATATATTAATTTTTATGTAATATTATAATTATTAAAGGATGGATTATCAAACCTTTGTAATATTTCAGTAACTTCTGGAATTCGCAAATCAAGGTAAATCTTTGAAGCCGAGAAGGATGATAGATAAATATTTTCTATATATATATATATAGTAATATATAGGTTAGCGTTGCTTATAAATAAATATGCATATATATTATTAAGCATATGTGCTTATTAGGTTAGAAATTTAGGTGTAAACCTTTAAATGAACGAACAGTCATTCCAACAAGAACTAATACAACTGGTCTATTTCCTTGATTTTCTTTCTCTAAAATGTAAGTGTCATCAAAATCCAAAGCAAACCTATCCCATAATGTAACAAATAAGTCATTTCTCCTGTAAAAAAATAAGAGGAGACATTTAAATGATAGAAGTAAATGAACATATATATATATATATATATATATATATATATATATAGTAAAATAACTTCTGCGATATTTTAATGAATGTAATATTTTAAAAAACTCACTCTAAATCTTGAATTTGTAAATTTCTGATTGGCGTAAGAATTTGGCCCACATATTTCTGTGTAATATTACTGATAGATGTAACCTGGCCCAAAACATCTTCAAAATATAAAGAATATTAACATTATTATATTAAAAATGTAATTGTAAGAATGATTTTTTTTTACAAAAAAAACATCTAATTATGTAAATAAATAATACCTGTGAGAACAGCATCATTATATTTCTGTTTCTGAACTTGAGAAAAGTTTATAAATTAAAGCTATATAATGGTAGTTTTTCGGTATCTTCTTCAAGTAGGGTTAGAGAGGTCCATTTATTTATTTGAACCATGTAGCGACGATCAACAGCTGCATATTTTTTCTTGTTAGGAACAACGTTGAATTTTTCTATTAGATAAACACTTCCTTCAGTCATGCGAGATCTAACTTCTTCTGCATCTTGTTTTCGAATTGTTCTTTGTAAAGAATATGCCTAATGAAAATCACAGTAAGACAATAATAGTATTATTTTTTGGAAAGGAAATGTAAATATATAATACAAAGAAAAAAAAAAACTGAAGGTTCATAAAAATCTTATCGTTATTACCTTTTCATCTACCAAAAGGCAGTCAAGACTAAATATATCTTCTTTCAAAAATGGTGCAGTTGACTCCCATATTCGGCATATCCTTGCTTTGATCTTGTAGTTTTGGTGTTGTAATGATAATTCCGATAATAATGTGTATTCCATAATTATATTAAAGCTCGAAGTGAAGGAATTGGATATTATATTGAATATGTAGCAAGATAATACTACAAATCTTCAAATATTTCATGGTAAATAATATTTCTTGTATATCCTTCAGGTACTTTATCTTTATTTTTTATAAAGATTCGCAATCCTTCTTTAGAAGTAACTCTTGAAATTGCTACATAAAGTTGACCATGAGAAAAAATAGGCTGAGATAAATAAAGTCCAACTATCTGCAATGTTTGACCTTGACTTTTATTAATTGTCATTGCATAACTTAAACGTATTGGAAACTGTCGTCTTTTCAAAATAAATGGCCATTTTGAATCAGTCACATTAATGATAATGCGAGGGATATAAACCGTTTCGCCAATATAGTTACCGGTGAAAATTTGTGCTTCAATAATTTTAGGAGAAAGTTGAGTGACCAACAATCTTGTACCATTGCAAAGGCCAGAACTTTGATTAATGTTTTGGAGTAACATTATAGGAGCCCCTACTTTTAATTTTAATTCATGATGGGGGACTCCGTTAAATTTCAAAGAATTCAAGAAATCCACTGGATAAAGTATATCATTATCTTCAGCATTTGCGGATGAATTAGATACTGAATCTGAACTCAAGTATGTTCGTTCTTCACCTGGTACTAAAGAAAGTAGATATGTATTAATCTCATCAACTATTTCATTTATCGGTGTAACAATTGATCTATCTCTTAGATAGTCTGGATTATTATAATTTTCTTGAATATCATCATATACTTCCTGAACAATACTTTCAATTCCATTATCATTATTTTTTATAAGCAGATCATCAGGAATTTATATCCAAGTAGGTTCCTCTTCTCCATCTAATTTAATAGCATGTATTTTTCCATCACCAATATCCAACACCCACTTACTAAATTCAGCTAAAGATAAAGTAGCTGCTTCATTTGCAAGAGAACTCTGTAACAACCTCATATTTGTTTGCAATCGAAAAAGTTGACACTTACTCCATATGGGAGACTTTGTAAGAGATGCATTAATAATATCATGCCGAGTGCCTCCTACAACAACTGGAAGTATTTGTCTAAAATCCGCTCCTAAAAGAACAGTCTTCCCTCCAAAAAAATTTTGGGTAGTAGATGTATTATCTGTTTTTAAAATATCCTGTAGTGATTTATCTAAAGCCTGAAAACAATTTCTATGATTCATAGGTGCTTCGTCCCAAATAATTAAGCTAGCATAGGCTACCAATTTTGCAAGCTGTGTTCCCTTTTTTATTTCACAAATTGAACACTCATCAATTTTAATAGGTATCTTAAATCTGGAGTGTGCTGTACGTCCACCAGGTAACAAAAGTGATGCTATTCCTGAAGAGGCCACAGCCAAGACTACTTTTCCTTCTGATCGTAGTTTTGAAATAATAGTATTCCAAAGATAAGTTTTTCCTGTTCCACCATGCCCGTAAACAAATATTAAGTCCCCAATATTTTCATATACAGAAACCGAAATAGCATTATATATTTTCCTTTGCTCATCATTTAATCCACTAAACAGTTGTGTATGCTCATTTTTTAAGGTATCTACATTATAATCTGTCTCTTCTCTGAGTAGCCTATTATTAAACTGGTCAAGAATACACCTATTAGGCACAGGTAAATTGAAATGATCAAGGGAGCTTCCATTCTTATTGAACAAAATTTCGAGTTCAAATAAAACATGATTTTGGAGTTCAATTTGGGGTAGTCTAAGATTTTGAATCCCAAGAATATTTCTCAATCTGTATAAAATATCATTAGCTAATAATTCCCAAAATTCTTCCCACAATTTAATTGGATTTGAAACTTCACAAAACATGACCAAAGTTACAAATAGTTCCCTCAGTTGACTTGAAGAAGACCAAAGTGACGCCTCTCTTAGCGCTTCTTCCCACTCTCTATCATTACCAAGTAGTCCAAGAGCATCACATGCAGATCGAAATGTTTCGTGAACAATACCATTGACAGTCCCAATTTCTTTATAATTTGTAGGACCTTTGACCACATTCAAAAGCATTCGTAGAAAATAAAGTTCTCCTGCACTTGGATGAACATAAACTATTCTACCTATACGATTGCCTTGTTTTCGACTCGACCAAAACTTATCTCATGAATGCCATACCCATTTAGTCGGAAATTCTACATATGTGAGTTCACGAGCATTGTCATTAGCTAGATTTGTTCTCATCCATGTTGTGAACATTGTTTTCCCAATATCAGGACGACCTAGCAAATTTTCTAAGTTTTCGTCATCACGATATGTAACATTATTCATCATTGGAAGATGAACAGTTAATCTTTCAACAGATGGTTGCCTAAAATGAATATCAAAATCGAATAACCTCCAAATAGCCTCATATGCTGATAAATATCGGCAATCAAGGTATTGTTTGATTTCATCAATTTCTTTATAACAATGAGTAGAAGAAACAATATCAGGATTGACGTTATTTTCTATAATAACTGCTGATCGATCTGGACCCTTGTTAATATATTTGAATAAATATTTTATAAGTCACGATTTATTACACCACTCAACATTAATATGTGCCTGATATTTAAGAAGTAATGGTAAGTTATGAGGGACAACAAATCTATTGTCAAGTTTAATTCCATTTTTAAGAACACTTCTTTGATTATTTCTTCTCCTATATATTGGAAATCCATCGTCACTCACTATTGTCTCATTGTTGTATTCCTTTGGAAAATATTTTGAGCAATAACCTTTTACCATACAGGGTGCTCCTATATATATATATGACCACACACACACAGAGGCACAGACACACAGTCATAAAGAGAGAGAGAACTATATATACATATTTAAAAGCAGGAAATATATAGTATTATATTTTTTTCAATTTTGCATGTGTAAGAACAAAAAAGTGACTGGGAACTGCTCATCTGATGAGCCATTAAATGGAGTCTAACATGATATTACATAGCAGAAAAGAAAAGGAAAGAACCTAAGAAGCATCTAAAAATCAATCAACACAACTACAGTAAAAAGTGAGAAGGAAAGAACCTAAGAAGAATCTAAGGACTAATTATCACAACCACAGTAAAAGGCAAGAGCCCTGTCTTGTAGGCCATCAGAAGAAACAAAAGAGAAACCCACATAGCCAAGTGCACTATCAGGTAGTGAACCCACAGAGAACACCCAACTTGTGCCATCTATATATATATATGTCCACACACACACACACACACACACCCACACTTAGACACGCACACATATACACAGACACAGACAGATATATATATATATATATCCACACAAACACAATGAAACACACGTAGACACTGAGACACACACAGAGACAAAAAGAGAGAGGTATATATATATATATATATATATATATATATATATATATATATATATATATATATATAGAATTAGGCTAGAATACTATCGATAGTACCAAGTCATTGGTGCTATCAAGTTTTTAGCCTTTGGATTAAAAAATGTGTGGTTAAGATGATAGTGGTCCCTTAGGGTTTACTAGGTGGTTGGTTGAATAGTAAAAATCTTAGGGGATCACTATAATCCCAACCGCATATCTTTTCATCCAACGGCAGAAAACTTGATAGCACTAATTGCTTGGTGCTATCGATAGTATTCTAGCCGGACCCTATATATATATATATATATATATATATATATATATATATATATATATATATATATATATATATATATAATATATATATATATATATATATATATATGCACACACACACACACTCAGGAAGAGAGAGAGAGAGAAGTATATATATATATATATCCACACAAACACACTGAGACACACACAGAGACAAAAAGAGAGAGGTATATATATATATTATATATATATATATATATATATATATATATATTATATATATATATATATATATATATATATATATATATATATATATATATATATATATATATGCACACACACACACACACACACACACACACTCAGGAAGAGAGAGAGAGAGAAGTATATATATATATATCCACACAAACACAATGAAACACACGTAGACACTGAGACACACACAGACAAAAAGAGAGAGGTATATATATATATATATATATATCCACACAAACACATATGAAACACACGTAACAATGATACACACACAGAGACAAAAAGAGAGAGGTATATATATACTCAGGAAGAGAGAGAGTGAGAAGTATATATATAGATATATATAATATATATATATATATATATATAATATTATATATATATATATATATATATACACACACACTCAGTCACACACACACACACAGATACACACACATTCAGAGAGAGAGAGAGAGAGAAGTAATATATATATATATACACACACACACACATACACACACTCAGACACACACACACACACACACACACACACACACTCAGTCACACACACACAGATACACACACATTCAGAGAGAGAGAGAGAGAAGTATATATATATACACACAACACACACAGACACACACACACTCAGACATATGCATATATATATATATATATATATATATATATATATATATATATATATATATATATATGTCCACACACACACACACAGGCACACACACATAGGCAGAGAGAGAGAGAAAGAGGGGTATATATACATAGTAAAAAATAGGAATTTATAATATATAGGAATATATTTTTCAGGTTTGAATGTGTAAGAGCAAAGAAGTGAACCTGTATAGGAAACTCCAAAGAGCAGAAAGAAAAAGGCAGCATCTAAAAGAAGAAAATAATTAAGCTTTTCAGGATTGTAGAGCTATGTAATTTGTTGGTTAACTACAAATGTCCTTGATGTAATATATATATGCATAACTGGGAACTGTTATATATATATATAGATGAAGCCTAACATCATATTATATAGTAGATAAGAAAAGCAAAGAACCTAAGAAGTATCTAAGAATCAATCACGACAACTACAATAAAAGCTAGGAACATGAAACCTGTCTAGTAGGCCACCAGAAGAAACAAAAGAAAAGCCCACCAAGTCCTTCTCTGCAGATATAGACAACAATAGAAGAACCCACCAAGCCCTTTTCTGCACATATAGACAACAATGGAAGGAAGAAGAAGTTGCAAAGTACAAAGCACTCATTTGTCTATTATTTTAGTGTATCTCTTATTATTGACCAATTTACCTGCATTGCAAATTCACAGCATTCGACATAAATACCTCCATTTTTTTTTCAATAAAAAAGATCGCATAAGGTCCTGCTGGTGTATGGGTTGGTTACTTCGCCGCCCGATTGTGGGTTGCTATCGGCTCTCGCCATCCGGGAAAAAGAAAGGAAGAAATGAGTTGAAGCTCGCCCAAGCAGTTACCTCAAGGCATCCAAGCCAGGTTGCTAACTTCGTTGAAATGTGTATTCGACATCTATTTAATGAATCAATAGTAATTGTTTTTTAAAATATTTCTATGCACAAAGATCTTATAATAAGTGGGTTTTTTTAAAAAAACTACTTTAGAACTGAGAAGTGAACTTCAAAGTGAAACAGAAATACAAATTTTAACATTAAATTTAAATAATAACTTATATATTTGTATAAATATATATTTGTATAAATATATATTTGTAGGTTAGAGCATCCAAAATTCAAGGTGAATTTATTGCCTGAGCGTTACTGTGAGAAAGTTTTATCCTTCTTTTTTATCATCGCTGCCCAAAAAAAAAAGGGAAAAAAAGAAGAAGAAAAAAAAAAGAAGAGGAAAAAAGGAAGGGAAAAAAAAGGGGGGCGGGGGAGAAGCAAAGAATTCAACAAAGTGAATCAAGAACAATTTCAAGTAGTAAAGTACCGAAATCACATTTTAAAATCTGACATCGCAAATGCATCAACTGACATTTATTAAATCACAGCAAAGAACATACGTAGAACTTCTTTTTCTCAATGACAGTGACAACAAAGTTTTCAATTTCATTGAGAGAAATTTCAAGTAGCAAAGTTGAAAGACCCCAAATGTAAACAACAAAAACTGAACGCGCATAGAAACTTTGAAAATCTGAAACAGTTTGTGAAAACCTTGGGAAGGAAAAATTTGGGAAGAAAACAAATAGCAAATGCAAATAACGGGGAATCCAAAATCCGAAAGACTATTTAATTCTGAAAAAACAATGTTAGGTAAAAATTGAGGGTGGGGGCTCAGATAAGAGGAATTCATCAACTGTAATGTCAGATTATCAGCCCACAGTCATCAGCCCACAGCATTGCTCTCGATATATAGATATTAAAATTTTCACACATTACTATTTGAACTTGAAAATTTCACTTTGAAAATTAAGGAATATCACATAAAATTTATACATATAATATACACATATTATAAACTAATTGAGACATTGAATTATCTGGAATTGAATCATATCGTTAATAAAATATAATACAAACTTCAATTTTAATCAAAAATTTGAGAACCTACTCTAGTTAATGAATTAATAATTTATGTTTTTTTTCTTTTAAAATGATTTTATACCAAGTTGTAAGTAGAAGTAATCAAAACCTTTCAAAAGTGATGCCAAACTAAAAATCTATTTTGAAATAAAGTTTATATACAAATGGAAAATCAAATTTCAGTATTCACTTACATAATTCATAAAATTTATGATGCAAATTTCAATATTAAAAGTTAAATTGTAATTTTAAAATTTACAATTAGAATGAAAAATTAACAGTCCAAATTTAAAAATATATTCGTATTTGAATTTAAATTTTATAACCTAAATTTGAAAATGTTAGTATGTAATTTAAATTTTAGAAATTACAATATAAATGTAAAATGTACAACTTAAATCTGAAAATATTAGTATTTAATTTGAAACTTTACAATTTACGTTTGAAAACATTAGTATTCAAATTTGAAGTTAAAAAATTATAATTTAAATTTAAATTTTACATTTTAAATTTGGTGATTACAATACAATCGAGCAGAAAAGGAGCAACATGGAGAGAGTCCCAACAATCGAGCAGCAAAGGAGCATCACCGAGAGAACCCCAACAGGCCAATGCATCTCATATGAATCCCACGATTGCAGGATGAATGAGGCATGTAGTTAAAACTAAACAAATATAACTAACTAAATAACTAGTGAAGTAAAAATATAGAGATGGGAGAGAGGAGAAGGAAATTAACCACAATCGGACAACAAATGAGGAATATGGAGGGAACCTCAGTAGGCGGAGGCAACTGGCACACGAAACCCACAGCAGAAGAGGGAAGGAGGTAGCCACATAGAGGCGAAGGCACATGGCACACGAAACCCACAGTAGAGGAGGGAAGGAGCTAGGAACATAGTTAGAATTAAGTAACATCACATGAAATTTGTTAATAGTCAGTTCAAATTTAATAATCTAAACCATAGCTAACTCATAATATAAACTACAATTTTAATTTAAAATCGACAGAATGCACTTTAATTAATTAAAATCTTAGAAACTACTATATACGTCTAATCTAAGTTTCCAATGCAAAATTTAAACCAAAAGGCAAATTTAACTTATAATACTTGCAATAATTATATATAATAAATAGGAGTATGGGGAAAATATTTATAATTAATGGAAATTGTAAGCAAGCAATGTTGACCCTAAAGTTATACCCAAAGTAGACTTCAAATTATAGTACCATACTAAGTTTATAAGCCATACAACTAGTATAGGAATAAGTTGGTTGTCTAACAATTAGACCATCCAAAACTATAGTTGGTTGTCTAACAATTAGACCATCCAAAACTTATATCTCCTCACCTTAATAAACCGGTCAAGATGGTATGAAGTGGACGAAGCATACACAATATTGTTGGGGAAAAACAAAAAAGGAAGCTACTTGTTAATACTGTTCTACAGTACAGCTCCAATACATGGAACTGACTATAGCAAAAATGTTAATGTGTATTTATTACAAAAACACTAAAATTATCTATTCTAAGGAGAGAAAGCGCTACACAGGGTAGGAGGATTCAGCAGTCGGTAGAGAGGGTTGACTCGGAAGAGAGGGTTGAGCGTTAAGAACAGTGTTGCATTCGTCGATAGCCTGCTGGATATTGAGGCGATCAGCAACAAGCTCATTCTTCTGGCTAGCAGCTAGGACATAACAATCCTTCAAGAACTTATAATCCCACACCAGCTTATTATACTGGCTTGCGAGATTGGACAGATTCACAGTAAGCTGATCATTCATGTTTTTATAAAATAAAGAATCCTCATAGTTAGCATCCTTAATATGCAAGTCCAACTCTTGAGTCAGACGCTTGACTAAATTACGGGATGCTTCTTCCTCAGCAGCGGGGGAGGTGGAAGCTGGCCGCTCCAACAACGGATAAGCTCAACTATAGACTCATTTCGGGCAATATGGGCATCTATATAAGCTACGTATTTACCGTCTGTATTTACCGAAACAATACACGGCGGCACATCCATATGCACCTGCTCGCAAATGTCGCGGAGCAGGCGTACAAATGAAATCACTATAGTCATCATAACAGCAACTGCAAGAGGCCGCAGCAGTGTGGGGACAAAAGAAAAAAAAAGTAAGCAAAAGCTTTGAAATTACTATAGTCGGCATAACAGGAAGTGCAAGAAAACGCAGTAGCGTACGAACCACAAAACCAAAAACCGCAAGGTAAAAGTTGTAGGATACAGATAAGAGTAGGGAAGTGAATAATCACAAAGTAGAAATCCAAGCACATGGATAACCAAAAACAGCACGTAAAAAATAAATCCAAGAACCACGGAAAAGAGGGCAGCCAATGTGCTACCAAAAAGAGATTAAGGCAACAGGACGAATGGCAGCAGGTAGTCGCCAATCAACAGGCCATCCAAACCATCAACAATTAAGCAGTGGTTGGTTGCCAGTCAAAGGACAATCAAACCCAAGACCATTCCTTCTTAGCATCATAGCCAAATAGGAAAGGTAAAACTGAATGTAAACGAAAACTATGCAGGAAACAACAACACATAAAAAAAGACTACACAGAGAACCCACGCGGGAACCAAAAAGGGAAAATCAACAGTACATGGAAAGCAAAAGAACCAAAAGTATAGAAAAACTAATGCAAAAACCAAAATAGTGAAGCAAAAGGAACTAAGTAGGGAGAGTACATTAAGACAAATCAAAGATGAGAATTATAAACCATGGATGGGAAGAGCCGTACCTTGTAAGCAGTCAATAAAAGTTGAGCACAATACACGTAGGAAATAGTACAAAAGTAAGAGAACACCTAGGGAACAGTAGAGCAGTTAGTAAAGAATTAATGATGGTCATTCTAGTCATGGAATAAGGGAATAGTGAATTTACTATTATCATATTCTTTATCCTCTCTCTTTAAATTCCAGAGAGAGAATACATATTACCTTTTTGGCTTTAAATTCCAAAGAGTTAATGCCATAGTACACGATCAATGAATATTTATAGGAATGGATATCAAGAAAGGAATAGGTATGATAGGTAAAAGAATCTGGCACATTCTTCAATGCAAAATATTTGGAGATTAGTAAAGGATGAGATGGAATGACTTATCAATATACAACATGATAGCAAATATCCTAAAATCACATCACACTCAAATCTAATAATTATGATAGCAAATCTACTAATATCACATCACTTTGTAATTTGTATATTATATACAAACATCACTTTCAAATTTAATAGCATGATAGAAAATCTCCTAATATCACATCACTCTCAAAGTTAGTAACTATGAGATGGAATGACTTATCAATATACAACATGATAGCAAATCTCCTAATATCACATAACACACAAATTTAGTAATTATGATAGAAAATCTATTAATATCACATCACTTTCTAATATATATATTATATTATATACAAACATCACTTTCAAATTTAATAGCATGATAGCAAATCTCCTAATATCACATCAAATTGAATAACTATGATAGCAATATATTATATATACACATCAAGAGGATCTTATGGATATCAAATAAAGAAAATCTGGCACATTCTTCTATGCAAAATATTTAGGGATTAGTAAAGGATGAGATGGAATGACTTAGCAATATACAACATTCTTCACTGCAAAATATTTGGGGATTAGTAAAGGATGAGATGGAATGACTTATCAATATACAACATGATAGCAATGTAGTAACCATGATTTTTGAAACCGAAATTAATTTTAAATAATTTTCTGGATTATTTGGTTAGCAAAAATGGATTATTAATAGTGTAAATGTGGCCTAAAAATATGGACTTCTGATCGGAGTCTGATCTTGAAAATCTGAGATCGCCAGTGCGACCGTCTCGTCGAAACAAGAAAGATTGATATTCACATGTTTTCAATCCGGCGGTCAAATCACCTCGAAAATAGCGAAGAAGAAGCGGGCTCCACAACTTAAGTTGTGAATAGTAATCCCTGATTTAATTCCCCTCTCGACTAACGTCGGCTGTTTCGCCGTCTGTACCCCAAACATAACAGTATTAGTAGTCAATTCTAGCTAATTCTGACGTTCTGAACACAATGGCACCGACGGAATTCACGTTTGGCGACCCTGGTGCATCGGAATGCGTGCCCAATAGTGAAATTCACTATATTTTATGGGCCGAGAATTTTTAGGAACACTGAATCAAGAAACTGAGCAATCATAAGAGTAAAATGATTAAGCATGCTAAGCAGGTAATCAATGCATCAATGATAGAATAACCAAATACCCAATCAAAGCCACCATGTTGATCAACAAGACCTCAGGGAAGAATGCCGAATAATCATGAATACAGTGCAGAGCATATCAGGGTATTGAAAATTAAAACAAGAGCATACTAGTATAACGACTGAATCAAGAAACTGAGTAATCAACATAGTACAATTACTAAGCATGCTAAGCAGGTAAACAATGCATCAATGGTAGAGTAATCAAATACCCAATCAAAGCCACCAACCACAACCATACTGGATTCCACCTAGCCAAAGCTGAACAGCAACCCTGTACCATTGATATAGTCGCGAGGATCCTCGTACCTAATGGTACAGCCAAGAGTTACCTGTAGTAATCCGGAATTTCTTTATTTTTAATAAATTAAATAAAAGTAATTTTCAGCCTGGTTCAGATCCAAAAGACTTATATTAACCTACTTGGTCAATTGCCAGAGTGCTAGTTGCACAAATTACGAGATAAAAGGCTAACTTTTAATCCGGACATGATCTTGCAGATCCGGTTTGACCATTGCGATCGTCTCGTCAAAACATAGAAGTTTCATATTCAGATATTTTCGATCCGACGGTCGGATCTTTCAGAAATCAGAAAAGAAGCGGGTGGGCCCCACAACTTAAGTGAATAGTAAACACTATAATTTAATTTCCCTTAGAACACTAAAGGCCGAATCACTGTCTAAAAGTTTAACATAGGGGTATGAGTAATGGAACCTAACTACTTTCGATGTTCTGAGCGCGATGGCACTGACAGTTTTCGCGTTTGGCGACCCGTGTGCATCGAAGTGCGTGCAACACGCTGTAATTGGTCAAACATGATGGACCAACTTTTTATCTGAGCGTCAAACAAAGCAACCAAATACGCTACTTTACAGGTCTCGACGAGCCGGACGTCGTGGCAAAGTTCGTTTCGCAAAACGACGCTCGAATTGCCTTGAAATGCGTGAAAAGCACCAAATTATCGCTTTTTCTTCAATTATCTTGGGTGTTCTTGGGCCAACACTTTTGGGACTTGTTGGTTGGGCCTCTGCCAACCTAAGAAGCCCACGAAGTGTGCTGGGCAGAGCCAGGAGGCTGGGGTTGTGTGTGAACCCGGATGGAGGCTAAATTGCAAAAGAATCTTGCATTTAAGATGGGATTGCCTCTTGGACTACCCTGGACCAGAGCTCGAAGGGTTGGAGTGGATTACGAAGCATCACACTCCTCTGAGCCTTCCGGATCAAAACCAGAGTGTAGGGTGGCCGAGGAGTCACAACCCATTGTTGTGAACTCGGAGAGAGAGAGAGAAAGAAGAGGATGGAATCAACTTCTTCCCAGTCGTGATCAGGAGATCCGGTGGAGTTCCTCCGAACCTGTGAAGTGATCTGGGAGTTCCCGTGGCCGCGCGTGAAGAAGGACCCGAGAACCGGCTTCTTCCTCCTTCACCAACTCCGGCCAAGGTGAGAGCACCCTAACCACTGGTTCCTAGCACCCGAGACCCTTAGCAGTAGATTTCCCATGTCCTAGGGATGCTACCTGCACAAGCCCAAGTTCCCTTGCAGTTTGGTTGGCCGGCGGGAGCAAGGTCTCACCGAAAACCTAGCCGAGCTCCGCCGCAAGATAACTCACAAACCCCTCGACCA
The DNA here is from genome assembly GCA_029168755.2 of Tillandsia fasciculata. Lineage (NCBI taxonomy): Eukaryota > Viridiplantae > Streptophyta > Magnoliopsida > Poales > Bromeliaceae > Tillandsia > Tillandsia fasciculata. The sequence goes on from CM054950.1 coordinate 13,162,813, forward strand.
ATACGCACCAAAATTGGGGTGCCGAGACTATAGAACATGTAGATCAAATCTGCAAAGTCTCGGGATTTGTGGTTGAGCCGTTTGCAAGAAAAAGAATGCCCTAGTTTTTGGAAAAGTGCAAGTTGGCCGAGCTTGCAGCTCCGGCGCCGGTGCGCCTCCTCGCCGCCGGACACTTGTCCAGAAAGGTTGCTGTGATCAAGGGGAGTCCATCCATGCCATTGCATGCGACCCATGCAGCCCAAATGGGAACCGGCCATGAATGGCCCGAGCTTGAAGCCATTATTGGCGGCCGGCAATCCGGCGACCTCCGACGGCGGGGACAAGGCCAGACCTTCCTAAAAGCTTGCTAAGAAGCTTGTGGTGCTGTTCCTTGCACCTTAAAATCAACCATTGCAAAGTTGCCATTGTTGAAGAAGAAGCTCAAACCGAGCTTGCCCCAGCCGCGCCGCCGCCGTGTCCTGTCGCCGGGCACGAGTACAGGTGAGTTTGTTGTGGGTATTAGCATCCAATAGGGCAAGTTATTTGGTCCCAGATGCCTTGCTTGAATGGTCACGATTTTCAAAGTAATGGTGTCATCTTCAACCTCTTGCCGTGGCCAATCGAGAGTGCAACCTTGACCCAGGCTTGCGGGGGGATGATGCTCAAGTCCTCAGAAGCAATTCCTTCCAAGTTGGAAGTGACTTGGTGCTGTGGTTGCAAAGAACCAACTCGGGATTGGCTTGGGTACTTGGTTGTGAATGATGCATGCCAGGTGTTTGTGGAAATGCCACAAGGAAGGAAAAATGGGAATTAGCTCTCGAGTTGTATATAAAAGTTACTAAGAATGGTCCCCTGAGTTTGATGCTCACTTCAGATCAACCTGGATCTGTGTGGACCAAGGTTTGGTGCATTGTGAATGTGTGGGAGAGCAAGGTTGTGGTTCTGGTTGAACCAGCAGGACTGGGCTGCAAAGAAGGTGAGCCCCAGTGTCCTTGCAATGTTTAAAGGCATGTTTATATACAAAGTTTTGATATATGAGGTATAGATGCAAAGTTGTGTCATAATCAAGCTTAAATGCAATAATCTCTTAAAAACAGTGTTAGGGTCTGTTTAAAAGTTGTAACAGTGTACTCCTGGCTATTTTGGGGTCACTGAACGCGATGCTCGCATTTATTTTGGGTTTTGGTGAGCCGAAGAAGCGAAAATGCATTTCGGCTAGGTTAGAGTAGTAAATTATGGCCCGAAGTTTTCCACGGGCATCATGCAGCCACAAATGGGTGAGCACGGCATTCAGCAAGTCGAATGTCACCTGCTGAAGGTGACGGCTCGTAAAAATGATTTACCGTTTAAGAGAACGAGCCAAAACGGTGTTTATTTAGTGTATAAAACACATTCTAGATAAGCTCGAGGGGCTTGCTGCAATTGTAACACTATGGTAAAGCTAGATAAATGTTTTAAAACATTATTAACCTTTCGGAGGGTTTCCGGGGTTCTTGAAAAGCTAAATTGCTTAATATTGCGTTAATCGACGAAATAGTCAATTCGCGCTAGTTGCACTTTGAGGATTGATAGATCCTGAGTTGTCACCTGGTATTATTGTAGGGCCCAGTCGTCAGGAGCCAGCCGCGATCCGTCTTGTGGTTATCGCGACCGTCTGCCTTCTGGTGGAGTCGTTGTTCCTCCTATATACAGGTGGGTTATCTTCGAACCGGGCCTCAGCTTTTGGCCCTCTGGTTACTTTAGTCCGTCGGACACCTGTTCTTGACTTGCCCTGCTGATTTTACCTATATGATTTAGCCTGACTTATATTGATCTTGTTTGACATAGCATGACCCTTTGATTGACATTTACTGATCAGACCTATGATTGGTTATTCACGATCAGCCGACTATTATTTATATGATCCCGGATTATTCCTGACAGATCCTGATTGATTGATATACAGATTTGCATGATTAGATGACACCTATTGATTACCGTCACTGAGATATTTCTTAATATACGTTGATATGCATGATTGATTGACCCTGATTGATAGATACTATTCGATATGCATCTTGATTGATCCTGATTGATAGATACTATATGATATGCATGATTGATTGACTCCGATGGATAGATACAGACAGATGATTCCCTGTTGGGATTACGGCGTATGCCGACTACTCGGTCACTTGACCATCAGATTGATCATTATGACTTGCCATGCACTGCTGTACTTCACGAACTTGGCCGGGGTCGCTCCCCGTGGAGCTGGTTCTTTACCGGTAGAGTGGTCTGGTGATAGACCCGTGAGCCCTTCGACAGGGGTATGTCAGCGGATCGGGTGCGGATCGGTGGCTTTTGCCTGAGGTCCCCGGGACCAATAGTGGCGTATGATTGGATATTTGGTTTCTACATTTGATGCATTATTCTTACTTGTATGACTGTTCAGTTATTTCCAGCATGATTCCGGTAGACACCTTTTATTTCCTACCAGTATGATTTACAGCATTCTCATCTGCAGTCCTTATGATTGATTATCATTGTATACCCTGATTTACAGCATTCCTATCTGCAGTCCTTATGATTGATTATCGTTGTATACCCTGATTTACAGCATTCTCATCTGCAGTCCTTATGATTGATTATCGTTGTATACCCTGATTTACAGCATTCTCATCTGCAGTCCTTATGATTGATTATCATTGTATACCCTGATTTACAGTATTCATATCTGCAGTCCTTATGATTGATTATCATTGTATACCCTGATTTACAGCATTCCTATCTGCAGTCCTTACGATTGATTATCATTGTATACCCTGATTTACAGCATTCTTATCTGCAGTCCTTATGATTGATTATCGTTGTATACCCTGATTTACAGCATTCTCATCTGCAGTCCTTATGATTGATTATCATTGTATACCCTAATTTACAGTATTCATATCTGCTTTTCCTGCTTTCCTATAGATCTTTTACTATCCGCAGATTTTAGTACCCAGTAGGTACGATTAGCTGATCCTCGGCTCGTCGTGCCTACTGGGATACACTCCGGTGTGTCTCACACCCTCGGGTGACTGTTTTTCAGGTCGAGCGGGTGTTGAGATGTCGGGACGAGTTGGTGAGATCACGAGATAGAGCTTGACCCATGGACAGCCGATAGCCAAGCATTTAGTTACTTAAGGAAAAGAAAAGAAAATATAATGTAATTGAGAAGTTGTTGAAATTGTGCAATTTAATATCTGTGTTATAATAGATGTACGTAGTTAGTACTCTGAGTAATTGCCAAGATAGCCGTGCATATATAGAAAAGGCTCAATCCCCAGTGGGATTGGGACTCTTCTATATATGTGGCGGTCTGTTCCGCCCTGGCTGGTTTTAAACTCTGATTTCAAAAAAAAAAAAAAAAAAATTTAGACGCGGATTTTTGAACTCGGGGCGTGACAGATTAGATGGTATCAGAGCAAAGGTACACGGTACCTAGGAAAGTTGATTAGGATCTGGTTAGGATTGATCCCTAGGATGACTTGTGACGTGAGAGCGCGGGGTATGTGTCTGGCAGTTAGGAGCTCAGGTGTATGTTACACTTATGAGTTGTATTTTCTAACTTGTTGTTGCAACCAAGTGCGGAGTTAGCACGCATTCTGGGCTTAGTGGTCAAGGTATGGGCAGTGTTAGCTGCGGTTGTAGTACGAGCCATGGATTTGATATATCAGTGGAGCCTGAGGGCTCGGATCGTTGGCAGCGGTTGGAGAATCAGCTCACCGCTTTTGCTGGGGTAGTCCAGCAGATGGCTCAGCATCAGATATTTGCTATTGTTGCACTGGCCCCACCACTAGTCCATGTATTTGGAGAAGTCAGTGATCCTCCAGTTGTCCCCGTGCCACATGAGGTAGTGCTTTTGTCGCAGCCGTTATGGCTACTGTTACTGAAGATTTCCCGATTGTAGCCATCGGGATGCTTTTGAGATTAGCAATTATGTCGCTTTGGACGACACTCAGCAAATATTCGACCTTATTGAGTTGTGTCCCAACCCTGATGAGTGTAAATAGTTGGGACTCATGAGTACTTCGATTGAGGTGGTGGTAGCAGTGAGCGCATTGGCGCAGACATGATTGTTGGATAGGCTAATTCTGTGATTTAAAGGCCTGATTAAAACCCTAAAACAAAATTGGGTTGAATTTAGATTCAGACCCCACCTTTGGCACGAATTTAGTAGAGTCTTAGTTACTCCTTTGAGTATGCAACAACTTTGATGTTATGGCTATTACTATGGTGAGGTATAACTGGAAAGTCTAATATTCAGAATAATAATGATAGCTTGAGGATTTGATTTTAGAATCCGATTTGTAGATGATACGCACAGTGTGTGTAAACTGATTTGGGGTCATGATTGTCCCTGACAATATGTGACTTGCGACTGGTGTCGCTAGAGCCGTGTGAGCAAGTAGTGATTCATTTGAGATAGTGGAATATGGTTCTAGATTCCTGTGAGTAGCCAGAGTCGCACTCATGACCACGAGGTGGTAGAGACAGTTGATATAAGTTTATTGTATCGACACTAAGATTTGTGTTATAAGGTATGAGTTATACCTTCTGTTGATTCCGGCAGGAGTCGTGTTTCCAACATGATGTTGGCAACAGATCTACAGTATTTCATTTTTCTTTTGATAAGTATGTTGGTTGCAGACAATGTACTGTCAAAAGAGCGATTTGAAGTACCCATTCCCGTAAGGGAAAATATTATAATTGGGTCTATTGTTTGCTTACTTGAAATTTTAGTTCTAAGGTTGTCTCTGGACAACGATGTTATAGCTTCAGTGATTATATCCCAGACTGTATTAGACCTTAGGTAGGTCTCAGACAGATCGCGTGCATAGGAAATTGTCTTTGTCGTTATGTCGACAACCGTCCTAACTTGTGGTCACTAGCCACGTTGATTCCGCTAGATTTTGCAACCGAATTGGTAATAGAATATATGGGTTGAACCCAAAGAGTTGGACAACATGTCCAGATCAGGTATATTAAGCTTTACAAATGGTGACTCCGGGTTGCCATGCATTATGTGAACCTGAATTTTAGCAGTATGAATAAAACAAAATTGTGAACCCGAGTGTTATCGCGAAACAGCACAGTACCAGGTGCATTGACATTAAGAACCGTGTATTTACGTTCCACGAGCAAGTTGTTGGTTTGGCACTCGTAGTGATGCCTCTTTTGCCACAACACAGTGGTATGTTATGGCTTTGAGTAAGTCATTCAGACTTTGGGAGGTTATGCTGAAGGAATGGTACTTAAGTATGAGACGGCAGGTACCGATATTTTCCTTTGGAAAAGTGCGCCTATAACAACGGTTACTAGGCAAATATTGGTATGGCTCTTTATAAGGCACTGTACGGGCGCTGATGTCGATTCCCCATCTGCTGGAATGACGTCGGTAAGCGCCGTGTTATCGGGCCAGAATTGCTCAAGGATGCTGAGGCCAGAGTGCGCGTGGTGGGACAGCAGTTGCTGACCACGCAGAGCAGGCAGAAACGCTATGTGGACCAGCGACGATAAGGCTTGGAGTTCCAAGTTGGTGACCATGCCTTGCTGAAGGTGTCGCCAACTCGTGGAATCAAGTGATTTGGGATCCGCAACAAGCTTAATCCCCGGATTGTCGATCCCTTTGAGATACTGAAGCGTGTTGGTCCTATAGCTTATCGATTGGCTCTTCCTCCTAGCCTCGCCTATGTGCTTAACAATTTCCACGATTCTGTATTCCGGAAGTACATCAGGAATCCCTTGCATGACAATATCCCCTTGCTGTCCAACTTCGTGAGGATCTGATCTATGATAATGCGCCTTGATGATCCCTGCATAAGTTAAAAAGAAGCTGAGAAGCATATCAATTCCCTATGTAGGGAGCAATGGGAAAATCACGAGGAACGCAAAGCCACGTGTGAGCGTAAGTCGAACTTGATGAAGCGCTCTCCTCAAATATTGACTCCTAGTTGTACTAAGTTTCGGGGACGAAACTTTTTTTTTGAAGGGAGTGATGTAGTAATCCGGAATTTCTTTATTTTTAATAAATTAAATAAAAGTAATTTTCAGCCTGGTTCAGATCCAAAAGACTTATATTGACCTACTTGGTCAATTGCCAGAGTGCTAGTTGCACAAATTACGAGACAAAAGGCTAACTTTTAATCCGGACATGATCTTGCAGATCCGGTTTGACCATTGCGATCGTCTCGTCGAAACATAGAAGTTTCATATTCAGATGTTTTCGATCCGACGGTCGGATCTTTCAGAAATCGGAAAAGAAGCGGGTGGGCCCCATAACTTAAGTGAATAGTAAACACTATAATTTAATTTCCCTTAGAACACTAAAGGCCGAATCACTGTCTAAAAGTTTAACATAGGGGTATGAGTAATGGAACCTAACTACTTTCGATGTTCTGAGCGCGATGGCACTGACAGTTTTCGCGTTTGGCGACCCGTGTGCATCGAAGTGCGTGCAACACGCTGTAATTGGTCAAACATGATGGACCAACTTTTTATCTGAGCGTCAAACAAAGCAACCAAATACGCTACTTTACAGGTCTCGACGAGCCGGACGTCGTGGCAAAGTCCGTTTCGCAAAACGACGCTCGAATTGCCTTGAAATGCGTGAAAAGCACCAAATTATCGCTTTTTCTTCAATTATCTTGGGTGTTCTTGGGCCAACACTTTTGGGACTTGTTGGTTGGGCCTCTGCCAACCTAAGAAGCCCACGAAGTGTGCTGGGCAGAGCCAGGAGGCTGGGGTTGTGTGTGAACCCGGATGGAGGCTAAATTGCAAAAGAATCTTGCATTTAAGATGGGATTGCCTCTTGGACTACCCTGGACCAGAGCTCGAAGGGTTGGAGTGGATTACGAAGCATCACACTCCTCTGAGCCTTCCGGATCAAAACCAGAGTGTAGGGTGGCCGAGGAGTCACAACCCATTGTTGTGAACTCGGAGAGAGAGAGAGAAAGAAGAGGATGGAATCAACTTCTTCCCAGTCGTGATCAGGAGATCCGGTGGAGTTCCTCCGAACCTGTGAAGTGATCTGGGAGTTCCCGTGGCCGCGCGTGAAGAAGGACCCGAGAACCGGCTTCTTCCTCCTTCACCAACTCCGGCCAAGGTGAGAGCACCCTAACCACTGGTTCCTAGCACCCGAGACCCTTAGCAGTAGATTTCCCATGTCCTAGGGATGCTACCTGCACAAGCCCAAGTTCCCTTGCAGTTTGGTTGGCCGGCGGGAGCAAGGTCTCACCGGAAACCTAGCCGAGCTCCGCCGCAAGATAACTCACAAACCCCTCGACCAATACGCACCAAAATTGGGGTGCCGAGACTATAGAACATGTAGATCAAATCTGCAAAGTCTCGGGATTTGTGGTTGAGCCGTTTGCAAGAAAAAGAATGCCCTAGTTTTTGGAAAAGTGCAAGTTGGCCGAGCTTGCAGCTCCGGCGCCGGTGCGCCTCCTCGCCGCCGGACACTTGTCCAGAAAGGTTGCTGTGATCAAGGGGAGTCCATCCATGCCATTGCATGCGACCCATGCAGCCCAAATGGGAACCGGCCATGAATGGCCCGAGCTTGAAGCCATTATTGGCGGCCGGCAATCCGGCGACCTCCGACGGCGGGGACAAGGCCAGACCTTCCTAAAAGCTTGCTAAGAAGCTTGTGGTGCTGTTCCTTGCACCTTAAAATCAACCATTGCAAAGTTGCCATTGTTGAAGAAGAAGCTCAAACCGAGCTTGCCCCAGCCGCGCCGCCGCCGTGTCCTGTCGCCGGGCATGAGTACAGGTGAGTTTGTTGTGGGTATTAGCATCCAATAGGGCAAGTGATTTGGTCCCAGATGCCTTGCTTGAATGGTCACGATTTTCAAAGTAATAGTGTCATCTTCAACCTCTTGCCGTGGCCAATCGAGAGTGCAACCTTGACCCAGGCTTGCGGGGGATGATGCTTAAGTCCTCAGAAGCAATTCCTTCCAAGTTGGAAGTGACTTGGTGCTGTGGTTGCAAAGAACCAACTCGGGATTGGCTTGGGTGCTTGGTTGTGAATGATGCATGCCAGGTGTTCGTGGAAATGCCACAACGAAGGAAAAATGGGAATTAGCTCTCGAGTTGTATATCAAAGTTACTAAGAATGGTCCCCTGAGCTTGATGCTCACTTCAGATCAACCTAGATCTGTGTGGACCAAGGTTTGGTGCATTGTGAATGTGTGGGAGAGCAAGGTTGTGGTTCTGGTTGAACCAGCAGGACTGGGCTGCAAAGAAGGTGAGCCCCAGTGTCCTTGCAATGTTTAAAGGCATGTTTATATACAAAGTTTTGATATATGAGGTATAGATGCAAAGTTGTGTCATAATCAAGCTTAAATGCAATAATCTCTTAAAAACAGTGTTAGGGTCTGTTTAAAAGTTGTAACAGTGTACTCCTGGCTATTTTGGGGTCACTGAACGCGATGCTCGCGTTTATTTTGGGTTTTGGTGAGCCGAAGAAGCGAAAATGCATTTCGGCTAGGTTAGAGTAGTAAATTATGGCCCGAAGTTTTCCACGGGCATCATGCTACCACAAATGGGTGAGCACGGCATTCAGCAAGTCGAATGTCACCTGCTGAAGGTGACGGCTCGTAAAAATGATTTACCGTTTAAGAGAACGAGCCAAAACGGTGTTTATTTAGTGTATAAAACACATTCTAGATAAGCTCGAGGGGCTTGCTGCAATTGTAACACTATGGTAAAGCTAGATAAATGTTCTAAAACATTATTAACCTTTCGGAGGGTTTCCGGGGTTCTTGAAAAGCTAAATTGCTTAATATTGCGTTAATCGACGAAATAGTCAATTCGCGCTAGTTGCACTTTGAGGATTGATAGATCCTGAGTTGTCACCTGGTATTATTGTAGGGCCCAGTCGTCAGGAGCCAGCCGCGATCCGTCTTGTGGTTATCGCGACCGTCTGCCTTCTGGTGGAGTCGTTGTTCCTCCTATATACAGGTGGGTTATCTTCGAACCGGGCCTCAGCTTTTTGGCCCTCTGGTTACTTTAGTCCGGTCGGACACCTGTTCTTGACTTGCCCTGCTGATTTTACCTATATGATTTAGCCTGACTTATATTGATCTTGTTTGACATAGCATGACCCTTTGATTGACATTTACTGATCAGACCTATGATTGGTTATTCACGATCAGCCGACTATTATTTATATGATCCCGGATTATTCCTGACAGGTCCTGATTGATTGATATACAGATTTGCATGATTAGATGACACCTATTGATTACCGTCACTGAGATATTTCTTAATATACGTTGATATGCATGATTGATTGACCCTGATTGATAGATACTATTCGATATGCATCTTGATTGATCCTGATTGATAGATACTATATGATATGCATGATTGATTGACTCCGATGGATAGATACAGACAGATGATTCCCTGTTGGGATTACGACGTATGCCGACTACTCGGTCACTTGACCATCAGATTGATCATTATGACTTGCCATGCACTGCTGTACTTCACGAACTTGGCCGGGGTCGCTCCCCGTGGAGCTGGTTCTTTACCGGTAGAGTGGTCTGGTGATAGACCCGTGAGCCCTTCGACAGGGGTATGTCAGCGGATCGGGTGCGGATCGGTGGCTTTTGCCTGAGGTCCCCGGGACCAATAGTGGCGTATGATTGGATATTTGGTTTCTACATTTGATGCATTATTCTTACTTGTATGACTGTTCAGTTATTTCCAGCATGATTCCGGTAGACACCTTTTATTTCCTACCAGTATGATTTACAGCATTCTCATCTGCAGTCCTTATGATTGATTATCATTGTATACCCTGATTTACAGCATTCCTATCTGCAGTCCTTATGATTGATTATCGTTGTATACCCTGATTTACAGCATTCTCATCTGCAGTCCTTATGATTGATTATCGTTGTATACCCTGATTTACAGCATTCTCATCTGCAGTCCTTATGATTGATTATCATTGTATACCCTGATTTACAGTATTCATATCTGCAGTCCTTATGATTGATTATCATTGTATACCCTGATTTACAGCATTCCTATCTGCAGTCCTTACGATTGATTATCATTGTATACCCTGATTTACAGCATTCTTATCTGCAGTCCTTATGATTGATTATCGTTGTATACCCTGATTTACAGCATTCTCATCTGCAGTCCTTATGATTGATTATCATTGTATACCCTAATTTACAGTATTCATATCTGCTTTTCCTGCTTTCCTATAGATCTTTTACTATCCGCAGATTTTAGTACCCAGTAGGTACGATTAGCTGATCCTCGGCTCGTCGTGCCCACTGGGATACACTCCGGTGTGTCTCACACCCTCGGGTGACTGTTTTTCAGGTCGAGCGGGTGTTGAGATGTCGGGACGAGTTGGTGAGATCACGAGATAGAGCTTGACCCATGGACAGCCGATAGCCAAGCATTTAGTTACTTAAGGAAAAGAAAAGAAAATATAATGTAATTGAGAAGTTGTTGAAATTGTGCAATTTAATATCTGTGTTATAATAGATGTACGTAGTTAGTACTCTGAGTAATTGCCAAGATAGCCGTGCATATATAGAAAAGGATCAATCCCCAGTGGGATTGGGACTCTTCTATATATGTGGCGGTCTGTTCCGCCCTGGCTGGTTTTAAACTCTGATTTCAAAAAAAAAAAAAAAAATTTAGACGCGGATTTTTGAACTCGGGGCGTGACATTTCCTCATATCGGTACAGCAAAGGGGCTCCCCCGTACCCAGTGATACAGCAAAAGGGGGATAACTCACGGGTCAACCAGACCCTTTACCGGTAAAGAACGCAATGTGGGGGATCAATCCCACAGCGTACGTGAGCGAACAACAGGTGCACAACGATCATAATGCTAATGCTCAAGCTCACGGTCCACAGACCGGGTAATCGGCAAAATGCCGGAAATCCCCACAGGGATGCAATAACTGAAAGCCAATCTGATCTCATCTCATGCAATACTGAATGCAAAGAACAATGACTGTCGGTACAAGAGTAATATCCAAGATATACTGAGAAACATAGTAATATCTGATAGCTAGCTAGTGACCAATCAGGTATGGCAAAAGTCCAAGATATACTGAGAACATAGTAAATATCTGATAGCTAGCTAATGACCAATCAAGCATGGTAAAAGTCCAAGATATAAGATAGATGACCTGTGACGCCCCACTTCCCAGGGGGTCACCCATCCTAGAACTACTCTAGCTCTAGCACGCTTAACTCTCATGTTCCTCTTGGATCTTGCTACCATCCAAAATGCTATAGCCGGGTTAGAGATTTAGTCCTATTATATCATTTATATAGAGGACTAATCCAAATTCCGGGGGTGTCACATTCTTCCCCCCTTTAAGCCCAATAATTTCCGACTTTCGCAAAATATCACGTCACTCACGCCCTGCCATCCTAGGGTCTGTCCAATGCCTAGGGTTTCCTAAGTCCCGACTGACCTATCCCTAAGCTCTGATACCAACTTAATCTGTCACGCCCCGGGTGTAAACCAGAACCCGGGCTCAAACACAGATCCGCCGAGCACACGGTATTTCCCGTGTACACGAAGCGCTGGTAACCTGCTCAGATATAAGAAATAATATAATATAGGAGCATACAACAGAGCTAACTAAAACTAAAACATCTCAGACAAAAGCTGGAAAGTAAAAGTACAATAAAGCTCTCAAATAAGTACAAGTGTCTCTCCCAGCTCACGAAGTAAATACAACCAGCTGGCAGAAGCCAGACCCAAAATAACAAAAAATACAACTGTCTGAGAGTACAGGGATACATCCAAAACTACAAAGCTCGAAACCCGGGAAGTATCTATCTAATCAGCTATCCTCTTACCTCGATCCTGGGTAGAGGGTCCCGCAAATCCCGCAGAAGACTCTGCAAAACAAAGAGGGGAAAGAAAAGAGAAAACAGTGGGGGGTGAGAACTACTATAAAAACAGTAGCCTCCCCTAGTGGGTAGACCTCAAACTCGAGCATGCCCACTAGGACTATCAGAGGCGGAAAAATAACACAAGGTGGTAAGCTATAAGTAAAACTACTGATGAAGAGCTACCCCTATCATGCCTCAAAGATGCCTAGCTAAAGGAATAGCTAATGATATGGACCAGGATGTCACAGACTACAAGACCAACCCAATCGAACACCAGTAACACTGGTACTGCCTGCTCTGCTGTCCTCTCAAGAACAAGTAACTGATCGGCACCCGGCACGATCCCAAAAGTATCCAACCGACCGGCACACGGCACGGCCCTAAAAGTATCCAACCGACCGGCACACGGCACGGCCCTAAGCCTACTCCGGAGTGGCACTCGAGGGGAGCGACCCACACGAGTAAAGTATGTAACCATAAGTATCTGATGTAGCAGGACTGGATCAAGACTCTAAACATGTGGGTAAGACCATCCACTAAAGAAGCCCGATCCCTCACCTCCAATCTGATGCAGTAGTAATGATAAAACTAATAAGCCGGTCAACCGCCCACAGTCCGCGGTTGCCGCCACACCCACTCATCAATCCCCAACTGTCCCAACTCTGAACATCTGACTACACAATCCCCTAAGACTAGACAACAGGAGAATGAATAAAAAGCATGGTTTCTCCTAAGTCAATTCCAGCATGTTTGTGTAGCAGAAAATGGTGGCCTAACTAGATGACCATTCAAGCATGCAAAGTCCTTTACTTGATAAAACCATTTCAATTACTCTAACATATGCAACAATAAGTGTTTAGAACCTCTGGTGTATATGTGGCATGACATATGATTCATGATACAATTTGGATGCATAATCTACCAGCAAGTTTCCCCTCTTTACAACATGAATTCTAACCACATGCTCAAACCTTCACTTAACATACAACATGATATGGCTTTAGTGTTATTCCCAATTAATTGAACTACATATCTAAAACATGGAAATACCGCTCACTAACTTGTAGCTTGCTAACAATGCAAATATTATCAAAGGGATATTAATCTCATTCAAGCATGCTTAATACTTCCACAATTACTAACACATGATCAAGGCATTCCAATAGGCCTAGTGACATTCACAAGTAGAAGGTTCACAACATCACCCACCTCGAGCGCTAATCCAAGTCCCCAAATGCGGATCCCTCGCTCTGTCCAAAAACTCGTCACAAATCTGTACAACATACCCCAAAGGAAAAATACATAAGCTATTCATCCTCATTTTCCCCAAAATCTGTCCCCTAAAACCACAGTCCAGAGTTCTCCAATTTTTACCTGCGAAAGATGCCCAGAAAAATCCAAGAAAAATACTATCGCGATCCTCGCGACGAGCCCGTCGAAATGAGTACCTGCACGCCCAAATCGGAGTTTCCTACGCTGAGATAAAAATCCGACAAGGGGAACACCCCAATCCAAACTGTACAAAATTTCTGTAACAAAGAACCACAGAAAAAGGAGATTCTCACCTTCGTGAAAAATCCAGAAAAATCTGAGAAAAATCCAGGAGATTCCTTGCGAAATGTAGATGAATTTTGCCTTTTGAATCGCCTCGTTCCGATGCCTGAGCGCAAAGTTACAGCCAGAACACTGCGGTGCTGTCCAACAATCCGCGAAGAAAAATGGGTCAAATGGGAGCTCGAAAAACTCAAAGATCAGCACGGAAATCGAGGAAGCTCGAAACACGGAAGTTGAAGTCCTACCAGTCGAGAGTCCGATGGCGCAAAAATCGTCGAAAAAGGAGGTCGGGGTGAGTCGGGGGAGCCCAAACACTGAAAAGGGACGAAGCGGGTCGAAGATGAACAAGCGTCGCGCCGCGCCGTAAAATAGCTAACCTCGGGATGCGTGCCTCCGTAAATCCTCAAAGTCCTCCAATGGATAGTATACTGTGAGGGGAGAAACTTCTCTGAAGAATGCTCTGCGAAAATGGGGTCCAAAAAGCCAAAAGAACGAACAGGGAAAGCTATTTATAGGCCCAGCCCATATGCTGTTGGGCCGGGTTTTCGGGCGCAGGTTTCGGGCGCACTGCGCCCGGAAACCCGGTTGTACGCCTCCCGTCCGACGCGCCCGAAACTCCCAGGAGCGGCCACGTCACCCCAAACAGGGGACAGCAAATCCAGGCGGCCCGCTGTGCGCCGCGTGTCCCCTCGCGGTCAGCGGGGGTAGGTACGGCCGCCCAACCACGAGGCGACACGTGGCGCACTCGAGTGCGGCCGACCGCCCGCCTGGCGCCACTGTGCGCGCGCTGTCCCGAGGCGCCCCACTGCGCACACCGTGGACCGCGCCCACGTGAGCCAACGAATCCGAAGCCGCCACGTGTCATGCGCCCGGTCTACCGCAACCCCGCAAAACCGGTGAGCCGTGCCGCGTGCGCCGGCCTATCAGGGCACGCCACGCGTCTCCCGCCGCGGCCCATGCACCGCCGCGCCACCCCGTGGACCGAGCTGCGTGAGCCGGCCAATAATAGGCCGCCACGTGGCTCAGGCCGGTCCACGAGTCCCCCATGCACCGTATAACCCCGAAAACTTCCGGAAGCCCGCTTTTGGTCATCCGGACTCCAAATTCAACAAGCTAATAGCCGTTTTCAAGCGTTTTTCCGCGCTGAATCCAAATCCAACCTCCGTTTGGCCAAATTAAATTTCTAAATTTCGGCAAATGCAGCCGAAGGCCCAAACAGCTACAAAGTCTCACAGGGTCCATCTGTGGCACTCCTTTGATGCACCATGGGCCAGACACCAACACTAGGTGTTAAACAAAGTGGATTCATCGGAAAAGTTGCATGGGGAAAAACCAGAACACTACATCCTCCCCTACAAGGAAAAGTTTCGTCCTCGAAACAAAATCATACCTCAGGCTGGGGCCTCGAACAAGTAGGGGTAAGCATCCATCATCGCTGACTCCAGCTCCCAAGTAGCCTCGCGCTCATCATGACTGCTCCAGAGGATCTTCACATAAGGGATGGCTCGGCTGCGCAACTCTCTAACCTCCCGGTCCAAAATCCTCAGCGGTCGCTCGACGTAACTCAAGTCCTCGGCGATCTCCAATGGGGCGAAATCGATAATGTGCGACGGGTCAAACACATACCTCCTCAGAGTCGATACATGAAACACATCGTGGACACCTGCTAACCTGGGAGGAAGTGCAAGCCTGTAGGCAACTGGCCCTATGCGCTCCAACACCTCGAAAGGTCCAATATAACGAGGGCTCAGTTTCCCACGAATACCAAATCTCCGAATCCCCTTCGAAGGCGAGACTTTCAAAAAGACATGGTCGCCCACCTGGAACTCTAAGTCTCGCCGTCGAGTATCAGCATAACTCCTCTGTCGACTCTGGGCAGTCTCGAGATGTCGTCGTACCAATCTGACCTTTTCCTCTGCCTCAAGTAGTAGATCAGGACCCAAGGTCTTCTTCTCACCCACGTCACTCCAATATAGGGGTGACCGACACTTGCGTCCATACAACGCTTCAAACGGAGCCATCTGAATGCTCGCTTGATAGCTGTTGTTGTACGCAAACTCAACTAATCCCAAGTGTCGGTACCACCCTCCTCCAAAGTCCAGAACGCAGGCTCTCAACATATCCTCGAGGGTCTGAATCGTGCGTTCTGACTGTCCATCAGTCTGTGGGTGGAAGGCTGTGCTAAACCGGAGCTGTGTCCCCAAGGCTGTCTGTAAACTCCTCCAGAAATGCGAGACAAACCTCGGGTCTCTATCTGATACGATGGAAACGGGTACCCCGTGCAATCTGACCACCTCAGCCAAATAAACCTGTGCCAGTCGATCCATCGACCAAGTCATCTGAACCGGCAGAAAGTGAGCGGACTTGGTAAGCCTGTCCACGACTACCCAAATAGCATCCGCTCCTGTCTGTGCTCTCGGCAACCCGGTGACAAAATCCATGGTAACATGTTCCCATTTCCATTCAGGGATTGGGAGACTTTGTAACTTGCCAGCAGGTACACGATGCTCAGCCTTTACCTGCTGACAAGTTAAGCAGTGGGCTACAAATCTCCCAATGTCTCTTTTCATCCCATTCCACCAAAACTGTGCCTTGAGGTCCCTATACATCTTAGTCCCACCAGGATGTATGGTATAAGGTGTATAGTGGGCCTCCCTCAAGATCTGCTCTCGAATCTCTGAATCTATAGGCACGCAAGCTCGGTCCCTGTACCGCAGTACTCCCGAAGCATCAACTGTAAAATCCCCTGTCGAACCAGTCTGGACCTGCTCTCGAATCCTCATCAGGTGGGGGTCCTCACTCTGTTTCTCCCGAATCCTGTCCAACAGAGTGGGCTGCACGACTAGAGACATAAGTCTAGCAGAGACCCCAGGGGACACAACCTCGAGCTCCAGCCGCCTCATCTGCTCTAGTAGTGGCGCCTGCTCAGTGATCATCAAGGATAGACTCTGTACTGCTCTCCTACTCAGGGCATCAGCAACCACGTTGGCCTTGCCAGGATGGTATAATATGTCCACATCGAAGTCCTTCAATAATTCCAACCATCTGCGCTGCCTCAGGTTGAGCTCCTTCTGTGTAAACAGATACTTCAGGCTCTTGTGGTCAGTGTATATCTCGCAGTGCTCCCCATACAGGTAATGGCGCCACAACTTCAATGCGAAAATCACTGCAGCTAGCTCCAAGTCATGGGTAGGGTAATTCTTTTCATAATCCTTCAGTTGCCGAGAGGCATAAGCGATTACCCTACCCTCCTGCATCAGCACGCAACCAAGTCCACTGTGCGATGCATCACTATAAATCACGTATCCTTTCCCCATAACAGGGAGGGAAAGGATAGGAGCCGTCATCAATCTGTTCTTTAATTCCTCAAAGCTCCTCTGGCAATCCTCACTCCAAACAAACTTAATCCCTTTTCGCGTCAGACGAGTGAGGGGTGTGGAAAGTTTCGCAAAACCTTCCACAAACCGACGGTAATATCCCGCCAAGCCCATAAAACTGCGGACCTCAGATACCGTCGTCGGTCGGGGCCAATCCCGGACTGCCTCAATCTTCGCCGGGTCTACTGCCACTCCAGTGGCTGAAATCACATGGCCCAAAAAGACAACCTCCCGAAGCCAAAATTCGCACTTAGACAACTTGGCATACAACTTCCTCCCTCTCAGAAGTTGCAGCACAATCCTCAAGTGCTCCTCATGCTCAGCATCGCTCCGGGAGTAAACCAGGATATCATCAATGAAAACGACGACGAACCGATCCAAGTATGGTCGAAAAATCCTGTTCATTAGATCCATAAAAGCAGCAGGGGCATTTGTTAATCCAAAAGGCATGACGGTGAACTCATAATGCCCGTACCGCGTCCTGAACGCCGTCTTTGGGATGTCCTCAGCCTTCACCTTCAATTGGTGGTAACCAGACTGTAAATCAATCTTGGAGAAGACACAAGACCCTTGCAGCTGATCAAATAAGTCATCAATGCGCGGCAAAGGGTACTTGTTCTTGATGGTCACTTTATTCAGCTCCCGGTAATCAACACAAAGTCGAAGTGAACCATCCTTCTTCTTCACAAATAGCACCGGCGCTCCCCAAGGCGATACACTCGGTCTTACAAATCCTTTATCCATTAAGTCCTGTAGTTGCGCCTTTAACTCTCGCAGTTCAGCCGGTGCCATACGGTAAGGAGCCTTAGAGATTGGCGCAGTTCCAGGGACTACGTCAATCAAAAACTCAATCTCCCTATCCGGCGGCATGCTAATCAGCTCAGGAGGGAACACATCCGGGAACTCGTGGACAATAGGGATATCCGCGAGTCCCGGTGCCGCCGTAGGCTCCTTAACCACAGAAGCCAAAAAGGCCACGCATCCACTGCGCATCATCTGCCTCGCACGGGATGTCGAAACTATCGAGGCGAAGAAAGCACTCTGGCACCCCCTGTAAACAAACATCTCCTGGCCTGGCTCGCTAAAAGTCACAGTCCTCGCGGCACAATCAATCGTCGCGAAATAGCGAGTCAGCCAATCCATCCCAAGTACAATATCAAAGTCTCGCAGCTGACTAAGGACCAACAGGTCCGCTGGCAAAATCCAAGACTCAATCTGTACAGGGCTAGCCCAACAACACTCCTCTACATGCAATGTATGAGCAGGAATCTGTACCTCTAATGCATGTGGCAACCGATCTAACTCTAGTCCATGAGATGATGTAAAAGATCTACTAATAAAAGAATGTGATGCACCGGTATCAAATAAAGTGCGAGCTCTAATGCCGAAAAGTAAAGTGATACCTGCCACCACGTGATCGGCTGCCGCGGAGTCCCCTACCTGAGCGGAGTAGACTCGCCCGCTCTGAGCTGGTGGTCGCTGATCTGCAGGGTGGGAGGAAGGAGCCCTACTCGCTGGAGTATAAGGCCGCTGCTGTGGCACTGAAGGGGCTGAGGCTGAGGAAGGAGCCGTCGACGCCGCGTAAGGGCAAGCAGCTCGCATGTGACCAGACTGTCCACAAGTATAACAGCGTCCCCATCGCTGATCGCAAGTACTGGGATAGTGCTGCCCACCACAGAAAATACATCTATCTGACGGCTGGGGCTGTCGGGACTGCTGCTGTGGTCTCCGAGACTGCTGCTGCTGCTGCCGCTGTGACTGCCGCTGTGACCCCTGCTGTCGCGACTGTGACCTCTGCTGCTGCGAGTGCTGCTGCTGTCGCTGGGGCTGCTGCTGCTGCTGTGGGGGCCTCTGGGATCCCCCAGGCCCTCGCCGCTCCGAACGCCCACGGCCCGAAAACTGAGGCGGTGGCGGCCGGGGCGGCCTCCAGGAACTGGCCTGTCCCCCATCATCAGTCGCTGGTCGCTTCCTCTCAGAACTCTGCGCGACCATACCTCCACGCCTAGAGACAACGTGGTCTCCCCTCTCGACCCACTGGGCATGATCCACTGCCTCTGATAAAGTCTGGAGCCTCTGGGCATGCACCAAGGTATAGACCTCAGGGCGCAGTCCTGTCTCAAAAAGCTCCACCTGGTGCGGCCCATCCCTGGCAACATAAGGCACGCAGTCGAGCAACTGCGTAAACTCCTGATAATAGTCCCACACTGCCCGATCCCCCTGCTGGAGATTCTTCAAGTCATCTTCTATCTTTTTCTTCACGCTCGTGGAGAAGTAAGTGTCGAGGATCATCCGCCTGAACTCCGACCACGGCAGCTGTCGGGTAATCTGGAACTCCAACGGCTCGACCCGACGCCACCAAACATCTGCATCACCCTCCAGACAATGCACAGCCAAATGAACTCTGTATTTCGGGTCAATGAAGAAGTCTTTGAATAACTTCTCCATTGACGCCAACCACGTTCCAATCTCCCAAGGGTGGGTGCTCCGTCCAGAGAACTTAGGTGGTCCTCGCTTACAAAACTGAATGAGTTTGTCAGCAAACTCCTTCTCCTCCGCTGTGGTCAAAGGCCTGAACGCTCCCTGAGCCCCACTGCTCGACGACGGTGCCAAAGGGACCAGTGGAATAACTGATGGTGCAACAGGGGGAACAGGGGCCTCTACAGTAGTAGGGGGAGGTGCCCCAACCTGGGCAAGCAACTGCTCGAACCTCTGCTCCTGTCGGCGGTGACTCTCCGCCAACTGGGCCACCATGGCCCTCAGCTCACTAATCTCAGACGGCCCAGACTGCTCCGGCTCCTCCGGGGGTGTAGGAGTACCCCGGGTAGGGATCTGCCGCCTAGGAGGCATCCTGTCACACAAGAAACCACGGGTCAGTAACCAAAACCACTCTCGACCCAATCCAGCGAAAGTCATGGTCATCCTCCTATTTCTGTGACCTTATGTTGTCTGCAGCCAACATAATGGTTCTCCAGAAATAGGATATGCCAGTCCTTCTTCACTCACAGGAAGAGTTTAAAACAATAATTTCCGACTTTCGCAAAATATCACGTCACTCACGCCCTGCCATCCTAGGGTCTGTCCAATGCCTAGGGTTTCCTAAGTCCCGACTGACCTATCCCTAAGCTCTGATACCAACTTAATCTGTCACGCCCCGGGTGTAAACCAGAACCCGGGCTCAAACACAGATCCGCCGAGCACACGGTATTTCCCGTGTACACGAAGCGCTGGTAACCTGCTCAGATATAAGAAATAATATAATAAAGGAGCATACAACAGAGCTAACTAAAACTAAAACATCTCAGACAAAAGCTGGAAAGTAAAAGTACAATAAAGCTCTCAAATAAGTACAAGTGTCTCTCCCAGCTCACGAAGTAAATACAACCAGCTGGCAGAAGCCAGACCCAAAATAACAAAAAAATACAACTGTCTGAGAGTACAGGGGATACATCCAAAACTACAAAGCTCGAAACCCGGGAAGTATCTATCTAATCAGCTATCCTCTTACCTCGATCCTGGGTAGAGGGTCCCGCAAATCCCGCAGAAGACTCTGCAAAACAAAGAGGGGAAAGAAAAGAGAAAACAGTGGGGGGTGAGAACTACTATAAAAACAGTAGCCTCCCCTAGTGGGTAGACCTCAAACTCGAGCATGCCCACTAGGACTATCAGAGGCGGAAAAATAACACAAGGTGGTAAGCTATAAGTAAAACTACTGATGAAGAGCTACCCCTATCATGCCTCAAAGATGCCTAGCTAAAGGAATAGCTAATGATATGGACCAGGATGTCACAGACTACAAGACCAACCCAATCGAACACCAGTAACACTGGTACTGCCTGCTCTGCTGTCCTCTCAAGAACAAGTAACTGATCGGCACCCGGCACGATCCCAAAAGTATCCAACCGACCGGCACACGGCACGGCCCTAAAAGTATCCAACCGACCGGCACACGGCACGGCCCTAAGCCTACTCCGGAGTGGCACTCGAGGGGAGCGACCCACACGAGTAAAGTATGTAACCATAAGTATCTGATGTAGCAGGACTGGATCAAGACTCTAAACATGTGGGTAAGACCATCCACTAAAGAAGCCCGATCCCTCACCTCCAATCTGATGCAGTAGTAATGATAAAACTAATAAGCCGGTCAACCGCCCACAGTCCGCGGTTGCCGCCACACCCACTCATCAATCCCCAACTGTCCCAACTCTGAACATCTGACTACACAATCCCCTAAGACTAGACAACAGGAGAATGAATAAAAAGCATGGTTTCTCCTAAGTCAATTCCAGCATGTTTGTGTAGCAGAAAATGGTGGCCTAACTAGATGACCATTCAAGCATGCAAAGTCCTTTACTTGATAAAACCATTTCAATTACTCTAACATATGCAACAATAAGTGTTTAGAACCTCTGGTGTATATGTGGCATGACATATGATTCATGATACAATTTGGATGCATAATCTACCAGCAAGTTTCCCCTCTTTACAACATGAATTCTAACCACATGCTCAAACCTTCACTTAACATACAACATGATATGGCTTTAGTGTTATTCCCAATTAATTGAACTACATATCTAAAACATGGAAATACCGCTCACTAACTTGTAGCTTGCTAACAATGCAAATATTATCAAAGGGATATTAATCTCATTCAAGCATGCTTAATACTTCCACAATTACTAACACATGATCAAGGCATTCCAATAGGCCTAGTGACATTCACAAGTAGAAGGTTCACAACATCACCCACCTCGAGCGCTAATCCAAGTCCCCAAATGCGGATCCCTCGCTCTGTCCAAAACTCGTCACAAATCTGTACAACATACCCCAAAGGAAAAATACATAAGCTATTCATCCTCATTTTCCCCAAAATCTGTCCCCTAAAACCACAGTCCAGAGTTCTCCAATTTTTACCTGCGAAAGATGCCCAGAAAAATCCAAGAAAAATACTATCGCGATCCTCGCGACGAGCCCGTCGAAATGAGTACCTGCACGCCCAAATCGGAGTTTCCTACGCTGAGATAAAAATCCGACAAGGGGAACACCCCAATCCAAACTGTACAAAATTTCTGTAACAAAGAACCACAGAAAAAGGAGATTCTCACCTTCGTGAAAAATCCAGAAAAATCTGAGAAAAATCCAGGAGATTCCTTGCGAAATGTAGATGAATTTTGCCTTTTGAATCGCCTCGTTCCGATGCCTGAGCGCAAAGTTACAGCCAGAACACTGCGGTGCTGTCCAACAATCCGCGAAGAAAAATGGGTCAAATGGGAGCTCGAAAAACTCAAAGATCAGCACGGAAATCGAGGAAGCTCGAAACACGGAAGTTGAAGTCCTACCAGTCGAGAGTCCGATGGCGCAAAAATCGTCGAAAAAGGAGGTCGGGGTGAGTCGGGGGAGCCCAAACACTGAAAAGGGACGAAGCGGGTCGAAGATGAACAAGCGTCGCGCCGCGCCGTAAAATAGCTAACCTCGGGATGCGTGCCTCCGTAAATCCTCAAAGTCCTCCAATGGATAGTATACTGTGAGGGGAGAAACTTCTCTGAAGAATGCTCTGCGAAAATGGGGTCCAAAAAGCCAAAAGAACGAACAGGGAAAGCTATTTATAGGCCCAGCCCATATGCTGTTGGGCCGGGTTTTCGGGCGCAGGTTTCGGGCGCACTGCGCCCGGAAACCCGGTTGTACGCCTCCCGTCCGACGCGCCCGAAACTCCCAGGAGCGGCCACGTCACCCCAAACAGGGGACAGCAAATCCAGGCGGCCCGCTGTGCGCCGCGTGTCCCCTCGCGGTCAGCGGGGGTAGGTACGGCCGCCCAACCACGAGGCGACACGTGGCGCACTCGAGTGCGGCCGACCGCCCGCCTGGCGCCACTGTGCGCGCGCTGTCCCGAGGCGCCCCACTGCGCACACCGTGGACCGCGCCCACGTGAGCCAACGAATCCGAAGCCGCCACGTGTCATGCGCCCGGTC
This sequence comes from Tillandsia fasciculata, assembly GCA_029168755.2. NCBI lineage: Eukaryota > Viridiplantae > Streptophyta > Magnoliopsida > Poales > Bromeliaceae > Tillandsia > Tillandsia fasciculata. The sequence goes on from CM054950.1 coordinate 13,185,599, forward strand.
TACCGCAACCCCGCAAAACGGTGAGCCGTGCCGCGTGCGCCGGCCTATCAGGGCACGCCACGCGTCTCCCGCCGCGGCCCATGCACCGCCGCGCCACCCCGTGGACCGAGCTGCGTGAGCCGGCCAATAATAGGCCGCCACGTGGCTCAGGCCGGTCCACGAGTCTCCTCCATGCACCGTATAACCCCAAAAACTTCCGGAAGCCCGCTTTTGGTCATCCGGACTCCAAATTCAACAAGCTAATAGCCGTTTTCAAGCGTTTTTCCGCGCTGAATCCAAATCCAACCTCCGTTTGGCCAAATTAAATTTCTAAATTTCGGCAAATGCAGCCGAAGGCCCAAACAGCTACAAAGTCTCACAGGGTCCATCTGTGGCACTCCTTTGATGCACCATGGGCCAGACACCAACACTAGGTGATAAACAAAGTGGATTCATCGGAAAAGTTGCATGGGGAAAAACCAGAACACTACATGACCAATCCAACACGAAAAGTGTCCAAGTATAAACTAGATGATCAGGCATGATAAAAGTCCAAGATATAAGCTAGATGACCAATCCAACACAAAAAGTGTCCAAGTATAGACTAGATGACCAATCATGCAGGGTAAGTGTCTAGATATAATCAAGCACGATATAAAAATCTAGATATAAGTTGATAATAACCAATCAACGGAAAGAATGCTCAAATATAGAATCTGGGCTACCACAAGAACAGGGGTCCGACCAATTAAGGTACCCCAAAGGGCCGAAGAGATAAAGTCCAGACCGAAGATAAACCCACCTGTCTGCAGGCGAACTATCGACTCCAACAGAATGCTCGAAGACTGTGCCAACCTGAATCATATGTTTTGATCAGGGAACAACTCACACATACCCAAACCACAGACTCACTATTCTTACTTAAACCTGGATCTTTTCCAGATTGACGCCAAATTTATCAAAATACCCCTCCCGAAAATTCATTTTAGATTCCCGGGAGATACGGGCATCAACCCTATACCACTGGCTCAACCAGATTCTACTGGGACACATCAAACAGCAAGGCGTAATCGCCGCAATTCCTCGAATTGCGTGATTAATACCGGAATGCCGTTAAACCGACGATTTTGCCGATTTACGGACCGATAATCAATTTCTGCTCAACGAGAGCCGTTGGATCCCTAACGAAAAGCTTAGAGATCATTGACACACTGCCCGAGACAGCACATGAGGTTACAATTGCATTTAGACCCCTAGGGTTTCCAGAAATTGCACTTTTATGCATATTTGAGAGCTGTTTTTGCCCGTTCTAATTATCGGAACATCATTTTAACGAACCGTCACCTCCAGTAGGTGGCCCTCGACTCGTTGAACACCGTGCTCACCATTTGGCAGCAGCACGATACCCGAGAAAAACTTCAGGCCATAATTTACTTGCTAACATAGGCTAAATCGCATTATCCTTGCATTTTAATTTTTCGACTCGACCAAACCAATTTCTGAGGCGAGCATCGCGTTCAGTGACCTCAAAATAGCCAGAAGCTCACTGTCGCGAAGTTTCATAATGCCCAAAACAGTCCCATAGCCATTCATCTAAACCTAAAGCTCCAACTTGCAAAAACTTCTAATCTACCTGTGCCATCACCAATTAAACTTGAGCACATTGCTCAGGAAATCACAGAGGCTCAGGGGCTTGCTTATGCGCATCCCAGAAGCTACTGGATCAACAGATCCAACCATCTTGCTCTCTAATGGCCACGGTATGCTCCACCTTTTAATTCACACAGTTAAGATTTCAACTGTAGTGAGCATCAAGCTCAGGGAATCAAGTGTAGTTATCTGGTGCCTTGCTGGATGCACAACAATGGCCAAAACAAAATTCGGGTTCTTTGAGGCATTTCAACAAACACATGGTGGGCATTACTTCTAAACATGCAACCAACCCAAACCCAAGCGGCCACTCACCAACCGTGGGTTCCTGAGTGCAATGGACAGCACCATAATCTTCCTAGCAAGATTTTAAGAAGTTCTGAGCAAGTCATGCCCGTTGGCGATCGCCGGACGATTGGCCGCCATTAATGGCCGCAAGCTCCCCAATGGCTATTAATGGTGATTTCCCATTAATGGGCTCTGGGCTACATGCAACAGCACCTACAGGTGCATCTCGACCCCATGAAGCTCACTGGGCTCGTGGTCGACGGCGAGGCACGGCGGCGGCGGCGACGGAGCAAGCTCGGCCCGAGCTTCCACCAACAATGGTGGATCTCCACCAAGGCTGCATGGACTCCATGCAAGAGCATGGATGGGATCCCCTTGATCCCAGTAAGCTTCCCGACCATGTCTTCCCTGCCGGCGATGGCCGGATGGCCGGCCACCATGACTCGAGCTCAAGCTCGGTCATCCATATATGGCAACTCCAGTTTTGGGTTGCATGGATGCCATGCAAAGGCATGGATGGAGTACTCTCACTCCCAGGAAGCTTCCCAGCCATGTGCCCGACGTCGAGGAGCGACGCCGGCGCCGGAGCAAGAAGCTCGGCCAAAGGGGTCATCTTTCCCAAACTAGGGCTTGATGCCGCGCCTCCCACAGAGCACCAAAAGCAAATATCCTAATATCACATCACACCCAAATCTAATAATTATGATAGCAGATCTACTAATATCACATCACTTTGTAATTTATATATTATATACAAACATCACTTTCAAATTTAATAGCATGATAGGAAATCTCCTAATATCACATCACTATCAAAGTTAGTAACTATGAGATGGAATGACGTATCAATATACAACATGATAGCAAATCTCCTAATATCACATGACACACAAAGTTAGTAATTATGATAGCAAATCTACTAATATCACATCACTTTCTATATATATATATATATATATATATATATATATATATATATATATATATATATATATATATATATATATTATATACAAACATCACTTTCAAATTTAAATTTAATAGTATGATAGCAAATATCCTAATATCACATCAAATTTAGTAACTATGATAGCAATATATTATATATACACATCAAGAAAATCTTATGGATATCAAATAAAGACAATCTTGCACATTTTCTATGCAAAATATTTAGGGATTAGTAAAGGATGAGATGGAATGACTTAGCAATATACAACATGATAGCAAATCTCCTAATATCACATAACACTCAAATCTAATAATATATAAATAATTTATATATTATAGGTACACATTAAGAGAATCTTATGGATATCCTAAAAAGAGAATGTATATGATAGGGAGGAGAATCTGGCACATTCTTTTATGCAAACTATTTGCGGATTAGTAAAGTATGAGATAGAATGACTTAGCAATATACAACATGATAGTAAATATCAGATCACTTTCTCTTTAGATATAAATATTATATATATATTATATATAAACATCACTTTCAAATTTAATAACATAATAGCAAATCTCTTAATATCACATCATCTTCAAATGATAGCAAATCTACTAATATCACATCAAGTTGTCTTTAGATCTCTAGTCATATATACTAATATGAGATCACTTTCTCTTTAGATATATATATATATATATATATATATATATATATATATATATATATATTATATATAAATATTATTTTAAAATTTAATAACATGATAGCAAATATCCTAATATTACATCACCCTCAAATGATAGCAAATCTACTAATATCACATCACGTTCTATTTAGATCTCTAGCTATATATATATATATATATATATATATATATATATATATATATATATATATATATATATATAGTTGGGCTGGAATGCTATTGATAGTACCAACCCAACTTTGCCACCCATTTTGTAGCCCTTGGATCGCATTGAGATTCGTGCAGGCTCTTTAATGAAAAAAAGAAAAAAGAAAAAGTAAAAAGTAAAAAGCTTTTCTTTTTAATTAAAGGACTTGCACGAATCTCAATGCGATCCAAGGGCTACAAAATGGGTGGCAAAGTTGGGTTGGTGCTATCAATAGCATTCCAGCCCAACTCTATATATATATATATGAGAATTACTGAACATCACATTAAGGATAAAGAGAATATTAGGAAATTTGTTATTATTAAGTTATTTCATCTCATATTTATTAATCCCCAAATGTTTTCATATTTAGATATTAGGAGATTTGCTATTATAGGTGATGTGAGAATTAGTGAACACCCACTACAACAAAATAGCCTTTTGCGGCAATTTAATAGCGGCAATTATAAAATTGCCGTAATTAAATAATTGCAAATAGTGCTTTAGTGGTAATTATTTTAAACTTTAAATTTTTACCGACGAATAATTTTATGTTAAATAAATGAATGTTTGACTTAATTTTTTAAAATAATTTTAAGTTCAAAAGTGATTTTTGAAAATTTATTTGATAAGTGATTTTGATTTTTAAAATTAGTTTTTAAATTTTCGAGGTCTAAAATTAGAAACAACTAAAATCTATTTTTTAAAATTTGATTCTAGTTTTGAATTCAAATTTTAAATTTTTATTTTTATTTTATATTTAAAATTTAAAATTTAAAATTTAAATTTAATTTTTAAATTTTAAATTTCAGAATTTTAAATTTAGATATCCTCTGTGTGAACTCACATCCACCCCCCGACCCCTTCTATCCCTCCTCCCCTCTGCCCTAGCCGAGCTCACCCCCGATACCCCCGATCCCCTCCCCACCACCTCCGACTCCGACGACGACGACGACGACGAAGATCTAGGGTTAGTGTTCCGCGCTCCCGCTCCGCTGCCGCGGCCGCTCCCTTGCGCTGCTCGTCGTCGTTGGTGCCCAACCCCGACGAGCAGGACCCGCCGTAGGAGGCCGCGCTCAAGGCCATTTCGGGTGAGATCTCGATCGTATCCTCGCTATTCGTCTCGATTGCTTTATATTGACACCTTTTGATGTACATGTAATGATAACGATGTGGAGTTGTTGCTAATAGTTGAAAAGTTGAGCAAGGAATGCCTGAGGATGATCCTCGGGATCCTGCTGTGATTGCAGACTTGCTAATAGGTGAAAAGTGTGAGCAATTTTACATGTTTTCATATTTTTAACACCATGGAGATTAAGAGGGTTTTGAATATTAGAAAACTGGAGAGTGAAGCATCTTTTGCTTTTTTGGGTGATCTTCTCATCTCCTATACATGCTCTATGTTTATGCCTAGAATTAACTCTGAATTTAGGGAGACGATTAATTAGTAACAACACATATGACTAAGGGTAAAAAGATAAAATGATTAACTATTTTGCTTTGGGTAGCCTAATGTTGCGAAGATGGAAGAATGCTGAAAGTTGTGTTCAGACTGGGTTTTGATATCTCCCAGTAACCTTAGTTACTCATTCGATTGGCATGAGTGGGTTCAGGTTGAACCTAATTTGTAGCCTAATTAGAAGTGAGGCAATTTCTTGTATGCAGTTTAGGATCCTTATATTACCGGTTTTTCTGGAAACAAAATGGTCAGTCGAGGATTTTTTTTAGAAAGAGCTAAACTTATCGAGTCAATTGTAAAGTAGCTGTGGCTTTTGGATAATTGCTATTACTATCAGCTTTTGTATATAATTGTGAACACGGTTCAGTTAATTAAAAGAACATTCAAAATAGTAAAATTTACCATAATAACAGTTAAAAACAACAAAATTCTCAATTTAATTGCTGAAAATAGCACACATCAAAAGAATCAAAATTTCAAGAAATATGTAAAGTGCTCTCTGACACATACCATCAAAATTTTGAAACCAGGCTGTTTCTTAATTTAATTGGCTACTATCCTCCAATTATGCCTGCTTTTTATTTACTCTTGACTTGTAACCTGTGCTCTACTAATAATTTTTTTCTCCTAATTTCAGCAATAAGTAGATTCCTCCTAGGACATCTTTTGTTTTGTTAATTTTTTTTTGAATGTTATATGAAGTTTGGGTGCTTGATTCCTCCAAAAAATAGTCCATCATAATATTTTCACTATACATCTTTCTACATGCATACAGAAAATGTTTGTATATAGAAATCTAGAATACTCTAATGAGCATTAATTGCTACAGGTTGGTAAATGAAATGTGAAAAGTGCATACGTGTTTTATCAATTTTCAAGTTTCTTCTATACTCTCTTAGCTAAATATTATTTAAATCGAAGGTTTTTTTTCCCTTCATGTTCTTATGCCTTATATATCCTTCTCTTTGTGATTTAATAGCGGCAATTTTATAAGATCACAACACCACATTTATGTAGTTCTATGGTTTTAGATTTAGATTGATATTATTGTTGGAATTTAGAATGAAATTCTGGATTCCCTGTAAAGTACCTTTATGCACTAGGCATCTTTTGCTTTTCTAATAGTCCCTTGAACTACAAATGTGTTGTAGAAAGAGAGAATTAGAGAAGTGTTGTAGAAGGAGAAGTGCAAATGTGCTGCTGCATATTTGATTTTATTCATGTTGCTCCTTCATATTAACCTCTTAAGTATTAGTTTCTAGAAGGTAATGGATTTCCTCCGCCAGATGAGTTTATCAGTTTATATTTTATTAGAACGTGTAATTGACGGCAGGCTGGAATTTGATATGTGAGATCAGAAATAAATTGAGCCTTAGACTTTAGTTGCATGTCTTAGCACTTGTCCTGTTCTTACTTTCTAACAAGCTTGCGGATAGTGAAAGAAGAGGGAAGAGCCATGTGAGTGTTAGAACATTGAAAGTTTTTTCCCATAAGAAATAGATGATCAGAAGATGTAGTGGAACAGAAAGGAGAAGAATTAAGAGATAGATGAGTTTATCAGTTTTTTCCCATAAGAAATAGATGATCTCTCCACAACAAAATCGATTGTCGAGAAGCTATTTTAAAACCCCCTTCTTTTTAACAAATGTGGTCGTATTCACCTCATCAATGATCATGCATGGAGTAAGCTGGCAAATTTGTTGATCAATACGACCTAATCCGCAGACCCTAGCGCCGCCCCTCCGGTAGAGCGACCACCTCATCCGCCACCATGAAGCTCGATGTGGACGCGCTGAGGTACCTCTCCAAGGACGATTTCAGGGTCCTCACGGCCGTGGAGATGGCTATGAGGAACGTACGTATACCTAGCCCTCCTCCTCCTATTCCTCTCTCTCTCTCTCATGACCTCTATTTCGATCTCTTCGATGCGTTTCGTATCTTTCGATTCAATTCGATTCAATTTGGAGTAAACGAGAGAGAATTCATGTGGTCTAACGCTCGTTTTCAGCACGAGATCGTCCCCGCGGAGCTCGTCGAGAGGATCGCCGGACTAAGGTTTGGTTGATTTCTCGTATTGATTAGAATACGGTGTAATTTTTGTAATTGCGTTTTGTTTTGTTTTTTTTGCTAAATATATGCCAAATTATGTATCTATTTTTTTTTTTTTTTTTTTTTTTTATAGACATGGGGGAACGTATAAGGTGCTGAGGAATTTGCTGAAGCACAAGCTGGTGCATCATGATTCGTCAAAGTGTGAGTAATTTAAGGACTATTTACTCGTTCTTGTAATTGTAAGTAGCTCCAAAATTGAATCTTGGGTGCTATTCTTAGTGATATTTATTTTTTTTTATTATTTTTTTTTTCAATTTAGATGATGGGTTTCGGCTCACCTATCTTGGTTACGATTTCCTCGCGATCAAGACCCTTGTCAATCGCGGTGTATTTGCTGCTGTAGGCCGTCAAATCGGTGTCGGAAAGGAGTCGGGTATGTCTCTTATTGTCTGAACCTTTATTTCGTTAGATTTGCCAGAGTTTCGGCTCTACGGTTACTTTCGTGGTTAATTGTCCTATGGGTTCTCGATACTACACTAATCACAATTAGGTGCGTAAATTTTTGGATTATGGTAATTTCGTAGCCCTCCCATTAAATTTGTCGGTTGAAACTAACAAATATTTTCATGCATCTCTATTTTGCCACCGCGCAAGTGATTGTTCAGATCCTATCTCTGCTTATTACTGTTGATCTTGTTTTTTGTGGTCGTTACTTGGCTATTTCCATCCATTCTAATAGAGGAATTCAACATAAGAGGGTGCTGATTAAAGGAAGCGTATTAATTAAGGACCTGATAGTAAAAATTGAAATGTCGAAAACTTAATTGAAACTTAACGAGGAGGTTGAGCACCGGTGCTATTCTCTCCTGCTTGAAGGTAATGTGCCTCTTTGTGATTACAGATATTTTTGAGGTCGCCACTGAAGATGGAACGGTTCTGGCGATGAAGCTGCATAGGCTGGGTAGGGTCTCTTTCCGGGCTGTCAAGTCTAAGCGAGACTATTTGGTCCATCGGAGCAGCTATAACTGGCTTTACTTGTCTCGTCTGGCCGCCCTTAAGGAATATGCTTTCATGAAGGTCTTTTTTGCTATTTTTTTGAGAATCTTCCATAACTATGAAAAGCTTACATTTTCCTTATTTAACTAGCTGAGTTTATTCTTTGTAATTAAGGCTCTAGGGGAACATGGGTTTCCTGTTCCAGCTGCTGTGGATTGCAATCGACATTGTGTGGTCATGTCGCTCGTTAAAGGTTACCCACTGTAAGTACATTGGGTGTACGGTTTTCCCTCTTCTTCGTAATAATGGTTCCATCTTTCGGAGCTTTATTGGTGAGTGCAACCATTGTGCAGTGTTCAAGTAAAGCAGTTGCAAAATCCAGACGAAGTTTTTGAAACAATTATTTGTCTGGTTGTTCGTCTAGCAGAACATGGTCTTATACACTGTGATTTCAATGAATTTAACCTCATGGTACGTCTGCTGTTATTGGTTTTTCATTCGCTCTTTTTATCTCCAATTCTACGACAACATTATGTGAAACTAATCTAGCAAGTTAAAATACACATATAATAGTGATTTCATCCGTATTGATAACTTGATCATTAATTTTAGTTGTTAAAATAAAACAGAAATACTATTAAGGTTTTAGACAATAATGCTTTAATAGAAAATCATATTTCTAATAATGATAAAGTGGTTGGGTGAAGGATATTTGGTTCAATGTTCGAGCTATTGATTTGACTTGTTTTCCTGGTAGATTGATGATGATGAAAAGGTTACAATGATTGATTTTCCTCAAATGGTTTCAGTTTCTCATCGTAATGCAAAGATGTAAGTAGTATCTACATTACTCTTATGTTGCTTGCTTGTTACTAAATTATTGAATCAATGAATTATGACAATTTTTTTTAAAAAAAATCAGAAGTAAACAAATTGTTGTATATGCAGTGTCATCTGATGTTTTCTCCAATTTATTGCCTGATGCTCTCTTCCAGCTCTTAATTTCTTTATTGACTTCTTTTAGGTACTTCGATCGAGATGTTGAGTGCATCTTCAAATTCTTTAGTAAAAGGTTTGTTGCCAAAGCCGCACAACTTATGCAAACTATTAAATCAAATTTTTTTTTTTGTGATGTGATATGTTAGTCTTTAAGTATGATGCGTGCATTTGTTTGCTGTTGGATTGAATCTATTGATCAAACTAGAAGTATGCAAGTATGCATCAAGTTTTTTCTTACTGAACAAGAGTTAAATAACATATTAAATTGCGGCTTCCTACAATTGAATTGCTGTTTTTCGGAAGGGTTTAGTTATAGAGGTTAAAAATCCAAGAGGAATTCTCTACTAAGACCATGTGGTGATCTTATCAACTGCCTATCAGGTAGAAATATTTTGTAATTGACATATATATCCAACCCGAAGAGAAGCTTGCTATTGCTGCATATTTTGTATAGCCGAGTTATCTATTCTGTTAAAACATGTATAACTTGGAAATAAATTGTGTATAGCCCTTTGATATAATTAGTGGAGTAATAGTGTAATCAAGTTCCTTTTAGGTGCTTACTTGGAAATAAATTGTGGGGCTTCTTATACAGAACCAGAAAAGGATTTGAGGTGTCATAACAAATAGGCAAGATCAGTTGTGTAAAGGTTGGTATTGTGTTCAGTTGGGCTTCCCGTGGACTCATTTTATTAAATTCGGTAAATTGATGCTGTTTTGAATTTGATTCAGTTCTACAACAATGTGGCCTAACAAAACTTAAAATAAAATACTAATTGTGCTAAACTACAGGGCGTGATGCTTTCATCAAATTTTAATGTGATTTCACTTTCAAGAGGTCAGAACTTGATTCTTTTTCTTCAAGAAATGTCACATCAGATATAACTAAAAACAACTAAGTCCTATTCTCTCAAGTTTATTAATCTCAGACAATTTCAAAACCCAATTTAACCAACACTCTTTCTTTTCTGATTTCAATCTGATGCCACATTGGTTTAGTGACCTTATTGTTAATTCTTGAGAACTACAACTGCCAATTTACTTGGTTCTGTTTCGTCACAGGTTTAATATTTCATACCAAGAGGATAGAGACGAGGAAGATGGTGCAGAATATGACAGCGAGGAAAATGGTAGGCCGTCCTTTCTATCTATAGAAAAATCGGCTGGTTTCTTAGACAAGGAGCTTTCGGCGAGTGGCTTTACTAAAAGGGATCAAGATGAGATAGCAAAGGTATGTTGGTATAACATACATAAAAATTCATTGCTGTTAATTAATGCTTACTGGCTAACTGTGATGATATTGTTGCTTAGCTTTGTTAGTATAATGGTATACCAAATTGTCTATTCTTTTTTTTAAAAAAAAATTTAATGTCAGAAAACAGTTTGTGTCTCTCTCATCATGTGATGAACTAAATAATGAGTATGGATTACTTAATCATTCTGAATGTTAATCACGTATATGTTGTTGTACAAAGCTTTATGCAAATAAGAATTATGAAATTAATATTGACATATATAATATAATGGATTGTATGTTGTCTTACCTGAAAAATGAAAAAGTATGAGTTTAGAAGAAAAGAAGCGGAGAGTACAAGAAAAAAAAAAGTTCCATTATTTAAGTTCAAAAAAATGGTCCATTATTTAAGTGGAAGTTGCCAAAATTTGAATTGGTATCAACAATTGCCTGATATAAGAGCCTATCCAAAATGATCCTCTCCTATCCAACTTACATTCATCAAGATATGTTCAATGTGAAATCATCACTTAGAAGAAGCATTTTCTCTAACTTATTGACTCCCAAGACTAATATATACCTCTGTAGTCTTAAACTGAGGGTACAGGAACACCTAGCGTGTTGTACTGAAATTAACACAGGTTTAAGGTAAGTTATACAGGATCTTGTTGATGGCTCTTTTAGTTATGTTACAAAATCATCGCCTGCGCTAGTTATCCCTTCACATTTCTTTTTGTAGGTTGAAGTTTAAAATGACAACTCATGCCTTTTTTATTAACTAATAATAATATCCTTTTCTGCTTCATATTTCCTCAGTTCATTGAAGGAGGAACAGAACCAAAAGAGGGTAGCAGCTCTGATGATGAGTCCTCGGGAAAAGAACAAACAGCTGATGAAGATAATGAAACTGTGACTACCAAAATGGTTGCCTTGCAGTTGGCAGATCAGGTGAATTTGTCATACTTCATAAGAAGTCCAAGCGTCTCTATGTTTTGTGAAATCGCAGTATTACTAATGTGAACTATTTGACTGCCGAGGGAGGAGCATATATGATGTTTGTTGATGAGTGTACTGCCATTGAACAATTTTGTGCTTTAGGTTCTAGAAAAACACCTATATGAAATGCGGGATACCCTGCATATGTTATATACTAATTTGATTGCTACATAATACCTCATGCAGGAACACAACACTTTTAGACTGCAAAAAGATTAAAATATGAAATAAGAACTGAACACTTCAGGCTTGAACTTAAATAACTGTACTTCAGCTTTAGCTATAACACCTCCACATGCAAGTGCGCACAACTTTATGCTGCAAAAGATAGAGAAATGACTAATGAGATTCAAAATGTCTAAAAGAGTTATATTTCTATTATTTGTGAAGTTGAACTTGTAGTGGGACATTAAAATATTCTAGCATAGTGAGAGGTGGCCGGTGATGGTTTGCGACTCAAAATATCTTTCTTACTCTATACTTGGAATTGAGAATCTGTATAAATTGATGCTGAATCTATCCACTAATTGGGTTCACTACATAAATTATTTAAGTTTCCGTCTTTGGTAGTATACATCAATGGTCTCATTTGACTGTTGAGAATTGCTGCAATAAGAAGTTACTATTTCTGATAAATACACTTAGACTCGAGTGGTTCCAACAAAAGCTGAAACTTTCGATAGGGAGTTTTTCTGGTTCAATCAATACTTGAAAAAACTGATGTTGCTTTTCTATTTCGATACCTCCTGATGATACAGTACATGTTTTCTCTATTTGTCTTTCAGCAAGTTAAAAGCTCATGTGGCAATGATGAAGAAAGAGTGGAGGAAAATCTAGATTCATGTAATGTGAAAGTTGGCAATGAGAACGAACCTACGGCATCAGGAGAACAGGTACTTTTATCTACTCTCTCTCCCTCGTCTGTGCGTGCTTGCTCTTGCTCTCTTATTTAGTTTCAATTTTAATCTGTTTTGGGTTGTAAAGAAATTATGGTGTAGTGCGAGCCTTAGCTAAGGTTTAAGGTTTATTACTCAGTGCGTGCAGATCTTTAACATTCTGTTTGTATTTAAACATTCTACCTGCCCTAGGCTTGGTTTTGTGCATGAAGCCATTACTGATATGAATTTGCATGTATACTGCTGCTGTTGTCAAAATACATGACAAGGCTTCAAACTTGGGGTCCGTCTATGGTCCTGTTATTGGTCCTCATAAGAGGACATGAATAGTGTGTCCTCTAGACTTTTTACTCTTTGTGTTCACATACTATTCCGCCGACCCCCGCTAAAACATCCATCCAAGTGCTAAAAAGTTGTGAGGACACAATATTCATGTCCTCACAAAAGGATAGTAACATTGGCATCAAAATTGATATTCACATAGATCTTCTCAATTTATGCTAAATTCAAAACCCTTTACAAACAACAATCATAAGATGCTTGATACTTTTTTTTTTTTTTTTTTTTTTTTTTTTTTTAATTTAAACTCCATGAAAAATCTTGCATTGGACAATTAATTTGTATGTTATTTTTCAATGCACGAGTAAAGGACCTCAAAATCAAGAGATTTCCTGTTGGTAGATGGTGGGAATAGTTTAGCTCGTAAGGAATTGGTGCAAATCAGTCATGAATTTAGATAGTTTTTCTCGAGTTTTATCTTTTGTGAAGGCGCGATGTCTTTTGCAAAAGATTTAACGGAAACTTGTAAAGGATGTGTCCAAACTTGTTTACTTTGTTCATGTGGCTTCCACAGACTATTCTTTTCTAAGTAGGTTGGCAAAAAAATTTTTCCCTCTCCAGGAAGATAGCAATGATTTGGATGATTCAGATGATGATGATGATGGAAGCGGGGATGCTGAACTAGTTAAGCGCCTGAACAAGCAGAGAAAGCGAGCCATTGCCGCCGCCCGTGGGAGAAGGGCTTTGGCCTCGAGAAATTCTTACAAGGACAAAGGGGGTAAGTCGTCTCACAACTCGAAAATCCAAAAGCAGGTTGGCAAGTGGTCATGATGATTGCAGCAGAGCTGGGTGATCGTGGAGCTGAACAAATCGACCAGTTTAGGGTTAAACCCAAGTTCTAAACCCAAGTCTCGACAAAAGTAAACGTTACCACAATTTTTGCGGCAGGCTTAAGCATGAATGCTTTATCTCTTTTGTATAATAAGTTTTGGTGAGTGAGTGGTTCCTTTTTTTCTTTCTTTCTTTCTTTCTTCTGTTTCCCCTCCTCTCCTGTGAAATAATGAGTGAAAGGCATCCAAAAATTGTGATATTTATGTTGTAAGTCTTAAGTCATATGTATTCAGAGTTTTGGAAATTTAATTATTCTTTTATATGAATTTGTTTTGTGCCAAATAAATTCAGTTCTTTTGAGGCCATATTCATTGAAAACAACACAATAGCTTTGATAGAACCTCCCAGATTTGGATTTTGGGTATTTTGAGTTCTTTTCGGGCGGAACTTCGGTCCCCAACATTTAGAACTCTTGTATTTTATAAAGAAATAATAAATAAAAAATATATATTATAATTATAGTTTTTTTTTTAAAAAAAAATTATTTATATTAATAAATTTATACAAACATGATAAATCATTCACGGGTTTTTTCTAAAAATTAAAATTATTTTTAGGATATCTATGCTGTACATATTTTAAAATTAAGATATTTATTTTTGGAATTAAAAAATTTTGTGAACCTAGGCATCCTAAAATACCGAATATACATACGACACCTAATATACATACGACCACAACAAATGATATAAGTAAACACAACCCGAATTGCAATATAGTGCATTGATGCACATTTTGCCAAAAACCTCCTCAACAAATGCTCTTTCAATCCAAGTCCCTCACCGAAATCTTGTCTTACATGTTAGTGCTTGTCCATAAGGTGGCACGCGTTTCGGAGCACAAATATTTGGGTTTCTGTGCAAAATACTATATTTTTTGCCGTATTTCACGCTTTTCGAGGCATTTTAGTGGTCAAATCGAAAAACGGACTTCGCCACGATGTCCGGCTCGACGAAATCTATCAGGAAGCGATTTTCGTTTTTCGACAGGACGTCCAGATAAATTTCTGGTTCATAATATACTGCACAATTTACAGTTTTGTGCGCCTATCGAGATTCTAGGGTCGTCAAACGGAAATTCCGTCAGTGCCATTGCGCTCAGATCAATGAAACCGATCAAAACGACTACCTGGATTGCTATGTTCGGAGTCCACACAGTAGATTGGTCAATGTTGTTACTGAGGGGAATTAAAATCAGGGGCTACTGTTCATTACTGTTCAAATCCACTTTTCACTTAAGTCGCGGGTCCCGCCCGCTTTTCGTTGATTTCTGGACGATCCGACCATCAGATCGAAATTTGGTCAATATCATTTTCAATCAGTTCGACGAGACGGTCGTACTGGTGATCTAAGATTTTCGAGATCAGGCTCAGATTTGAAAAGTGTAATTTCTGCCTTGCTAACTTTCTCTCAAAAAAAAAAAAAAAAAAAAAAAAAAAAAAATTATAGCAAAAACAGATATATATATATATATATATATATATATATATATTTTATTATTCTTATTTTTTCTACTCTCTTTATCCTTTTTCGCTATTGCCGTCTCTCTCTTACCCTCTACCATAGCCACCTTCCCACCCGGAAGTGTAGGCAGATCTTCGTTCTTATCTTCACGGGCGATAGTAAGCACGGCCACGGTCGTGATCTTATCGCCTCCGTCTGTTTCGTTTTTATCCACGCTCGCGATAACGTCCTTGTCCTCTGGCATCGGCGTCGTTACATGCGGCAACGAAGAAATACACCGAAGGAAAAGAAGGCAGCGCCGCCCTCGTTACCGTCGCGGCGGGCCACAGAGATGATGGTGGAGGGCTGGAGAGATTAAAAAAAAGAGAGAAAAAAAAAAGTAAAGATTTTTTTGATTAGTTTTCCAAAAATTTACACCAAATATATAAAATCTAAAATAGTAATCTATTTATGTAAAATTTCAAAACCCATAGAGTTTTTAGGCAAATTAGCTTTTTTTTTTAGTAGATAAAAAATGTTTACGTATACCAAACAAATTATTAAAATTTTCTACTCATTTTCTCCTAAAAAAAAAAAAATATTGTACAATTACTTTTATTAAATACAATTATACTTTTATTTTTTCTACTAACTAATTATTATATTTTTGACTTAATTACACTATACGATATTGTACTTTGCATAATTTTCATTTGCTGTTCTTTTTTTTCTTTTTTTTAAAAAAGACATCAATAAATTGTATATTTTAATCAATCTCTACAATGTATTTGAGATTTATTTTCATTTGCTAACCATATTATTTTCATTTCTCAAAAACATTGTTAAATTATTTTTAAACTATTATTAATTAATAAATCTATTATTTTGAATAAAAACTAACAATCCTATCAATCAGCAATGATTAAATAGAATAAAATAAAAAAAAATAAAATTTCAAGACAGGTTTATTAAAAGTTTCTATTAAATTATTTTCAACTAATTTTTTCACTAATTTTTATGTAATTTTATTTTGGTAAAGTCAATTATGAAAAATAATAATAATAATAATAAAAATTAACCATGTAACTTAATTACTTTGACCCTCTTACGTGCTAATTTAATTTTTTTCGATAACTAAATAAATTTTTTTTTTGGGGTAATTAGTAATTACAACTCGGAAGCTACTTAATATCAACTAAGCAAAACTTTAATTCTACTTAAAGTTATTTTTAATATAAAATTAATTATAGGCAAATAAAGTAAACAGATACTATCGCGTAATTAAGGATTATTTTGAGGGTATAAAAAGAAGGTTAATTTTATACAACTCTCTGTACACATATCAGATATATTTTTATTCAAAATTTAATTATAGGCAAATAAAGTAAACAGATACTATCGCGTAATTAAGGATTATTTTGAGGGTATAAAAAGAAGGTTAATTTTATACAACTCTCTGTACACATATCAGATATATTTTTATAAAGTTCAAAATTTAAAATTGTTCATATATGTCCCTACCGTCAATATCTGTTAAAATGTAGTTGATCTTAGTTAGTGAGTAAGATAAATTTACTTATTTACTCTTTCAGATATTATATTTAACAATAAATATATTTTTTAACTGTAGAACTTTTGAAGAAATATATTCGTAATGATAAAATTAACAAACCTGATGGATAAACAAACATGTTAGCTGTATATATTCTGTTAAAAAATAACAAATTAGTAAATTAACAAATATTTCACTTATATTCTGTTAAAAAATAAACAGTAAATTACAATAACAAATCAAATATATATATATCTATATGAACAATTTAGAATTTTTGGAGGGATAAATTTGAAATGTTGAACTTTATAGGAAGAAAAATCCCACCTATACATCCTTTGTGAAATATATCTGCTATTCGATAGATTAACAGAAAGCTATATAAAATTAATCCTAAAAAAATAATATAAAATAATATATTTACATTCAACTGGGCAAATTAATCCACTGATAGAAATGTATAAAACTCATCGAACTATAAATCATTTTGATTCGAGTACCTAATCTTTCAAAATTTTGATATTAGAATCAAACTTTTTAATTTATTTATATAAAATTTAAATTATTTATTTATTTTAATAAATTTATAGTTAAATAAACTGAATAGAATATATCAACTAAACTCGTAATAAATTTTAAAAAATAGATGATAAAATTAAAATATTTAAAATAGTTGAGGTAAATTTTCTACATTTGTAGCGAATCAAATTTTGTACGAATTTTATGTTTTTTTTTTAATTTTTAATAATAAAAAAAGTGGGACACACGGCAATTTCGGACTCCAAACCTTTCTCCTAACTGCAACTAAATAACCGTTGGCGTCCGTGCGGAGGGAGCCATAGATGCATCGAAACAGAGAAAAAAGAAAAAAAAGGAAGAGAGAGAGAAAGAGAGAGATCGGCGTCGCTTCGTCCCCGCCTTCGTCCCTACCATTTCCTCCCCCAACCCAACGCAAAAACCCTAATTCGCTCCCCTCCCCCCGAATCCCCCGCCCCTCCCCCTCCTCCGCCGCTGCCGCTGCCGCCGCCGCCCCTCGCCGACGCGAATCGCCCCGTACGCAGGTGAGCCCTCGGATCGATCGCCGCTTTGCTCCCCTACGATCCCGCGATCTCTCGTTGTTGCCGGAGCTCTCCCGCTCGGATTGCTTCTTTTGGTGCTTTGGATGTTGATTTCGTGATCTGCTGTCCGGTTTGGTGTGTTGCTTGGCGTGTTTGATTGCCGTAGGGTGGATCTGGTTGGGAATTCGATTCTGGGGTTTTGATTTGGGGCTTCGTGTACTGGGGCTCGTTGATCTCGTTGGAAATTTAGGGTTCTAGTGGGAGAGGTTGGCAATTTGATGGCTGTTGTGCTCGATGCGGTAAATGATTGTTTGGACGAGGGATTTAGCTGGTTCATTGGTTCCTTGGCTGCCTAGATTGGTGGATCTGTAGGTGTTTGTGGAAGGAGAGAAAATTGTGATGTTGGAAACTGGGATTGGTTAGTTTTCATTGGGAATTAGGATTTTTTGGTTGAGTATTGGTCAGCTTCTTAGATTTTGTGTGTTATTGTTGTTCTTTTGGTAAGGGGCAACTTAATGCGAATGGTGTTATTGTGTCAAATGATCTGTTTGCTGGTGTAGGTTGGTCCTATGGCTATCCTTGAGATTGGCTAATTATTGAGGTGGTGTAGATGCGCGGTAAGTTTTACTGGGTATGGTTCCTTGGTAGTAATCTTTAGCTATTAATGATTCATGTGATTATACGTATTTCTAATGGAGAGCAAAGTGTGCGAGGTGGTGAGAAACAGGAGATTGGATGCTTTACCATGCATTTTTGGACCGTTACGAGATAAGCGTGTTCTATTGTATCCCTCTGTATGTTTATAGGGAGGGTAATTTACGTCAAGTAGCTAGATGTTAAGATACAAACACGTATCAATGCATGTGACCTTTCTTGGTATCCTGTTGTTGTAGAATTTTATCAAGTTAAAATGGTGTAAGGCTACTTGTGCTTTCGTACTTTATTTCATGATAGTGTAGTCCGTATATGATGTCAAATGCGTATGCTAAGTGCTCACATGCTTTATATTTCACAAAGTTCTCTTTGCTTTGTGCTTGCCATTGTATTACACGAGCTGAGCTTGCCTCACGCAAGATTGCATTAAGATATGTTATATATTGGGTCCTTTTCCATTCTTATTGAACTTATATTTTACTTAGAAGCCATGTAATACATGTTTGTCTTGTTGCTTTACCCTTGGACATGCTTTAGGTGGTTTATGAAGCTTCTGTATCTAGGTTGACTTATTATTATGTATTAGCTGTTGGACATTGGTGGTCTTGCAAATGACTGGCTTTTATGGAATGCATGCAAATGCACTAGATTGTAGAAAACGCATGTGAATAATGGTTTTAGTCCGAAAGTGATATTTTGATCAAAGTGTGACTGAATACAATTTGCTCCATGCACAAAATATGTGATAGATGGAACTCATCGATTCTTGCCTGTTGGAGGATAAAGATTTCCATAGACGTTGAGAATGAGCAATAATGGAGATTATTTTGTTTTCTTTCTTAGCGATGAAAACAAGTTCCTGTCATCTTTATATCCTGGGGAATCTTCATATCTAGAGGATCTTTTGGAGTGTTGCTTCTAGGAGCATTGCCGCAAAGTGACAGGTGGTGGGCAGTGCTGTCCCAGGAACTAGGCTCCAGATTGTTGGTTATTCACCTTTTATTTATTTTGCTTTGCTTAGGTAAGTCAGTAAGTGGCATCAATTTATGGAGGAAAGCTGTTAGGCTATAGCTGGTGATGGGATCTTGTTGGTCTTTACATGGAAATTTTCATAATTTTGCTATGCTGTAGGCTGGCACATATAAAGAGAAAAGGCTTGGTTGAAATGGATATTGCTTTATTCTCTAGGCAGTTGCCTTTTTTTCTTTTTTTTTGGGAATAATCCGTGGGTTAGCCATTCATGCTATCCTGTATTATTTTCTGTCTTCAGGATGTGATCGGGTGTCACTATGATAGTCAATAGAGATTTTTATCGATGAGCATTGATATATTTGGTCAGAAATGGGGAAGTATGTAGATGTTAATTTGGCCTAGCTAAGCTTGACTTGTTTTTATGTGCTATGCTACACTTTTATGCAAGATAACTGAGTGCATGGCGTGTTTCAGTTTTTGTCATAGATAGTTGTCATTTCCTAAACTCAATGCTTGTTCAAAGTGCCAAATGCTTATACTTAGAGAACATATAAGTACTTATGTTTTTAGACCCCACTCAGAATATCTAAATTGTAGAAAATTTACAAGTGGGTAAACATGAATCCTTAAGCATTTAGTGTTATCTGCCGAATTGGCAAATATTTGTACTCTACAAGAGAAGTAGACAGCAGGTCTTCTAAGTCCCTTAAAAGAAAATGTGCAACCGTGTAGTGTTTAGATTGTCAAAATGAACTTGAGCATTTTTTTTTTGTGCATTCTAAAGCATATAAAATGTAGAAGATTTAGTAAGAGCTAAATCGGTATCAAGTTGGGAAACATTGATTGTTAATTACTAAATAACTTAATTGCTCAAAAGATGATGTATGCACGCATCTCATGTACTAATCTCATCCCCCTAGAAACATGTTTGCAAACAATGGTTTAGATATACTCCAAAAGATGCGTATGTTTTATTATGATTAGCTAGTCCAATCAGGGTCTTCATTGTCACCCTTTCCTGCATGACTCCTCTACCGATGCGACTGTCATTGGCTGCATAGGGATCTACTCACCTTTATGAGATGACGTCTTCGTACTCTCATTCATTTCCTTGTCTGTCTTGCAAAGTAGCAAGTTGGATTATGCTATATATATATATATATATATATATATATATATATATATATATATATATATATATATATATATATTTATTTATTTATGTGTGTGTGTGTGTGCTACTAATTTCTAGAGTATACATCATAATTAACTACATAATCTGTGATATTATTTCCCATAGAAGGTTAGACCTTGCCATCTGAGTTTTGAACAAATAATTGCATTTTATCGACTCTGATTAGTTTGATTTATTAAATGTTCCCAAAATTTGGACGTTAAGAGTGGTAAGTACCAATGTGAATTATTTAGAACCTTCAGATGGCCTTGGTTGGTTACTATGTAGAATGGAAAATTTTGCATAAATTAATTTGAGATGTGAAACAAATAAGGACACACCCTAGACAAGCAGATCGTTCTTCTATAATTGTGCTCACTGCTGATACCTTCCATTTTACTCTGACTTTGCTGTCCTTTTATTGTGTTTTCCTAGTTGATTAGCTTACTTTCATCTATTGCATACGCCGTACATGTTTGCATTAAATGAGTGCCTATTATTTCTTGTTGATGAATTATATCTCAATTGTTTTACATTCTAAAAAAGGCTTGCATGCTTTAAATTGCAGGTACATTAGTGTGAGAAATGTCTCCAGCATCCAAATCCAAGTCCAAGTCAGCTGCGAGGGCAGCAAAAGAACAACCTAAGGTTTCTTTGAAACCTTCAACCGCTCCTCCGATTGGTGTTACTGCCGCACCTACAAGTGCATATAATCCAATATCCGGAACATTCCACACCCTCGATGTGATACCACCTGTCACCTCGCTAAATAATAACATCAGATTCAGAAGTATAGATGAAACAGAGGATCATTCCGGAAGCTCACTCGGCACCACAGGGGAGTGTGATTCGGCTTCCAACAATGATAGCTGCTCTGTCGAGTCAGAAGATCATAAGGACAAGACGATGACAACAATAACCACAACTGCAGCAGCAACTAGCGTTCGGGTCGAATCTGTTCCAGGGTGTGATACTGATAAGCGTGACAAGATCCGTCAGAAGAACGAGAAGAAGCACCAGCGCCAAAAGGAGAGGCGGGCACAGGAGTTGCACGAGCGCTGCAGTAGCTACCTCATGTCGCGGAAGCTTGAAGCGCTTTCTCAGCAGCTGGTGACCATGGGCTTCTCCTCGGAGCAGGCGACAATGGCTCTTATACAGACCGAGGGGCGTGTGGAAGATGCCATTTCGTGGTTGTTCGACGGAGGGGAGGAGAGTAAGAAGCAGGTTGCTGCAAATTTACAGTCCGGGTCTAATTTGAAAATCGATATTACTGATGAGCTTGCCAAGATTACGGATATGGAGTTGACATTTAAGTGCACCAAGCAAGATGTTGAGAGGGTTGTAGTTGCTTGCGAGGGTGATTTGGAAAAAGCCGAAGAGAACATGAAAGCACAAAAGCAAGAATCAGAGGCTATATCACCACAAACAAAGTTGGAAGAATCAGCTGATCCTAATAGCTTAAACAAGAAGGTGGTTATGCCGGTTCCAAACCCGAGTGCTCAAGTGAAGAGTGTAACAGCAGCTCAAACGAAGGTTGGTGGTGGTGCAGTATTAGCCACTGCCACGCAGCAACATAAGAGAGATGAAAGGGATTTCAACTACACGAAGTCTCCGGTAAATTTAGTTGCTGTTCCTCAGGAATTAGCAAATAAAAACTCGCAGGTGTTGAGAAGAGCACAGCTCAAGTCAGATTGGGCGAGGCAGCAGCAAGTTGCAGCTGCTGCTGCGGCCGCGGCCGCTGCTCCCATAGAGAAGAGGTGGTTGGGACCCACCTCTACGCCGTCATCAGCTTCATCATCTCCTTTGACTGTTCCGGCAACCCCAGCAAAGATGGCAATCCATGAATTAAAGTCCAACAATGCGCAAATTGGAACAGTAAGAGAACCAGTCATTGTAATGCAGCGTCCCCAATCAATAAATACCAGGCAGAGTCACCAGTCGGCAGGCCTGGGCATTAGTGCCTCGCAGCCGCCCTCTTCCGGTGGTTGGCATTCAAACGGGTTGTTGGGTCTGGACATGAAGATGCCGAGCATGATGATGCCCAATGGGGGCCCAGGGCACGGATTGCCGAACCCCAGCTTGAATGTTTTGCCCAATCTCCATCAATATGTCCCCTCGAGCCATTTCAAAACATCACAAATTTCATCTTCTTCTTCTTCCTCGTCGCTCGGCACTCCCTCGTCGCTCGGGTTGTTCACCGGGTGGGGCCATGGCGGGTCCTTGCCTTCGCCGACGCCCGTCGATTGGAGCACCGGCGGGATGATGCGGTGCGACTACACTTCCATAGATTGGAGCCTAGACTCTACGCTACTAAAGCCGTCTATGGATT
Organism: Tillandsia fasciculata; assembly: GCA_029168755.2. NCBI lineage: Eukaryota > Viridiplantae > Streptophyta > Magnoliopsida > Poales > Bromeliaceae > Tillandsia > Tillandsia fasciculata. Next base: position 13,208,344 of record CM054950.1, read on the forward strand.
TCGAGGATCTCTCGGATACGTGGTCTACCATGTTCATGGGCGGTGGGAGGACTGCAAACGGTGGCGGCGTCTACGGCGGTAGCGGCCTCGCGGCGGATCCGTCGGCTGCGGCTGGCGGGCCCGGGTCTCACGAGTGGACCTCACCATTCTCGGCCCAGGATCTGCTTAGGGCTTACAGGAAGTTTGTGACCTCTGCTTCCCTGTAGTAGGAAAAAGGAGTGAAAAAGGGGGAAAAAAAAAAAAAAAATGAAAGAGAAAGAAAATGGACATGGCTCATTTCCTTGTTTGTTGTTGTTACATCTTCCGTTGAAATGTCTCATTGTCTTTGGGTTATAGTGAATTTCGCTCCGCCTCCTCGGATTCTATCATCTGCAGAATCATATGGTGGTATGTGCATTGCCGTATCCTTCTCAGTCCCAGTCCCAGTTTCTGGGCGATTGTTGTGCCAACTATGCTCCTCTCAGGCCCTGTTTGTTTCTTTGGTAACGCGCTGGTGATTAAAAGTATTATTTTATATATTTTTTTTTTAAAAAAACGTCTTAAAGTGCTTATAATTTTTTCTTTTTATTTTATACTATAAATTCGCAGCTGCAATAGCCAATTTATAGTATAAAGAAAAATAATGTAAGCACTTTTAAATATTTTTGAGTTTTTTATAGTATAAAAATTATATATTTAGGCACTATATTATGATTTAGGTCTTAAGCATTTTAGGAGATGGTAAAGCTGATAATAGGGTAAAAGATGAATTTTCTCACATTCCATTGTGATGCAGGGAAAAAAAAAGAAACAATAGGAGGGGAAATTAAAACGAAAAAATTATCATTTGAATTGAAATTTAAAAAGAAGAAGAGAAAAGAAACGGAGAAAAAAATAATGTTGTAATAATATTTTAATTTAATACAAGAGTGGAGGAAAATAAAACGAAATTTAAGGCTTCGGGTGTCGTAGCTAATTTTTATTTTTATATAATACATATATCGGCAGAATTTAAATTTTTTTTTGTTATTATAATTTATTAACTCTCAGTTTTACTAGGCTAATTGGTAGCTAGTAACTTCTTTAAACAAGTTTTTTAAGTAAAATGTTTATTTCTAAATTTTTATTTTTTTATTATCAAATAAATACTTTGGATGTAAGAATCACAAACAATTCATTGTCCATTCCTTCTTTTTTTTCTTTTTTTCTTTTTTTGTTGGGTATGTGTGTGTAAAACATATATTTCAATATATATATATATATATATATATATATATATATATATATATATATATATATATATATATATATATATATAAGATAATTATTTAAATATTAAACCAGTCATAAAAGAAATTAAGAAAACACAGCTCTAATTAATTGAGCATATAATCGAAGTACTTATATGACATATTAATTAATTATATGCTTTAATAGTATACAAACCATCTAATGCAATCGATTCATACGTAGATTTGTATAGCATATAAGTCTATAGTTAAGTACATGCGGGAATTCGAATCTCTGACCTCTACAGTAATATTAAAGAATAACAACTAATTAACTATTCTATTTGTTAAGTTGGTCTACGATCGATACTACAAATCTTACCTGAATTTGATTCATCAATGGATGAATAAATTAAATTCCCTTGTGTTTAGTTCATAGGGTTGGTAATAATTCGCAATTAAATTGTGGTTCACGTGCAATGAATTTGCAAAGTAGGATTACATGTGCCCGATCTAAACCTAGCTAGCTATATAGCACAAATGACAAACCTAAATAGTGCATTAGGGAGGCTCAATTATGTTGCATGGTCCCCATTTTGCACACATACTATTTTTTAATATAGGTAAAAAAAAAAAAAAAAACTGAAAATACTTCATATACACCACCCGTGGTTTACCCTTTTCATTTTTTTATTTTAGTATTGTATAATTTTAAATGTATCACTTAGCTATTCTGCAATTTTATTTTATTTTTCGTTACACAAGGTCTCATTTAACTTCGCTATATCTGCCAAACTCCGCGTCATGTGACGTGCATATACATCATAAAAGTCAATAAAAATGACATATATCCAATTAGGGTTTAATCAACTTAATCAGTTTGGCGCGTGACTATATATTTTACCGAACGATATCACGAAAAATATAAATATGAATCATAGGGTATTCAAATAATATAGTTAAAATTACAGCATACTAAAGTAGAAATATAATAAATCAAATTGAGAGTATTTATTTGAAGTTTTTTCAAAAAAGTTTTATGATCATGTATAGTTTTTTGTGTTATGAGGATCCACCTTTTATGTTTTGTACAAGTTTTTCTGCTTTCTCATACTAATTACTTAATACGAAAACAATTTATAAGTAGTCTCACAGTAATAGTGTATAAGTTAAAAAGGCCTAAGTGAGTGAGTGCTAATTTACTTATTATTATTATTATTATTATTATTATTATTATTATTATTATTATTTATGATTGCAATTTAAGACTAAGCTTTTAGTCCCCCTTTAAAGTGCAGGCTCGCATCTTTCATTTGTTAGAATAATGCATTCCACTTATAAGCCAATTTTATTATATTTTAATTAAGACAGTAATTCAAATTAATTGCGAATAAATTATAGCATTTTTAGCTAGGTCTCTTATCATATTTTTCATCTATCAATTAATTCATGCTTCTTCTGCATGTATAAGAATCTTTTTGTGTGATTGAAGGTTAGGAGTTTGAAGTTTACTTCTTGAAAGATCTCGACATTTATAATCTGGACAGTACATAATTTCACTTACGGGATGATTTATTTTATTTAAAAATAATAATTTGTATGACAGAGTATAGTATTCGAGTCTAATTAAACATTTGACCCAATTAGCTTCTTAAATAAATAAAAAAGATATACGCAATAAGATGTCAATGCATCCAAACAAGATCTTTTCTAAATAGAAAAGATGTGCTGAGTTAGATATCTAAGCATGCAAATAAATAATTGTGAATAGAAATTGCTTAAGTTTAGAGGAAAAGAATATTCTTATTCGATTTTAAATTCAACATTCAGTAGGAGATTAAACTAATATATATATATATATATATATATATATATATATATATATATATATATATATATATATATATATTAGTTTCTAGAGCTCTCATCTTGCTGATTCACTCACTCTCTCTCTCTCTCTCTCTCTCTCTCTCTCTCTCTTCACAACCCAAAATGTTATTCCTCTTCTTTTACTGTGAATCACAAGCTTAATTAGTGTGACATAGTGCCCAAAGAGCACAGCACAAGCTAGGGCACGTAAAAGGTTACATGGCCCATGAAAAGAATGGGTAAGAATTAAAGAAAAAGAGGGGGAAAAGAAAAGTGTACTTAATTGCTTTGGACAGTTGAAAATTTGAAAAATCATTCCAACTTCCACACTAAAAATTAAAGGTGATCGAGTAATTAAATAATGTGATAATGAAGTTCGATCAGCAAATTAGTATTTTGCCATTCTATGATTTAAAAAGTTTCGCTATGTACTTATAAGTTTTTACTTGTTTTACTGTACTGATCAGAATAGCAGCATAATCTCTAGCTTTTACAAATTACTGAATTACAAGGTCTTATATTTTACAAATTTCAGTGTCCGATGCAATATAATAATTTACTAACATAAAAGTTGCACTTTATCATCCTATGATTTATAAGAATGTAATATTTTACTATCCTATTTAATAGCAGCACCTTAGAATAAAACAAAAACAAAATGTTACGTAGTAAAGTTTTTTAAACCATGCACTAGATGACAAAATATAAATGTGTTAAACTGCAAAAAGTTAGTCATACGTACCTACTGTAAGGATACATTTAAGGTTCGCTAACAGAATCAATTTTTGGGCTGAGTCATAAAAATGACATATGTAATAGGAAACAGATAATTCACGGCACTCATATATTCTTGAAAAAAAAAAAGCAACATTTTCATTCCATGATCTATGGAAATTTCTTAATGATATATATAGTATCGACTATCCAAATTCGATTCGTATTTATTTTTGAAGGTGGGCATATATAGCATTACACTTGTGAGCAACATAGGAAATTAATGAGGCCACTACATAGAGTGTTTTCTAAGCTAACAAACCCTAGCCCTTTCTACATAAGGAAAAGTTAGTATCACATGCCATTTGGACCCATTCCAATAGCTAAGGAATTATAAGGTTTGAGGTATATATATATATATATATATATATATATATATATATATATATATATATATATATATATATATATATATATATATATATATATATATATGCCTTTGATATGTAGGTTTTATTGTTCTTGTGATAACTATTGGAGCAAGAAAAATTAATTTACATGAGAGGTGGATGGAAAGGAATGGAGAAGATGAGGGGCCAAAGTGCTCTCCTTTTGGAGAGCAATGCTAACCTATTTTCTTGCCACTTTTACCAATAATGTCATGAAGTAGAAAGTAATTAATACATGAAAAGTAATTATGAGAAGGACAATAATTAATGGCTGGGTCGACAAACTGTTTAAGGGAGCGAAGATAAGTTTTACTAAACAATTGTAAGACTAGGAGCATGCATATTCAGTTGAACCTACGAAAGTGCTATTTCAGTAGATTTATTCAAAGAAACTTATGAAACATGTTTTAATTATAACTAAGCTTTTTATGTACGGTAATTCAAAAAATGTGAGAAAGAAATTAATAATGTACAATCACTTTTAACTCAGATCTTTTAAAATATTATGCTTATATATTACTTGATGTATCCCATATGTAATGTTGGATATTCTAATTGATTTATTTACGTGACTAACTCAAAATATCATATGAGTATGCTAATACATCAGCAATTAGTACACACAAGACCATTATAGGCGGAACCCAGAACATTTCACTTCCTACTTTTGAGAAATTCTTAGAAGAGTGAAGCAGCACCCATGATCATGGCTTTAGACCAATTACAATTGGATAGTTTAAAGAATCTTGGCTCTAGGGTTTTTTTGGTGGGCAAGTGGAAAGGTCCCTCTCATCAAAGACAAATGTGCCTCTTGTGGTCCAAATTGGCTTTACATCTCCAAGTCACCATGCATTTATATGTACTTGGATTTGTCCCTCTGCATAATTATTATGGACATATTATATTTCTTTTTATGAGTTTATTCTTACAACAGAAGGGGAAAATAAATTAAGGCATTTTAGTTATGTTGACCTTAATTACATGTTTGAGGAAGATCTAGTAGTGATATAAAGGTGCTTCCTTTTCCTTCCCCCCTCCTATTTTTCTATTTTTCTCTACCATGCATGAGCAAATTTTGTGTGTTTTAATAAACCATTTTTTATTGTTTCTGTTAGAGATAATGCTAATTAGTTAGAATTAGATTATCTAAGATATTTGGTTGGTTAAATTTTGATAAAGATAAATCTAATTAGATAGGATATCTAATTGGAATAGGATTTTGTATAATAATCTATAAATAGATAGGTCGGGCTATTATGATTGTCAATGAAGCCGGTGTCGCATTAATTAATTAGTGAGGCCAAAGAAAGACGTGTGGGCATGAAGTTATTTTTTCAATAAAGACAAGTTTAGTTTGCTTCCACCAAAACGTACCAGGTTCTTTATTTATTATTTGTCTTTCTCTCTTCTCTTTTCCATTCTATTTTTGTGGAGATTTCTATATACCATAACAAGTATATAGAAAATATTTGGAGGCCCATCACCGTAACAAGTGGTATCGGAGCCTTGTTTTCAAGAGAAGAATATACCGATGGCATTTAACAGTGCCAATGGAGTTGCACAAGGATTCCCAATATTCAAAGGAGATAATTATGATTTTTGGTGCGTGAAGATGCGGACGTTGTTGCGATCCCAAGATTTATGGGATTTTGTTGAAAAAGGATATAAGGAAGCAACTGGAGAGAATCTGAAAAAAGATGCGAAGGCGCTTTTCTTTATTCAACAATCTATTGACGACTCAATATTTTCCCACATTGCCGGCGCTACCCGATCGAAAGAAGCATGGGATATATTACAAAAGGAATATCAAGGTAACGAAAAGGTACTCAGAATAAAAATTCAAACTTTAAAAAGAAAATTTGAGACTTCATTTATCGAAGAAAAAGAAAATATTCATACCTTTTATTCTAGAGTTATGGAATTAGTTATCTTGCAGATGCGTACCTATGGTGAAGAAATTTCTGATCAAACAGTAGTTGAAAAAATTTTAAGAAGTTTGACGAAAAATTTCGGTGATGTAGTTTCTGCTATAGAAGAAGCAAAAGATTTATCTAAATTGTCTTGTAGCGAACTTCTTGGTTCTCTCTTAGCACATGAGGAACGAAAAGATAGAACAGAAAATTTTTCTGAGCATGCTTTTCAAAGCGAATCGAAAGGCAATGAAAAAGATAAAGCAGATACTTCTAATCGCCAAGCTTCAGCATCTGGAGACCATGGTAGAGGTCGTGGTCGTGGTCGTGGCCGTGGTAGAGGTCGCGGTGGTAGATCGGGTGGATACAATAACAGAAACGGTGAAGGATCAAGTAATCAAAATCAGAGAACCTACAGAGGTAATGATCAGCCCCATAATTATAAAAATATTCAATGCTATTATTGTAAGAAATTTGGCCATATCGAGCGATTTTGTCGATTGAAACAACAAAACGCTAATTTTGCTCAAGGAAATAATGAAAACGATAATGTACTTTTTGCATGTCGTTCATCAGAAAAAGCTGCTAACAGTATTTGGTATGTTGATAGTGGTTGTAGCAGTCACATGACAGGAAAAGAAGAGAACTTTATTAATTTGGATAAATCTGTTAAAGGCCGAGTGACGATGGGTGATGGCTATGTTCAGGACGTGCATGGAAGAGGTACAATTGAGGCAAATATTTCAGGAATTCAAAAAATAAATAATGTTTTATATGTTCCTGGTTTGAATTCCAATCTTTTTAGTGTGGGCCAATTTTTGAAAGAAGGTTATTCGCTTATTTTTGAAGATTCTAAGTGCACTATTTATAAAGATAAATATAAAAGGGATTTATTTTTTGAAGTTCCGATGACAGAAAATAAAGTTTTTCCTGTTCATGTTGCAATGAAAGTAGTGCTAGATGATGATTGGTTATGGCACTATAGATATGGTCACTTGAGTTTTAAGGGGCTTGATTTATTACATAAAAAGAATATGGTTGATGGTTTGCCTTTGGTGCATAATAATGGTTCTGTATGTGAAAGTTGTGTGTTAGGAAAGCATCACAGAGACTCTTTTCCAAGAAACAGCAATTGGAGAGCCAAAGAACCACTAGAATTGATACATGCTGATGTTTGTGGGCCGATGCAGACACCGTCGCTCAGCAGCAATTATTATTTTGTGGTTTTCGTGGATGACTACAGTCGGATGACTTGGATTTATTTTATTAAAAATAAATCCGAAGCTTTTGATGTTTTTCGAAAATTTAAAAACTTGGTCGAAAACGAATCCGGTTATTATATTAAGACTCTCCGTACAGATCGAGGGGGAGAATTTATTTCTAATAAATTTGAAAATTTTTGTGAATCAAATGGTATCCGCAGGCAGTTGACAACCAGTTACACGCCTCAACAGAATGGCGTTGCTGAGCGCAAAAATCGAAGTTTAGTAGAGATGGCAAAAAGTATGTTGAAAGCGAAAGGACTTCCAAATAAATTCTGGGCAGAAGCGGTATCTACTGCAGCATACATTCTTAATAGAAGCCCAACTTTGGCGCTGGATAATATTACACCTTATGAAGCATGGACAGGTTGGAAACCGAAGGTAAAGCATTTTAAAATTTTTGGATCGGTTTCTTTTGTTCATATTCCATCACAAAATAGGCAAAAATTGGATAATAATAGTAGCAAGTGTATTTTTGTGGGCTATAGCGAAAGAAGTAAAGCCTATCGATTTTATAATCCTGTTACTAACTCCTTAATTATAAGTCGTGATGCTATATTTGATGAACAAAAAGGTTGGGATTGGAGTACAAAATTAAAGGATAATCCACTTCCGATGTTAGGAGATGAAACTACTATTGAGAATAAGAACAATGGTGAAAATACTATAAGTATTGAAACAACACCACATGCTTCACCACGAATTTCTCTAGGAACTTCGCCTGAGACAACACCGAGAAAGATAAAATTGCTTAGTGAAATATATGAGCAGTGCATGTACACACAATGTGGAGAACCACAAACTTTCGAGGAAGCGGCAAAATCTGATGATTGGTGTAAAGCTATGAATGAAGAAATTGCAGCGCTAGAGAAAAATAATACATGGGAGCTTGTTGAACCATCCACAGAAAAAGAAGTTATCGGGCTGAAATGGATATACAAGACAAAATATAAACCAGATGGATCGATCCAGAAATTAAAAGCACGTTTAGTTGCAAAAGGTTACTTACAGCAAGCAGGTATTGATTTTAATGAAACCTTTGCACCCGCGTAGCTAGATGTGATACTATCCGAACTGTTTTGGCTTTATCTGCACAAAATAAATGGAAAGTTTTTCAATTTGATGTTAAATCAGCTTTTCTTAATGAATTTTTGGATGAAGAAGTTTTTGTTGAGCAGCCGCAGGGCTACAAAATTAAAGGACAAGAAGATAAAGTCTACAGACTACGAAAGGCGTTATATGGATTAAAACAGGCACCAAGAGCCTGGTATAGTCGGATCGATTCGCACTTTATTCAAAACGAATTTTCTAGAAGTGAAAGTGAACCCACACTTTATATCAAATCTCGAGGTATGGAGATTTTGATTGTTTGCCTTTATGTTGATGACTTGATTTACACTGGAAACAGTACAGATTTGATCAATGATTTTAAGAAAAATATGATGATTGAATTTGAAATGACTGATCTTGGCCCCATGAGTTATTTTTTGGGTTTAGAAGTAAAACAAGAAGATAATGGAATTTTTATCTGTCAGAAAAAATATCTTGATGATTTACTTGAGAAGTTTAATATGAAAAATTGCAATCCTGTGCAAAATCCAATGGGTACGAATATGAAGCTATCATTTGATGATGGAGAAGAAAAAATTGATTCGAGTTTGTACAGAAGTCTGATTGGGAGTTTACTCTATATTGGTAACAGTAGACCGGATATTATATATGCGACATCTTTGTTATCGAGATTTATGCAAAGCCCAAGTAAAATTCATTGGGGAGCGGCGAAAAGGATATTGAGATACTTGAAAGGAACAAGAGACCACGGACTGTGGTATACTAACGCTAACGATTTTTATTTTTTTGGTTGTTCTGATAGTGATTGGGCAGGTTCGGTAGATGATCGACGAAGCACGAGCGGGTTCGTCTTCAATTTTGGTGCAGGAGCAATATGTTGGTCTTCCAAAAAACAGCAGTCGACGGCTCTATCATCTTCTGAAGCCGAATACATAGCGGTTACGACTGCTACATGTCAAGCAACCTGGATGCGGCGAATCTTAACAGATTTGAAGTACGAGCAAAAAAAATCCAACTGTAATTTATTGCGATAATCAATCGACTATCGCAATGGCGAAAAATCCAGTTCATCACAGCCGAACCAAACACATCGAACTGCGACATCATTTTATTCGTGAACAGATCGCTAACGGTCAAGTCGAGTTGATACATTGCTCTACCGAAGAACAGATGGCCGACATTTTTACAAAGCCGCTACCATTGGAAAAATTCATATTTTGTCGAGAGAAGATCGGTGTGAAGAACATTAGCATTATGGGGGAGTGTTAGAGATAATGCTAATTAGTTAGAATTAGATTATCTAAGATATTTGGTTGGTTAAATTTTGATAAAGATAAATCTAATTAGATAGGATATCTAATTGGAATAGGATTTTGTATAATAATCTATAAATAGATAGGTCGGGCTATTATGATTGTCAATGAAGCCGGTGTCGCATTAATTAATTAGTGAGGTCAAAGAAAGACGTGTGGGCATGAAGTTATTTTTTCAATAAAGACAAATTTAGTTTGCTTCCACCAAAACGTACCAGGTTCTTTATTTATTATTTATCTTTCTCTCTTCTCTTTTCGATTTTATTTTTGTGGAGATTTCTATATACCATAACAAGTATATAGAAAATATTTGGAGGCCCATCACCGTAACAGTTTCAATCGGGTAGTTCAAAATTCCAACATAATTTCTCTCTTGAAAGAAATTATGTTGGAATTCCAACATAAGTTCTTATAAAATCTTCACTTCGAAAAACGTACGACTCAAATCAAAATAAATAAAAGTGAAAATGACATCAACTAAACCAAAATAAATAAATAAATAAATAAATAATAAGCAAGGGTCTATTAATTTCAAAATGGAATACGGTGAGGGGAATCTCCAAAGACTCAATTTTTTTTTTTCACTTGGAAATTAAGAATGTAACTTTGCAGTAAAGGAGCCACTCTTCTTCTTCTATTTCTTCTCCTTCAACTCAAGATCTTCCTTTTTTTTTTTTTTTTTTTTTTTTTTTTGTTGGTTGTTGTTGTTGGAGGATAAAACTAATTGGCTTTTGGCTTTTGGTACACTGCTTTAGGACACCTGGAAAGTGAGTGAGCATTGTTTTTGAATAACCTATCCCATTGTCATGGCTATAGATATATAGTTGTTATCCTTGTTGCCAAAGAATATGGAATCAAATGTCTAGGCCCCTAATTAACTTGAGAGAGAGAGAGAGAGAGAGAGAGAGGTGACTCATCAATCTAAGCCATGATGTTCAGCTCAACTTGTTAAAATGGTGTTATTTTTCTTTACTGAGGAGAATTTGTTTATTTTATATTCTGCTGTCTGGGGGTTGGGGGGTGGAGGAAAGAGTGTAATCTAGTTTTTAAATTTTTATGAGTGCTACTACATGTAACCCCAAGTGTGTTCCATAATGCTATTGATGATGTAGCAATATCATTATTACATCTAATCATTAATTAATAAATTTCAAATATTATTATTAAACCATAAAAGTGTGTTTGGTTCGGATTATCCTACCAGAATTACAGACAATCATGTCAGGATCACCGCATTTGGTTAATCCAGCATGCAATCTGGTCTTGCAGAATTACTCCGAAAATATTACCAAACATAACGTTGAGTATCTCGTATTACTGATAGCGAGTTATCTTGCATGCACTACAACAAAATTATGCTATAGCGATACTTTTAAGTGTTTCTAAAATCTAAAAAAAGTGTCGCCGGCAAAAATACCGACACTTATTATTAGTGTTGCTATATGTACAGTCGCTAAAGTGTATAGCGACACATTATTGTAATGTGTCCCAAAAATGTACCCCTATAACCTAATTTTGAATATAGATAGGATACTTGTACATAAGTGTCACAGAAATATGTCTATAGAACCTAATTTTGTTATAGTGATGTTATATAAAATTATATATTTACCCCTCTAACCCTCCCAAACCAACTGGATCAATACTTTAATTTTAAAATTTTAATTTAAAAGTTTGAATGATCAAGTTTTAAATTTTAAATTTTAAATTTTAAAATTTAGATTATAAATTTTTAATTTAGATTTTAAAATTTAAATTTATACTTATATTATAAATTTTAAAATTTTAAAATTTAAAATTTAAAATTTAAAATTTATATCTTAAATTAAAATATTAATTTTTTTCAAATTTTAAATTTTAAATTTAAATTTAAATTTTAAATTCAAGTACAAATTATATTAAGTTATAGTTTAGTAAAAAATAATATTAAATATAACCACAAGAGCAATTTTGATATAAATTTTATTTTAGTGTCAGAATTAATGAATTTTATAAAATGAATCTAATATAGTAATTCTATATACACTTTAATCCAAACGCAATAATGGAGGATTAGTAACAATCTAATTCGGAAATCTCTAATATCCGATTATGTCGAAATATCTTCTAATGCTATATAACACAAATCAAACACGCTATAAGTGTAATCCTTATAATCTAAATCCTGAAAACTATCCCCTCGATATATGTGTGTCAATTCATCATCAACATAATGAGGTATCCAAAAATGAGGTACCCTAAGTATTTCTCTTTATTTTAAGCTGTTGTTTCATCTGATAAATAAGCTTGAAAGTTATTCCTATTAGTCTGCCAAACAAAATATTTTTTGACTGAATTAAAATATTTCAATTATAGCTTGTCATTCTCAGTTATTCCGGAATAATTTAAGATAAATTATTCTATCCTTTTGGTGGAATAGTGTTATTCCAAAGTTTAATTATAAGCTTTATTAAAATTATAAATAAAATTAAAGTAAATTATATTGACATGATATATTACTTATTATAATAAGTTATTTTTATTATAAAAATTATTTATTGTATTGTATTAATACATTTTATTAGTTATACTTAAATATTATAATAAATTATTTTTATTAAATTTAAGTTTGAAAAGAATTTTTAAAAATAGTATTATATTTCAAATATCCTTTTACATATATAGTATACTTAATATCTAATTTATTGTAAAATATTAATCATATTTTATATCAAATCGAATCATAACTTTTTTTTTCACTATATTTTATTATTTTATAAAATTAACTAAAATTAATTTTAATTAATTCTAAGAATAGCAGCATTACCAACTAAATATAATTTTACTTTTATTCCCAACTATCTTAAAATTATATGTAATACCAAATAAAAACTTTAGGATGTATCTTCTGCCATGATTTTTAATTTTCTAAAATTAGTTGTAGACGACGGTTCTTCATTTCAATTCGTCCTGGTGCGCAATCTGCAAAAAGTAGGATATTTCCTGTCTATTCCCTTATTCCCGGAGATGGAACCGTCATAAAAAATTCGGATTAGGGTTAAACTGATACTCCCGTTATATATATATATATATATATATATATATATATATATATATATATATATATATATATATATATATATATATAACCTAATGTAACGATTTTTTACCACGTCCGTCCATCAAGGACATGTCCAGATACATCCTAACCTATTAAATTGACTGTATCTTTAAATATTACCTTGAATAAATCACGTGTGCCACATCCAACATTCTCCTACTTGGCCTAGTGATATATTCAATACTGTATAGATGATATAAAACTTTATTAGATACTTACCAAATTATACAGTCAAAACTCTCACTCAACCAAAAAATAACAATACTTTGATCATAGCGGTCATATTCAAAATGAACACTTCCTTCTATGTATCAAAAGTATGTATTTTTTAATTAAATATCTTCATGAGTTATAACTATATGAACTTATTATAAGTTCAACTCAAAGTCCCACTTTAATGCACAATAATACGTTAATGTACAAATATAACTTTATGCGCATAAATGTGCAAAACAAAATATTCTTATTCAAATAAAAACAGTCACTGAAATCTTTATACAAGAAGAAAAAAAACTCAAACTGTAAATGAACTCAAGATGCCCATACGATCAACATGATCCTTGAATTTATTTGTCGGTTATGCTTTAGTCAAAGGATCAGCGATCATCATCTCAGTTCCAATGTGTTTGATATCCACCATAATATTCTTGTTGTACTCTTTCACAGCAAGAAACTTTATATGGATATGTTTGCCGCGATCTGTAATTCGACTATTTTTAGCAAAGAATACTGCAGCAGAGTTGTCAAAATGAATCTTGATAGGCCTTACAATAGAGTCGACAACTCTTAAATTTGAAATAAAATTTCTCAGCCATAAAACCTATGACGAAATCTCATAACAAGCGATGAACTCCACCTCCATAGTGGATGTAGCAACTATATTCTGCTTTGTGCTCCCCCAAGATATAGCACCGTGAGCAAGAAAGAAAACATATCCTGAAGTGGATTTTCTAGAATTCACACATCCAGCAAAATCAGAGTCCGAATAACCAACCACCTCAAGATGGTCAGAATGTTTGTAGGTGAGCATATAGTCCTTTGTTCTCTATAAATATCTCATAACCTTTTTCGCAGCTTTCTAGTGATCAAGGCCAGAGTTGCTCTGCTATCTACCCGACATCCCTACTGCATGTGCTATATTAGGCCTGGTATAAACCTGCACATACATCAAGCTCCCTATTGCAGAGGCATAGGGTATGCTCTTCATATGCTCTTGCTCTAAATCATTCTGTGGGCACTATTTTTTATTGAATTTATCACCTTTCACAATTGGTGCAGCTATACGTGCACAATTTGTCATATTAAATCTTTCTAAAACTCTTTCGATGTCTGAGATAGACCCAAAATTTTTCGAGATCTATTTCTGTAAATCTTTATGCCAATTACATAAGAAGCTTCACCTATATCCTTAATCTCAAAATTCTTAGAAAGAAAATTTGCGGTCTCTTTAAGCAAATTTAAATCACTATTTGCAAACAGAATATCATCCACATATAGGACTAAGAAAATATATTTACTCCCACTGACCTTAAGGTATATACATTAATCCACGATATTTTCTACGAAGCCAAATATAGTAATTAAATCATGAAATTTGATATACCACTAACGGGAGGCCTGTTTCAGTCCGTATATAGATTTTTTTAGTCTGCAAACAAGGTGACTATTCTCATCTGTGCTAAAACCTTAGGGTTGTTACATGTAGACTATTTCTTCTATATCCCCATATAGAAATATCGTTTTCACATTCATTTGATGTAGCTCCAAATCAAAATGAGCTATCAAAGTCATGATAATTCTTAATGAATCATTCTTAGATACCGGAGAGAAGGTTTCATGATAATCAATACCTTCTTTCTGAGTGAAACCTTTGACAACAAGTCTGGCCTTATATCGCTCTATATAACCTAAAGAGTTCCTTTTTGTGGTGTCTCGGACCTGCCATGCAGCTTGACTAGGTGGTCGACGGTGAGAAAACATCTATTATTGGTATACCGAGCCTATTGTGCGTTAAATGGACGTCAAAAACGTACTCAGTGCGCGAAAACGATCAAAATAGGCTATTTGGGCCAAATGGGCTCAATTCGTAGCAGGCCGATCCACGGGTCCATTGGGCGTGCACCGAGTGCAGCCAACACAGCGGTATGCCACGTGGCGGTGTGACGCCCCACTTCCCAGGGGGGTCACCCATCCTAGAACTACTCTAGCTCTAGCACGCTTAACTCTCATGTTCCTCTTGGATCTTGCTACCATCCAAAATGCTATAGCCGGGTTAGAGATTTAGTCCTATTATATCATTTATATAGAGGACTAATCCAAATTCCGGGGGTGTCACATTCTTCCCCCCTTTAAGCCCTGACGTCCACGTCAGGCTCAAGCACACTCACAAGCACCAGGCGATGTGAGACTCGTCTCGCTAGCCTTAGCCGACCTTGTGAGGAGCTGCACTCCACTCACAACGGTCATTAGCCGGGGAGCCTCACTCTACCCGCTATATAACCCTGGCTCAGCCGAGACTCATCTCACATTTCCGGCTGGTGAATGGCTCTGATACCAACTGTGACGCCCCACTTCCCAGGGGGGTCACCCATCCTAGAACTACTCTAGCTCTAGCACGCTTAACTCTCATGTTCCTCTTGGATCTTGCTACCATCCAAAATGCTATAGCCGGGTTAGAGATTTAGTCCTATTATATCATTTATATAGAGGACTAATCCAAATTCCGGGGGTGTCACAGGCGGGCTCCGATTCGCCGGGCGCGTACGGCGGCACGCGGGCGCCACGCGGCGCCCAGCAAGTGGGTGGGCGCCAGCCGCCCCGTACGCAGGGGCGGGCCACGCGGCACCCCGTGTTACCCCCCGGGTGTAAACCATAACCCGGGCCCGTCTACAGATCCGCCGTGCACACGGTATTTCCCGCGTACACGAAGCGCCGGATACCTGCTCAGATATTAAAAGATATAATAAAAGAGCATAAAATCAGAGCTGAACTAAAATACTACATCTCATACTAAAGCTGGAAATAAAAGAAGTAAAACTGTAAATACATACAAGTATCTCTCCCAGCTCACCACAAATATACAAACAGCTGGCTAACGCCTGACCCAAAAATAAAGTACAATAAAACTGTATGAGAAGATAGGGGTACATCAAAAGTCCAGCTAGCATACTGTCGGGTGGACACTCTATCTAGTTCGCTATCCTCTTACCTCGATCCGATGCTGACGGCCCAGCAACTCCCGCAGAGAACTCTGCAAAACAAAGGGAGAAACAAAGAAAAAGACGATGGGGGTGAGAACTACTATTAAAACAGTAGCCTCCCCTACTGGGTTAAGCCTCAAACTCTGACGTGCCCACTAGGTCTACAAGAGGCAAAAAGGAAAGGAGAGGTGGTAAGCTATAAATGGTATTGCTGATAAGAAAATGAAGCTACCACTACTATGCCTCTAAAATGCAGAGCCAGAAAGGTGTAACTATAAGAATGCATCAGTGAATGTGCCTGACTGAATAAACCCAATCTAACGACCAGTAAAAACTGGCACTGCCTGCTCTGCTGTCGAACTCAAGAACCCATCCGCAGGATACAAACCGAATTCTGACCAGTACGATCGCATCCCAAAATAAGTAACAGACCGGTTTCTGTCCGGCACGGTCGCACACTCCGGAGTGGCACTCGAGGGGAGCGACCCACAAGAGTAAAGTAATCATGTCTCACAAGTATAGTAGCCATGTCTCAATATCTCACTATAGCATGACTGGATCACGACTATGATCAAAGTGGAAAAAATCCATCCACTAATGAACCCCGATCCCCAAATCTGATGCATAAGTAAACATCCGGTCAACCGCCCAATATCTGCGGTCGCCGCCGTGCCCCAAACTCCCTAATCCAATAACTGACCACCGGTCAACTGTCCAATATCCGCGGTCGCCGCCATACCCCACAATCCAAAATCTAGGCCCCGGCTACACTATCCCAAACCTCTGCTCTAACCCGAGCAACAAATATCCTTGGTCTATAATAAAGGAGAATAATATAGAAATCATGGTTTCTCCTAAGTCAAATTTTCAGCATGATAGTGTAGCAGAAAAAGGTGGCCTAACTAGATGTCTATACAAGCATGCAAGTGTCCTCATGATGATAAAAGAAAGACAAATATCGTTGTTCTTACATTGATTAGAGCATGTTATTCCAGGATAATAAAGATCTCATAATAACACTAAGTACTAACATAGCACAAGTCCAAACTATACAAGCATGCATATTACCCACGATATACTAATCGGCATTCAACAACGGGGATCACTCTAATATTTCTAGTGAGTAAATCAAAGATGAGGTCCACAACAACTACCCACCTCGAAAAGCGCAAACCACAACAGTATGAGACTCCTCGCTGTCCAAGATCCTCAATCCCCGCAAACCTCCAAAATGCGAGAACTACAGCAAAAATAGATCGCACACGGCATAAATAAGTATCTTTAAACAGAAATTACTATTTTGCAAAATAGCACGGAAAACGAGGAAATTCCACCTCAGTGCGGTCCTCAAAAAAATCTGAAAAATTTGTCGTTGTGATCCTCGCGACGAGTAGATGAAAAACGAGTACTTACTCGTCCCGATCCGATACCTGTAGGCCAAGATACAATTTAATCACCGCGGTAAACGCGAAACTTCCAAAGATCAAAAGTCTGCAGTACACTGACCAGAAAAAGTATAATTTTCACCTTCGAAACAATCTCCAAAAATTCCAGAAAAATTACGATGATGTTCCTTGCGACGCGTAGATGTAAATCGAGTACTTGCACTCCTCGTTCCGACTCTCAAGTGCAGAGAAAACCCACAAAAACCCCGATGCTGTCCAAAATTCAATCACAGAAAAGGGGTCACAAAAATAGTCCGAAGAGCCCAAGAAAACCTCAGAATACGGAGAAGCTGAAAATACAAAAGTCGTAGTCCTACCTATCGTGAAAACGTGGGCGCAAGAATCATCCGAAAACTTCTTCGGGGTAGCCCAGGGGAGTCCGCAGACCGAAACGCGACGAAAAAGGCCACCAAGGAAGGAGCGTCGCAGTGCGCCGAATCACAGTAAACATCGAAGTAGCGTCCTCCAAAAATCCTGGAATTCCTCCACAAGGTGCAGCACTGAATAAGGAAGAAAATCTCTATAGAGCTCTCCCTGCGAAACAGCCCAAAAAAAATGCTCAAAAGAAGGCCCAAGGGGCCTATTTATAGGCCCAACCCAAAAAAGCCCACTGTTCGGATTCGGGCGCACCTTTTCGGGCGCCCGAATCCAACAGTCACACAAAATGCAGCCCGAAGCCCCATCCGACCAGCGCCCGGAACCACCCGCGATCGACACGTGTCCCCCGAACACGGAACAAAGGTGAAAGCACGCCTTGGCGACGACGCGTGTCCCGCGGTGGCGCCCGCCAATGGCTGGCCGCCACGTGGCCAGCCCGCGCGACCCGCCGACCGGTCGCGCGCCTCGCCGACCGGTCGCGCGCCTCGCCGGCTGCGCCGCCTGCCTCCTCCACGCGCGCACGTGTCCCGAGGCACCGGCGCACACCCCCGTGGACCGCGCGGCAAGAACCCGCCTATCACATGCTGCCACGTGTCCACGCGCCCGATCTATGCACCTGTGCGGGGTTTCGTGGACCGCGCAATGCCCGCCAGCCACTCCTGGGTGCCACGTGTCCCCGCGCCGGGTCCATGCGCCACCCGGCGCCGCTCCGTGGACCGCGCAACCTGAACCGGCCAATAATAGGCCGCCACGTGGCACCCAGCCGGTCTACGACCTCCCCCATGCACCCGAATCGACTGAAAACTTTCGAGAGCCCGTTTTTGGGCATCCGGACTCAGAAAAATACACGCAAATAGCCGTTTTCAAGCGTTTTTCCGCGCTGAATCCAAATCCGACCTCCGATCAGCTTGAAACATTTTCTAAAGTTCGGCAAAAGCAGCCGAAGGATAGAGTTGATCCAGGAACCTCACTGAGTCCATCCAACACATCCATTTGATGCGTTACTGGCCCAACACACCAATACCAGGTGTTTCACATCGTGGATTCACGGGAAAAAGCTACATGGGGTTTTGGGGCCCTACACCCTGCGAGCGAGCCTCCTCCGCTGTTGCGTGGAACGGGACACGCGGCATCCCGAGGTTGGCGGGGGCCGCTGTCCTGTGTTTGGTCGGATCCCGTGTGGCGCCCGAATTTGGTTTAGCCTAATAACTCTCTTGGCCTATTTAACCACTTCTCTCTCCCGATTTTTGAACTTTGGGAATTTTTTTTGGAGCTCCTCCATTGGCAGAGTCGTTCTTCCCTTTGTCCTCCACCTTCTGTAGGATTTTGGAAATTTTTGGAGTTCGCGACATCGACGTTTTTTCCGATTCGGCGCGCTTCGACGTTTCCTTTTTCGGTGTTTTCTCCGTCGCAGTTTCGTTCGCAGCCTCCCCTAGACTAACCCGAAAGAATTTTTAGCCGATTTTTGCGGCAGCATTTCCGCGAGAGGTAGATCTTTGATTTCCGTATTTACCATTTCTCTCAGTTTTGGATTTTTTGTGGGTTTTTCGTATCATCTTTGAACCCCTTCCTTGTTGTGAAATTTTTCTGGACAGCTGAGATTGTTTGATTTTTACTTCGGTGCTCGGTTATCGTATTTCAATCTATAAGATCGACATCTACACTTCACGAGGATCGCAGCCGTATTTTTTTTTGGAATTTTTGGAAGACATCTCGCAGGTGAAATTTTACTGTTTCGTGGACAGATGCGCGACAACGATGTCATTTTACTGATTTTGGACTTACCGCAGTGTTTGGCTCATATCTCGGTGACCGGTAAGACTTTTTGAGTAATTTTTGGTACGTTGGAATCGTGGGAACCTGAGGATCACGATCGTCTAGTTTCGGCTTATCTGGACTCCCGACCGACACACGCATCCAGGTGGGTTGGATTTTCCTCCAAGTCTGCAGACTTCTTTCTAATTCTAGTATGATAGAACTCAGCATGCTAGTATAGGTGCTATTATTGATGTATCTTGTTATTGTTGGAATTATGGAACTTGACTAGCACCCCGCCATTTATTGCATGATGTTGGCCAGACTAGTAGAAAAACCTCACTTGGGCTAGTTGTTGTATTTTGACATCCCTACACACTTTTATTGCTTTTCTAGTCATAGTGGTTCTCCTCACCCGGACAGTGGGTCGAGTGGTCGGGATAGTGTAGGATGCATGTTGCGCTCATACCGGGGGGCCGAGTGGAGTCTCGTAGCCGAGGTCAGATCTGTACTAGAGTTAGAGAGCCGTGGGTAGACGGTGATCCCAAGTTGTGGAGTTTCCAGCTGATGTTATTAGTGGTCGATTGTGGTTATTATCGATCTGATTGATCGTGGATTAGACTATAGCATGTATGAGCCGTATGGAGCTCGACAGAGATACGCGAATACTTTCTCGGTAGGGTCGCTCCCCTCGAGTGCCGCTCCGGAGCTGAGCCTGTTACTTTGCTATCGCGACTTGTCGACGCAGTCTAAGTGGGACCCCCTACGTAAATCCCGTCCCTGTGGGGATGTGTGGTGGTAGGCTGGCGCAGGTTTGACTGGACCCTATGTGGCAGTCAGTATGATTAGGTTGACTGAGCATATCGAGTAGATACATTTTATCATCTGTATCATTCTTTGAGCATGATAGATAGATGCATGATAGCTGTAGAGTTATTTTCAGTTTTATTACCACCTTTACTGTATTGTTATCTTATGCCTCTAGTAGACTTAGTGGGCAGATCGTAGTCTTAGAGACGGTACCCTGAGAACTACTGTTTGATATAGTTCTCGCACCCACTGCGGTGTTGTTGCAGAGGCATCTACTCCTATTCCTACCCCTGCTGTTGCCGCTTCTTTTGATCGAGGTAAGGACGTGGCCGAGTAGTTCCCTTCCCTACACTTGGAGAGTTATTGTCACGCCCCGGGGTCAAGACTGTACCCCGGGCTCGCCAACAGATCCGCCGTCCCTACAGGAAGCCCTGTAGAGGCGTAGCGTCTAACCTGCAAAAAGGGAGATACTACACTAAACAGATATCAGAGCAAAGTAAACTGCTAGAAATAAAATAAGTACAACTCTCATAATACAATAAGTCCTCACCACAAATACAAAAGTCTCTCAAAGAAAGAAGAAAAGTACAACTCGATACCTCACTACATAATCTCTCAAACATCACACAACCAAAATAGAAGGGTACCTCTACAACACTAAAGCTGAAGGGGGAAAGGATCTATCTCGCGACTCCCTTACCTCGGTCTAGAAGAGCAGGATCAGCAACTGGCACCGCAGGAACTGGAGCTGAAGTCCCTGGGGAAAAGACACCACGACGGGTGTGAGAACTACCTCCCACAGTAGTTCTCAGTGGGTGCCGCCAACAAGCCCGACGGCCTGCCCACTAAGTCTACTAGAGATAAAAAGTAATAAAAGAAATGCAGTATGAAGAGCTGGAAAGTAAACATCTACTGCTACTATGCCCCTATCTACAATGCTCAAGGGGAAGAACAGGAGGACGATATGCCACAACTGATACTCAACTCGGAACACCCAATCCAAACTGACTGCCACAACGGGCCCAGTCAAACCTGCGCCTACCTACTACTGTAGGTATGTCCGGTACTCCAACCCGGTATCTAGCTCAATCTCAAAGCCGGTACTACAACCCGGTCTCGCCTACTCCGGAGTGGCACTCGAGGGGAGCGACCCGCTCGAGTCAAATAACTGCGCAACACTGTCCAGCACAAAGGTGGCACATGCAGGCTATGATCCAATCACTATCTCACTCACTGGCTAAAAATCCACACTGTCACTATGACCATGTCCCAAAAATCTCAGATCCACTGTCACTATCACTATCACTATCACTATCTCAATGCAAGCCGATCTACAGACTGCTACAGACGCCACTCGGTCCCCAGACGCGAGTGCAAATGCAATCCCCAGCTAATAAACCTCCCGGCCCACGACTCGGGGAAAAGATCACTATGACCAGAGTGACAAGAGTACTACCACTGTGGAACAGCTAAGGTGATAAATAAATCTGATGTATGTTCAAGTTACTGTAGTTTAATGGCACATGATAATTAAATAACAGGCAATTATGCTAATTAGTTCCCAAGTTGCAGAGTTTATCAAGAGATCGACAGATTTAGCAATTAGCTACAGTGGTTTTTCAACATACAGTTTACACAAATTATCTGGCTCATAACTATGCATGCTACTATATTTGTAGAATTAGAGTGCAGTCCATAGAATTTGAAAGCAGGATCACCCACCTGATCGCGCTAACTGTCCAGGACGATACAGATAAAAGCCCAGAAACTGATAAAACTCCGAGTCCACTAAGCAAAGAGCACC
This sequence comes from Tillandsia fasciculata, assembly GCA_029168755.2. Classification (NCBI taxonomy): domain Eukaryota; kingdom Viridiplantae; phylum Streptophyta; class Magnoliopsida; order Poales; family Bromeliaceae; genus Tillandsia; species Tillandsia fasciculata. The sequence continues at coordinate 13,230,632 of CM054950.1, forward strand.
ATAGTGGTGCTTACAAAGTCCTGGGTACAACAACAATTCCACATTTACCTAAATTCCACACTAAATACCTTATACAAAATCTGCAAGAACAGTCACTGTTCAAACGAAATTCCACCTGGAAATAATTTTTTTAAAATTCCAATAAAAATATCACGACGATCCTCGCGAAGTGTAGATGTCAATAGGCTCTTGAATCGTCGAATTCCGATGTCCGGATGAGGAGATAAAAATCCGCGAAGTGAGTGCTGTCCAGGAATCTCACAGCAAAACAGCGGCTCAGTATGCCTCGAAATCCGTGCCAAAAACCCAAATCTAGGCAAAACACTCAACAGAAAGTCGAAGGTTTACCTCTCGTGAATCCAACGCCGCAAAAATCGCTGAAATCGGCTGTCGGGGTAGCTTTGTGGAATTTTAGACCGAAATGCGACGATAACGGGCCTCCAACAGAAATCCGTCGCTCCGCACTTCGAGGCAGGAAACACAGTCGTCGCGGCTACCAAAAGTTCTGAAAATTTCACCAAAAGATGGGCAAGAGGGAGAGGAAGATCTTTGGTTAAGAGCTCAAGGGCCAATTCTTTCGGAAAAGTGCCCAAAATCTCGCCCAAGGGCCCTTTATATAGGCTCTCCCCAAAAAGCAGCCCAAAAGACCCACTTTCGGATTTGGGCCCAGGGAATTCGGGCGCCCGAAAATTTTCGGGCGCTACAGTAACGGGCCGGCCCGTTACTGTGCGCGCCCGAAACGCCCTCAGGCGCGCCACGTGTCCCTGGAAGCTCCCCCCCTGCACCCGGCGCACGGCGCCGACCAATGCCGCGACGCCACGTGTCCCGACCGTGGGTCGTGCACCCCTGCACCCGACCAACCACGGGGCGCCACGTGGCGCCCCACGCAGACCCGGTCAACGCGCACGTCGCGCGACGTGCGCGGCCGTGCTACCGCCGGAACCGGGTCGGGCACGCGCCCCGAGGCACCGCCTCAGCCGCCACTGTTGAGTGGACCGAGTGCACCAGAACCCGCCAACCACACAACGCCACGTGTCCCTCGGTTCACCGTGCACCAGAGCCAAAATCCCGTGGACCGCGCCTGCTGAACCGCCAACAGGAAAGCGCCACGTGTCCCATCCGTACGGTGCACGACTCCTCGCGGTGGACCGCGCGCCCTGCCCGCGCCGCTCGCCGCCTGCCCCCGCCCGGCTTCCGCCGCCTGCCCGAGGCTGCTCCGCCGCGCTCCGCCGTCCGCCGGGCGGCCGCCGGCGCCTCTCCGGCCGCCGGAACAGTAACCCATGCCTCGATTTCCGTGTTTTTGCGTCTGGGCTCCGAAAAATTCAAGTAAATAGTCCATTTCGCTCGTTTTCGCGCGCTGAATCCAAATCCGAGATCCGTTCGGCCAAATCCGCTTCTAAAATTTCCCAAAATTTCCCGGAAAAGTAACTTGATCCAATTTTTTTTTGCCGGGTCACAAAGTTAGCTCCAATAAGCGCGCAAACACCTCACACCACCCCAAAATGCCTCTCAGCAAAGATACAAGCTCCGATTTCACCGAACACCTCAATCTGGGGCCCAACGCACCCCACACACCCAAAAACCTCCAAACCAACAGTAACCCCTGCTGTGGGGATCCGGGTCCTCAAGATATGACCATATTGGAGACCAACCAATCAATAGGCATGAAAATACTGAACCAGTTGACCTCCCTATGAAACGCTTTCCCAAGAGGAACGGATAATTTAGAGCCAGCTGCAAGCATATGAAACTTAGAGAGAGTGGTTGGCTTATAAGATCCTCAAGGCAAACAGAGATCGGCAATTTCTAATAATTATGTATCTATCTCCAGGAGTCTGACTATGATGTTGGGCACCATAAAGACCCATAGACGTTTTATAGGCCATGAAGGTGGATAAATCCCTTTTTGGTATGATGCCATGAAGGAATGAGATGAGAATCTATAGTAGAAATAGAGATTTGGGATCTCGTTTGTTACGGCATAGGAGTCAAACCGTTGTTGTAAGTGAATCTTCAGACCAAAAGTGTCCATGCCCCGATGTCGAAACTGCGACACCGGTCTGCCAACAGATTCGCCGCCCATACGGGATGCCCCGTATAGACGAAACGACTAACACTGCAAAAGATACTACAACCACTATACGATATCAGAGCGGAAAGTTAAAACTACGAAATCAAGGGTACAACTGAATACAGTACAAATCTGATCCTCACAATACAAGTCTATCAAAATATAACTCTCAAAAGTAATAATGAACAAAATCCAACTGCCAAAATAATATCCAATAAGACCCAGACTGTCCAACTACATAATCAGTCTACCGGGTACCACTATAGTTGTGACGCCCCACTTCCCAGGGGGTCACCCATCCTAGAACTACTCTAGCTCTAGCACGCTTAACTCTCATGTTCCTCTTGGATCTTGCTACCATCCAAAATGCTATAGCCGGGTTAGAGATTTAGTCCTATTATATCATTTATATAGAGGACTAATCCAAATTCCGGGGGTGTCACATTCTTCCCCCCTTTAAGCCCTGACGTCCACGTCAGGCTCAAGCACACTCACAAGCACCAGGCGATGTGAGACTCGTCTCGCTAGCCTTAGCCGACCTTGTGAGGAGCTGCACTCCACTCACAACGGTCATTAGCCGGGGAGCCTCGCTCTACCCGCTATATAACCCTGGCTCAGCCGAGACTCATCTCACATTTCCGGCTGGTGAATGGCTCTGATACCAACTGTGACGCCCCACTTCCCAGGGGGGTCACCCATCCTAGAACTACTCTAGCTCTAGCACGCTTAACTCTCATGTTCCTCTTGGATCTTGCTACCATCCAAAATGCTATAGCCGGGTTAGAGATTTAGTCCTATTATATCATTTATATAGAGGACTAATCCAAATTCCGGGGGTGTCACAATATCGATCTCTTGGAAGAGCAACTAAATCATCATCTCTTAATGGATAACCAGTTGAATCCCTTATTTTCTCAAAATCCATCTTTTGAGGAACAACACTCCCACTAGCTTCAGAATCCTCAAGAAACTTGGCATCAACTATCTTGGATGAGTAATTTGGACAATAAAATCTGAATTCTTTGGAGTTTACCACATAAGTAATGAGTATCCACTGACTGTTCGGGAGTTCAACGTTTTTTATATGTGGGTTATAAAACCCTTACCTCGACTGGACATCCCCTTATAGGCAGTGATTTAAACTAGACTTCCACCCTTTTCGTAACTCAAACGAGTTTTGGAAACAGCCTTTGATAGATCCTACTAAAATATACACCGTTGTCTTTATGTGCTTCACTCCAAGAGATGATGAAAGACAAGAGTTGTTATCATACTCCTTACCATATCCATAAGTGTTCTATTCCTTCTTTCGACAACGTCATTTTGTTGGGGCGTGCCAGGCATCGTAACTGAGCAATGATACATTCACTTTCGAGGAATTGAGCAAACCGCGCACCGCATTTTACCTTAATCCGTATTCCTTCCATAGTACTCACACCCCCTCCTGTCGGACCTCACATCTTGATTTTTCTCCTATCCTATTGTTTTTCTATCTCAACCTTATAAGCTTTGAACGCATTGAGTGCTTCAGCTTTTTCAAATAAGAGATGGAGATACATGTATTTAGAGTGGTCATCAAAGAATGAGATAAAATATCTCTGACCATTGAAATAGGGAATAGGAAAAGGTCACAGATATCTTTTTATAATCTCAAAAATTTCACACTCCTTGCACCTTTAGTTGTATTTGTGTTGGTATGCTTTTCTTTTATGCATTCCACACAATACCAAAATCGGTAAGTCAGATCTTTTAGAATCTTTTCTTTCACCAATCGCTTTATTCTCTCTAAAGAAAATGAGCTAAACGCTTGTGCCACAAAAGAGGAGTTTTTCTTAAGAATGTTTCTTTTAATACCATTCTATGATTAACATTAAAGTTATTTTCAAAGAGTGACTCAATTAAATTTGTACAATCATCTACCAAACAACCATTGCCAACATTAACATTATCAGAGAAGATAGTAAAAATTTATTTTCAAATAAAAACTTAAAATATCTTTATTTCTCAGTTTAGAAATGAAACTAAATTTCTAAAAAATCTAGGAACATAAAAAGTACCTCAAGTTTCAAGTACAAAATCAGTGCTAAGTTCTAAAATAAGTTTCCTACCGTTTCGACTGGAGATGTATTTCTTTCTCCCTAAATTAAAATCCTTTTCATTTGGGTTCAACATCTTTATTTGTGAAAACCTGCATGGTATTTGAGATATGTACAGTAGTGCAGAGTCAATCCACCATTATTTTAGGAATATTAACTAAATGAGATTCATAACTAATATAGATAGTTTCAATATCTTTCTTTTCGAGCCAAGCTTTATACTTCAAGCAGTCTCTTTTCATGTGCCCTTTTTTCTTACAGAAGTAACGTTGATTCTTTTTACCAGAATTCTTTATTGGCAATTGTACATGTTGATTTTTTTGAATTGGAGGCACTCTTGCCTCTCTTTTTTTTTTCTTTTTGCGTTGAGTAGCCAATTGACAGATTCTGTCATAATTTTTTCGGTTCTCTTACTTAGTCTCTCCTCTTCTTGAACACACATGGTCAGTAATTCATTTATTGACCATTCATCTTTATGTGTGTTGTAGGAAATTTTAAAGGGGTCAAACTCAAATGGTAATGAGTCTAGAATCATATGGACTAAAAAGGCGTCGGAGATCTCAACTTTTAAAACTTTTAGTTGAGCTGCTATGTTCCGCATCTCCATGATATGCTTACGCACACCTTTGGTTCATCAACGTGCTGGCCAAAGCTTTATCGGAGCTAACAAATTACTCCTCAATGGATTTTAGGTAATCCTTGATTTTATCACATTCTGGGATTGATCCCATTATGCTTTTTAACATTCTAGACTTTATGAGTATCAAACTTAAGCGGTTGGATCGCTCCCAATTATTCTGCGCGGATTCCTGCTGTGAAGTTATTGGTCCCACTATCTTAGGCGGTTCCTCAACGCGCTAAGCCAAGTCAAGAATCATATAACCCAAAATAAAAAAGAATGCTTTCTTTCCAATCAGAATAGTTGTTCCCAGTAAGTATAGGAATACGAGAAACATTACTAAGAAATGCAGTAGAGGAAGAAGCTGCAACAATAAAATAAATATTAAACTTTATTGCATACTATGAGACAATAATCTTTAAATTAGATAAATTCAACCTTCCTGTAGGTAGAGACACTACATGCATAGAATTTATCTACTTTAATAATAAGACTAGCGGAAAACTAATTCCTAAATAACTTGATTTCTGTACCTGTGAGTAAAAGAAAACTTGTTATTTAGAAATTCATTCCACTATCCTATTCGAGTCAAAATAAAAAAAAAACTTATAATTTTATTTAACTGCAATAGTTAAACTTTAATTCAATACCAAAAATCTTTATGTGTTCTTTTTTATTTGCAGAATACTGTGGCAAGTCCCAAATATAATAAAAAATACAAATAACTTTATATAATAGTGAATAATTATTAAAATTAAATTAAAAATTTATAAGAATTTTCGGCTTAATCTTAAATTCAATGTCATTTTATAAAAATACCGTAAACGATCATATACTATGACTAGAATGTTGTGGCTACTTCTAAATATAGTTGATCTAACAAATCTTTATATGACATCAAATGACCCAATATTTCATATTATTTCTAAACGCAGCGGAAAGAATAAAAATAAAAATATACAACTCTATGTGACTCAAAATTTATAAACGGTATGAAATCTATAAAAACACTACTCTAAATTTTCATGATTATCGTATGTGTGTTTAAAATAAAAATTAAACTAAACACACTATTTTATAGTCATGAATAAATAAATAAATGAGTAGTACAAAAATCATATATAACTTAAACCAAACATCAGATATAATTTTGATATAGATTTCTTTTATAATATTGATTAGTCACGATATAAAAATATTATATTCTCTTTTTTTCTTTTAAATAATAATAATATAATAATAATAATCATAGCACAATTTTCCTTTTTCGGGTCAAAATGCAACATGGGCTACCAAGTGCAGCTCCAAAAAGCTGC
>CM054950.1:13236833-13304333 GCA_029168755.2 Tillandsia fasciculata
AGAAGTTCTAGATAAGCTTATGAGCAGACAGCAAGTGCGTAAGCATCAAAACAAACTAAATGCATTTGAGAAGTTAAGGAAAATAACATGCATGATGATTCCCATTTCTGTCAAATGTGGCAAAAGGAACATATACTTACAGCAGAAAACATCTTTAAAAAGTCACTAAATCGCCGAAGCACTCCGTGGCTTGAGCTAACCCCTTCCGGAGATTGTATATTAATATGAATCCTGTAAAACTGACCTTTATGTATGTTAAAAGAGCACTACTGAGCTGAAATTACAACACAAAGTTTCAGGTTACTTTCTCCATAACAAAATAGAAATGGCTATCATCAACTCTTTCATGGGGGGTAAATGATAAAGAATCCAAGATTAGCAATCTTTTATGACAAATTCCATTATAAACTGCATAATCCAACATCCCAAAAAATAATACAATAATGTGGAAACCACTCTTTAGAAGATTCCGAAAGTGAGACAATTTGGGCAGAATTCTTCACTAAAGAATAACTTCACAACTGTGCAGCTCTTAGTGGCATGGCAAAGGATGATCTGAACTTCCACCATACATAGAAGTGCATGTACTTAATCAGAACCTGCAACACCTTTTACCATCTCATTGTAACCATCTAACACTAAAGAGAGACAAAAAAGAGGGGGAAAGGAGGACAATAGAACCTTCAAAATTTTAAACTAACGCAACAAACTTTAATTAAAAATGTTAAGTCATAAAAGATAAGGAACACGCAAGTAATTTTCAATATATATTTTGCTCAGACTCTCTATTAAGCAAATATTTTTATACTATACTAAAATCCTTCATTTTTTTTTCCTGATCCAACTATAAGCCAAAAAAATACGGGCTACAACACAGAGGGAAGTAGAAGGTTGCCTACAAAGTAGGCCATCCAATATCTACAACATAGAGAAAGTAGAAAGTTGCCTACAAAGTAGACCATCCAATATCTAATTGTCATCGATTTATAGTTTAGAATCCGAGATTGGTCACAAAGAATTCAACATTGTAGGGGTAGATCATCATAGCATATACTAAAGCCAATATACGTAAGTTCAAAATCTGATTAAAACACCAATTGGGCACATAAAAAGCAATAGTAGAGCAGACTATACATGAGAAAATTATTATATTGTGAACTGAAATTGCATTAATACTGAAATAATATAAACAAATACAATATTCTTATAAGATGCTCAACTCATGAACCTAGTCATGCTAAGGTATTCCTTATTACACCATTTAAATATTCAGAATTCGACAGTACACCATTTGTCTAGGTATCCCTTATTACACCATTTAAAGTACTTTAGATATTTAATCATACTTTAAATACCTGTTTAGGTATTCCTTATTACACCATTTGCTTACAGATATACTTTTAGACGTACAATTTTACCTCATTCTATTCAACGAAATATGTGGGATGCATAATGTAGGTTTAACATAATCATTGTTTAGTTTCCAATATAATTACATCTCCTACATGCAGGTTAAGCAAGAACAATAAAAGAAAATGGAAAAATCATATGAACATTCGTAATTCCTCAGTGTTAAATTCAGATTTTAGGCGCTAATTATAACCATTCAGAGATTTCATAGACATAAAAGAGGAATTTGCCATTTTTAGTACTTTTAACCCATATCAATTGCAAATCCAACAACGAAATGAAGTGAAGCTCTACGGACACCTTCCCACTATCCCAAACTAGCAGGAAATGTCAACAAAATCTCCAAATTTCAGCAATAACTTTGTTAGGAAAATTTAAATAAAAAATCTAACGAAACTCCATTTCGACTCTAAAAATCCAACGAAAATCTAAATTTAACCAACTTACCTCACAATCTAGCTGGGAGAAGGTATCAAATAGATGACCTCACAACCCAGCTGGGAGAAGGTATCAAATAGATGAAGCGACAATATGTGAACCAACAATGTTTTAGGTATCTATTATCACCTTACCAACCAAAGCAGGGCACAAAGAACCGGCACCGAACACCAAGATAGAAGGAAGAAGGAAGGACGTACCATGTATGCAAGATAGAAAGGAGAAGAAAACCCGGAGCTCTAGGATTCATCAGCGGCGGCGGCGGAGACGGTGAGGGAGGAGGGGAGCGTCGCCGCGCGGTGTAGGGAAGCGGCGGATGAGAAGGGAGAAGGGGAGGGAGAGGAAGCGGAGGGGTCGAGGAGGGAGAGAGGAGAAAAGGAGAGCGGGGGGAAAAGGCGGAGAGAGGAGAAAAGGAGAAGAGAGCCTGCTGAGCTGCGGGAGTTGTTGGAAGAAGAGAGGACTCACCGTACGATGGCAGAGGGGGCATCATTGCTCCACATGTGGGAGTTTCCTGCGGGCAAGGAAGAGAAGCCATGGGGGCATCATTGCTCCACATGCGAGAGGTTTCCTGCGGGCAAGCAAGAAGCCAAAGCCATGTGGGAGGACTTTGGGGGGGGGGGGGAGAACAACATATCAACAAATCTGAGAAGCCGACACGTTAGCACTCTAATATCCGAGAAGCCGACACATGGCCACAGTAGAACTGAAAATTTATTCTCTTTATTTATATATATATATATATATAGGGGCAATTTCCTACGTACCCCTAAAAATTTTCCCTGTTTTTAGATTTACCCCTCTTAGAAGGCTAATATTAAAACTACCCTTCTTACGTTCCAACTTCTTTCCAAAATAACCCCCTGAAGTAAAACTCTGTTAGTGTACCGTTTGAAACTGCCGTTATCTGTGTGTAATTACTATTTTATCCTTTCAAATATACTCTAAACCCTAAACCCTAAAACCCTAAACCCCTAAACCCTAAAACCCTAAACCTTAAACCCTAAACCCTAAAACCCTCAACCCTAAACCCTAAAACCCTAAAAAATCCTAAACCCTAAACCCTAAAACCCTAGAACCCTAAAAAACCCTAAACCCTAAACCCTAAAACCCTAAACCCTAAAAATTCTAAAACCTAAAAAATCCTAAACCCTAAACCCTAAACCCTAAACCGGGGCAAAATAGGTATATCTGATAGTTTTCAACTCCGATTATTATTTAACTCTAGTTTAACCCTAGTTAACTTAACAAAGGGAAACGGTAGGGGTATTTTTAATAACGGTGGAACGTATGAAGGGTATATTGGAAAGAAAAAAATAAGAGGGGTTAATCAGATATTTCTTCATATTTCAGGGGTACACATGCAATTATCCCATATATATATATATAGAATTAGGCTAGAATACTATCGATAGCACCAAACCATTGGTGCTATCAAGTTTTTAGCCGTTGGATGAAAAAATATGCGGTTGGGATTATAGTGGTCCCTAGGGTTTACTAGGTGGTTGGTTGAATAGTAAAAATTTTAGGGGACAACTATAATCCCAACCGGATATCTTTTCATCCAACGACTGAAAACTTGATAGCACTAATTATTTGGTGCTATCGATAGTATTCTAGCCGGACTATATATATATATATATATATATATATATATATATAATATATATATATATTATATATATATATATATATAGAGGATGTTCATTCCAACCTCCGAAAACTAGAATTTACTCATTTGTCTTATTAATTATTTTTTAATATTATTTTTTTTTAAAAAAAATTGAACTCTACGATTATGGGGTTAAAATGTACGCCTAGTATAAATATTAAATTTATTTATAATTTATAAATAAATAGCTAACCTATTAATTTTAAAATTTATTCTAAATATTAAATTTATTTATAATTTATAAATAGATAGCTAACCTAAACTAGTTATTTGTTATTATATTTTTTTATCTAAACCAAACATACTCCAAAGTATTCAGCTGCTGACGCTGCAGAGTTCACATTTCAGACGGCAGACTAAAGCGCCAAAATTAGCTGCCGACCGCCTAAAGAAATAATGGGTTAATTTTATATGCATTTTTGTAAATTTATCGGATAACACATATATTTTTATAAAATTTAATTTTTTATATTTATTTTTAAAAAAATTTAATGTTATTTATATATATATTCATATCGTCAATCTTCGTTAGAAAAATATAATTAATCATAAGTTAAATATTTAATTTTAATTAGTTAGTGAGATAAATTTATCTTTTTATTTTTTCAAGTATTTTTATATTATTTTAACAGTTAGAATTTTTAGAGGGATATTTGAAAAGACAAAACTGACATTATATATATATAAATTAAAAAATAAACAGTAAATTTACGGTAATAAATAATTTAAAATTTTTGAAAGAATAAATATAAAAAATTAAATTTTGTAGAAATATATCTGCTATTCGATATATTTAAGCGTAGAGCTATTATACTTATACTTTTATGAGTATAAATTCTTATACTTTTATGAGTATAAATTCTTTTATACTTATAGCTTTTCTGTCCTTGAATAAAGGATGTGCGGTTAAAATTGTAATGATCCTCTTAAAATTTAGTGATTTATTAATAAAATAATATAAATTTTAAAAATTATTATAATCTTAATTATATATTTTTTCATCAAAAAAATAAAAATTGATAAGTATAAAAAAAAAAATTTATTAATAAAAGTATACTAGTGAGATTCATGTTTACAGAAAGCTATATAAAATTAATCTAAAAAATAATTATCTGTCTATAATCCAAAACGCCAATCGCCGCACGCCTCGTTCCCCCCGTAAATTTCCTCTTTTTATCTCCTCTCTCTCTCTCGTTGTCACTTTTCATGAGATGGGGGATTCGGGAGAGAAGCTCACTCTCTACTCCTACTGGCGCAGCTCCTGCTCTCACCGAACCCGCATCGCCCTCAATCTCAAAGGTTTTGTTTTTTTTTTTTTTGTTTTTTTTCTTTTCTTTTTTTTTTTTCCAAATAATTCAAACATTTATTAGTTTTAGTTCCTAATTTCACTTTAGTTGCTATGTTTCGAAAAGGTGTTAAGATGCTCAAATCAAATGAATTAAAATATTAGATTGTAAAGCTAAAACTTTTAAAAATTAGGCTCTATCCCAGTAATTTTATCAATTCAGTAAATATTTGTTGAAATATTAAAAACACCTTGTTTTATATAATTTCGTTTTGAATTTGAGTCTGACGAGACGAGCCTCCTAGCTTAATTAATTTTTTCTTGTTTAATTCAAGTCTACATTTTTGCCTATAAAAAGTATTAAGGCCAGACGTAAAAGTGTTGAATATTAAAACACGGTTCTCTAATTAGGCTGCGTTTGGTTCGGGGATAAAAAAAATTTAGTTATACCGGGGATAGGTATAAGTTATGGTATTAGCAGGAACTAGTGTAAATTTGTTTGGTTGGGTTTAAAAGTTATACCGGGTATAAAGAAAATTGTGTTTGGTAAGTTAAAGAGGAATAAAAAAATAAAGAGAACTAAAATTTTAATTTATGATTAAAATTTTACTGATATACTTTTAAATATTTAATTTAAAATATTTATTAAAAAAATTATTAAAATTTATATTTTACTTATATATAAAAAAAATTATTAAAAAAATTTATCATATAATTTATTAAAATCATATGATAAATTTATTAAAAATTAAAGTTAAAAATTTTAAAAACTATAAAATTTAAAATTTAAAATTTAAAAATTTATAAATGTTAAAATTTTTAATTTTAATTGTCTTAAATAATTAGTTAATTATCTAAATACTTAAATAATTAGTTAATAAAATAATTAAATTAATTAAAATATTGGATTAATTAAAGAGTTAAAACAATAATTAAAATTATATTAATTTAATTAAGCTTATTCTTAAATGGGAACAAGTCTTGTTCCAGGAAAAGACTGGAATAGTAATTACAGTCTTATACCAGTTTATTCCAGAAAGACGAGAACAGCTGTTCCCACCCCTGCTTAATAGCGTTTGGGTATAACTGGGGGGGATAAGTCCTTATCCCCCCTTATTCTGCTCACCAAACGGAGCCTAATAACTTAAACTATTAGGCCCCGTTTGGTTCGGGGATAAATTTCTGAGGTATAAATTTTTTTATAACTGAAATAGCTTGCTATTCCGGGATAAAGAAGTATAAAAGTTAAATTGCGTTTGGTTGAAAAGTTGGTATTCTTTGGAATAGCTAAAATTGTGTTTGGTTAAAATTATGGAATAGTGGAGAATAGTGGAAAAAGAAGATAGATATTTTTTCAAAATGCCAACTTTGCCCTTATCTTTTTTTATAGGCAAATTAATTTTAAAATTATATTTAATTTGAAGCACTTTAATTATAAGTAATAAATTATATCTTACATAAAAAAAATAATAATTTTTATTTTATAGTATATTATAGTAAATGCAAAATTCAAGTTTTAGATAGCTATAGATTGGAAATGAAAGTGCAAATTTAAAAAATCAGAGTTCACATAACAGGAATTAGAAAAAAATCATAGTTCATATAGCCTGAAGTTCAATGATAATCACATAGCCGCATGATCAAAGATAATGCAGAAAATGACATAGCCGCAAGTTCAATGATAATGCAGTTTCACATATCCTGTAGTTCAAAGTAAATCACAGATCCTCAAGTTCAAAGTAAGTCACATAGCCTGCAGTTTAATGAAAATCACATAGCCGCAAGTTCAAAATTAATGCAGAAAATCAGATAGTCGCAAGTTTAATGATAATGCAGTTTCACATAGCCTCAAGTTCAAAGTAAATCACAGATCCTCAAGTTCAAAGTAAGTCACATAGCCTGAAGTTTAATGAAAATCACATAGCTGCAAGTTCAAAAATAATGCAGTTTCACATAGCCTCAAGTTCAATGATAATGCAAAATCACATAGCCCAAAAGATCACAGATAATGCAGATTCACATATACTCAAGTTCAATGATAATGCAGTTTCACATAGCCTCAATTTCTAAGTCAATCACATAGCCACAGGCTGGAAGTAAAGGTGCAAACATAAAAATTCAAGACTTCACATAGCATTAGATTGGAAATAAAGGTAAAGCAATGAAATACATAGTCACAGAGTGACCAAACATTCAATGTCACTTTCTAACAATTCTAATTTGTACATTAATTTAAAAAGCATATATAAATTCGTCAAGTTCAATAAATGAAAAAAAAACATGACATCATCTCGAATATGCTCCCCTATCTTCTATTCCACAGTTGCTCGGTGATCTTTGTGCGAAGGATGTCGCCTCGACGAAACTCATCATGGCCAACTAACTGTATCGGATCATCATCTTGCTCATCAACAAAGTCTGGTTCCATTTGCATGTTGAAATACCTATCACCCCCTTGGTGTCTCTTGATGAAATTATGTATCACACAGCATGCAAGAGCAATACGACATTGCACTTTGTAAGGAAAAGGTGTTGCTTGGCGGAGGACCTTGAACCGCCTCTTGAGTATCCCAAAAGCTTTCTCAACAACATTCCGCAATTGGGCATGCCGATGATTATACAAATCTTTAGGTCCTCGATGCCTTCGGGCCTGTGCATTAACATCGAATTGGCTTAAGTGGTATCGTTCCCCTCTATAGGGCGCAAGAAATCGATCAGTGTTGGCATAGCCTGAATCGACTAAATAAAATTTTCCTACACAAGAACATAAAACAAATTTCAATTAAATATTGATAATGAATCGCATAGTAAATGTAATGTATTCGAAGACTATGTTACCTTCTGGGACTGTAAAACCACCACTCTCGCAACACCATCGCATCACCCTCATATCTGCTGCAGAGCCCTCCCAACCAGTGCACACAAAAAGAAATTGGTGGTCGAATGAACATGCTGCCATCATGTTCTGAGATGTAAAACCTTTTCGACAGCAATATCTTGGTTGCTTATTCTTTCGTACAACCACCGGTATGTGTGTCCCATCGACCGCACCAATAGCATTCTATATTTAAGTGTTCGAAGTAAACATAAATAGAATGAGACAACTTCAAGTCATAAAGTAAAAAATCACAGCAGTTAAGTCGAAAATGACTATAGTATTAACCTTGAAAGGATGGAAGATTGGATTATCTTTTACTCGTGGGTGAACTCCTACGTTTGTTTGCGGTAGTTGGATATAATCCTGTCTAAGTTCCACCACCCCACGCAACACATTGTTAAAATACCGACTTATCGTTTCTCCTGAATGTTGAAAAGTTTCAGACAGGACTCGGTTTGCCACGCCATGGCCTATACCAAATAAGAAAATACCAAGTTGTTCATCAACCGTTAAATGCCTAGTGCCTTTTATTAAGCCCCTCCCTACTAATTCATCCCGAAGCCTAATGAACATGGTATTTGTCATCCTGAAATGTTGGTAACCTCTATCAGGATGTCCATTCAACATGTCATTAATAAGTTGATGGCCAGTGAATGGCCGTGTTCGACATGGTCGTTTGTACATAGTGTTTGAGAATGAATAGTCATCCTCATTAAACAGCAATTCTTGTACGTCCTCCCAATAGTCTTCTTCCTCGTCTAAGAATGTCATGAGCTCGGCAACAAGTGGGGAGGAGAAATTTAGCTGGTTGATTGTCGTAGTCATTGAAAATCTACAATTCATTTCATCACACATTTTATAGGCATCGGTTGGCAGTAAAGGTAAAGCAATAAAATAACTATAGTCTTCACATAGCGTTATGTTGGAAGTAAATCTTTAGTAAGGAAAATTGTAAAAGTTCACATAGCTGCATGTTCTAATGTAAGCTAAAGCAAGAAAAAATAAATAAATGTTCATATATCAGGTAGGCAGTAACAGTTAAGTAATATCAAATATATCAGGTTGGAAGTAATGGTAAAGTATGAACATAAAAAAAAAGGTTGGAAGTAACATAGCTGCAGGTTGGAAGTAAAGTTCTTTTGATGAGCAGTTCGTACAGGGCTCATGGTGGATGCTGGCTGCAATTGGCTCAGGTCTCAAGGGTGGCATGTATAAATGATGGCTGCAGCTGCATAATTGTATCTGCCCCCCATACCATTCAGATTTGCTGCTCTTGATGTCATCATTGCCAAATTGGGTAACCAGTTCAAAGCGACGATTGAAGTTTAATAGGCAACAAGATTTCCGATGAGTTGGCTCAGATGTCAAGAGTAGCAATACTAAATGGTGGATGCAGGTCCATAATATTAGTTGCCCCCCATACCATTCAGACTTGTCGTTCTTGATATCATCATTGCCAACTTGATGCTATGTGATTTACTTTGAACTTGAGGCTATGTGAAACTGCATTATCTTTGAACTTGCGGCTATGTGAATTTGGCATTATCTTTGATCTTGAGGCTATGTGATTTTTGCTGTATCTTTGAACTTGAGGCTATGTGATTTACTTTGAACTTGAGGCTATTTGATTTTGCATTATCATTGAACTTGAGGCTATGTAATTACATAGCTTCATGTTTACAGTTGCAGGTTCTAAAGGAAGTCAAAGCAAGAACAAGTTGACAGAAAACATTTACATAGCCTCAAGTTTATAGTTTGCATAGCATCTACTTCACACAGCATGAAGTTGAAATATTATGCTAAATCACTTTGCAAAGGGATAATCTGTATGTGCCAAATTAATCACATAGCCTGAAGTTTACAGTTGCAGGTTGTAAAGAAAGCCAAAGCATGAACAAGTTGACAGAAAATATTTACATAGCCTCAAGTTCACAGTTCACACAGCCTCTACCTCACATAGCTGCAAGATGAAATAAATAATATAATCACATACCTTTGCCTTGGAAGTAAAAGCAAAAGAAGTTTAGATGCGCCGAGTCAAGTTAAATAGGCAACAATAATTCCGATGATTTGGCTCAGGTGTCAAGAGTGGCGAGTGTACATGGTAGATCTTGATGCATAATGGTATTTGCCCCCCCATACCATTCGCATATGTCACTCTTGATGTCATCATCGCCATTTTCTGAAACCGATTTGATAAGCCACGATTCAAGTTAAATAGGCAACAATAATTCCGATGATTTGGCTCAACTGTCAAGAGTGGCGAGTGTACATGGTAGCTCTTGATGCATAATGGTATTTGCCCCCCCATACCATTCGCATATGTCACTCTTGATGTCATCATCAGCCATTTTCTGAAACCGATTTGATAAGCCACGATCCAAGTTAAATAGGCAACAATAATTTCGATGATTTGGCTCAACTGTCAAGAGTGGCGAGTGTACATGGTAGCTCTTGATGCATAATGGTATTTGCCCCCCCATACCATTCGCATATGTCACTCTTGATGTCATCATCGCCATTTTCTGAAACCGATTTGATAAGCCACGATTCAAGTTAAATAGGCAACAATAATTCCGATTATTTGGCTCAGCTGTCAAGAGTGGCGAGTGTACATGGTAGCTCTTGATGCATAATGGTATTTGCCCCCCCATACCATTCGCATATGTCACTCTTGATGTCATCATCGCCATTTTCCGCAACCGATTTGATAAGCCACGATTCAAGTTAAATAGGCAACAATAATTCCGATGATTTGGCTCAACTGTTAAGAGTGGCGAGTGTACATGGTAGCTCTTGATGCATAATGGTATTTGCCCCCCCATACCTTTCGCATATGTCACTCTTGATGTCATCATCGCCATTTTTCGCAACTGATTTGATAAGCGACGAGTCAAGTTAAATAGGCAGCAAGATTTCCGATGAGTTGGCTCAGGTGTAATGGTGGCTGCAGGTGCATAATGGTATCTGCCCCCCATACCATTCACACTTTGCGCTACCTGCAGTTCATAGCGACGAGTCAAGTTCATTAGGCAGCAACCAACATTTGTTTGTACCAACGAAAAAAAGAACAAATGCTCATATACCAACCAAAATATCCAAGTATATATAGCTACAGTTTGGAAGTTAAGATGCAAACAAAAATAATCTGAGTTCGCATAGCCTCAAGTTCAAAGTCATTCACATAGCCTGAAGTTCAATGAAAATCACATAGCCGCAAGATCATATATAATGCAGTTTCAGATAGCATCAAGTTCAATGATAATGCAGTATCACATAGAGGCTCTAGTTCAAAGTCAATCACATAGTCTCACGCGGAAGCAAGATCTGGAAGAGATCTTGCACAATGGTGGTTGCAGTTGAGAGATCTTCCAAAATCCACCTATCACTTTATAGAGGGAGGAGTTGAGAGGAGAGAGCCTCGGATCTCATCCAAGCGACACAAAAAGGGCAGAATCGAAGCGACATGAAAGGGCAGAGTCGACGGCGCAATCGAAGCGACACCAAAGCGTAAAGTGGGTGCCTCGGATCTCATCGTAGGATCTCCATCATGATGGCTTAGCACCGATTGAGCAGGCTCATTGATGGCTTAGCACCGGTTGAGGGAGAAGGTGAGGGGAGAATAAGAGGTGAGGGGAGAAGGTTTCGAGGAGATGGGAAGGGCGGTAGGTGGGAACCATAAATCCCATTCACTGCCCAGCGTCGGTTGAGAGAGCGGCCGAGAGGGAGAGGGTGAGAGGAGGAAGACGAAGGATTCGAGGAGGATGCCATTCAATGCCGAGCTCGTCGATGGAGGGAGAGAAGAGGATGCCAGCTATGGAGGAGATGGGAGGGGAGAGGAGATGGGAGGGCAGTGGGTGGGAAAAGTAAATTCCCATCCACTGCCCCCGGGATAAATCCCTATTCCGGGGGGGTGGGGGGATAAATCTTAACGGGTTATCCTAGGATAACCCGTTAAGAAGGGGATAAAATAAAATTTTATCCCCTGTCTTTTTTACATGTTGTTTGGCAAGAATAAGGGGATAAAGGGGGTTATTCCCCCTTTATCCCCCAACCAAGCGCTGCCTTAGGGTTTAATCAACTTAATCAGCTTGGCGCGTGACTATATATTTTACCGAACGATATCACGAAAAATATAAATATGAATCATAGGGTATTCAAATGATATAGTTAAAATTACAGCATACTAAAGTAGAAATATAATAAATCAAATTGAGAGTATTAATTTGAAGTTTTTTCAAAAAAGTTTTATGATCATGTATAGTTTTTTCTGTTATGAGGATCCACCTTTTATGTTTTGTACAAGTTTTTCTGCTTTCTCATACTAATTACTTAATACGAAAACAATTTATAAGTAGTCTCACAGTAATAGTGTATAAGTTAAAAAGGCCTAAGTGAGTGAGTGCTAATTTACTTATTATTATTATTATTATTATTATTATTATTATTATTTATGATTGCAATTTAAGACTAAGCTTTTAGTCCCCCTTTAAAGTGCATGCTCGCATCTTTCATTTGTTAGAATAATGCATTCCACTTATAAGCCAATTTTATTATATTTTAATTAAGACGGTAATTCAAATTAATTGCGAACAAATTATAGCATTTTTAGCTAGGTCTCTTATCATATTTTTCATCTATCAATTAATTCATGCTTCTTCTGCATGTATAAGAATCTTTTTGTGTGATTGAAGGTTAGGAGTTTGAAGTTTACTTCTTGAAAGATCTCGACATTTATAATCTGAACAGTACATAATTTCACTTACGAGATGATTTATTTTATTTAAAAATAATAATTTGTATGACAGAGTATAGTATTCGAGTCTAAACATTTGACCCAATTAGCTTCTTGAATAAATAAAAAAGATATACGCAATAAGATGTCAATGCATCCAAACAAGATCTTTTCTAAATAGAAAAGATGTGCTGAATTAGATATCTAAGCATGCAAATAAATAATTGTGAATAGAAATTGCTTAAGTTTAGAGGAAAAGAATATTCTTATTCGATTTTAAATTCAACATTTAGTAGGAGATTAAACTAATATATATATATATATATATATATATATATATATATATATATATATATATATTAGTTTCTAGAGCTCTCATCTTGCTGATTCACTCACTCTCTCTCTCTCTCTCTCTCTCTCTCTCTCTCTCTCTCTCTCTCTTCACAACCCAAAATGTTATTCCTCTTCTTTTACTGTGAATCACAAGCTTAATTAGTGTGACATAGTGCCCAAAGAGCACAGCACAAGCTAGGGCACGTAAAAGGTTACATGGCCCATGAAAAGAATGGGTAAGAATTAAAGAAAAAGAGGGGGAAAAGAAAAGTGTACTTAATTGCTTTGGACAGTTGAAAATTTGAAAAATCATTCCAACTTCCACACTAAAAATTAAAGGTGATCGAGTAATTAAATAATGTGATAATGAAGTTCGATCAGCAAATTAGTATTTTGCCATTCTATGATTTAAAAAGTTTCGCTATGTACGTACTTATAAGTTTTTACTTGTTTTACTGTACTGATCAGAATAGCAGCATAATCTCTAGCTTTTACAAATTACTGAATTACAAGGTCTTATATTTTACAAATTTCAGTGTCCGATGCAATATAATAATTTACTAACATAAAAGTTGCACTTTATCATCCTATGATTTATAAGAATGTAATATTTTACTATCCTATTTAATAGCAGCACCTTAGAATAAAACAAAAACAAAATGTTACGTAGTAAAGTTTTTAAACCATGCACTAGATGACAAAATATAAATGTGTTAAACTGCAAAAAGTTAGTCATACGTACCTACTGTAAGGATACATTTAAGGTTCGCTAACAGAATCAATTTTTGGGCTGAGTCATAAAAATGACATATGTAATAGGAAACAGATAATTCACGGCACTCATATATTCTTGAAAAAAAAAAGCAACATTTTCATTCCATGATCTATGGAAATTTCTTAATGATATATATAGTATCGACTATGCAAATTCGATTCGTATTTAATTTTGAAGGTGGGCATATATAGCATTACACTTGAGCAACATAGGAAATTAATGAGGCCACTACATAGAGTGTTTTCTAAGCTAACAAACCCTAGCCCTTTCTACATAAGGAAAAGTTAGTATCACATGCCATTTGGACCCATTCCAATAGCTAAGGAATTATAAGGTTTGAGGTATATATATATATATATATATATATATATATATGCCTTTGATATGTAGGTTTTATTGTTCTTGTGATAACTATTGGAGCAAGAAAAATTAATTTACATGAGAGGTGGATGGAAAGGAATGGAGAAGATGAGGGGCCAAAGTGCTCTCCTTTTGGAGAGCAATGCTAACCTATTTTCTTGCCACTTTTACCTATAATGTCATGAAGTAGAAAGTAATTAATACATGAAAAGTAATTATGAGAAGGACAATAATTAATGGCTAGGTCAAACTGTTTAAGGGAGCGAAGATAAGTTTTACTGAACAATTGTAAGACTAGGAGCATATACAGTTGAACCTACGAAAGTGCTATTTCAGTAGATTTATTCAGAGAAACGCATGAGACATGTTTTATAACTAAGCTCTTTATGTACGGTAATTCAAAAAATGTGAGAAAGAAATTAATAATGTACAATCACTTTAATTCAGATCTTTTAAAATATTATGCTTATATATTACTTGATGTATCCCATATGTAATGTTGGATATTCTAATTGATTTATTTACGTGACTAACTCAAAATATCATATGAGTATGCTAATACATCAGCAATTAGTACACACAAGACCATGATAGGCGGAACCCAGAACATTTCACTTCCTACTTTTGAGAAATTCTTAGAAGAGTGAAGCAGCACCCATGATCATGGCTTTAGACCAATTACAATTGGATAGTTTAAAGAATCTTGGCTCTAGGGTTTTTTTGGTGGGCAAGTGGAAAGGTCCCTCTCATCAAAGACAAATGTGCCTCTTGTGGTCCAAATTGGCTTTACATCTCCAAGTCACCATGCATTTATATGTACTTGGATTTGTCCCTCTGCATAATTATTATGGACATATTATATTTCTTTTTATGAGTTTATTCTTACAACAGAAGGGGAAAATAAATTAAGGCATTTTAGTTATGTTGACCTTAATTACATGTTTGAGGAAGATCTACTAGTGATATAAAGGTGCTTCCTTTTCCTTTCCCCCACCCCTCCTATTTTTCTCTACCATGAGCAAATTTTGTGTGTTTTAATAAACCATTTTTTATTATTTCAAACTGGTAGTTCAAAATTCCAACATAATTTCTCTCTTGAAAGAAATTATGTTGGAATTCCAACATAAGTTCTTATAAAATCTTCACTTCGAAAAACGTACGACTCAAAATCAAAATAAATAAAAGTGAAAATGACATCAACGAAACCAAAATAAATAAATAAATAAATAAATAAATAAATAAATAAGCAAGGGTCTATTAATTTCAAAATGGAATATGGTGAGGGGAATCTCCAAAGACTCAATTTTTTTTTTTCACTTGGAAATTAAGAATGTAACTTTGCAGTAAAGGAGCCACTCTTCTTCTTCTATTTCTTCTCCTTCAACTCAAGATCTACTTCTTTTTTTGTTGTTGTTGTTGTTGTTGGAGGAGGAGGATAAAACTAATTGGCTTTTGGCTTTTGGTGCTTTAGGACACCTGGAAAGTGAGCATTGTATTTGAATAACCTATCCCATTGTCATGGCTATAGATATATAGTTGTTATCCTTGTTGCCAAATAATATGGAATCAAATGTCTAGGCCCTAACTTGAGAGAGAGAGAGAGAGAGAGAGAGAGAGAGAGAGAGAGAGAGTGACTCATCATCTAAGCCATGATGTTCAGCTCAACTTGTTAAAATGGTGTTATTTTTCTTTACTGAGGAGAATTTGTTTATTTTATATTCTGCTGTCTGGGGGTTGGGGGGGGGGGGGGGGGGGGGGGTTGGAGGAAAGAGTGTAATCTAGTTTTTAAATTTTTATGAGTGCTACTACATGTAACCCCAAGTGTGTTCCATAATGCTATTGATGATGTAGAAATATCATTATTACATCTAATCATTAATTAATAAATTTCAAATATTATTATTAAACTATAAAAGTGTGTTTGGTTCGGATTATCCTACCAGAATTACAGACAATCAGGATCACCGCATTTGGTTAATCCAGTATGCAATCTGGTCTTGTAGAATTACTCCGAAAATATTACCAAACATAACGATGAGTATCTCGTATTACTGATAGCGAGTTATCTTGCATGCATTACAACAAAATTATACTATAGCGATACTTTTAAATGTTTCTAAAATTTTTAAAAAATATCGCCGGCAAAAATACCGACACTTATTATTAGTGTCGCTATACGTGCAGTCGCTAGAATGTATAGCGACACATTATTATAATGTGTCCCAAAAATATATCCCTATAACCTAATTTTGAATATAGGTAGGATACTTGTGCATAAGTGTCACAGAAATGTGTCCCTATAACCTAATTTTGTTACAGTGATGTTAAATAAAATTATATATTTACCCCTCTAACCCTCCCAAACCAACTCAATACTTCATTTTTTAAATTTTAATTTAAAACTTTGAATGATCAAATTTTAAATTTTAAATTTTAAATTTTAAATTTTAAAATTTAGATTATAAATTTTTAATTTAGATTTTAAAATTTAAATTTATACTTATATTATAAATTTTAAATTTTTAAAATTTAAAATTTAAAATTTATATCTTAAATTAAAATATTAATTTTTTTTCAAATTTTAAATTTTAATTTTAAATTCAAGTATAAATTATATTAAGTTATGGTTTAGTAAAAAATAATATTAAATATAACCACAAGAGCAATGTTGGAATAAATTTTATTTTAGTGTCAGAATTAATGAATTTTATAAAATGAATCTAATATAGTAATTCTATATACACTTTAATCCAAACGCAATAATGGAGGATTAGTAACAATCTAATTCAGAAATCTCTAATATCTGATTATGTCGAAATATCTTCTAATGCTATATAACACAAATCAAACACACTATAAGTGTAATCCTTATAATCTAAATCCTAAAAACTATCCCCTCCATATATGTGTGTCAATTCATCATCAACATAATGAGGTATCCAAAAGTGAGGTACCCTAAGTATTTCTCTATATTTTAAGCTGTTGTTTAATCGGAGAAATAAGCGTGAAAGTTATTCCTATTAGTCTGCCAAACAAAACATTTTTTTGACTGAAATAAAATATTTCAATTATAGCTTGTCATTCTCAGTTATTCCCGAATAACTTAAGATAAACTATTCTATCCTTTTGGTGGAATAGTGTTATTCCAAAGTTTAATTTTAAGCTTTATTAAAATTATAAATAAAATTAAAGTAAATTATATTGATATGATATATTACTTATTATAATAAGTTATTTTTATTATAAAAATTATTAATTGTATTGTATTAATACATTTTATTATTTATGCTTAAATATTATAATAAATTATTTTTATTAAATTTAAGTTTGAAAAGAATTTTTAAAAATAGTATTATATTTCAAATATCCTTTTACACAGTATACTTAATATCTAATTTATTGTAAAATATTAATCATATTTTATATCAAATCGAATCATAACTTTTTTTTTCACTATCTTTTATTATTTTATAAAATTAACTAAATATAATTTTAATTAATTCTAAGAATAGCAGCATTACGAACTAAATACAATTTTACTTTTATTCTCGACTATCTTAGAATTATATGTAATACCAAATAAAAACTTTAGGTTGTATTTTCTGCCATGATTTTTAATTTTCTAAAATTAGTTGTAAACGACGGTTCTTCCTTTCAATTCATTCTAGTGCGCAATCTGCAAAAAGTAGGATATTTCCTGTCTATTCCCTTATTCCCGAAGATGGAACCGTCATAAAAAATTTCGGATTATGGTTAAACTGATACTGCCGTTATGTCATATATATATATATATATATATATATATATATATATATATATATATATATATATATATATATATATATATATATATAACCTAATGTAATGATGTTTTGATCACGTTCGTCCATCAAGGACATGTCCAGATACATCCTAACCGATTAAATTGACTGTATCTTTAAATATCGCCTTAAATAAATCACGTGTGCCACATCCAACATTCTCTTACTTGGCCTAGTGATATATTCAATACTGTATAGATGATATAAAACTTTATTAGATACTCACCAAATTATATAGTCAAAACTCACTCAACCAAAAAATAACAATACTTTGATCATAGCGTTCATATTCAAAATGAACACTTCCTTCTATGTATCCAAAGTATATATTTTTTAATTAAATATCTTCATGAGTTATAACTATATGAACTTATTATAAGTTCAACTCCAAGTCCCACTTTAATGCACAATAATACGTTAATGTACAAATATAATATTATGCGCATAAATGTGCAAAACAAAATATTCTTATTCAAATAAAAATAATCACTGAAATCTTTATACAAGAAAAAAAAAAACTCAAACTGTAAATGAACTCAAGATGCCCATACGATCAACATGATCCTTGAATTTATTTGTCGGTTATGCTTTAGTCAAAGGATCAGCGATCATCATCTCAGTTCCAATGTGTTTGATATCCACCATATTATTCTTGTTGTACTCTTTCACAGCAAGAAACTTTATATTGATATGTTTGCCGCGATCTGTAATTTGACTATTTTTAGCAAAGAATACTGCCGCAGAGTTGTCAAAATGAATCTTGATCGGCCTTACAATAGAGTCGACAACTCTTAAATTTGAGATAAAATTTCTCAGCCATAAAACGTATGACGAAATCTCATAACAAGCGATGAACTCCGGCCATCCGCCTCCATAGTGGATGTAGCAACTATATTCTGCTTTGTGCTCCCCCAAGATATAGCACCGTGAGCAAGAAAGAAAACATATCCCGAAGTGGATTTTCTAGAATCCACACATCCAGCAAAATCGGAGTCCGAATAACCAACCACCTCAAGATGGTCAGAATGTTTGTAGGTGAGCATATAGTCCTTTGTTCCCTATAAATATCTCATAACCTTTTTCGCAGCTTTCTAGTGATCAAGGCCAGAGTTGCTCTGCTATCTGCCCAACATCCCTACTGCATGTGCTATATTATGCCTGGTATAAACCTGCACATACATCAAGCTCCCTACTGCAGAGGCATAGGGTATGCTCTTCATATGCTCTTGCTCTAAATCATTCTGTGGGCACTGTTTTTTATTGAATTTATCATCTTTCACAATTGGTGCAGCTATAGGAGCACAATTTGCCATATTAAATCTTTCTAAAACTCTTTCGATGTAGAATTTCTGAGATAGACCCAAAATTTTTCGAGATCTATTTCTGTGAATCTTTATGCCAATTACGTAAGAAACTTCATCTATATCCTTCATCTCAAAATTCTTAGAAATACAATTTTTGATCTCTTTAAGCAAATTTAAATCACTATTTACAAGCAGAATATCATCCACATATAGGACTAAGAAAATATATTTACTCCTACTGATCTTAAGGTATATACATTAATCCACGATATTTTCTACGAAGCCAAATATAGTAATTAAATCATGAAATTTGATATACCACTAACGGGATGCCTATTTCAGTCCGTATATAGATTTTTGTAGTCTGCAAACAAGGTGACTATTCTCATCTGTGCTAAAACCTTAGGGTTGTTTCATGTAGACTATTTCTTCTATATCCTTATATGGGAATATCGTTTTCACATTCATTTGATGTAGCTCCAAATCAAAATGAGCTACCAAAGTCATGATAATTCTTAATGAATCCTTCTTAGATACCGGAGAGAAGGTTTCATGATAATCAATGCATTCTTTCTGAGTGAAACCTTTGGCAACAAGTCTGGCCTTATATCGCTCTACGTAACCTAAAGAGTTCCTTTTTGTGGTGTCTCGGGCCTGCCGTGCGGCTTGACAAGGTGGTCGGCAGTGAGAAAACACCTATTATTGGTGTACCGAGCCCGTTGTGCGTTAAACGGACGTCAAAAACGGACTCAGCGCGCGAAAACGGTCAAAATAGGCTATTTGGGCCAAATGGGCTCAATTTGTAGCAAGCCGGTCCACGGGTCTATTGGGCGTGCACCGGGTGCAGCCAACGCAGCGGTATGCCACGTGGCGGGCTCCGATTCACCGCAATCAGCGCCGTGTCGGGAACTGATTGGCGGGCGCGTACGGCGGCACGCGGGTGCCACGCGGCGCCCCGTGAGTGGGCGGGCGCCAGCCGCCCCGTACGCAGGGGCGGGCCACGCGGTATCTCGTGTCACGCCCCGGGTGTAAACCAGAACCCGGGCCCGTCTACAGATCCGCCGTACGTGCACACGGTATTTCCCGAGTACACGAAGCACCGAAAACCTGCTCAGATATTAAAAGATATAATAAAAGAGCATAACATCATAGCTGAACTAAAATACTACATCTCATACTGAAGCTGGAAATAAAAAAAGTAAAACTGTAAATAAATACAAGTATCTCTCCTAGCTCACCACAAATATACAAATAGCTGGCTAACGCCAGACCCAAAAATAAAGTACAATAAAACTGTTTGAGAAGATAGGGGTACATCAAAAGTCCAGCTAGCATACTGTCGGGTGGACACTCTATCTAGTATGCTATTCTCTTACCTCGATCCGATGCTGACGGCCCAGCTACTCCCGCAGAGGACTCTACAAAACAAAGGGAGAAACAAAGAAAAAGACGATGGGGGTGAGAACTACTATAAAAACAGTAGCCTCCCCTAGTGGGTTAAGCCACAAACTCTGACGTGCCCACTAGGTCTACCAGAGGCAAAAAGGAAAGGAGATGTGGTAAGCTATAAACGGTACTGCTGATAAGAAAATAAAGCTACCACTACTATGCCTCTAAAATAAAGAGCCAGAAAGGTGTAACTATAAGAATGCATCAGTGAATGTGCCTGACTGAATAAACCCAATCTAATGACCAGTAAAAACTGGCACTGCCTGCTCTACTGTCGAACTCAAGAACCCATTCGCGGGATACAGACCGACTTCTGACCGGTACGGCTGCATCCCAAAATAAGTAACAGACCGGCTTCTGTCCGGCATTGTCGCACACTCCGGAGTGGCACTCGAGGGGAGCGACCCACAAGAGTAAAGTAATCATGTCTCACAAGTACAGTAACCATGTCTCAATATCTCACTATAGCAGGACTGGATCACGACTATGATCAAAGTGAAAAAAATCCATCCACTAATGAACCCCGATCCCCAAATCTGATGCATAAGTAAACATCCGGTCAACCGCCCAATATCTGCTGTCGCCGCCGTGCCCCAAACTCCCTAATCCAATAACTGACCACCTGTCAACTGCCCAATATCCGCGGTCGCCGCCATACCCTACAATCCAAAATCTAGGCCCCGGCTACACTATCCCAAACCCCTGCTCTAACCCGAGCAACAAATATCCTGGGTCTATAAAGGAGAATAATATAGAAATCATGGTTTCTCCTAAGTCAAATTCCCATCATGATAGTGTAGCAGAAAAAAGTGGCCTAACTAGATGTCCATACAGACATGCAAGTGTCCTTATGATGATAAAAGAAAGACAAATATTGTTGTTCTTACATTGATTAGAACATGCTATTCCAGGATAATAAAGATCTCATAAGAACACTAAGTACTAACATAGCACAAGTCCAAACTATACAAGCATGCATGTTACCCACGATATACTAATCGGCATTCAACAACGGGGATCACTCTAATATTCTTATTGAGTAAATCAAAGATGAGGTCCACAACAACTACCCACATCGAAAAGCACAAACCACAACAGTATAAGACTCCTTGCTGTCCAAGATCCTCAATCCCCGCAAACCTCCAAAATGCGAGAACTACAGCAAAAATAGATCGCACACGGCATAAATAAGCATCTTTAAACAGAAATTACTGTTTTGCAAAATAGCACGAAAAACGAGGAAATTCCACCTTAGTACGGTCCTCAGAAAAATCCGAAAAAATCACCGTTGCGATCCTCACGACAAGTAGATGAAAAACGAGTACTTACTCGTCCCGATCTAATCTGTCACGCCCCGAGTTTAAAAATCAGGTCTGAAATTTTTTTTTTTTTTTGATTAAATCAGAGTTGCAAAACAGGCGTGACAGACCGCCACACATATAGGAAACTCTCTATTCCGCGAACAGAGACTCCCCTATATATGCACGGCTAGGCTAGTAATCAGCAACAGATATCTCAGTACAACTACTAATCTAGTCAGCAGGAATAATTTAAAATCAGTTATTACATCAATATTTTAAAATGTCTAAATCAAATAGAACTGGAATAAAATACGGAAAATAAAAATCTGCAGAAGTCATCAAGCTCAATATCTATGCTCATGGGGACAGCTCTATCGTGACAGGCTCACTGGATCGTCCCGCTATCTCTCCACCCAACGGACCTGGAAAAAGGTCACCCAGGGGGTGTGAGATACATTGTACATGTATCCCAGTGGGCACGACGAGCCGAGGATCAGCTAATCGTACCTACTGGGTACTAAAATCTGCGGATAGTAAAGATCAACTAGGAAAAGCTGGAATAACGATCAGATCTACTGATAATCAACAATAAGCCACCGATACAACTAATATAGGCAGGTAATCCATATGAAGAACAGTATGTAAATAATGCTAGAATCAAGGTACATCAATGATCATCAATCATGTAAATGTAGAGCGTGCATGCTGGAGATCGAAATCAACTACAAGGATCATGTATCAAGAACTACAAGTGCTGGAAGCATGTCTACATAAAAATAGTGCTGGGAACAACTGAGCAACAGTAAGAATAAAAGTAATGCATCAAAGGTCGAATCCAAATACCCAATCATGTGCCATGTTGGTCTCGCGGGACCTCAGGCAATGCCACTTTTCGGCACCTTTTTCGGCTGACATAACCTTGTCGAGGGCTCACGGGTCTATCATCAGACCACTTTACCGGTAAAGAACAATCTCCACGGGGAGCTACCCCGGCCATGTTCGTGAAGTACAGCAGTGCATGGCAAGTCATAATGATCAATCTCACGGTCTAATGACCGAGTAGTCGGCAACACGCCGAAATCCCAATAGGGAATCATCTGTCTATATCTATCCATCGGAATCAATCATGCATATCGAATAGTGTCTGTCAATCAGGATCAGTCAATCATGTATATCGAATAATGTCTATCAATCAGGATCAATCAATCATGCATATCTAAATATCAATCGATCAGGATCAGTCAGGAATAATCAGGGAGTACATGTATGATAATCGGCTGATCGTGACAAGAGGTCTCAAACATAGGTCCAATCAGGTCAATGTCAATCAGAGGGATCATGCTATGTCAAACGAGATCCAGATATGTCAGGCTAAATCATATAGGTAAAATCAGCAGGGCAAGTCAAGAACAGGTGTCCGACTGGACTAAAGCAACCAGAGGGCCAAAAAGCTGAGGCCCGGTTAGAAGATAACCCACCTGGATGACGGCAGATCCTCGAACTCCCGCGCAGCTACTGGGAGGCTGGTGCTGAAGAACTGGGCCCTGTATTAAGAGATATGATCAGTAAATAACTCACACAACCCTTTCCCGACGACGCTACACTAACGGAAAGCTTAAACGGGTCAAATCGGTCGGTTTATCGGTCAAAATCTGATTCCTGGTCAACGAGGACCTTCGGAACCCTAACAAGATGTCCAGATGGTACGTAGGTGCTGTTTAAAGAGAGTTCATACATCAATTTTGCATTTTGGTCCATAATGTATTTAAAATTGCATCAATACATATTAGTTAACTACTGTTTTGGCTCGTTCGTGAAATCCGGGGGTCCAACGACGACGCCGTAAGTTCCAGCGCGTCGCATTTGAAGCGACAGACCCCGTGCTCACAACCTTGGGTCAACGCGAAACCCCAGAGCAAAGTTAGCTCTTTAATTCACTAAGTTGAAAGCACTGTTTTGCCCCGTTCTTGCAATCCAGGACTCCGACGACAACGCCGTACATTTCAGCGGGTTCGTTACGTCGAGGCGGAGCCCGTGCTCACGGGGTTGGGCTGACATGAGGCCCAGGTTAAAAGTTGGCCCATAATGTTCTTTATGTCAAATTACAACTTTGATACAACTTATTATATACATGCTTTTAATGTGATCTAGCTTGAGCATGGGGTTCAGTATTAACAGAGGGGTGCAGTGCTAACCTTGCGCGCGCCGGAGGTCGGCCGGAAAGATGGCCGGAGTAGCACCACCAACATGCCAAGGCTCGGGTTGAGTCTTCTTGGAAAAACTTGGTGCCAAGCTCCAACGAAGGTGAGCACCAGATTACTGAGGGTTCCAGGAAGTCTCGGGTCCAAGCTGGGTCGGGCGGCGGCGGCCGGAGGCGGCGGCGGCCGGAGGCGGCGGCGGCCGGAGATAAGCCCAAGATAGGTAACTCGGGGTGGATTGCTGGAACATGCAACAAGGTCAACACAGCCCAAAACAAAAGTGCTGGGGGTCCTTTAAATGATGTATAGGTTCTACCTGTACGGGTGACCGGGGCCCGGATCACCGGAGTTGGCCGGAGGGGAGCCCGAGTGCACAATCGGGTGCAACTCTGCATGTCAAAAAACCGACATTAAGATCCCCATGCAAGGCCATGATTGGACTCAGGAGCACGAGATAAGCTTACCTGGGGGTTCCCGGCGATCGAGGGGCGCCGGCGAGGCGGCGCCGGAGAAGCTCGGTCAAGCTCGGAGGAGCTCTAATGGTAGATTCCGGCGCGGTGGTTCCGGGCCGGAGAAAGATGGCCCAAAGGCTTCCACTCCTCACTGTGATGCTTGGTGTAGGGTTGGCCGGCGTCCGGGGGACGCGGCGGCGCCGGACAGCCGCGGTCGGCCAAAGTGCCAAAACGACGGTTCCTAGGGCAATGTCGTTCGAGCCCGATCCTCAACCGATCGCGATGGGGCTTCGTGGGGACGTTGCAGTCACCGAGAGGAGCCGATCCAACGGTTCTGATCTGCTCCTCGACGGCCAGATGAAGCCCGCGCTAGAGATCGGTCAAGAATCCGATAATCCGGCGGGGTTGCTCCCGCCGGCAATCGGGTCGGCGGCGCCGACTCAGCCTGCATCCGATTGTTGCTCTCAGTATCAGGAGCACCCTGGTCATGTCCAATTGCCCGAGAGAAAAAGGAAGTTGCAAGAACTTACCTCACCGGAAACTTGGAAGATGGAGGGTGTCCTCCACGGCGGCGCTCGGCGGCGGCTGGCACCGGGGTCACCCTGGCTCGGACGCGGCTTCACGAGGAACCTCGCTAGACTAGGCCTTGGTCATCCAGACCCTCCCAAGCATCCTCTCCTCGAGTCACCCGAGATCAAGAATTCTTGATCAACTTTTCCGGCGATGGTGGAGGCGGCGGCCAGCGCGGGGACTCCCTTACGGTGCGGAAGAGAGGAGGAGGGTTTGTTGAGTGCTGGTGGTCGAGGGCTGAGGCTGCGGAGCTTTTTAATGAGGAGAGGAATTCGAATTCGAATTGTGTACAAGTTGCACAATTGCAAGGAAGTCCTCCTATACACAGTATCTTGGGTTTTGGTCCACTTCAGCATGCATTATCTACATCAAGGTCCCTCTCCCTTGAGTGGCACGCTTTCCAAGGCAACAATTCTAGGGTTTTATATGCAATTTTTGCATTTTTCGACGCATTTCACGCTTTTCGAGAAGATCCGAGCGTCAGATCGAAAAACGGACTTCGCCAGGACGTCCGGCTCGACGAATCCTATCAGGTAGCGATTTTCGTTTTTCGAAAAAGTGTCCAGATAAACTTTGGGTCCATAAAAACTGTGTAAAAATACAGTTTTCGCGCTTTTCGAGATTCCAGAGTCGTCAAACAGAATTTTCGACTGCGCCATTGCGTTCAGAACATCAAAAATAGCTAGAATTGACTACTCGAATCGCTATATTAGGAGTCCAGATAGTAATTTGGCCAACGTTGGCGCGAAGGGGACTCGAAATTAGGGTTTACTGTTCACTTGTACCCGCGACTTAAGTCGCGGGTCCCGCCGGCTTCGACGCTGATTTCTGGAAGATCCGACCGTCAGATCTGAACAAGCTTAATATGGTTTTCGCTCAGTTTGACGAGACGGTCACACTGGTGGTCTCGGATCTTCGAGATCAGGCTCGGATTGAAAAGTGATATTTCTGGCCCTATTTCTGTGCAAATTATACTGCAGAAAAGGGGCACTGTCGCTATCTGAGTCATTTATGATCCAAATTTTAACTTGACTTCAATCATTTTCATTTATTTAATTATTTTCAAAATTCAAGTTCTTACATCTCTCCCACCAAAAAGGAAGTTTCGTCCCTGAAACTTAATTAAACTAGGTTGCAATAGTGACAATCAGTCACAAAAATATCGACAACTCTCAGGCTACTCATTTAGACCCAATCTGAATATTCCCCATTACAGGGCAAAGTATTTCTCAGTTCTTTCGGAAGTACGTTGTCGGCCGCCCAACGTGCTTACCAAAAGAAAGGCGAAATACCATAGATCTGTCGCCAACAACTAGTTGGGGACACCACTCACATCTGAAGGTACATCACATACCTCCCTACACAGTCTCTAGCGACGCCAGTCTCAACTCAAACATCGACAGGGAAGATTGCGACCCCAAATCAGTTTACACACAATGTGCGAATCACTACAAATCGAATCAAATCCTCAAGTTATCATCATTACTCCGTATATTGGACCCTTCAGTCTTATCTCACCATCATAACAGCCACAACGACTACAATTGTTGTATACTCATAGAAGAAACTAAGTCTTCATTAATTTCGTGCAAAAAGGTGGGGTCTAAATCTGAATCCATCCCAAGTCAGGGTCACAATCGGGCCCATAGATCACCGAATTTAGCCTGTCCACCAACCATACCTGCGCCAAAGCGCTCACTACTATCATTTCTAACGAATTAATCATGAATCCCAACCTATTAACACTGATCAGGGTTGGGACACAACTCAACAGGGACTAATATTGGTTAAGTGTCGTCAGAGTCATTCCGTCTAAAGCAACATAATTGCTAACCTCATAGGCATCCCTATAGCTATAATCAGGGAATCTCCAGTATTAGCAGCCACAACATAGTTTTGATAACCACGACTGCAACAAAAGTCACCATAACATGTGACGCGGGGACAACTGGAGGATCAATGACTTCTCCAAGCACCTGGACTAGTGGTGGGGCCAGTGCAACAATAGCAACTATCTGATGTTGAGCCATCTGCTGGACTATCCCAGCAAAAGCGGTGAGCTGATTCTCTAACCGCTGCCAACAATCCGAGCTCTAAGGCTCCACTGATATATCAAACCTATGGCTCATGCCACAATCGTAGCTAATACTGCACCCACTATGACCACTACGCCCAGAGCGCGTGCGAACACCGCTCATAGTCACAACGACAAGTTAAGAAAAACGTCTCATAGTGTGAAAATACACCTGAGCTCCTAACAACCAGACAAATACCCCGCGCTCTCACGTGACAAGTCATCCTAGGGTTTATCCTAACCAGTTCCTAATCAATCTTTCCTAGGTACCGTATACCTATTTCTCTGATACCATCTAATCTGTCACGCCCCGAGTTTAAAAATCAGGTCTGAAATTTTTTTTTTTTTTTTGATTAAATCAGAGTTGCAAAACAGGCGTGACAGACCGCCACACATATAGGAAACTCTCTATTCCGCGAACAGAGACTCCCCTATATATGCACGGCTAGGCTAGTAATCAGCAACAGATATCTCAGTACAACTACTAATCTAGTCAGCAGGAATAATTTAAAATCAGTTATTACATCAATATTTTAAAATGTCTAAATCAAATAGAACTGGAATAAAATGCGGAAAATAAAAATCTGCAGAAGTCATCAAGCTCAATATCTATGCTCGTGGGGACAGCTCTATCGTGACAGGCTCACTGGATCGTCCCGCTATCTCTCCACCCAACGGACCTGGAAAAAGGTCACCCAGGGGGTGTGAGATACACTGTACATGTATCCCAGTGGGCACGACGAGCCGAGGATCAGCTAATCGTACCTACTGGGTACTAAAATCTGCGGATAGTAAAGATCAACTAGGAAAAGCTGGAATAACGATCAGATCTACTGATAATCAACAATAAGCCACCGATACAACTAATATAGGCAGGTAATCCATATGAAGAACAGTATGTAAATAATGCTAGAATCAAGGTACATCAATGATCATCAATCATGTAAATGTAGAGCGTGCATGCTGGAGATCGAAATCAACTACAAGGATCATGTATCAAGAACTACAAGTGCTGGAAGCATGTCTACATAAAAATAGTGCTGGGAACAACTGAGCAACAGTAAGAATAAAAGTAATACATCAAAGGTCGAATCCAAATACCCAATCATGTGCCATGTTGGTCTCGCGGGACCTCAGGCAATGCCACTTTTCGGCACCTTTTTCGGCTGACATAACCTTGTCGAGGGCTCACGGGTCTATCATCAGACCACTTTACCGGTAAAGAACAATCTCCACGGGGAGCTACCCCGGCCATGTTCGTGAAGTACAGCAGTGCATGGCAAGTCATAATGATCAATCTCACGGTCTAATGACCGAGTAGTCGGCAACACGCCGAAATCCCAATAGGGAATCATCTGTCTATATCTATCCATCGGAATCAATCATGCATATCGAATAGTGTCTGTCAATCAGGATCAGTCAATCATGTATATCGAATAATGTCTATCAATCAGGATCAATCAATCATGCATATCTAAATATCAATCGATCAGGATCAGTCAGGAATAATCAGGGAGTACATGTATGATAATCGGCTGATCGTGACAAGAGGTCTCAAACATAGGTCCAATCAGGTCAATGTCAATCAGAGGGATCATGCTATGTCAAACGAGATCCAGATATGTCAGGCTAAATCATATAGGTAAAATCAGCAGGGCAAGTCAAGAACAGGTGTCCGACTGGACTAAAGCAACCAGAGGGCCAAAAAGCTGAGGCCCGGTTCGAAGATAACCCACCTGGATGACGGCAGATCCTCGAACTCCCGCGCAGCTACTGGGAGGCTGGTGCTGAAGAACTGGGCCCTGTATTAAGAGATATGATCAGTAAATAACTCACACAACCCTTTCCCGACGACGCTACACTAACGGAAAGCTTAAACGGGTCAAATCGGTCGGTTTATCGGTCAAAATCTGATTCCTGGTCAACGAGGACCTTCGGAACCCTAACAAGATGTCCAGATGGTACGTAGGTGCTGTTTAAAGAGAGTTCATACATCAATTTTGCATTTTGGTCCATAATGTATTTAAAATTGCATCAATACATATTAGTTAACTACTGTTTTGGCTCGTTCGTGAAATCCGGGGGTCCAACGACGACGCCGTAAGTTCCAGCGCGTCACATTTGAAGCGACAGACCCCGTGCTCACAACCTTGGGTCAACGCGAAACCCCAGAGCAAAGTTAGCTCTTTAATTCACTAAGTTGAAAGCACTGTTTTGCCCCGTTCTTGCAATCCAGGACTCCGACGACGACGCCGTACATTTCAGCGGGTTCGTTACGTCGAGGCGGAGCCCGTGCTCACGGGGTTGGGCTGACATGAGGCCCAGGTTAAAAGTTGGCCCATAATGTTCTTTATGTCAAATTACAACTTTGATACAACTTATTATATACATGCTTTTAATGTGATCTAGCTTGAGCATGGGGTTCAGTATTAACAGAGGGGTGCAGTGCTCACCTTGCGCGCGCCGGAGGTCGGCCGGAAAGATGGCCGGAGTAGCACCACCAACAAGCCAAGGCTCGGGTTGAGTCTTCTTGGAAAAACTTGGTGCCAAGCTCCAACGAAGGTGAGCACCAGATTACTGAGGGTTCCAGGAAGTCTCGGGTCCAAGCTGGGTCGGGCGGCGGCGGCCGGAGGCGGCGGCGGCCGGAGATAAGCTCAAGATAGGTAACTCGGGGTGGATTGCTGGAACATGCAACAAGGTCAACACAGCCCAAAACAAAAGTGCTGGGGGTCCTTTAAATGATGTATAGGTTCTACCTGTACGGGTGACCGGGGCCCGGATCACCGGAGTTGGCCGGAGGGGAGCCCGAGTGCACAATCGGGTGCAACTCTGCATGTCACAAAACCGACGTTAAGATCCCCATGCAAGGCCATGATTGGACTCAGAAGCATGAGATAAGCTTACCTGGGGGTTCCCGGCGATCGAGGGGCGCCGGCGAGGCGGCGCCGGAGAAGCTCGGTCAAGCTCGGAGGAGCTCTAATGGTAGATTCCGGCGCGGTGGTTCCGGGCCGGAGAAAGATGGTCCAAAGGCTTCCACTCCTCACTGTGATGCTTGGTGTAGGGTTGGCCGGCGTCCGGGGGACGCGGCGGCGCCGGACAGCCGCGGTCGGCCAAAGTGCCAAAACGACGGTTCCTAGGGCAATGTCGTTCGAGCCCGATCCTCAACCGATCGCGATGGGGCTTCGTGGGGACGTTGCAGTCACCGAGAGGAGCCGATCCAACGGTTCTGATCTGCTCCTCGACGGCCAGATGAAGCCCGCGCCAGAGATCGGTCAAGAATCCGATAATCCGGCGGGGTTGCTCCCGCCGGCAATCGGGTCGGCGGCGCCGACTCAGCCTGCATCCGATTGTTGCTCTCAGTATCAGGAGCACCCTGGTCATGTCCAATTGCCCGAGAGAAAAAGGAAGTTGCAAGAACTTACCTCACCGGAAACTTGGAAGATGGAGGGTGTCCTCCACGGCGGCGCTCGGCGGCGGCTGGCACCGGGGTCACCCTGGCTCGGACGCGGCTTCACGAGGAACCTCGCTAGACTAGGCCTTGGTCATCCAGACCCTCCCAAGCATCCTCTCCTCGAGTCACCCGAGATCAAGAATTCTTGATCAACTTCTCCGGCGATGGTGGAGGCGGCGGCCAGCGCGGGGACTCCCTTACGGTGCGGAAGAGAGGAGGAGGGTTTGTTGAGTGCTGGTGGTCGAGGGCTGAGGCTGCGGAGCTTTTTAATGAGGAGAGGAATTCGAATTCGAATTGTGTACAAGTTGCACAATTGCAAGGAAGTCCTCCTATACACAGTATCTTGGGTTTTGGTCCACTTCAGCATGCATTATCTACATCAAGGTCCCTCTCCCTTGAGTGGCACGCTTTCCAAGGCAACAATTCTAGGGTTTTATATGCAATTTTTGCATTTTTCGACACATTTCACGCTTTTCGAGAAGATCCGAGCGTCAGATCGAAAAATGGACTTCGCCAGGACGTCCGGCTCGACGAATCCTATCAGGTAGCGATTTTCGTTTTTCGAAAAAGTGTCCAAATAAACTTTGGGTCCATAAAAACTGTGTAAAAATACAGTTTTCGCACTTTTCGAGATTCCAGAGTCGTCAAACAGAATTTTCGACTGCGCCATTGCGTTCAGAACATCAAAAATAGCTAGAATTGACTACTCGAATCGCTATATTAGGAGTCCAGATAGTAATTTGGCCAACGTTGGCGCGAAGGGGACTCGAAATTAGGGTTTACTGTTCACTTGTACCCGCGACTTAAGTCGCGGGTCCCGCCGGCTTCGACGCTGATTTCTGGAAGATCCGACCGTCAGATCTGAACAAGCTTAATATGGTTTTCGCTCAGTTTGACGAGACGGTCACACTGGTGGTCTCGGATCTTCGAGATCAGGCTCGGATTGAAAAGTGATATTTCTGGCCCTATTTCTGTGCAAATTATACTGCAGAAAAGGGGCACTGTCGCTATCTGAGTCATTTATGATCCAAATTTTAACTTGACTTCAATCATTTTCATTTATTTAATTATTTTCAAAATTCAAGTTCTTACAATCCGACACCTGTAGGCCAAGATACAATTTAATCACCGCGGTAAATGCGAAACTTCCAAAGATCAAAAGTCTGCAATACTCTAACCAGAAAAAGTATAATTTTCACCCTCGAAGCAATCTCCAAAAATTCCAAAAAAATTACAACGATGTTCCTTGTGACGCGTAGATGTAAATCAAGTACTTACACTCCTCGTTCCGACTATCGAGTGCAGAGAAAACCCACAAAAATCCCGATGCTATCCAAAATTCCATCACAGAAAAGGGGTCACAAAAATGATCCGAAAATCCTAAGAAAACCTCGGAATACGGAGAAGCTGAAAATACAAAAGTCGTAGCCCTACCTGTCGTGAAAACGTGGGCGCAAGAATCACCCGAAAACTCCTTCGGGGTAGCCCAGGGGAGTCCACAGACTGAAACATGACGAAAAAGGCCACCAAGGAAGGAGCGTTGCAGTGCGCCGAATCGCAGTAAACGTCGAAGTAGCGTCCTCCAAAAATCCTGGAATTCCTCTACAAGGTGCAGCACTGAATAAGGAAGAAAATCTCTATAGAGCTCTCCCTGCGAAACAACCCAAAAAAAAACGCTCAAAAGAAGGCCTAAGGGGCCTATTTATAGGCCCAACCCAAAAAAGCCCACTGTTCGGATTCGGGCGCACCTTTTCGGGCGCCCGAATCCAACAGTCGCACAAAATGCAGCCCGGAGCCCCGTCCGACCAGCGCCCGGAACCACCCGCGATCGACACGTGTCCTCTGAACACGGAACAGCGGTGCAAGCGCGCCTGGGCGACGACGCGTGTCCCGCGCCCGGTCAACCGGGTAGGTGGCGCCCGCCAATGGCTTGGCGCCACGTGGCCAGCCCGCGCGACCCGCCGACCGGTCGCGCGCCTCGCCGGCCGCGCTGCCTGCCCCCCCCCCCCCCCCTCCTCTAGCGCACGTGTTTCGAGGCGCCGGCGCACACCCCCGTGGACCGCGCGGCAAGAACCCGCCTATCACATGCTGCCACGTGTCCCCGCGCCCGGTCTATGCACCCGCGCGGGGGTTCCGTGGACCGCGCAATACGCGCCGGCCACTCCTGGGACGCCACGTGTCCCCGTGCTGGGTCCATACACCGCTCGGTGGATCGCGCAACCTGAACCGGCCAATAATAGGCCGCCACGTAGCACCCGGCCGGTCTACGGCCTCCCCCATGCACCCGAATCTAGTGAAAACTTCCGGGAGCCCCTTTTTGGGCATTCGGACTCAGAAAAATACAAACAAATAGCCGTTTTCAAGCGTTTTTCCGCGTTGAATTCAAATTCGACCTCCGATCAGCCTGAAACCTCTTTTAAAATTCGGCAAAAGCAGTCGAAGGATAGGCTTGATCCAGAAACCTCACTGAGCCCATCCAACACATCCATTTGATGCGTTACTGGCCCAACACACCAATACCAGGTGTTTCACATCATGGATTCACGGGAAAAAGCTACATGGGGTTTTGGGGCCCTACACCCCGCAAGCGGGCCTTCTCCGCTGTTGCGTGGAACGGGACACGCGGCATCCCGCGGTTGGCAGGCGCCGCTGTCCTGTGTTTGGTCGGATCCCATGTGGCGCCCGAATTTGGTTTAGCCTAATAACTCTCTTGGCCTATTTGACCACTTCTTTCTCCCCATTTTTGAACTTTGGGAAGTTTTTTTTTGAGCTCCTCCATTTGCAGAGTCGTTATTCCCTTTGTCCTCCACATTCTGTAGGATTTTGGGAATTTTTGGAGTTCGCAACATCGACGTTTTTTCCGATTCGACGCACTTCGACGTTTCCTTTTTCGGTGTTTTCTCTGTCGCAGTTTCATCCGCAGGCTCCCCTGGACTGACCCGAAAGAATTTTTAGCCGATTTTTATGGCAGCATTTCTGCGAGAGGTAGATCTTTGATTTCCGTATTTACCATTTCTCTCAGTTTTGGATTTTTTGTGGGTTTATGGATCATCTTTGAACCCCTTCCTTGTTGTGGAATTTTTCTGGACAGCTGAGATTGTTTGATTTTTATTTCGGTGCTCGGTTATCGTATTTCAATCTATGACGGCTCGATCGACATCTACACTTCACAAGAATCGCAGTCATATTTTTTTAGAAATTTTTGGAAAACATCTCGCAGGTGAAATTTTACTGTTTCGTGGGCAGATGCGCGACAATGATGTCATTTTACTGATTTTGGACTTACTGCAGTGTTTGGCTCATATCTCGGTGACCGGTAGTACTTTTTGAGTAATTTTTGGTGCGTTGGAATCGTGGGAACCTGAGGATCACGCTCGTCTAGTTTAGGCTTATCTGGACTCCCGACCGACACACGCATCCAGGGGGGTTGGATTTTCCTCCAAGTCTGCAGACTTCTTTATAATTCTAGTATGATAGAACTCAGCATGCTAGTATAGGTGCTATTATTGATGTATCTTGTTATTGTTGGAATTATAGAACTTGACTAGCACCCCACCATTTATTGCATGATGTTGAGCAGACTAGTAGAAAAATCTCACTTGGGCTAGTTGTTGTATTTTGACATCCCTACACACTTTTATTGCTTTTCTAGTCATAGTGGTTCTCCTTACTCGAACAGTGGGCCGAGTGGTCGGGATAGTGTAGGATGCATGTTGTGCTCGTGCCGGGGGGCCGAGTAGAGTCTCGTAGCTGAGGTTAGATTTGTACTAGAGTTAGGGAACCGTGGGTAGACGGTGATCCCGAGCTGTGGAGTTTCCAGCTGATGTTATTAGTGGTCAATTGTGGTTATTATCGATCTGATTGATCGTGGATTGGACTATAGTCTGTATGAGCCGTATGGAGCTCGACAGAGATATGCGAATACTTCCTCGGTGGGGTCGCTCCCCTCGAGTGCCGCTCCGGAGCTGAGCATGTTACTTTGCTATCGCGACTTGTCGACGCAGTCCAAGTGGGACCCCTTACGTAAATTCCGTCCCTGTGGGGATGTGTGGTAGTAGGCTGGCGCAGGTTTGACTGGACCCTATGTGGCAGTCAGTATGATTGGGTTGACTGAGCATATCAAGTAGATATATTTTATCATCTGTATCATTCTTTGAGCATGATAAATAGAGGCATGATAGCTGTAGAGTTATTTTCAGTTTTATTACCACCTTTACTGTATTGTTATCTTATGACTCTAGTAGACTTAGTAGGCAGACCGTAGTCTTAGAGACGGTACCCACTGAGAACTACTGTTTGATATAGTTCTCACACCCACTGCGGTGTTGTTGCAGAGGCATCTACTCCTATTCCTACCCCTATTGTTGCCGTTTCTTCTGATCGAGGTAAGGACGTGGCCGAGTAGTTTCCTTCCCTACACTTGGAGAGTTATAGTGGTACCCCGGTAGACAGATTTACTGTATTGGACAGTCTGGGTCTTATTGTATATTTATTTTGGGAGTTCGACTTTGTTTATTATTACTTCTGAGAGTTATATTTTGGATAGACTCTTGTATTGTGAGGATCAGATTTGTACTGTATTCGAGTTGTACCTCTTTATTTTGTAGTTTACTTTCCGCTCTGATATCTGTATAGTGGTTAGTAGTATCTTTTGCAGGTTAGTCGTTTCGTCTATACGGGGCATCCCGTATGGGCAGCGGATCTGTTGGCGGACCCGGGTCGCAGTTTCGACATCGGGACATGACACTTTTGGTCTTGAAGATCCACTTACAGCCAACGGCTTTGACTCCTTATGGTAACACAACGAGATCCCAAACTCTATTTTCTACTATAGATTTCATCTCTTCCTTC
Organism: Tillandsia fasciculata; assembly: GCA_029168755.2. NCBI lineage: Eukaryota > Viridiplantae > Streptophyta > Magnoliopsida > Poales > Bromeliaceae > Tillandsia > Tillandsia fasciculata. Next base: position 13,272,188 of record CM054950.1, read on the forward strand.
ATGGCATCATACCAAAAGGAGGATTTATTCCCCTGCATGGCCTCTAAAAACGTCTATGGGTCTTTATGGTGCCCAACATCATAGTCAGACTCCTGGAGATAGACTACATAATTATTAGAAATTGCCGATCTCTTTTGCCTTGAGGATCTTCTTAAGCCAACCACTCTCTCTAGGTTTTCATTATGCTGTGCAGCTGGCTCTATAATTATCTGTTCCTCTTGGGAAAGCTTTTCATGGGGAGGTTCAACTGGTTCAGCATTTTCATGCTCTATGATTGGTTGGTCTCCAATATGGTCATATCGATCTCTTGGAAGAGCAACTAAATCATCATCTCTTAATGGATAACCAGTTGAATCCCTTATTTTTTCAAAATCCATCTTTTGAGGAACAACACTCTCACTAGCTTCAGAATCATCAAGAAACTTGGCATCAACTATCTTGGATGAGTAATTTGAACAATAAAATCTGAATCCTTTGGAGTTTACCACATAAGTAATGAAGTATCCACTGACTGTTCGGGAGTTCAACTTCTTTATATGTGGGTTATAAACCCTTACCTCGACTGGACATCCCCATATATGCAGGTGATTTAAACTAGACTTCCACCCTTCCCGTAACTCAAACAGAGTTTTGGAAACTGCCTTTGATAGAATCCTATTTAAAATATACACCGTTGTCTTTAGTGCTTCACTCCAAAGAGATGATGGAAGACAAGAGTTGTTAATCATACTCCTTACCATGTTTATAAGTGTTCTATTCCTTCTTTCGACAACGTCATTTTGTTGGAGCGTGCCAGGCATCGTATACTGAGCAATGATACTTTCACTTTCGAGGAATTGAGCAAATGCACCGGTCATTTTACCTTTATCCATATGTCTTCCATAGTACTCACCCCCTCTGTCGGACCTCACAATCTTGATTTTTCTATCCTATTGTTTTTCTATCTCAACCTTATAAGCTTTGAAAGCATTGAGTGCTTCGACTTTTTCAAATAAGAGATAGAGATACATGTATCTAGAGTGGTCATCAAAGAATGAGATAAAATATATCTGACCATTGAAACAGGGAATAGAAAAAGGTCCACAGATATCTGTATGTATAATCTCAAAAATTTCACAACTCCTTGCACCTTTAGTTGTATTTGTGTTGGTATGTTTTTCTTTGATGCATTCCACACAAGTACCAAAATCGGTAAAGTCAAGATCTTTTAGAATCTTTTCTTTCACCAATCGCTTTATTCTCTCTAAAGAGAAATGAGCTAAACGCTTGTGCCACAAAGAAGAGGAGTTTTCCTTAAGAATGTTTCTTTTAATACCAATTCTATGATTAACATTAAAGTTATTCTCAAAAGATTGATTCAAATTAAATTTGTACAAATCATCTACCAAACAACCATTGCCAACATTAACATTATCAGAGAAGATAGTAAAAAATTTATTTTCAAATAAAAACTAAAAATTTTTATTTCTCAGTTTAAAAATGAAAACTAAATTTCTAAAAAATTTAGGAACATAAAAAGTATCCTCAAGTTCAAGTACAAAATCAGTGCTAAGTTCTAAAATATAGTTTCCTACCGTTTCAACTGGAGATGTATTTCTTTCTCCACTAATTAAAATCCTTTCATTTGGGTTCAACATCTTTAGGTTGTGAAAACACTGCATGGTATTTGAGATATGTACAGTAGTGTCAGAGTCAATCCACCATGTATTTTTAGGAACATTAACTAAATGAGATTCATAACTAATATAAAGAGTTTCAATATCTTTCTTTTCGAGTCAAGCTTTATACTTTAATCAGTCTCCTTTCATGTGCCCTTTTTTCTTACAGAAGTAACATTGATTCTTTTTACCAGAATTCCTTATTGGCAATTGTGTTGATTTTTTTGAATTTGAGGCACTCTCGCCTCTTTTTTTTTTTCTTTTGCGTTGAGTAGCCAAATTGACAGATTCTGTCATAATTTTCGGGTTCTCTTACTTAAGCCTCTCCTCTTCTTGAACACATATGGTCAGTAATTAATTTATTAACCATTCATTTTTATGTGTGTTGTAGGAAATTTTAAAGGGGTCAAACTCAGATGGTAATGAGTCTAGAATCATATGGACTAAAAAGGCGTCGGAGATCTCAACTTTTAAAACTTTTAGTTGAGCTGCTATGTTCCGCATCTCCATGATATGCTCACGCACACCTTTCATTCATCAACGTGCTGGCTAAAGCTTTATCGGAGCTAACAAATTACTCCCCAATGGATTTTAGGTAATCCTTAACTTTATTATATTCTGGGATTGATCTCCTTATGCTTTTTAACAATCTAGACTTTATGAGTATCAAACTTAACCGGTTGGATCGCTCCCAATTATTCTGCGCGGATTCCTGCTGTGAAGTTATTGGCCCCACTATCTTAGGCGGTTCCTCAACGCGCTAAGCCAAGTCAAGAATCATATAACCCAAAATAAAAAAGAATGCTTTCTTTCCAATCAGAATAGTTGTTTCCAGTAAGTATAGGAATACGAAAAACATCACTAAGAAATGCAGTAGAGGAAGAAGCTGCAACAATAAAATAAATATTGAACTTTATCGCATACTATGAGACAATAATATTTAAATTAGATAAATTCAACCTTCCTGTAGGTAGAGACACTACATGCATAGAATTTATCTACTTTAATAATAAGACTAGCGAAAAACTAATTTCTAAATAACTTGATTTCTGTACCTGTGAGTAAAAGAAAACTTGTTATTTAGAAATTCATTCCACTGTCCTATTCGAGTCAAAATAAAAAAAAAAAAATTATAATTTTATTTAACTGCAATAGTTAAACTTTAATTCAATACCAAAAATCTTTATGTGTTCTTTTTTATTTGTAGGATACTGTGGCTAGTCTCAAATATAATAAAAAATACAAATAACTTTATATAATAGTGAATAATTATTAAAATTAAATTAGAAATTTATACGAATTTTCGGATTAACATTAAATTCAATGTCATTTTATAAAAATACCGTAAACGATCATATACTATGACTAGAATGTTGTGACTACTTCTAAATATAGTTGATCTAACAAATCTTTATATGACATCGAATGGCCCAATATTTCATATTATTTCTAAACGCAGCGGAAAGAATAAAAAAAATATATATACAACTCTATGTGACTCAAAATTTATAAACTGTATGAAATCTATAAAAACACTACTCTAAATTTTCATGATTATCGTATGTGTGTTTAAAATAAAAATTAAACTAAACACACTATTTTATAGTCATGAATAAATAAATAAATGAGTAGTACAAAAATTATATATAGCTTAAACCAAGCATCAGACATAATTTTGATATAGATTTCTTTTATAATGATTAGTCACGATATAAAATATATATATTCTCTTTTTTCTTTAGTAATAATAATAATAATAATAATAATAATAATAATAGCAACAAATTTTCTTTTTTCGGGTCAAAATCCCAACATGGGCTACCGCGTGCAGCTCCAAAAAAGCTGCACTATGCGGTCCCTTGTGGGGCGCTTAATGCGGTCACGAGGGCGGTGGCACCTTCCTCGAATGCCGGTTCCGATGGACCGATCAATGCCACCACTAATGTAATCCAATTGACGATAAAAAATTATTATTATTGTTATTGTTATTGTTATTGTTATTATTATTATTATTATTATTATATACATGAAAATAAAAACAAACGAAATCTAAAAAGAAACGAAAATACGGCAAAAGATTTGGCTCTGATACCACATGTAATACCAAATAAAAATTTTAAATCGTACCTTCTATCATATTTTTAATTTTCTAAAATTAGTTGTAGACGACGATTCTTCTTTTCAATTCGTCCTGATGTGCAATCTGCAAAAAGCGGAATGTTTTCTGTCTATTTCCTTATTTTCGGAGATATAACCGTCACGAAAAATTTGTATTGGGATTAGACTGGGACTCCCTATATATATATATATATATATATATATATATATATATAATATATATAGGGGGTCCGGCTAATATACTCTTATGAGTAAAAAAATTTCGTACTCATAAGTTTTCATCCCTTGGATAAAGGAATGTGTGGTTAGGATTATAGTAGTTCCTAAGATTTTTACTATTTTTCCAACAGCCTAGTAAACCCTAGGGGGACCATTATCATCCTAACCGTAGATTCCTTCATCTAAGAGTGAAAAAGTTATGAGTATAAAGAGGTTTATACTCATAAGAGTATAGTAGCCCTACAGGGTTTATACTCATAAGAGTATAATAGCCCTACGCTATATATTATATATATATATATATATATATATATATATATATATTATATATATATATATATATAACGTAATGTAAGTATGTTTTAATCACGTTCGTCCATCAAGGACGTTCCCGATATATCCTAACCGATTGGATTGACTTTATGTTCAAATATCGTTTTAAATAAATCACGTTGGTCAAATCCAACATTATAAGCTATTTCAAAGAGTAAAAAAAATTATCTCAATATTTTTTATCCCAATGTGGTGTTGTTATAGAATGCAGTATTGTTTTAGTAATGAATAAGTGTAATAGTAAAGTACTTTTGCCTACTTTCTACAGTAAAATTAACTCAAAAGTATAAAATTAGAGTTAATTTTCATTTCTACTATTCATTTCAAGGGAAATTCTACAGATAATTTTCTCTTTATTATAACTCTACTTGATGCTTTTGTTACTCGACATGCAAACAGAAGTAGGCCAGACAGACACTTAATTAGCCAGTTTAGTGTGAGGACCGGCTGTTGTTTACATATTCCAGACTTCCAACTGTGGGTTTTATTAGATAAAATTAAGGTGAATTTTTCTGGATCGGGAGAATTTTTATCCAAACCGGAATCCAAATGGATGGGTTTATTCAACGCTAAACTGAAATAATTTCTGACAAGTGTATAAAAAACGAAAATTCCAACAGATTTGAATTAAGGTATAGATTTTGTTTGTATTCGATCTAAGCCCGAATCCGATTGGAACCTGAATTTATTTTACATTATATAATATATGACGTTATATTTAATTTATATTTAAAAATTTAAATTTTAATAGAATATATATATATATATATATATATATATAATCTATATATATATATATATATATATATATATATATATATATTGAAATATCATAAAAAAAATAATTATTTTACATTCGGAATCAGGTTTTGGGATTCTGATTGGTTTTGAATATGGATTCTTAAATTTGAATTCATGTTTCGCATTCGAGTTTAGATTTTTAAAAATTTCGCCAAGAATCCAATCCGTGGCATCTCTACTTATCATCGATATGTAGAGTTACATATATGTAAAGAGATAATTGGAGTTCAAATTTCTTGTTCAATTCAAATCACAAAACAATTGTTAATTTTCTCAGTTGTTTTGTGATCTGAATTGTACTAGAAATATCTCTAAATGCATTATGCTTGAAGAGTAATGATCAAAAATCATTTTATTAACATAATTTGAAGATATTTGAGTTTTTTTAATACTAAATTTTATTATTTTTAAATTTTATTTGTCTAACAATTTAAAATGTATTTTAGTATATATATATATATATATATATATATATATATATATATATATATATATATATATATATATTCTTTTTATACAACCAATTTTCATGCATGTAAATGATGCACTGTATTCTTATATATATATATATATATATATATATATATATATATATATATATATATATATATATATATATATATATATATATATAAATTGTTATGAAGATGATAATAAAAATATTAATTAGGAGTTGACCATTGTGTGCCTAGCTAACTCTCTTATTTAATTGGCTATTAAAAATTTGCATTTTAATAGGTTTAATTAAAAAAAAAATTAAATTGGGCTCGCATATTAAAGCTTGCCGACATAAAATCTGATTTAAAAAAAAAATACGTAGGCATGAGAAAATCAAGATGCAGTGAATGTTTTTTTTTGCATTCTAGTCCCTAAAATCTTTTAATATTATGTATCAGTCCCCTCAAATTTTATTATTTGCATAATTGTTTCCAAAAGCATCTTATTTAGTTGTGGATATTAGTCATTAATCTTGCATTTAACAACAGCATTTAATTGAAAACACTTGTAAGATGTTTGTTTATTTAACACCAAATTAATACTAGGATAAAAAAAGCAAAACAAAAAAAAACTTTTAAGCTTTTTGTATATAAGGAGCCAGGAATAAGTATAAAGTACGGAACTAGTGTAAAATAGCGTTTGGAATGATTTCAGGGATAAGAGATTTTGTGTTTGGTATGAGAATAAAGAATAAGAAGAATAAAGAGTTTTAATTGGGATAAATTATTTTTTTGTCCTCAAACTTTATTATGTAATAATGAGGTGAGAGATGGTGCCTTGGTAGACATGGAAGGATATTTAATTAAGGAAAAAGTGGTTGAAAAAAGTGAGAATAGTAATTCTTACTTATTCTAGTTGTACTGGAACAAGCTATACCGATTGATTCCTGATACGTTTGGAAGAATAAGAAGGATATCTCTCTTATTCTCGATTGTATACCGAATCCAAACAAGCTCATTGTGTGTGAAAAGCATCATAAGAATATGTTGCGACCGCAATTGTTGAAAATGGTAACTCAAACTTTAAATACTTAAAGTGGACTGAGATTTTATTAGATACAAAGTTTAGTATCTTAATTAGATTTTGATTGAATTTAATATTTATCTTAGTAACTCATCACATCCCACGTGACATATATATATATATATATATATATATATATATATATATATATATATATATATATATATATATATATATATAACTTTATAAGCAGAACCGTATGCTCGTTGAATGGCATATGGCATTGATCGGGGGCGGCTCACACTGCAAAAGCTGATTCAGTGAATGAATCTATTCGGCTAGTCAATTAAATCGGCAAAAATAAAATTTTACCAAATTTAATTATTAAAATAATACTTTAGGGTGTTTAGCTATCCTTTTTATTCCTAGATATTTTTTCTTCGTAAATTTATATTTATAACATCCTAAGCTGGTATTAGATTGAATATGGACTCCTACAATTTGTGCAAGAACAAATAAGTCTCTGACATAGTTTAAGAATAAAATATTAGAAAAAAAGGTCGGAAACTTTAATTTACGCCGTTGTACTGTACAGCAAGGTTAATTATTATTTTTTAAAAAAATTACTAAGACATCCAAATTAGTGCACAGATTATTTTGACCGCAGATTATAAAAATTTAGTAATATTTTGTATTTTTATTTAATTATTTTTTAACAAGCGTCTAGATTACATTGCAAGAGAGTCCAAAATGAAAAAAAGTTGGTTATCTAATATTTTATTTTTACTATTAAATATTTTAATTTATTTGATTTGAGTCAGTCAGCAATATCTTGACTTTAAAATTTGAATGTATTGTTCACATTTACTGATTTAGTTAGTATATTTCATATAATTTTTGTAATTATAAACTAATCAAGTTAAATAAATAACTTAAATTTTGAAGTCAATATAGCGTTGACTTACTCAAATAAAATAATTTAAAAAATTATATAGTAAAGTTAAATTTTTTAAAAAATTAAATAGTTGAGTAAAAATAATTTATAATTCAACTAAGTTGTATATATTTTTACTACAAATTAATTACAACAGTAATCTTTTGGATCTTCTATAAAGTACGTACACATAGCATCATCACCCATCTAGTAAATAACAATTTACTCACACACTGTGACAACCTAGATTTGAAAGAGTATATGAGATATAATTAAGCTAAATTTTTTACTCTTACTCTAATATTTTGGACGGTACGAATATTAGAGCCATCTCACTATTTAAAATAATTTTATATATATAATATACTAAATTATAAAAAATTTTCTTATAATATACCGCTTTTTTACTTTGTCCCCCTGTCTTTAAAAAGTCTACATTTTGCCTCATCGTAATTATGTAATTATTTTTAGGGGCAACGGAGTTAACAGAATAAATAAAATGACGATAATGCCCTCCTTATTCCTGTGCTTATCCCTGTGTTCCCCTCCGACTCCATTGCCGCCCCCGCCGAGAAGCTCTCCTCTTCCTCTCCACCCTGTCGTCGTCGTCTCCCCCGCCGTCGGAGAGGTCGGGGGTGCCCAGAGAGCTGCGTCCCCGCGCAGACGCGTGAAGCGCGGCGCCCCCAGGGAGCAGGTCAACGCGCGGCGGCCTATGGGGGCCCGCCACGTGGCGGCCCCCCTCACCCGCGCTGACCCGCGCCAGAGGAGGCGCGGGTCCCCGCCCGCGTGCTGCGCGCAGTGGTGCGGCGAGTGGGGCGCCGCCACTTGGCGCCCCACCAGCCTCCGGCCGCGCCTGGCCTGGAGCGCCGTTGTCGGGGAGGGCCCGGGCGGTGATTGCGCCGACGATCGCCGAGGGCTCCAGACCACGGCGGTGGCCGGATCCCTCACGGAGCGACGGAGCTCGGCCTCGGAGCGATCGGGAGAAGAATAGGTTGAAGGGTATTTTCGGTATATTATCTAAAAAATTGACAGCTCACTAACGAAATGCTGACGGCGGGGGTGTAAATGCACAATTCTATAATTAAGAGTGAGCAAAATGTAAGTTTTTTAAAGGCAGGGGTAAAGTGAAAAAGCGGTATATTATATGGAGATTTTCTGTAATTTAGCCTATAAAATATAATAGAGATAAATATTTTAACCTAATTATAATATTTTTAACCGTGATTAAGCTTAAAAAATAAAAATAATTAAGCGTACTAAAATAGTTATAAAATAAATAAAATTTTAGAGAGCAACTAAATTCTCAGAGAGCAACTAAATTCAATATATATATATATATATATATATATATATATATATATATATAGATATATATATATATATATGAGATAATTGCCTGTGTACCCCTGAAATATGAAGAAATATCTGATTTATCCCTCTTATTTTTTTTTTTTCCAATATACCCTTCATACGTTCCACCGTTATTAAAAATACCCCTACCGTTTCCTTATTAAGTTACTAGGGTTAACTAGAGTTAAATAATACTCGAAGTTGAAAACTATCAATATACCTATTTTGCCCCGGTTTAGGGTTTAGGGTTTAGAATTTTTAGGGTTTTAGGATTAGGGTTTAGGGTTTTAGGGTTTAGGGTTTAGGATTTTTTAGGGTTTTAGGGTTTAGGGTTTAGGGTTTTAGGTTTAGGGGTTTAGGATTTTAGGGTTTAGGATTTAGAGTTTTAGGGTATATCTGAAAGGGCAAAATAGTAATTACACACAGATAACGGCAGTTTCAAACGGTACACTAACAGAATTTAACTTCAGGGGTATTTTGGAAAGAAGTTGGAACGTAAGAAGGGTACTTTTAATATTAGCCTTCTAAGAGGGGTAAATCTAAAAACAGAGAAATTTTTAGGGGTACGTAGAAAATTGCCCCTATATATATATATATATATATATATATATATATATATATATATATATATATATATATATATATATATATTATACATAAAAATTAATTGAAGTGATTTTTATCACACTCCCACTAATAAAAATATAAAATATACACACCATAAAAAATATATATATATTTAATATTTTTTTTATAAATTTTAGAACTTCCGTGGAAAGCGGGCGTGGCACACTACCTAATTAGTAATAAGTAGCTTGTAATAAGTAGTACAAAAACAACAACAACAACAACAACAACAACAATAATAATAATAATATTTAAGCTGCAACATTTGTCCTTATGTTGACAAATCCAATCAAATTCGTACGACGGTAATGACTTAACACGTACGGAGATAGAAGAAGAATCTGCCGGTTCTGGGTCATGTGCCATCCCCGCGCGGCCCGCCGGCACTTCTTCTCGCCGACACTTCTGCCATCTCGATCCGTCTGTTTTTCCGCTTTCCTTTACTGCTCTCATCTTCTGTAATCTCTGTATACTCCCAACTATATATAATCACTCATTCTGTCTACGGCAGTTGGTATTTAAAATTTAAATTTCAAATTTAATTAATATTTATTTTTTATCAAATTTATTTTTTTTTAAAAAAAATAAAACAGATAGTTGATTTTTTTTTTTTTTTTCTAAAGATAAAGAATATATTATGTGACTACTTTTGAGAGAAAATAAGAATAGAAATCGGACTAATATTAAAAGAGATTCAAGATTGGGGCTCCCTTCTGTCTCCGCGTGCTAAAATATTTCACTTTTATTTCTGACTCGTTTATGAGGTCTCATCAAAGAGTTAAAATCTTCTAACTTATTTAATCCTGTTAAGAATTGATAGGTTGGGTTTTCAGACTATAAATATTATTTTTTATATCATGAAAGTTCAAAAAAAAAAAAAAATGAAGTGTTTTTGATTTTTTTTTTTTTAAATATTACAAAATTATGGGTGCAACCGCCATTGGCGAAGCAAACTGTATGCTTCTTTGGTGGCGATTACAGTCACAATTTGGATCGGTGACACTTTAGTTCTTAATTTTTAATTTATTATAATTTATGTATCAAACTTTTCAAATTATTAAAGTCAAGTCCTATAACTAACTCAATTCAGTTGACTAAATATTAATATAACGCTAATATAAAATTGATATGATCCTATCGTGATTCATAATATACTAATAATTAAGATGTTGTATTATTTTTACATCAGCGATAATTTAATATTTAATTAACTAATAAATTGGATTGTGAAACTTAATTATAATAATTTTAAAAATTTGAACAAAAAATAATAACAAATTAAAATTTGATATTTAAAATTAATATCATGAGAATTATAACTTGAATATCAATCGTGCAATTTATCTATCAAAATTGAGCCATGCTAAAAAAAACAAAAACAAAAACAAAAACAAAAACAAAAAAAAAAAAAAAAAAAAAGGTCTAAAATGTAGCCGTATAAATGACATGACATTACTAACCAATCACATTTGCCGCTTAGGGAACATCCATCCTATCATAATTTTAAAAAAAATATTTTTATTATATTTTTTAAAAAAAAATTAATTAGTTGGAATATAAATAAAGTGGTGTAACTGTCTGAGACTTTTTCATATCTTATTACATACTCTTCATTCAAAAACTATATATATATATATATATATATATATATATATATATATATATATATATATATATATATATATTACTAATAATATTATTTTTAAATTTTTATTAATTTTAATATAAAATTATAAAGTTTAATTTTTTTTTGAGAGAATAAAAACAAAATTTTTCGACTATAATTTTACAGCATTAATTTCTCTCTTTGTTTTTTACCATTCACTGTTGCCAAAGTAATTGCCCCTGTATTTTCTGTCTCCTCAGATGCCTCCTATCAGGTTCAGTCTCTCTCTCTCTCTCTCTCTCTCGCTCTTTCTCTCTCTCTCTCTCTCTCTCACACACACACACACACTTCCTTTTCAAACAGGTAAAGAAAAAGAGAAAAATCATTCATCTATAATTAGCCCGCCAGCCATTTTGATAGAGTACTCATTACTCCACCTTTCTCCATCACTTTTATCTCTTTTCAAATCATCCTCTCTTTCACCCACCTTCCTTTTCTATTGGAGCATCTACACACTTACCCATGTGGTAAAAAACTATATATATATATATATATTTATATGTACTCTCTTTCTACTTGGATTGTGTGAATTGGTTTGAGTTTTTGCTTCTTTTGTGATCTCATTGTTATTATATATTCATTGAGAGGAGCTAGCTGAGAGCAGCAAAAGATTGGTTAGCTTATGATGGCGAGGACAGTGCTCTACTGCCTTCTTTTGATGGTGTTGTGCTTCTCGGGATTCTCCGGCGAGGCCGCGGGTGCGAAGAAGCGGCCAAGGCCCCCGCGGCGGATTCTGGTGGACACCGATGTCGATACCGATGATTTCTTCGCGCTTCTCTACTTGCTGAAGCATAACCGGTCTGAGTTTGACCTCAAGGTCTGTATTATTATTATTTTTTTTCTTTTCTTTTTTTTTTCAGGATTGTCGTGTCACTAACATGAAATGCGCTGACTAGCACGACAATTAAAATAGAAGGTGGTATATTTTATAAATTTTGGAAATTAAACCATGTTTGGATTTCTCTGTGTTTTGGGGGTTAAATCCATTACATTGATAAGCAATAGTTTTACTTCTTCACAAAAGGATAAGCTATATATAGCTTGGGTGGGGTGCAAGTTGGTGATTGATTTGGATTCCTTTTCTTTTACTTTGTGAATTCTTGTAGCTTCTTAATTTGGTTGCAGTATTCCTGCTTGTTTGTATACTTCAAAAAAAAAATTTCCTTTTTTGCTACATAATATCTTTTGGGAAAACTTTTAAGAGTCTTAAAGCAGCCTAAACCAAGTTGATCATTGCGAATATTTCACATGAATGCCAGGGTTTGACCAATTTTACATTTTTCTCCCATACGTCTGGTCGTTATTTTTTTTATTAATTTTTTTGGTGAACCAAAGTGTCACTCTACCATTTTTGATTAAGTCATATTTCTGTAGATCTTTTGGCCATTCTCCTTATTTTATTATAGTTATTTCGTTCATTTCTTTCGAAATAAACTTATCTTGATATGTGAATCTTAGATATCAACCATTAAGCTCTTCGCTGCTTGCACTAAAATGCAGGTTATTTCATTTTTAGCAGAGATAAGTCGGAAACAAAAGACCGGTACTTTCTGCCGAGTCTTTTTCAGTTGTAAAGTTTATTTATGTCAGTAGAGGGAACTGAGAGAAGATTCTCTTTTCATCTCTTCTTTTTTTTTTTTTCTAAGAGAAGTACACTACTCCATTGTGAATGAACAATGAGGGAGGTTTCTTGTTCAGGTCATTGTTTAAGGTGATAAGATTACTAGGTGGCTTAATGCATTTCCCTCAAACAGGTAAAGCAGTATATAATTTTTCTTTTGAATTTGATCATGCCTTTTCCATCTTGACTATATATAGTTCCTCTTGGTGCTTCACTTTTCTAAGTAAGTTCTCTATTTATGTCTGCAATAGAGGTTGTTACTGATATAGAAATTGGTTATTTTCAATCCTGCTTTCTCAATCTTTATCTATATCCTGCTTTCTCAATCTTTTTGTGTTGAGTTTGATATAGAAATTGGTTATTTTCACAGTTTATAAGTTGCTCGAATCGGCCATTTAAAAACATCCACATTGCTTAATCTGTTTGATCTTTATGCCAAACACTACATTTTATCAGAATATATAGAATTGTCTGAGCTGCTTCTGTTCTCTTTGGGTCTTTTGGTTTGTAAACCAACTCACTTTGAGAGATTTCATTCATTCGCAGGGGGTTACAGTTAGCTCGAACGCATGGACTGACGCTGGGCACGCTGTAAATCAATTATACGACATTCTCTACATGATGAATCGCGACGACATTCCCGTCGGAGTCGGAGGTGATGGCGGAATATCGGAGGATGGCACCATCTTTCCCAATGTTGGTGGATTTCTCCCTTTAATTGAGCAGGTATATACGAAACTCCTCATCTTATCTAATCTCCTACACATCTTTAAATGCAAACAAACTTAACCGACGCAGCTTTTCATGTTTGGTTACTAAATCGGAGCTCAATGAATGCAATAACTTGAGGGACTAAATTCATATTCGTAATTTGTCTACTTATTAGCCCCTATCCAAAGGATATCTTAGCAATGTTTTTGAATTTTTGTTTCGTTTCATCATAGGGCATGTCGACGATCGGCAACTGTCGTTATAGACAAGCAATTCCAATAGGTAGTGGCGGGCGATTGGACGTCAACACCAACTACGGAATCCGCCGGAGCTTTCTTCCACAGGTGTAGTAATCTAGCTAATTTATTGTATAAGCTATGAAGTATCTTAAGATTCTGTTTTCACTCTAGTCCTACTACATTGAATCATTTTTAGCTTTAAGTCGCACCTTTGGAACTTGTACAAATATGTCCCTGCAAAATCATCTACTTGTTCATGCATATTCGAGAGAAATTAATTTGAAAGCCATGTAGTCGAATCCAGGTTTTGCAGGGATACATGTATGAAAATATACGCAATTTCTAAGAGGGGCTATCTTTCGGATGCATGCTTCTGTTTTCGGTAACAGGGTAACAGGAGATACATCCCTCTTCAGCAACCGACGACGCAGCAAGTAATGATAGACACAATATCTGCAGGCCCAACTACCGTTTTCCTCATCGGATCACACACGAATTTCGCCATTTTCCTCATGAGTAATCCGCATTTGAGAAGGAATGTTGAGCATATTTATATTATGGGCGGCGGGGTAAGGTCGAAAAATCCGACAGGTTGCTGCCCGAAGGACGCTGACACCTCTTGCAAGCCTCGACAATGCGGCGATCACGGTAACCTGTACACTACATACACTAGCAATCCGTATGCCGAGTTCAATATGTTTGCAGATCCTTTTGCCGCGTACCAGGTACAGAGACCATATAATCAGCATTACAAAATGTATTTATGCTTGAACATTATGATTCCTGTGTATGTTTCACTTGCATTTTATGTTTCGCTTGCGGCGAGAAGCATAAATGACTTGTCTAATCACTGTTCTCTTTACCGTAGGTTTTTCATTCCGGTATTCCAATAACCCTTGTCCCACTTGATGCAACAAATACCATTCCGATAAGCGAACAGTTCTTTATGGTGTTCGAACGACAACAGCTTACATATGAAGCACAATACTGCTTCGAGTCCCTGAAATTTACTCGCGACACGTGGTTCGACAATCAGTACTACACAGTAAGCCCGTAAATGAGCTTCATATTGATGTCTTATTGTCTTGGTCGGCATTTGTTTCGAGGATAATAGGGGAATAGCTAAATTTATCCTACTTATTCTGCCAAACACAACAAAAATTGGCTAGCGATAGTTGTTCTGATCAAACCGGGTTATTGTCTTGGTCGCCAATTTTCTCCATAATTGTTAAATTCATACCTGCAATTGGTACAGTGATATCTCTAATGCCAAAACTTTAACATAAATTTACTTTGTTCTCGATTATTCCGGGATAGCAAGATAACCCAGGTTATAATTTTATCCCCTAACAAATGCTTGATTTTGTTTCTTTGATTCGACGCAGAGCTATTTCATGTGGGACTCTTTTATGTCTGGCGTAGCCCTTTCGATCATGCGCCATGGTGACCGTGGTCGCGATGGTGAAAATGAATTTGCTGAGATGGAATACATGAATGTAACTGTAGTTACCTCAAATAAACCATATGGTGTACATGATGGATCGAATCCATTTTTCGATGGACGGGGAACTCCGAAATTCAATCTAAAAAAGAATGGAGTGCATAGTGGCCATGTTCAGACCAAATTACAAGATCCATTTTGCTTTGTCAACGGAAGCACGAAAGGGAAATGTGAGGTACTTTTGACTCTTCCAGATAAATTAGATTGGAGACTTAAATTTCATGTTTCTACAATCGGTTTCTGTCTACATCTTCGTATCCGTTAATTAACTTTGTTATCAAATTACATGGATGACATAATTTAAGCAATTACACAACCAGGATGGATACACTAAGGAGGTCACAGGACCGGACGGGGTGCATGTTCTCGTCGCAACGAAGGCGAAAGCTAACAAAGATGTCACTAGTCCTCTTGATCGAGAATTTTTTAAAAGTTTTCTTGAGGTAAGGGTTTCCTCACTATTTCTTATTCCTGTTAAAGTTGGCTAGATATCAAATATACCTGTGATGTTTGAGTAACTTTTTGAAAATGCACAAAAGCTTTATCATTAAGATTTTGGTAACAGCTCTAGATGTTTCAAATTGTTCATAATGTATGCATTATAAGTTCTTTTCATTCATCTTTGGATAAATGTTTATTGTACGGTGTCGATCTTCAAATGACAGTAGTTGATATAACTGCGACCTTACATGGGAGGGGGATTCTAAAACATGTTGTTAAAAAGCCATTGCACAAACCATGTTGCTAGACAAAATGTTAAATTTCTACTTTTTCTCTGAATTGTTAATGCTACTTGTTATCAATTATTAGCATTCCTACAACATTTAACAAAGAACTGAGACTCTTTTCGACAGTAAAACTGACCATGAAATTGTAATCCAGGTTCTCAATCTCCGTCTCCACTCAGGGCGTTTTAATTTTACCTCGGAGTTTCCATATTACAGAGAGACCCTGTACAAACCCAGTTTTACGAACCAAACTAGAGGAAGGCCTGTTGTGTTCGACATGGACATGAGCGCCGGAGATTTTCTTGCCCTTATATACCTCCTAAAAGCACCTTTGGAAGCAATAGACATCAAGGTAAGCTTATATGTCAGCAGATAAGTTTGCATGGCCATGTATGCGAAACAAAATAGTTTATCTTATGTTGGTGGTTTTCATGCTTCTTCTGAGATACTTTATGGTGATTTTTCATGCAGGGAGTATTGGTCAGTGGCAATGGTTGGGCGAACGCTGCGACGATAGATATTATTTACGATGTCCTGCACATGATGGGCCGTGACGACATTCCCGTTGGGCTCGGTAATGTTACTGCACTTGGTACACCAACCCTTGGTTGTAAGTTTGTCAGTGCCATTCCACAGGGCAGTGGCGGATTAATCGACTCTGACACGCTTTACGGACTTGCTAGAACTTTGCCAAGAAGCCCTAGAAGGTCCTAGCTTCTTCAACAATATATGAAATTAAAGTTTATTAGCTGATGCCTTATGTCTTATGCTTGTGTAGTTAATGCATGTAGTAGCTGCTGCATCTGCATGTGATATCTTTTTTGTCATAGCAGTTCCAGCATCAGTATGTCCATTTCCTTGTTTTTCTGAGAAATCACATGATTTTACATTTGCACACATTAAAACACATGATCTGTAAAAATGGAAGCACATTTAATAAAAAGATTTGATGTTTCAGTAAACTTGAGAGATAAACTCTATTGTTGTTCCTCTCATTTAGAACTGAACTGAGCTGTTGGAATAAGCTGCTTTTTCTTGCAAATGCATTTCAAAGAAGCTAGTAATTTTAATACTATATATATGACAAAGTATTTGCATGTAACGTGTAATGTGATGTTATAGGTACACAGCTGAAAATTCAGTGAAATACGGGGCCCCGAGAAACACAGATCATCCGGAACTTCGACAACCATTAGCTTTTGAGGTTTGGCAATCCGTTACAGGGAAACTTAATCCACGCGACAAGATAACTATCTTAACAAATGGTCCACTTACTAACTTAGCCAATATTATCATCTCCGACAAGAATGCGAGTTCGAGAATAGAGGTAAGTTAGCCACCTTTCATCTTTTACTGATGTATACAATTAAGATCTTCAGTAATTGTAACATTTGAATAAACGGAAAGGTTACTTGACACTAAAATCAACAAAATTGTCAGAGATATTTTTAATGATCTTGTTTGCTCTACATGCAGAGAGTATATGTAGTTGGTGGCCATATCATTGATGAAAATGGCGAAAAGGGAAATGTGTTTACCGTTCCATTGAATAAGCACGCCGAGTTTAACTTCTTTCTCGATCCTCTAGCGGCGAAGAAGGTCTTAGAATCCGATATCGACATCACACTCGTACCTCTCACTGCTCAGAGAAAAGTGTCTTCCTTTAGGAAAATTATCCAAACTTTACAGCTTAGTCGAAAGACTCCTGAATCCTCTTTCGCATTGAGCTTGCTGAAACTGATGCTTAACCTGAAGCAAAAGCACAAAGCCTACAGCCATATGGTAAATCACTTCTCAAGTTATTTTCCTTAATATGGTTTCTGCAAATTGCACTCAACTTTTCCATAAAGTACAATACTTTTAATATAGAGGATTAAAAGCTTAACTTGTTGCATATATATGCCCTTGGATATATTTTACAGATGTGATTAGATGATTTTTCCAGTAATGTAAGAAGCCTCTAGTATATGAACACTAAATAATACTTCATCATAACTTTGAACATTTGCAGGACATATTTCTGGGTGAACTTCTTGGTGCAGTTTTGTTGGTCGAAAACTCGAATCTAACTCCAAGAACTCAACTAAAGCCAATTAGTGTTGTGGCTGACGGCGATACGAGCACTGACGGGCAAATTGTCGCCAAAAACGCACACGGAAAATTAGTAAACATATTGGATCACTTTGACAGCGAATCATACTATACTCTATTCGCAAATTTGTTGAGTAACAAGAAGCAATCCGCAGTGATTGGCAGCTTTGATGAACAGAAAAGAATGTGGAGCAGTAAGATGCCTGATAAGTCATTTTTCTTGTAACATTTAGCATAGAAGGAAAATGTTATTATTAATTTTTTTTTTTTTTTTTTTTTTTTCAAATTTCACAATTCATAGCTTCTCAAATGAGAGATATGTTTTCAGCATAGCTTAAACTCTTTTCTAAAAGCTTGGAATTTATCGCGAAGTGAACAAATTCCTGCTATACTCAAATCTTAGTAGAAGTACTTTATGCTTAAAAAGATGTTGAATACATGTAGTACTTATTTGGACTATGAACTATTTTGAATCAGCTTACCAATTTTTTTAAATTTTAATTTTACTATTCAATCTTTTTATTTATTTGATTTAAATCAGTCAACGGTACTTTGACTTTAAAATATAAATTAATTACTTACTTTAATAAATTTAAAGTTTCGAGAATTGCATGAAGTTCACTAACTAAATATGAAAAAATAAACGACGCATTCAAAATTTAAATTTAAAGTGTCTTTAACTAACATGAATCAAATAAATTAAAAAATTGAACAGTAAAATTAAAATTTTGATAAGTTGAATAGTCAATTAAAAATATTCTATAGGTCATGTAAGATACTTACCTTTTGACTTTTTTTTTTTTTTTTTCACTATAAAGACCAATAATTAAGTAGAATAGTAAAAAAACTACAATTTACAAATTATTATGAAATATTAAATTATCGTGTGATTTGCATAATATAACGCTTTGCTACCTTAAAATTTATAAAATATAGTTCTTTTAGCCGTGCATTTTTAATTTACATTCTCTTTGATTTTTTAGAATTAAGTTATTTGAGTCAAATATGTTCAGAATTTAATCAAATTTATCAATAATATAATCAAATTTAATAGGTTTAATTATATTTTAGCAAATAAATCTAGAACAATCAATGACTAACAACTAATAGGGCCGTTAAATTTAATAAAATTTTCAACTTAACTAAGATTAATTTAAATTTAAAAAAATTTAAAAAAATGTAAAGCTAAGGGGTTCGTATCAAATATAATTATAGTCGAGGGGTCTCTTCATATATTTTCACCTCGAAAGAAAGTTTCGAAAACAAGTATTGAATCAAGGAAGGAAACCGTTGAGGGGTGAATCTCGAAATCGGCTATAAGTGAAGGGCATCTCCGTAAAATTTTACCGAAAATTTCACCGTCGATATAGAGAGTGCTCTCCGAGTCCCCCAACAACCTCGATCAAGCTCCAATGCTCCATTAATGGCGTTCGAGAGCTTCCGCACTGCTCCTGGCCCCTCGGCCCCGGGGGCTCCTCGGAGGCCCTTCGCCGCGTTCGGGAGTGGCGCCGCCGCCGCCTCCTCCTCCTCTCCGGCGACGACGACGCCGCCGACGCCCTTTTCCTCTCCCTCCCTGGCGGATACCTCGAAACCCTCGCCATCGCCCGAGAGGTGAGAGCTCGGAGCCTGCTTAATTTCTCTTCTTTTTCGGTTAATTTTTGCGTTTGATTTGTTCGCATTCTTTGTTTGAATTTGTCGTCTTTGATCGACCGAAAACTGTGGATTGAAGCTTCTCCTTGGTGGCCAATATTTGTTCTTTTTAGGGAATTGTGTGGATTAGGGTTTTCTTCGCAAGATTCTCCGTTTAATTATGTTGGGGGATTAGGGTTTTCTTAGCAAGATCATCTTTTTAATTATTTAGCGTAAAATTTGATCTGATGTTTCTTTTCTGAGCTATTCTTTTACTCTTTTGTATGCTTTGTTTGATCGATCGAACACCATGGTATCTGCGAGAAACATGTAAAATAAAGCTTCGTTGATGACCAAAAAATGTTCTTTTAAGAGTATTGTGTGTATTAGGATTTTCTTAGCAAGGTTATCCTTTTAACTATGTGGTTTAAAATTTAACCCAATTATTTTTTGTATTTTTCTTTGCTCTGTTTCTTTTGTTTATAATCATCTTTTATTCGGATACTTTCGGTTGATGAACACTTTTTAATCTTCAAGAAACGTATGAAATAAAACTTTTTAATTTGCAGGCGAATTCACAAATATATAGAGATAAGAAAGATGATCAGGTTAAGTCTTAAAGGAAACCCACCTTTGGGATTTTGTGCCTAGATGTCATTCTAATTTAACTGTTCAAATATTTTCTGAAATGTGATCTATGTTACTAATGATGTATGATGCTTGAATAATGAACTTTATTTTTCCCACAGGACTGCAATAGATACCCCTAATTTGGCTAATCAAGAAAGAATAAATCCTGTTACAACTTTTGTTGCTGGACAACATGTTGAGACAATGTCATTCGACTCTTCAAATCCCCATGTTTACAAGCGGAGTAGGTCGCCACCATTGCCGTATCATGATGTTGATTCTCCAGAAAACAATAATCACATTGGTGAAAATGGTAGAAGGTAAATTTGCATCTCTTTCGGTATTCTTTGCATCTTGTTCTCTTTTGTGATTTCTGTTGATTATTGTTAATTCTTTAATGTGAGTTCGTGTGTATTGATAAATTGCAACAGCATACCAGCTTGCAGAGAAAGGAGATCATATCTTTTAACATTAAAATTGATGAAATTATTCTGCAAGAAAGCATTATTCTGTTTCCCTTCTTCGAGATGTTTCTTTCTGATTTGAATATAACAGTTACTTTTAGAATCTTGCTTGTTGTACAGCAGTGTAGTTATCTTAATTTCAGCTAAAATTTTTGTCTTCTTTATTTTATTTTTCCTACAGGTGCTGTAAATTTTAACTTTTCCAACGGTTGGTAAGCCATATTGATGATGTTATGTTTCTTTTTTCCTCTGTTGGAGTGGTAGTTCTATCGCATTTTGTTATGTTATTACTTATTAGCTTATTTTCAAGATATTTCACCTCCTTTGTTTTATGATGGGGTAATATATTATCACTGGTATTGCTAACAAAATGTAGGACTTGGATAGTAGTTCCCAGACAAACTAGTGTAAGACCTAGATTGTAGTTCCCAAACAAGCTTGTATTTAGCTAAATACAAATACAAGATCGGATGGGTCCTGCACAACCTTTGAGAAACTAACTCTCAAATTGGCTCGCCTGGTGGTTCTCTTTCTCATTTAATGCAATTTGGTAAATCTTTAGAAGGAATTTTTTTTTGGTGTCCTAAATATTGTTGTAATCGACATTTGGAATCAAATTATGTTTTTTTTTTCTTGGTTGTATTATATCATCTTTTCATCCTTCATTACTATGTGCCTGCAATCTCTTTACCATTTTTATTTTAGTAGATTATCTCTGCTGCCCTGCATTGATAATACGCAGGAAAATACAGATTAGCTGCAGATAATTTTTTTTTAAGATGTTTGCTACTAGATGATCACCCTAACTTGGAGCATTTTGTTTTAAAACTACTTGGCAACTATAATGTTCTATCCGTTATTTATTGATTATTCACAAGAAGACATAACTTTCGTATTCAGAAAAGCCAATGTGAGTATGATCCTCATCATGCGTACTCTGTCTTTGCTTTGTTTACTTATTGATTAAAAGAATTCGTACTTTAGTCTTAATTTGAAAGGTCATGAGGCGGTAAAACAATAGTGAACTCCTACCTCATGGAACCCATACTAGCGCTCCGTAGAATGCAATATTATTATTACCTTTACCTACACTTGCGGAAGTATCTGGCAGTAAATAGGATAGTGTATTGAAAATTATTATGGTAAAAAGTACGACGTTTTCTTTGTGAAAAGATATAATGTTCATATTCTGTAATGAAGAGAAAAGAGTTCTCTTTATCTGGTTTGATGATTATGAATCCATTATCTCCGCTGTTTTTTATTTTTTCCTTCAAGAAGCATGTTTTCAACATTCTACATAAGCTGTACATATGAGTTAGTTTGCATGTGCAATAAGATTTGTAACCATTCTTCTTTTCTTATTGATAGGTTGGTGAGCTACACAGATGCGTGGTTAGCAAATGATGTTGAAACTTCAAAAAGGATGAGATCACAACCCACAACTTTTAATAGCAATCAACTAATTCCGAATCTTAATTTACCTCATGAAGCTCAGAAGTAAGTTCTTTTATTATGAGATTACATCATCCATTTATTATTTTAATTTGTTCTCTCAACAATTTGTCTGTCTTAGCAGCATATGTACTGAAATGTCATTAAAAAGGCACTCTTTTGTAGTATTACTGTTGGTTTAATAGCAGAATTACGCTACCTACTTGTTCACTGCATCGATTCTAATATATTGGCATTTTTGATAATTTCATGTCATCAGTGTCCATTGTCTTTTTATTTTTAATTCTATGTCTTGATGGATGACCTTCTCCAGTAACGACCTTACTGGAAGCTCATTCTTTTTTAGTAATCTTGGCCTGAATCAAAATTATGTTAGTGTTTGGTGAACTTTATGGATTCTTTTATCTTGGCATTTTTGGAAGTTTGAGGCCATCGGAGTTTATTTTGTCTTCTTATATTTTCTAATCTTTGCCTTTTTTGATCAATCGCTTACTCTACTGTTATATTTCAGGCCTGATGTATTCCCTCAGAACTTGGGCAATCAAAAGCAATCTCCTATTGGTTCACGCTTGCCACCTCATCAGAAATCCCATACCCTTGAGCCTTCGTCCGATACACAAAACAAAGCAGCCCTTTCTCCACCAAAACCAGCTTATATAAATGCTGTTAAAAGAGCCCGGTCTCCTCCTTTATTGGTTCCTGAAGTTATAGAGAAGTCATCTGTTCAGCTTGATTACGATAGGTACTTTTGTATCTTTACCTGTGACACCCCAATAGTCCCACATCGGATGGGAATGGAGTTGTGATTGGGTTTATAAGAGACCATGAATACGAGTAATAATAACTGGGCTTAAGCATTTTGGGCCGGTGGTTTAGGGCCCAACGAGTTATTATTGCTAGTGGGGCGGGTCGTTACATTATCTTTCTTATCTTGATAAGGGAACAATTTGCTTAACAAACTGAATATTAATTACAGAGAAGAGTTGGCAAAGGCGAAGCGTCTGACCCGCTTTAATGTAGAATTAAGCAGACCGATCAAGAAAATGGGTGATTTTCCAAAGCAAAAGACTTTGGCATATGGACAAAATCAGGCTTCTTTGGCCCAGCACAATGCACTGGAGCCAGCTGAAGAAGCAAGTAGAAGCAGTGTATCGGACTTCGAAGTCTCAGAACCGTCTCAAGTCGTGGTTGGGCTCTGCCCGGATATGTGTCCAGGTTCATTCAATGTTTCCTTTAATTGTTTACGCATGTTGGGGAGTGTTAAGAAAAAAAAAAAAAATCCATGTTTAACTCCATGCTGGAATTTCAACCCTCTAACTCTTTTTCCCCCCTTTGCTTCAGAATCTGAGAGGGAGGAGCGTGAAAGGAAAGGAGATCTTGACAGATATGAACGGCTGGATGGAGAGAGAAACCAAACAACCAAATATCTTGCCGTTAAAAAGGTATTTGATTGATGTTCTTGGTCTCGTATCTGAGTAATACAACATGTTCTTAAATAATATTTTTACCACCCTCAACACGAAGCATGATGCTGAAGTTCTTATTTCATTCATGCAGTATAATAGGACAGCTGAGCGAGAAACTAGCTTGATAAGGCCACTCCCTGTGTTGCAAATTACGGTCGATTATCTTCTCAATTTGTTGGATCAATCTTATGACGACAGTTTCCTGAGTATATACAACTTCTTGTGGGATAGAATGAGGGCAGTGAGAATGGACCTCAGGATGCAGCACATCTTCAACCAAGAGGCTATAACAATGCTGGAGCAAATGGTATATCCCAGATTGCAGCTCCTAAAATTTATTCCTGGCTACATAACAAAAACCACCCCTGTACTAGCAGCTCTTAAAACTTATGCAATACTGCATTTTGCTTTTGTTTCAAATCAAATAGGTCCTAAAATCCAGGATAATGTTGAATTCTGATGCAACATGGAAGAAAAAATAATTCGTTAAGTATTTTTTCCAATAAATTGCCAATTGTGGTAAGCTCTAGTGAAGAAGGGACCTCTTTTCTTAGGTTTTTAGATCTATTATTTAGGATCCAGTTTTCTGTAAGTATTCACCTATAGTAGCCTGAAGCTGTGTTCTATGCCATCCCATTCCCATGAAGTTTTGCATCCAAATTACTCTTCATATGCCATCCCATTCCAAAAATTTTGGACCAATGAGTTTAATGTAAGGTTGAAGTTGCTTCAATTAAAATGTTGGGGAGTAACTGAGAAAGAGAGGAAAGTACAGAGATGTTTTTTGTAATTTAGTCTTTATGTATTTGCCTTTTTACTTATTCAAACTTTAAATGTCACTAATGGTTTCTTCTTTTATTGGCTCCAGATAAGACTTCATATAATTGCTATGCATGAGTTATGTGAATACAACAAAGGAGAGGGCTTTTCAGAGGGGTTCGATGCCCACCTCAACATTGAGCAGATGAATAAAACATCGGTTGAGCTATTTCAAATGTACACTGATCATAGGAGGAAGGGAATAGTTGTGCCAACCGAAAAGGAGTTCCGAGGTTATTACGCGCTTCTCAAGTTGGACAGGCACCCTGGTTACAAGGTATCTCATTTTTCAAGTTCTGACCTAGATGGCTTTGTGCCTGTATGGTCTGGCTTGTGGAACAATTTCTCTGGAGAAGCAGCAGTTTGCCTTTTGACAAACAAGTACTATGTAGCTTTGGTTGCGGCGGGAGTTGAAATAAGCTTTTTGAGCCCCAAAAGCAAAAGTTTCAATTTTATGATTCTGTTTATACTTGAGCAGGAAGTTGTCGAGGAGATTTTTGTTAAGAAAGTTATTAGTACTTCTTCAAGCAGCTGTACTCAAAGATCACTTCTGCAGAAGCTGAGGCCTAATCAAACAAGCCATTTAACTGTTTCTTGTAATTGCCCTTAATTGTCTCCTATCATGCTAGGTTGAACCTGGTGAGCTCTCTCTTGATCTTGCTAAAATGTCTCCGGAGATAAGAAACAGCCCAGAAATTTCATTTGCAAGGGAGGTGTCAAGGTAATTAGTACTCCATTCATTTTCATTTGATAGTTCAATATGTATTACTCTCGACTATTCATAATTTTGTTTGGTTTTGCAATTTCAGAGCATGTAGATTTGGCAATTACATCGCCTTCTTTCGCCTTGCAAGGAAAGCAACTTATCTGCAGGCATGCTTGATGCATGCTCATTTTGCAAAAGTATGTAATATTTCCTCTGCTTGTATATTTCTTTGTCATTTAATTTTAAGGGCTAAAATCATAGATATTCAGTGGTCTTCCTTTAATTCCGATTTGGCCCATTATTTAATTTGGTGCAAAATAACTCAAGCTTATTTCCCTTGCAATTTTACATATAAAGTATGATTGATGCAAAAACCTTGCCAACTATAATATCATTGTGAGTGTCCTTTTCGCACCATATCATGTTTCCTAGGCAAATTTAACCTTTTTGCACCAAACAAAAATTACTGACATCAATAGCGAGCCTTTGCACTAATTCAACCTTTTAGATCTTAACGGCAATGGGATAAATGTTAGCGGGCTTTTTTTTCGCCCATTTTCTCTGAAACAAATGAGAGTACACTGTGTAATAAGAGCAAATAGGCAAAAGTTGGTGGGTTTTTATGAATCAAATCCTAGGATTCATGCTTCTGACATGATTTTGTGTTCATGAGAGTTATAGTCTTTTTGCATCTGATAAGAATTCAAGTGTGCTCACTATTGTGTACATGAGATCTAACAAAATTCTTGTTGTGTCCAGGTAAGAACACAAGCACTTGCTTCTCTTCACAGTAGTCTTCAGAATAATCAAGGGATCCCTATAAGTCATGTTGTTAACTGGCTCGGCATGGAGGTAAAAGTGTTACTTTATTCATTCTCCACTTATATACATAACAATCTTGATCATCACTAACTACTCGTTTTGCGCTGCTTAGGGAGAGTACTTAGAGTGTCTCTTAGAGTATCACGGATTTGCATTAAAGAAATATGAAGAACTCTATATGGTGAAAGAGGGCCCCTTTCTCAATCAAGATTCCGACTTCCCAACCAAGTGTTGTCAACTTGTGCAGCTTAAGAAGTCGGAAAGAATTATCGGCGATGTTTATTCCGGTCCTACTTCATCAGCTCTCACTGACAAGAGGGTTATTCACTCGGATATGACGTTACAAGTAGTTGATGAGAAAGGAGTTGCTTCGGAAGCAGAAGCGAAGAGTGATTTGATTGATGAGCCAATGGTCGATAATCAAGCACATACCAAATCTCACGCTCTTCTTCAAGAGCAAGAACTGCCTGAAGAAGAGATTCCACTAGCAAGTGTGAGCACTGAAGAAGTTGGCACAGTTAAAGAAATCACTTTTCCACCTCCAGTTTCAAGCAGTGTATCTAAAGAGAGCTCAATAAGTAGCTATGCACAGCAAAATGCCAAGGATGAAGTCATTGAGGCGTCTACGGACACTCCATTGGATCAAATGATATTGACGAATTCGGAAGTAAATTTAGTTGAAGCTGGAGTGCCTGGAATTCCAAACTCTAACTGCATTATTGAGAATACAAATGATCAGATGGATATTGGTGAAAATCTCAGTAAGGAGCCAATGCTTGTAGTCCGTCAGGAAATTGTTGCTAGGCAAAAGCTGAAGCTGATCTCAAGGTTCAAAACTCTTCTCATTATCTGATTTCTAGTGGAGATTCACAAACCAATACTGAAACTAATTTCAGTTTTCTTTTAAATACCAGGAGATGGAAGCGACGAGCTGCGCAGAAGAGGTTAAGGCGGGAGCAAAATAAGATTCTTTCTATTGCAGCATTGAGTTATCTCACAGTGGGACCTCCACTGCGTCCTATGGGAGCAGTAAGTTACCTTCTAAAGGGCCTATTCCTTGTATTATGCAAAGCTAAAAAAAAATATAAGTTACCTTCTAGAGGTGTAGCTGATTCCATGTATTACGCAAAAATGATAAACATATTTACTTATAACACTGAATGTTTTCTTGCAAATCTGAGTTTTCGTGTATGCTCTCCAAAAACTGTAGCTTTTACGTATGTATCCTGCATGTACAAACATTTTCCTCTTTAAAAGCCTACATTCTGACAGAATGATGCCGCAATTTAGTAGTATTTTTGTATGAGATTGCACTTCTAAGGGGTGTGTATAATTTTTTACATTTTACAGGATTATGTTAAGCAATTACATTATTTTATGGGGGCCTATGTACGTGTAAAAGCCTCAAAATGATACAAATGTTGTAATTGTAACTGCTCATAATACTGTTTTCTTCTGATGCAGGCTCCAAAACATGCTTGCGAAGTGCTCAACATCGACAAGGCTCTGAAAGAGAGATACCTTAAACAAGAAAAGTCGTGGTCGAGGCTGAACGTTTCAGAATTGGTTGCACCGATTTTAAGTGAGAGAACTCCCGGCGCGAAATGCTTTTGCTGGAAGCTGCTTATCCTCGTCCCACCGTCACAAAGTCATATTGTTAAATCGGCTTTTGGATGGTGTCTCTCAAAGCTCATGGGTCATGGTAGAGAAGACAACGAACGGCTCGTTTCCTTGCCCCACTTGTCGATATGGAAGAAATGGTTAGGCTGTCAGAACAATTCGCCCGAAAGCTGCTGTTTATCTGTTGTTAGAGGGCTCGACAGTGAACAGAAAGTTTTTGAAAACAATAGTATTGATGGTACAAGCAGCGTAATATATCTAATATCGGAATGCATTCCATGGGACGTTCAGAGGAATCAACTCCACAAACTTGTTAGGTCTATACCATCTGGATCAAAGCTGCCTCTTTTAATCGCTAGTTTTGATAGTTACGGAGAAGAGAAAGATCTAGTTTCACAAACAATATACGACAGGCTCAACCTAATCAGTGTGGACAAATCAAAGATAATCTCATCGTCAATTGTTTTTCTAACTGGTAATATCCCCAAAGGCTTCTTCGACGACGATGTATTAAGAAGTGGTCTGAAATGGCTGGCGTACCATTCGCCTCTTCAACCAGCTGTCAGTCTCGTGGATACTCGTGAATTGGTCATGACTTACTTGAGGTTTCCACTTAACATCCTCGAGAATTCCGACACCTCTCAAGTGGGCCCCAACCAATGTATCTCGGCTTTCAATGATGCCCTTAACAGGCTGATAGGGCAAGTTCATTTTGCAGCATCTGTGAATCCAAATGGATGGCCGTGTCCTGAGATTGATCTTCTTGAGAAGTTGACTAATGAACGGCAGGTTGTGGAGACGTTCTTACCGAGCTTAGGTTGGAGCTCGCCTTCAAGAACCGAGTCACTAGTCAAAGCAATAGTTCGCTGTAAACTCCCCGAATTTCATTACGACCTCTCTTGGCTGAGGCAAGGCTCTCACATGGGCAAGCTGATTCTGAATCAGAAGTCGGCCCTTGAGGAGTGCTTGGTCAACTATTTGACTCGAACAAGTCAATTGTTGAATGCTGAACTAGCCACAAGTGAAGCGAGGGCAATGGTTCAGACAGGTGTCGGCCTTGAGCTCCGTGGTTCTTCTTACTACATAGTTCCGAGATGGGTCGACATTTTCCGACGGATACATAACTGGAGCATGACGAAGTTGGTCTCCGGAGAATGCTCACTTGCTTACATATTGGAGGAGCATCTCAATAAGATTTCGACAGAGATTGATTTTATCACATCGTGGGAGATCAATACTAGGAGTTTCGAGAGCCATCGGCGGTTGAATCCAGTTCGTTTTGATGAGCTTGTTGAAGCATGTTGTAGTCTTCCTACTGTGGAGAAGCCTGTACCTGTGCCGAGGGCCGAATGTGTGCCTTCTCGCGGGGTTGTTCATGAAGAAAGTATCAATGCTTCCGAAGGCATTGTTCGTGGCGAGGAAAACAGCAAGAGGCCCGGAAACATTAGCTCTGATGATAAAGGATCCCTTATTGGCAGCAGAGAGAAAGAGTCAGTAGTCGCGTCATTGTTTAAGAATAGTAACTATTTAGACAGTTTTAATAGGTTATATGAGAGGTGTAAGCAAGTGCAGGACATGATTGATCAGAAGCTCGCTTTTTATTTATAGATCCTGTGTGTATTATCTTCAGTGAGTAGTTTTGGTCATGTCCAGGCATTATTTGAAGGAGTTAGGTTCTTTTATTTTTTGTGAATTTGCACCTGAGAAATGTCATGGACAAGTCAAAATATATTGTATTTTCAATGTCGAAATTTAATTCAGATTTGTTGTTTGTTATGTCATTACAAGTGATTCCCAGCTAAAGTATGTACTACAACTAACTTTCCCAAGGGAACATTTGATTATGTAACAACTTACATAGGCTGGAAATATCATGAAACTGCAAGGAAGCTGCATACAATCTACTCCCAATACTCATCCCTACTACTTGTAAAAGAATGTTTTCTTAATTCTATTTAATACCAATTGGAAACAGTTAATTACTGCAAATTGTGTTTTTGAAATTTGACTTATCAATAGCAAATTTATGCGAATACATTTTGACCTTCAAATTTGATCCGGCAAAACATAAAATATGTCTTCCTTTTGTTTCCAAGGACTTTAAAAACTTTAATAAAAAAATTTCTCAACAGACCCTCGTTCATGAGCCTCCCAATTTACTACTATTCCACTTCCAAAAAAAATAAAGGAAATGTAGGCAGGAAGTACAACTAAATCACATAGATTAGTAAAAGAATACATAATAAGCAGTGTAGACGCCGGCTGCACCGAATCACAAGCAAATTTATCAGAAAATGATTTGGATTTTACCTAGAAAATACACATCAACGATTCGATGCACAACAGTCCCAACCAGCTAACTATTAGAAGCAAAGACACTGAAAGTACAAGCATAGGTTGCCAAGCTACACCAAAAGAGCTCGACTCAGCTCAACAAATAACAGAGCCAGAAAGTGTGTCGGTGCAGTTAATCAGATATAAAAGATAAAATTCTAAAATGAGTTTTGAGTCCAAATCATGTGAACTTGAGAAAGAGAAAAACAAACAAGAACTTGACTCGCAATTAGTACATTAGTCCTCTTCAACCTTGAGATTCTCAAGTTTCAACTCCAATTCGTCCTCATCCCCTTCTTCCTCCTCTTCCCCCTCCTCGCCCTCCCCTTCAACATCGTTCTCGTCCAACGGCCCGAGGACATCCACAGAGTTCTTCCCCGCCTTCAGAATCTCCTTTACTTCATCTATTCCTTCATCGGAGATGGCATTTCCGTCAATATTCAAAAGAACAAATGCAGGCTTATTCGCAACCACCTGGGCCAAGCAGCGTGCCCCGGCCCTCCTTATCATATTAGTGCTCAAGTCGAGCTCCTTGAGTTGCACATTACTCTCCAATGCTTTACCAATTATAATTGCACCATTGTCCTTTAGTTCATTCTCGCACAAGGTCAGCTTCTTTAGGAACCTCTTTGTGGCCACACACTCTGCCAATGCTGGGGCAGCTTTAGCGGTGATATCATTTCCACCGATCTCCAGGACTTCGAGGGCTGGAGCAGATTGCTTAAGTACATTCGCAAGTGCTATGGTCCCCTCATCTTCGAGATTGAGATAGCTGAGATAAATCTCAGTGATCCCGCTAAGCTTTTCGAGAGTTTTAGAAAGCGCTATTCCGGCCTCCACGCCGAATATGTTGTCACGCAGATCAAGCTTCTTCAAATTAATACACATTTCCAGAGCTTCAGCCAAAGCAATCCCACCATCTGAGCCTACCCTAGTGGATGAGCACCTGAAGTTCTCTAGTAGAGGAGAGCGCATAAGAACTTCAGAAATCGCAACAGCACCCTCATCTCCCGTCATATTGTTGTGGAAATGGAGGATTTTAAGCTTCTCAGTTGATGGGATAAGCTCGGCAAGCGCTTTTGCAGCCTCCTCGGATATGCCATCATTCATCAGGTAAAGCTCTTCCAAGCTGTCCTGTGATCTCAAAAGTCCTTCAAACGCCCGCACACCCTTCTCTCCTAACGCATTGTCGGAGAGGTTCAAGTACTTCAATTTACAGCCTTCCAAAGCCGATGAGAATATCCGCATGACATCTAGGGCTTCATCCTCGGGCTTCCCCGCAATAAAATCGGAAAGGTCTACTTCAATAAGCTGGTTTTTAATTGATGCAAGGATAGGTTCGGCCACGCGGGCTGCATCAATACCAAAGCTCCTATTACTGAAGCAAATCTTAGTGTACACGTTGCCTTGGTCGGTCAACGGGCTTAGAAGCTCCCTTGCTTCCTCAGCATCAATAAACGCCCGACGACCACCAGAAATGTCAAAAGTAGTTTTAGCAGGAGTGAGGGGCTTTACTGCAAAATCGGCTTTTGCATCTGCTTCCTCTTTAAGCCTTGGGCCTCTTTTCAGTACTTCAAGCATGAGCTTGCTGGTTTCTTTTGCATACAGCTGGACAGCAGAACTCCCATCACCGTCAGGCTCTTTCATAAAATGTTCATTAGCAGAAGCAAAGCATACTTCTTCAATTTGTTTAGCATTTTCACTCGCCTCTTCTTTGCTTAGAAGACCATATTTTTTAGAAAATAGCGATTCATTTGAGAGGTTTTTAGTCATCTTCTCCACAAGCATCAGTCTTGTGCTCTCACTGGGAGGCCACAGTTTGATTGAGAATGTGCGAGGTGAAGCATCTTGAGAAGCCGTTTCCATGTTTGAATTCAATGTTCTCAGTTCACAATGACTACAGAATCAGATAATGTCCAATTATTTAGAAGTAGAAAAGAATAAGGTATTGCAGTTAATAGCCACAGAGTTTAAGTACAACCAAGAAATTAAAAAAAAAAATGAAGAACAGAAGAATGAATAAAAGTAATGGGGACAATTGAATACAGATATATCACAAGAAAATTCATATATATATATATATATATATATATATATAGAGAGAGAGAGAGAGAGAGAGAGAGAGAGAGAGAGAGAGAGAGAGAGT